>JAFCMP010000538.1:0-659600 GCA_017506865.1 Tribonema minus | reverse complement strand
TCTTGGTGCTTCCAGTTGCGGTATCCTGATCATTGACGTTCTCGGTTCAAGTTGACATGCAGTGCACCGTGCCGTCCATCGCGAGCACGCTGGACGTGGGGCTGGCGGCGCGCGTGCCCCACCCCTCGGAGGTGGGTGAAATTCACACGCTCTTATCTCAGGACGGTGCCGCGGATTAACTTGTGGTACTTCTGGTGCTTCAAGTTAGTGGACTTCTGTTAAACTCTACATTGAATGCTGGTTGAAGATGCCGCGGAGTGCACCGCGCCGTTCGTCGCAAGCGCGATGGACGTGGGGCTGCCGATATGCATGCCGCAGCCCTCGAAGTGTGCAGAACAAACAACGAGCGCGGGTTAGGGTTAGGGTTAGGGTTAGGAATTCACATGACTTCAACCGTGTGTGCTACTGTACAGAACACCCAGCTGGTTGCCGTCAGGCTTGCTACTAGAAGTGACATATATCTTGTGACAAGTTCAGAGCGTCTCACTGCACATTGACAGTCACTTCTCGGCGACATCGCCACTTGTACATCTGGTGTGTACTGTACGTTATGCGTCCAGATCATGACGAGCACTCAAGTGCTGCACGTAAGCGCTGCTGTACTATCAGGTCCGCCACTGAGTCTGTGCCATCTGTCACCTGACCCCAACATGTCCACAACTGGTATGTGCAAATGTGCAAATTCAGTGTCGCACGAAGCAGCTGGGCTATATGCATGAGTGCGCAGCAGTACACCGGTGGTTCACTGAGAGTTCAGCGTCCATTGAGGGTTCAACGTCCGGTCTTGTCAGCCCCTGCCACGTCTCGGACTGCCAGCACACGTACACACAAGCACACACACACAAATACTCTGAGCAGCCCTGATCGCGGCATGGAATGCGGCCCTGACCTTTTGAAATGCAATGGATTGAGCTAATTGTTCACGATGTTTAGAATTTCAAAAAAGTCATACTTGTATCCTCCGCGGCATCGCGCAGGCGCCCTCCCAGCATGCCAGCACCGCCGCCGCCGACCGCAAGCCCAAGCGCACCTACTCCACCAACCTCGACGACCTCACCTCCAGCTCCCCCGCAAAACCGGCCGGGGGCGCCACCGCCAACGAAGCGGCTACAGCCGCCTTCGCCGCGAAGCTGGCAGCAGCGCTCCACGATGAGACGGACACCGCCGCGGTGGCGCGGTCAGGGCAGAGGGCGGTTTCGTCGGTTAAGGGTCTGAGCGCCGATGCCGCCGCTGCTATGCAGGGGGGGGAGGGGGCGGGGGCAGGGGGGGACGGGGGTGCGGTGAAGTCCAAGTGCCGCTGCACAATTAGCTGAGGCTGGTGGCAGGGGGGGGGGGCGGCGGTGTGCACGCCCGGGAGAGGGTCACAGCACCAGCCGTTAAAGCACGGCAGCGCCCGCAGCAGTGATTCTTTTTGGTGGCGTCGTGGTGCGCCGGGCAGCACGCGCTTGCCGCGGTGCAGCTCGCGGTCGCTGTGGCGCTGCGCTTGTGTTTGTGTGAGTTGAGCCACTTGCGGACACGGGGCGGGGGGGTTGAGTCGAGCACTCAAGTGAGCCCCCCGTGCTGAGAATGGGTCGGGTGTGTGCCTCGTGCGTCGCAGCAAAATCATCGAGCCAGCTCAGAGGCAGTCACCTGTCGCCAGCTCTGAGTACGTCATCACAGCGGAGGCGGCGCTGCGGTAACCTGCGTGCGCCGTGAACTCCGCCCACCTCACTGCGCTCGGCCTTCGTCCACCGTTGCTCAGCGCAAGTCACGACAGACCCCGCGCGCAACGGCTCACGCCTGTGGCACGTGCAACGCTTTCGCTTGTGCCTTCCCGTGTTGAGGTCGCCAGGGCACGCGCTGCGCAGCAGTCTGAGCGCTGATGCAGGTGCCGCTGAGCGTTGCTGTGCTGTTGAGCGCTGTGTCAGGTGCTGCCGCGCCCGTGCCGCCGCTCACTGGTGAGGAGTGCAGTTGCTCACCATGAGCACCAGCGTGGCGGCTGCAGAAATCGCTGCCGCTGTGCATGCGGGGAACGGTCGGTGAAGGGCAGATGCGCGCCGCAGGTCAGTGTCGATCGCAGTGCACCTGCTGCACAAGCGCAGCTTGCAGCGAGGCACTCCGCGCAGGCAATTTGTCATGCGTGGTAGCCATGCCTTTGTACAAGCCAAGAGCCGAGCGTGGCTTGAAGCACGGGGTCCGCCGCGGCATGCCGCTGTCAGTGTTCAAAGTGTGTGAATGTTATTTGGGGAGGCGGCTGTAGCGCTGCGCTAGAGGGGTATGTACACGCCTGGAACACACACCGCAGCACAACGAAGCTGCTTTGCCGCACAGGCAGCAGCGCTCCACAATACAGCGCACCTTTTCCCCTTAATGTCTTCGCTCAAGATAACAGCTTCATGTTGCCACCGCTCTCTGTGATACAGCATCCCAACGCTTAGCCCGGTTGATGCCACTTTTGGCTGCATGCACAAGGCTAGCTTGCAGCAGTCATGTGCAGTCTGCAAGAAGGTGCACAAGTCTACATGGTCGCCACAATATATTCAATTGCCTGAAATGCGACATTGCCTGGCTCAACACGTCTTGGTTGCTTAGTGGTCAGCCATGAGATTAATTGCTCAGAGCACACGTGAATAAACTTGGCGCGTAGTCGCAGCTCACCCTATAGCTGGCGGTCCAACAACTTCTGAAAACTTTCTAATGGATGCAGACCAACACAGCCCTTTGCTGATGGTAGTTGTCCCCTTCTTGAACACTTTGTTTAATGAATAGCATACTCGACAAAGCACACTTTTGAGGTGATAACTTGGCCCACATAGACGTCTGTCTCCACTGTCTCGCGAGAAATTGTGCGTAACTCGTAATCATACAGCTGCGCCGTCACTATGTTGTTGACACACACGTAGCTGCCGCAGTGTCTCGTTCGCTTGGGCGTTTGGTTTGACAGTGCACTGGTCACGACGAGCGGCACAAGCTGCACGCCAAGTGGCTTGCTGCACACATGACAGCATCACTCGCGGCATGATTAGCACAACAGCATTCATGTACTATGGGGCGAGGCTGTGATGACTGGTGTAGTAGGCTCAGCTCAGTCAGCTCACAACAGCTCAAATGAAACAGGCGCAGCGTTTGGGGTGGTGCTGCAGTCCACCTCGCCATGGACACTTAGGGTTAGGGTTAGGGCTGCGAAACGTGGCGGCGCTCTGCAAAGCTCGTCGGGCACCAGTGGCCAAGTGCGCTTTTGACAGCTCACAGCGCACAGGCGCTGCGGCATGGGGGCTCATTGCTCATCAGCGTACGGGCCCGCGCGCGCGCACCCTCGGGCGGGGGCAGCAGGAGCCACCAGGGTCAGTCCATGGACTAGAGTGACGGCATGTCATATACTTTTATGTAATTTGAACCATGAGATATCATGCAATATGGAGGCGCGACACACTGTTACAACCAGGCGTTAGTTCACTCCCCCTTGCGCCTCCAAGGTTCACCAGTGCAAGCTCCATGGGTGCGCCAGCCGGAGGCCCAAGTGGCTCGTGATGCCACTGGCACATCTAGAAGTCTGCTTGCAAGGTTTTGTGTTGATCACAAATTTACTCATGCGTAGGGCTGCAATCACAAATTTACTCATGCGGAGGGCTGCACAGAATCGAAATTTCGTGAGCAAATACGCCGTATTTGAATGCAACGTTTTGTTTAAAAAGAAGCAGTTTTGTTTTGGTACGTGTTTGATGTTTTTGATGTATTTGAGCTTAGTAGCGTATGGCACATGCAACTGGCAGTAGCAATGCTCAGCAGCAACAGCAGCATCACCAGTAGCAGCAAAGTTACAGTTGGGTGCTAACCACAGCATGACCGTGTTCTCATGACTTGTACTGTTGCCAGCACCGCAGTGTGCATCGAGACACGGTAAACATGTCACAATATACTTTCAGAAATCTCGATGGCAAGCTTTCAAGGTTCAATCATCTGGGCGTTTTTGCGCCCTCAGCAAGACTATAATTTGTCAACAACAAATACTACTGGAAATGGTGGCGTAGCAGCCAGTGCCACCGGTGGCTCTGTTGACAGCAGTGCTTAGCACGAGCTTGCACAGGCGCAAGCAACTATCATCATGGTGCACGTGGCCCGGGCGGAGAGACTCATCAGGCCTGCATGCTGGCACGTCGTCAGAAATCCAGCATGTGAACTTCAAGTTGGTCCAGAACATGCGTCCTTCGTGTAGCCTTTCTTAAAAGCCAATGGCGATGACACTGTAGCAGCGGCGTCAGAGGCACTTGCATCCCCACTTACCCGATGACCACGTACGCTGCGGGCAAGTCAGACCTTGACAAAAGGCATGACACACATTAACCATGCATGGTCTCATAGATGAAGCTTGTTTCACGGTAGTTTGGTGGACCAGGTGGTTGTTGCTGTGTACTTGTGACATTGGCGCACATGCGTGACAACGTACGTTGCACCTCCTGGAGTGTCAGGACTCCGAGCCTGTGGACGAGGAACAGAAATGTTACAGCACATTATGGCAATGTTAAAGCATACGCATGAACTCCACACGCACACCTCACTTCTGGCCCACAATTTGTCAATTGACTGCATATCAGGAGGACTGTGCGCAGTTGAATACTTATATACCGCCTTGCTAGCCGCGGCTGCCAAATACACCTCTGCCCCCCCCCCCCCCCCCCCCGCAATTGCTTAAGCCTCCTGTGGTGGATCTAGGCATCACCGCCACATGCCCTTCGCCCACTGCCGCACAGCTTTCCGCTCGCAGCTCGCTGAGAACTTCACACGTGAGCGGCAGCACGGGCAGCCCTCCGCGACCAGCCACTCCAGCAGCGCCACCCTGTTACCCCCCTCTATTGCCAGCGGCAGGGTGTGCTTGGTGAAGGCGTGCGACTGCTCGAGGCGCAGCCAGTCAATGATGTGGCGGTGACCGCCGCACGCTGCCGCGTCCAGCGGGCTCGCGATTGCGCGCCAGCGCTCAGAGCTGAAGTCCGCACAGAGGTCGCCGGTGAAGTACTGCGAGGTCCACACGTCATCTGGATTTACATCGGCGCGCAGGTACTGCTGCGCGGGCCCGAACTTCGACACTCCCTCGTCCATGAGCCACTGGAGAGTCGCCAGGTGGCCGTGGCACGCCGCCGTGCACACCAGCGCCGCCGCAGTTTCAGTGCAATCATCCAGACTGAGTGAGCTGAGAGTATATGAGGTGCGCGAGTGTTGTGTGCACAGGAGTGCTGCTTTATGTGCTGTGCACCATCTCAAAGTAATGGTCCGGAAGCCCAAGAGTTATTGTTTCCTCGCATGATGATCTCAAAAGTGCCACACCGCTGCACATGTGGGCACTGCTGGTGTGTGGAAATAGGGACAACTGGCGAATCGGATGAGTTAATTCTATGATTCTGCCAGTCGATGAATGTATTTATGTACTATAGCTGTCGCTAGCTCAGATACCGCATTTAGTACGGGACACTTTCTAAAGAGGTGTTCAGCAGCACATAATGTCGCCCTTGTGAACTCATGCTGAACTTTGCGGCGGTACTTCTAGCGTGCCTTCTACGCTTCATCAAGTTGCTGTGAATCACATGTATGCGCTCCCTATGCGACTTGCGACATGGCAGGCCCTGAGGCCATGAACTACCAGCATTATACTATCATGCAGGCGCCGACTCGGATACGTGTGGAAGCACAGTCACAAAACTGAATCTGCCATTCTGAGCAGACGCCTCAGCCTAGGCTGATAGCTTTCTGGACGCACGATGACCGGATGTTGCAGGCTGCCCACCAGAGTGACTCATTGGCTGCCCACAAGCCATGCATGGCTACTCACAGCAACCATTGCTGAGTTTTAATTTAGTAAGCACAACTTGAAGATGGTGTCATACTATATATATACTTCTATATTTATATATGTTTCTAAATTGCACCATTTGTTTCTAAATTAAAGTCATGAGACATGCTGCAGCCATGGTGTCGTAATCATCATGCAGCTGGTCACATCAACATTGCTCAACAAGCATGAAACCTGCAGCTGTAGGCGTTTTGTGCCGCATTTGATCACGCAGCTCAGCGCCTGCCAGTGTGCGCATGGGTGACACTGGCAGGCACCGGTACCTGCAGATGCATACCTTGTGACTCAGGCTTGGTGTGCAACTGAAGTGGCACTCTCGGAGAGTACTTGCCTGAATAGCAGCGATGCATTCTGCGTGCGGGCAGCGCCCTGATCTGCTGGGCTATCCACGTCAGCATTCGGCCGTCATCGCCTGCAGCAGCAGCCTCCAGACCTGCTGTGCACCAGTCGTTGACCCCAAGTGCTTGGTTCAAATCTGGCAAGTTAAACTCAGCTTGCACCTGTCGCAGCAGCGGCAGGTCTAGCTTGGCCACCAGGCCAATCAGCACTTCTGCATGTACTGACATCCCCGGCACTTTCTCCGCTGCGTAGCTGATCAGCTGCAGTGACCCCGTCCTACCAAGTTCGCGGCGGAACTGACTGTTTGGGGGGTTTGGCAGTCTGTTGGCGACAGCATAGTCGATGAGGGCCTTGGAGTAGACCGCTGTGCGCTCTGATGTGAGGAAGAGCTCATAAATGCCATGAGGCATGCTGGCCAGAACGTACATGTACACGCCGTGAAATGCCCTGTTGACACGCGCAATGTACGCCCACTGCGCTAAGCCGCAGAAACGGAGCACCAGGGACAGCACCGGCGCGTGGTTAAGGACACAAGATGCGTCGAGCGCACACTCTTCCCTGAGGCCATGTTCATGCTTGCTTGAAGCCTGCTGCGCTACAAAAGCCGATTCAGCAGCCATCAAATCATTTTCTAGGAGCATGATGCAACGCTGCAAGGATGTCTTCCCGGAACAGGTCCGTGGCATGCGATGTGCCGCGGTCTTGAACCCCAGCAGCTCCATCTTGGCGGCAGAAAATGCTGCAGCTGCTGCTGTGGCGCTTGATTGTCCTGAAATGTATGGCAAACGACCATTGCATTGAGTTCAGCACGAAGAATGGCACCGACCAACCCTTGCCTTTAACACACGACACCCAGGTGGTCCATTCTTCAACTGAGATGATGTTTTGCTTCACGCTTGACGTTGCGCGTTTGGAAGATACGCAAGCGTCATGGACTGACAGATGCAGCAAGAACATGATGAATCGAGTCGCAGCGCCCTTGCGCCGCGGATCGCGCAAATGGAGTCACTTTGGCACCTGCGTATTTTGGTGGTCCAGCGCGCCACGGCAGCCTCACCAGTGGTGCCAGCGCGTGCTCCAGGTGGTTGAGCAATTTGTGAGCATCAGCATCGCGTTCAACATCGCAGCTGTCGTCGGATATTTCGTCATAGTCGTCCATGCCTTGCCTCGCGTGACAGTGCTTTTATTCGCGGTGTGCTTTTATTCGCGGTTCCGGACTGTTCTGCGGTTGATCGATCTGCAACTGAGCGGTTTGATTATCAGGCAGGCAAATAATGCTTTAGTCTCCAGCGTTCAAAACACCGTTGGTGACAGGGGCGCCACGTAGAGCGCTCGATGGCTACAAACCCTCAGTCTAGGGTTTAACCTAGGGTTCACTTAGGGTTGCCCTAAGCCAAGGACGATATGGGAGCAGTCGCAAAAAGAGGGGATGGACCCGCTCTTAACTCAATCGTGTTCCCATTGGTATGTGTAGTGCTTGATGAGTCATGGCGTTTAATATGCTATAGCCACCAGCGGTTGCCGAACGTACGTTGTGCCGACTACTATAGTGGGGTGCTGCCAGAGCCTGTTGAGAGTGCAAGAGGTTCACCGAAGTCCAAAGCCATATGAATAACACATGTGGCGGAGGCTACAGGGATTGGACATATTGACATTCATTGCAGTGCAGTGTGCGAGGTGAGGACTCCGGAATTGGATGCCATTTGACTACCAGACTAAGTATGTCACTGACAGTTGTATTTTTTCTTATGTAGAAGCGTCGTCATGATATTGTAATGAGCATTGAAACACTGTGTCACAAGGGTATACAATCGTTGTGATCAATGTGGCGCTCTGTACAGCTGGCACAAGCGTAGCGCGTCATGGCGTACACATGCGGAGCGCGAATACCAGCTGGGCTGTGTTGCAGCGCTGATGTCCACGCTCCTAGGGCTCAGTGCATGCAGACTTACTAATAGGCTGCTGCAGCTGCTATGCAGTAGAGTATTCTATAGCAATTTGAAACTTTATGACTAATCATCAATTGCATAGGACTCGCCCTCCCTTGGGGAGCTTTCTGACCTTCCTGAATTAATAACTATAAGCACATAGGGTGTCCGCCCCTCAAGCAGAAGTAATGAAGTACATGACTGTCATCACGACATTACACGTAGATGCGGTACCAGAAAGCTTTGATATCAATCATTTGGGTTTTTTGGCGCCTCCGAGTCGTGTAAGAATAAAAAAGCAGTACATCAAGTGATTCGGAACATCAACTCAATTGCGCATTGAGACATTCAAATTGTTACGCAATAGTCTCACATGCAGACTCTAATAGCAAGCTTGCAGTGCCGCCAACCATCTGGGCTGCCTTGTCCCCAGGTGCATCAGAGCGCTGCTGCCTGTCAAGTTGAGGCGCCACGTAGAAATATATTATTGGTGCAGATCTGACTCGAGTCAAATACCAACACAACTCTCCAGTCGAGCCCTCACGGTACTGCTTTACAAGCCAAGGCATGCCAAAAAATATGCAAATGCACAGCTATAGATCTATCATATGCTGATGCACAATGTCACGTGGGTGCACCAGCATGCATGCTGCTACTAGTACATACCGTGTGACAACAGCTACGCTACAGCTACACTTTGCTGGTACTGACTGTGCCCTCTTCATTTTCAGCTAGTCACTACGGTATTATGCCACATGCGCCGCTCCCTGTCAAGAACTTGAAGGGCTCTAGATCCCCATGGGCTGCAGCCAATGCCGTTTACCTATTCTCTGCCCCCCGCGTAACCTCCTGTCACAAAGTCACGGTGGTGCCAGTGGATTTTGGCATCACCACTCAGTCACTGAACGCGCCTCGCCCACTGTCGCACAGCCTAGCACGCGGATCGCGCTGCGTACTCCACCTCGAAGCGATCGCGTGGGCAGCCCTCCGCGACCAGCCACTCCACTGGCAGCAGCACCACCCCGTTGCCCCCCAGCGTTGCCAGCGGCAGGGTGTGCCATGTGAAGGCGTGCGAGCGCTTGGGGCACAGCCAGTCAATGATGTGGCGGCGTCCGCCGAACGCTGCTGCGTCCAACGGGGTCGCCGTCTCGCGCCAGCACTCCGTCAGCGAGCTGAAGTCGATAAACAGTTTGCTTAGTAACCCTAACCCTAACCCTAACCCTAACCCTAACCCTAATCCTAAACCTAGGCCTAACCCTCGTCTTTTCTGCCGGGGTTCCAGTGCACTAGGTTCCATTGCATTTGGCATGTGTACCACACACGGTGGCGCAGGGGTGAATGCGCCAGCTGAGCCGTGCCGCAAGGCATCGGCGGGCCAGCAGTGCAGGTTTCAGCATTAGGGGGGCGGGCCTAGGGGGCTGCGTGCCTCCTTGTACAGGTCCTCGCAGGCCATCTTTGAGTCATCTGACCTGCATGCTGGCACGTCGCCAGAAATCCAGCACTGCATATGCACATGTGAAAATCAAGTTGTTTCAGAACATGCTTTTTCTCATTTTGCCTTTAAGCCAATTGAATGGCGATGACACTGTAGCAGAGGCACTTGCATTCCCACTTAGCTGATACCCACGTACGCTGCGGGCAAGTCAGACCTTGACAAAGGTCATGTTGTGTGTCAACAACCATGGTCTCATACACGAAGAGTGCTTGTTTTTCCAATTGCTATATAGCACTAATAGTCGGTGGATATCCATGGATTATGTTGTGTATTTCTGAAGTTTGGCACACGTGATAGCGTGCATTGCACCTCCTGGAGTGTCAGGACCCCAAGCGCACAGGACGAGAGAGCACAAATGTCACAGCACATCATGACAATGTCAAAGCTGCATATGCATGAAGCCCACACGCAGACCTCTGAGTCACTTCTGGCCCACATCATGGTTCATTGCAGGAAGACTCTGCGCATCTGGCGATACCCTTGCTAGCTGCTGCATCTGCCAGAAACATCTTCGCCCCCCCCCACGCAAGCCTCCTGTGGTGGATCTCGGCATCACCGCCACATGCCCTTCGCCCACTGCCGCACAGCTTTCCGCTCAGCGCTCGCTGAGAACTGCACAAGTGAGCAATCGCACGGGCAGCCCTCCGCGACCAGCCACTCCAGCAGCGCCACCCTGTTGCCGCCCTCTATTGCGATTGGCAGGGTGTGCTTGGTGAAGGCGTGCGATCGCTCGAGGCGCAGCCATGCAATGACGCGGCGGTGACCGCCGCATGCAGCCGCGTCAAGCGGAGTTGCCATTGCGCGCCAGCGCTCAGAGCTGAAGTCCGCGCAGAGTTCGCCGGTGTAGTAGTCTGAGGCCCACATGTCACCTGGATCCACAACGGCGCGCGGTACTGCTGCGCGCGCCCAAACTTCGACACTCCCTCGTCCATGAGCCACCAGAGAGTCGCCAGGTGGCCGTGGCGCGCCGCCGCGCACATCAGCGCCGCTGCAGTTTCAGTGCAATCAATGACAATGTCATCCAGACTGAGTGAGCCGATAGTATATGAGGTGCGCGAGTGTTATGTGCACAGGAGTATTGCTTAATGTGCTGCGCCAACGTGAAGTAATGGTCCGGAAGCCCAAGAGTATTTCTCCTATCAAGCAACTGCAGTGCAATTTGAAAGTGCTGCACCGCTGCACAAGTGGGCGCTGCTGGCATGTGGGAACAGGGACACTGTCAGACGGTCCATTTGTCAGCAGGCCAATGCGTCAATTCTATCTTTCTGCCAGTCACTGTGGCTGTAACGTTATACGTACCACAGTGTACTACTAGTAGAAGCCTCATTTAGTAATTTCACTTGAGAGCTCCTAGGAGATCAGCAGCGCATCATGATAGACTAAGTGTCATATTCATGAACTTCTGTTGAACTCTGCGGCGCGTGCCTCCTGCATGCGCTACATCAAGTTGCTGTGAATCACGTGCATGCGCTCCCAGCAGCATCCCTTTGCGGCTGTGCGCCATGGCAGGCCCTGGGGCCATGAACCACCAGTATACTAGCATGCAGGCTCATCGTCGCCTGCCAGCGTACGACACATACAGGCGCGGACTCGGATACGCCTGCCAGTGGACGCACAGTTACAAATCTTGAACTGAATATCTGCCATTCTGAGCAGACACCTGATAGCTTTCTGAGCGCACAATGACCGATATTGCAGGCTGCCCACCAGAGTGACTCCGAGTCCTTGTAGGCCCACAAGCCATGCGCATGGCTACGCACAGCAACCGTTGCTAACTTAAAGGCTTAGTAAGCATAGCCTTTTGATTCCAGTGGCGTCATACTATATATTTCTACATGACAGTCATGAGACAGGTGTCATGTAAGCACCATGCAGGTGGTCATAGCAACATCGCTCAACAAGCATGAAACCTGCAGCAATACGCCTTTTTTGTGCCGCATTTGATCAAGCAGTCCAGCGCCTGTGGTCGACACTGGCAGCCTGAGGCACCTGTGCACTACACGCAGATGCATACTTCGTTACTGGTGTGCACATCTGCACTTGCGGAGAGCACTTGCCTAAATAGCAGCGATGTATTCTGCGTGCGGCGGGCCTACCGCGCAGCGCCCTGATCTGCTGGGCTATCCACGTCAGCATGCGGCCGTCATCGCCTGCAGCAGCAGCCTCCAGACCTGCTGCACACCACTGCTTGACCCCAAAGGCTAGGCTCAAATCTGGCAAGTAAAACTCAGTCTGCACCTGCCGCAGTAGTGGTACGTTTAGCTTGGCCATCAGGCCAATCAGCACCTCTGCATCTACTGACATCCCCGGCATGGCCTCTGCAGCGTATCTGATCAGCTGCAGTGACCCCATCCTGCCAAGTTTGCGGCGAAACTGTCTGCCTGGCCACAGCCCCTCAGCGACGGCATAGTCGATGAGGGCCTCAGAGTAGACCGCTGTGCGCTCCGAGGTGAGGAAGAGCTCATAAATGCCATGAGGCATGCTAGCCAGAACATACATGTACACGCCGCGAAATGCCCTGTTGACACGCGCAATGTACGCCCACTGCGCTAGGCCGCAGAAACGGAGCACCAGGGACAGCACCGGCGCATGATTAAGGTCACAAGATGCGTCAAGCGCGCACTCTTCCCTGAGCCCATCTGCATGCTTGATTGAAGCCTGCTGCCCTGCAAAAGCCGATTCTGCATCCATCAAATCATTTCCTATGAGCATGATGCAACGCTGCAAGGATGTCTTCCCCGGGCATGTTCGTGGCATGCGGTGTGCAGCGGTCTTGAAGCCCAACAGCTCCATCTTGGCGGCAGAAAATGCTGCAGCTGCTGCGGTGGCGCTTGATTGTCCTGCGATGTATAACAAACGACCATTGCATTGATTTCAGCACGGATGGCACCGACTTAAACACACGACACCATTTTTTAACTGAAACGATGCTTACGCAGTTGGAAGATACGCGAGCGTGGACTGCAGCGTCCTTGCGCTGCGGACCGCGCGACTGGAGTTAAGTTGGCACCTGCGTCGTCGTTTGGTGGTCCAGCACGCCACGGCAGCCTCACGAGTGGTGCCAGCGCTTGCTCCAGGTGGTTGAGCAATTTGAGAGCATCAGCATCGCGTTCAGTATCGCAGCTGTCGTCGGAAATACCGTCATAGTCGTCCATAAGCCTTGGCCTCCCCACGTGAGTAGCGCTAGTCGCTAAAAATTGCTGCGTTTATTCGCGGTTCCGGACCATTCTGCACGTGGCAGGAGTTTTGGGGAAGGGGGGTAATTGAGCCCATTGAGCCTTGAAGGGAAAACTACTACAGCCATTTGTTTTTTTTTGTGGCAGGGATTTTTTTGTGGCAGGGAAAACTACTACAGCCATTTTTTTTTTGTATGCTCGATTAAAAGTTGACGCACAAGAGCGCTCAACATCAAGGTGGTTACAGTATAACAGCACTCTGACGGTTGGTCACAGGTGTGGTCATACAATCATGGTTTGGCGCTGCTCAGGGCTGACCGCTCTCGAGGCTTGTGTCGTGACACTGTCCACTACTGTCTACTACCGCTCGCTGCTTCACGATCGATGTATGAACGGCGGCTTTTGTGTGATTATTTTATTCAGTTTAACTCTCTAGTATGTCACAGCGAAAGAGCACACCTTGCAGCCAGTGCTGTGTGGATGCTTTCCGGCCTGATTCGAAGCTAGGTACTGTAGCTATATAATACTAGAAGTATAACAGTATATATATCGGCACACAATAATCTTAGTCAATTGCTTCAAACCCTGGTCAAGGCCCGGGTTAGGGCTTACTTAGGATTAGTTAATTGCTTCAAACCCTGGTCAAGGCCCGGGTTAGGGCTTACTTAGGATTTGTCCTAACTCCACTCAAGCCCCAGGGTCGACGATATACGAGCGGTCACGCTAAGAGAGCGGTGAGGTCGGCGGGACGGATCCGCTCTTCAATCGTGACGCCCCCTGTATGATATATTATGTGTCGCCTGATGAGACATGACGTATAATAAGCGACAGTCACAGCGCTTGCCAAACGTATGTCATATGCCAACTACTGAGAGGGGTGCCAGAGCCTGTTGAGTGCAAGAGGTGCCCCAAAGTAACGAAGCCAAGTGAACAGCACATGTGGCGGAGTCCAGAGGGATTGGACACATCGACGTTCATTGCAGAGCAGTATGCGAGGGGGGGGTGCCATGATTTGACAATATCACCAACAGCGGTATTTACTATAGAAGGGTTATCAAGGAGCATCGAAACACTTTGTCACACCGGTAGTACTGCACAACACTGCGACTGGCACAAGCTGAGCGCATCATAGCGTACACATGCGGAGCGGGAACACCAGCTGCATGGGCTGCGTTGCAGCGCCGGTGTCCAAGCTCCTAGGGTGCAGCGCACGCTTAGACCGCTGCAGCTGCTACAGGAACTTTGTGATTGCACAGGACACCCAGCCTCCCCTGGGGCCTTTCTCAGGCTGTCCATTTTAAATGCAAGTGCAGAAGCACAATAGGGCGTCCGCCCTCAAGAAGCGCGTGACTGTCACATGACATGCAGCTTCCATACTATAAGTTTGACATCAATCATCTGGACTTTTTCGCGCCCTGAGCGAAAATCAATTAATTCATTATTAAAGTACACTTTAAAAAATGATTGTTAACCTGAATGCGCATTGAGACACTTCAAGCAGGTAAACGATAGATCACATGCAGACGCTCAAAGCAAGCTTGACACCAACAATCTGACTCAGAGCTGTTTGATGATCCACAGATGCAGCAGAGCGTTGCTGCCTGTCAAATTGACGCGCCAAGTTGGCAAGTTGAACGGTTGAACTAAAAGAGTATTATTGGCGAAGTAACTTGAAGCTTAATAATGTCTACATACCACCACCGTGTTACAACTCTTTAGTCGAGCTCTCACCGCTCTACAAGC
Source organism: Tribonema minus (assembly GCA_017506865.1). Taxonomy (NCBI): domain Eukaryota; class Xanthophyceae; order Tribonematales; family Tribonemataceae; genus Tribonema; species Tribonema minus. The sequence continues at coordinate 645,095 of JAFCMP010000538.1, read as the reverse complement.
CAAGGTATGCCCAAGTATCCAATTGCACAGCTATCATACTGAATCATCAGATGCACATCAGCATGCATGCTGCTTCGCAACAGCTGAGCTACGCTTTGCTGGCACCGACTGTGCGTGTCCAAATTCATCTATGCCACATCATGGGCAGCTCCCCTGTTGAGCTGAGCGCTCTGATTCCTCCAGGAGTCTCCACTGGCATGGGCTGCAGCCAATGCCGTTACCGATGCTCTGCCGCCCGTGCAACCTCCCGTCACACAGTGGTGCCAGTGTCTTTTTTGGCATCACCACTAAGTCACTTGATGCGCCTCGCCCGCTGTCGCACACTGTCAGCCTTGCGCGCACACCGCGCTGCGTACTCCACCTCGAAGCGATCCCACGGGCAGCCCTCCGCGACCAGCCACTCCAGCAGCGCCACCACGTTGCCCCCAGCGGCAGGGTGTGTCGCGTAAAGGCGTGCGAGCGCTCGCAGCGCAGCCAGTCAATGATGTGGCGGCGTCCGCCGAACGCTGCCGCGTCCGACGGGCTTGCAAGTGCGCGCCAGCGCTCAGAGTTGAAGTTCGTGCAGAGGCCGCCGGTGTAGTGATCTGAGGCCCGCAGGTCATCTGGATTCACATTGGCGCAAAGGTTCTGCTGCGCGCGCCCAACCTTGGGCACTCCCTCGTCCATGAGCCACTGGAGAGTCGCCAGGTGGCCGTGGCGCGCCGCCGCGCACATCAGCGCCGCTGCACCATCAGAGGCCAATGCAGTCATCCAGTGAGCCGATGGCATATGAGGTGTGCGAGTGCTACGTGCACAGGAGTGCTGCTTTATGTGCTGCGTCAACCTGAAGTAAAGGTCCGGAGTTGAGAAAAGTCCATTTTCAGAGTGCACCCCTGTGGGTCCTGTTTTGACTTCAGGTCCCGTTTTTCGCAGTTCAAACCTTGCACTGTGACTGGGTGTTGCACGCTGCCCACCATAGTGACTTTTTGGGTGCCCACAAGCCATGCATGGCTACTCACAGCAATCATTGCCGAGGGTTAAGCATAACGACTTGAAAGATGGTGCAACACCGTGACTACTTCGAAGTATATGTTTTCAATTTACAGGCTGGTGTCATGTAAACATCATTCAGCTAGTAAACAACATTGCTCAACAAGCATGAATCTGCAGCTGTGAGCCTTTCTTGTGCCGCATTTGATCCAGCAGCTGAGCGCCTGTGCCAGTGGCTGATACTGGCAGCTGCCTAGTAGGCACCAGTACTACGTGCAGATGCATGATAGCTAGTGACCGCAGTTTGCATTGCCAAGTTGGCACTTGCGGAGAGTACTTGCCTGAATAGCAGCGATGTATCAACATGATTCTGCGGGTGGCGGGCGCACCGCGCAGCGCCAGCAGTGGGCCCGCCGCCCTGATCTGCTGGGCTATCCACGTCAGCATTCGGCCGTCATCGCCTGCAGCAGCAGCCTCCAAACCTGCTGCACGCCACTGCCAGTGGCAACTGTTGACCCCACTGGCAAGTGCTTGATTCAAATCTGGCATTGCCAAGTAAAACTCAGCCTGCAACTGTCCCAGTAGTGGCAGGTCTAGCTAGGCCACCAGGCCAATGAGCACCTCTGCATCTACTGACATTCCCGGCACTTTCTCTGCTGCGCATCTGATCAGCTGCAGTGACCCCATCCTACCGAGCTCGCGGCGGAACTGACTGCCTGGCGGATGTGGCAGCCTGTTGGCAACTGCGTAATCGATGAGGGTCTGGGAGAAGACCGCTGTGCGCTCTGCAGTGAGGAAGAGCTTGTGTTTGCCGTAGGGCCTGCTGGCCAGGACATGCATGTACATGCCGCGAAAGGTCCTGCTGACGCGCGTAATGTACGCCCATTGCGCTAGGCCGCAGAAGCAGAGCACTAGGGACAGCACCGGCGCGCGGGTGAGGACACAATCTGAAGACGCGTCATACACACACTCTGTCCTGAGGCCATGTTCATGCTGCGCTGCAAAAGTCGCCTCCGCAGCCAGTAAATTATTCTCAATAAATGTGATGCATCGCTGCAATGATGTAATCCCAGGGCAGTTCCATCGCACGCGGTGTGCCGCGGTCTTGAACCCCAACAGCTCTTGGCGGCAGAAATTGCTGCTGCAGCAGCAGTCGCGGTGTCGCTGGACGGTCCTGCGAGTATGACAGGCGACCAATGTAGGCGATTTCAGCACGGAGGGCGCCGACCAGCACCCGACACCTGCTTCGGAAGGTATTTTGCTGTACTCGCAGCCAGTAGATGCGCGGGCGGATGATTGTGCTGACAGCTACCTACATCATCAAAAAGCGCGTCCTTGCACCGCGGATCGCGCACTACACCATCAGAAAGAGCGGCCTTGCACCGCGGATCGCGCAAAAATGTTAACATGACATTTGCCGTACCTGCGCCGCCGCCGCCTGGTGACCCGCGCCACGGCAGCCTCACTAGTGGTGCCAGCGCTCGCTCCAGGTGGCTAAGCAGATCGAGATCACGAGCATTGCATTCGCTGTCGTAACTGTCCACAGAGTTCCCGTCATGGTCCATGGCTTGGCTCTCTCACGCGTGTTCGAGCCACTTTATTCGCGACAGCGGTTGGGACTGTACGCAGACTGTATGTGGACGGTAAGGGTTATTACTGAATCTGCTCAGGCTAAAAAGGGAGATTGCGCAAATCGAAATCTGGCTTAGAACTTCGGCTATTGTCTTGGCTATAGCTGAGCATTCCCTAGCTGTTTGATAACTATATACTTCAAAGAAGTACTACTTGTAGCCTTCAGCGATCGACGAATGCTGTGCAGCATATTTAAGCTCCCCTGAGAGTGAACCGCTGGCAAATTATGAGACACATTGTCAATTGTTTAAGCACATGGAGCAAAACCAGATGGGGCAGAAAAGGTACACGACGACATAGAAGAGGCACCGACTGGTGATGTCGACGGCGATGGCCAAGGGACTGTCACAGGGTATGTATACACATACTAGTAGATGTACTGCTGGACAAAGACATGTGCGTGCAGACGCCGCAGGCCACAACTAGAAAGACAGGGATGAACCACCGTGTGGACTACTGAAAGTGCGTTCACGACGGAGCATCGCCTGCGTTTTATACCATACATCGTCACCAAAAGGGGCGTGACGTCGTGTACTCGTGAGTGCAGCCCTCTTTTGTTTGGTGAGAGCGCTGTCTGAATGTTGTGCAAACACAAATACAAAATACACCAGCAGCTGGGCGCGCACCGTGTCATCCAGCTTGAGGTGACTTTTAACAAATATGGCACAAATCTCCGTTGGCCGTTGAGCCCTAACCCGCTAAAAGGGTGCTTTATGCTGCCAATTCACATGTATCATCCTGAAGCACGCTAACATGCCGCTTCACGACAGTTGCAGCAGGAAAAATACTCAATATACCGTCACCTGCAAAGTGTGGGTCAGTTTTTTATTGGGCAAACACGGCGTAAGCACAAGACGCTGAGCGCTGCAGCCATCTGACTTGAGGTGACTAGTGAAACGGAGTACGGGCACAACCCTGCACTGGCAGTTGGACGAGCCTTGCCACGCATATGCACCACAACATACGCCGAACGCTGTCAACACACCCCTGAAATGCCAATGCACTGCATGCCGCCCCGCTGCTGTGCTATCTCGGCCGTGCCTCCATGTCCACTTATGGACCCCCTCCCGACACACGTGGCCCCGGCGTCACCTGCCAGTGCCTCAGGGAATGCTTCGCACCCACTCACACGCGCACACATCCCTACCCGTACACTTCGCTGCACACACCAGGTCGATGCCCCTGCACGGGCAGCCCTGCGCCACCAGCCACTTCAGCAGCGCCACCCTGTTGCCCCCCTGCACCGCCAGCGGCAGCGTGTGCTTCGTGAACGCGTGCGATCGCTCGCGGTGCAGCCAGACGACGATGTGGCGGTGACCGCCGAACGCCGCCGCATCTAGCGGGCTCGCAATCCCGACCCACCGCTCAGAGTCGCAATACTTGCTGCACAGGTCGCCTGTGTAGAGGCATCAGCTCCCCAGGCGCTCCATGTGGAACCTGCGGGCATTACCTGGCACATACTGCTGCGCGCGCCCAAACATCAACTCCCCCTTCTTCATGAGCCATTGGAGTGTCACCAGGTGGCCGTGGCGCGCCGCCACGCACATCAGCGCCGCTGCAATGCAAATGCAAAGCAGTTTTTGATGATATGTCAACATGAAATCTGATTTAAAGTTTACATTTAAAAAGTGCGCGGGGCCGTGGCAATGGGCGCATGAGTCCTGCATGGCTGCAGCATGCTTGGTCTGCAACAGCAACAGTTCTTATTTGATTCACAGTGTAAGAGTTGTCTACATGCACAAGAGCATACTGAAAGGCTTCACTACCCTTTACTTGAAAATCTCGCAAGCTTGGCTGCCGCGCCGCTTGTCAACGCCACCACAATGTAGCGACCCAGGGCACAGGAACAACGGCAAGCGAGTGGTTGCATCCGAAAGTTCTGCCTTCTAGTCTGTCGAAGGTTTTAAAGTTATTGGCTCATCTCGTCAAGAAATCTGATTTGAAGTTTAATTTAAAAAGTACGCGGGGCCGTGGTAATGGGCGCATGAGTCCTGCATGGCTGCAGCATGCTTGGTCTGCAACAGCAACAGTTCTTATTTGATTCACAATGTAAGAGTTGTCTACATGCACAAGAGCATACTGAAAGGCTTCACTACCCTTTACTTGAAAATCTCGCAAGCTTGGCTGCCGCACCGCTTGTCAACGCCACCACAATGTAGCGACCCAGGGCACAGGAACAACGGCAAGCGAGTGGTTGCATCCGAAAGTTCTGCCTTCTAGTCTGTCGAAGGTTTTAAAGTTATTGGCTCATCTCGTCAAGAAAGCGAAGTGCACAGCTTCACTTTAGGTTCCTGTTCACCAAGCCACCTGCCAGTAACTGTGCGACTGAAAACAACTGTGCTCCCAGCACACACACTGTGCAGTTCCATGGCTGGGCTCGCAACAAAAACAACACTTTCTTGTAGCTGAATAAAGAATTGTGTCGCTCAGATCAGCTGCCTATTTGCATCATTCTTTGAAGCAACAGAGTAGACACGATTGGCAATGGGTACTCAAGAACCGATGAAGACGTGAATCTCACATCTTCACGGATGACGGCCGTCTTTCACATTGTGTGTGCATTGTACAGTAGCCGCTGTGATGTCTGTATGCTGTCACACTGTGGCCGGGACACTACCTACCTGCAAGCAAATCATAGTTGTGATCACATCCACAAGCCAGGCTGCCGTGAAGCCTGAGCGCTTGTTCAACTACTGTCAGCTCCTGGACATTGGCTACATGCTAGTCGTCGCGGCAGCAGCTTGAAGCCACTGGCAGAAGCTAGCACGGCGATGAGATGCACTGGCTACTCATGGCGAGCAGAACAAGATGACCACCTTGAAGTACCATACACTAACGCAGCAAAGCAGCGCTCGCAACGCTCATCATCACAAGTCCAAAGACCTCAAAGTGTGAGGCGAGCTGCCGTCATGATGCCGCATCTACTGTTACAGCATGTCATGATAACCCAGCATTGTAGGCATCTACAGACACGCTGCGTGTCATATTGAGCCGTTTTTTAAGCTAGCCATTTGTAGAGAGCACTTGCCTGAATAGCAGCAGTGAATCTTGCGTGCAGCGGGGCCGCCGGGGAGCGCGCTTATCTGCTGGCCTATCCACTTGAATATGTGGCCGTCATCGCCTGCGGCAGCAGCCTTCAGGCCCGCTGCGCACCAGTCGTTGATGCGGAGTACCTGGTTCAACTCTGGCAACTTGAACACAGCTTGCACGCGTCGCAGCAGCGGCACGTCCAGCTTGCGTATCAGGCCAATCAGCACCTCTGCGTTTACCTTCATACGTGGCACGGTGGCGGTAGCGTGTCTGATTAGCTGCAGTGATCCCGTCCTGCCAAGCGCGCGGCAAAACCGCGCACTCGGCCACAGCCGGTTGGCCACCGCGTAGTCAATGAGGGCCTCAGAGTGCACTGCTGTGTGCGCTGCGGTGCAGAACAGGTCTGGGATCCCGTTAGGCCTGCTGGCCAGAACGTGCATGTAAATGCCGCGGAACGCCCTGCGCAATGTATGCCCACTGCCCTCGGCCACAGAAGCGGAGCACGAGGGACAGCACCGGCACGTGGTCTAGGACGCTTGATGCGTCGAGCGCGCAGTCTCTGCTGAAGTCAATCTGATGCACTACTTGCGCTTGCTGCACCGCAAAAGCTGATTCGGCAGCGTTCAGGTCCCTCTTCAAGAGCTCAACGCACCGTATCAGGGATGTCCTCCCTTGACACTTCCATGGCACTTGGTCTGCCGCCGTCTTGAACCCAATTAACTCCGTCTTGGCGACACGAAAAGCCGCCGAAGTGGCGGTACTGCTGTGTACGCCTGAAGACATACGAAGGCAATGGTTGCAGCAAGATTGGCACCGACTGTAATTTAAACAGATCTCAACAGTTCCACGCCGCAGCGATGCTTTCCTGCGAAAACACGCTCGGCATAAAACACGTTCGGCATGCCGTTATCGTCGAATTGCAGGCGAGGTGCGACGTACGCAACAATGCAGTGAGGCCTTAACATTGCTGCTTCGCCGATCGCTCAAACGAAATGAGCCTTGAGCACCTGTGTCGTCGCCCAATACTCCTGCACGCTGTGACTACGGCAGAGCCACCGGAGGTCTCAGCGCGTCCTCCAGTAGGCCAAAGACTTCGCAATGAACGGAATCAGCATGGCCATCATCATCGTAAAAATCGTGATACGTGTCCATAACCCTCGCCACCACCCCTAGCTCCTGAGTGGTTTATTCTCCACAAGTTTCGCAAACTTATGGCGACGTCAGCGCTTACCGCTGCATTGCACTGTTGCAACTGCCGCGGCCCTCGCCGGCCAGCGCCGAACCGCCGGCCCCTCCGTAGATTTAGTTATTGCCCGACTTATCGTGCGCTCAACCCATCGGTCCAGGACATAATAGAAATGATAAGGATTACCTCTGAAGCCTCACCGAGCGTGGCATCACACGTAACCGCTCTGCTGCGGTTTCAAACTTCAGCTTCTGGCGCAAGTTGGCGGAGGTCTCAGAGTTCTGCCTGTTGGCGCTCAGAGGGTTACGGCAGTACAGTTTGGCTGCCCTCTGGCTCTGTGGCAGCCGCTCTGGCGTCATGGTGCAGGTATTTTTCTTCATGATCGGTGTGCCACGACGTATAAGGATTACCTCTGAAGCCTCTCCGAGCATGGCATCAGGCGTGAATGATTGTGCAGCTACTGCCGGCTCCTACCGCAGCAGCCGCTGCGGCAGTCGTTTCAGGCGTTTCAGTTTCAAGGCGTATTTGACTCGTTGGCGTGATGGTTTTTTCAAGGTTGAGTGTAAGAAGAGGCAACCTGGAGGGACGAAACGAAGCCCTGACTTCGCCTGCCTCACCTTTCAGATTGACCGTATGTGAAAATGTGTTCACTTCGCTAAGACTTCAAGTGTTACTTCAACCGTTGCTGACTTTGTTAAAAAACAGCAGTCGAAGCAAAGACTGCACCAGCCTTGGCCTGAGGCCGCGTCAGCTCAGAGGCTGACAGCAACCATCATAGCACTCTCACATTTGCGCTGTGGCATGTTGCCGGCAACTGCTGGAGCTTCGATTGCAACACCGCGAAGAGCTTTCGCCAACATTGCACAGGTCGGCAGAGGTGGTATCGCTTTTTGAAGAGCTCACAATAGTTCATTGAGCGGCGCGTACTGCTGGTCGGAAGGCACTCGCTTGAGTCAGCATCATCGCGCAGATAATATCAGTATCCTCAGTTACTGGTGCTCGAGGCACTCTTGAGGCAGCGTCTGTCGAGCGCTTGAGGTGCTAACGTGAGGTTGATGAAGTGAAGATGCAGTACGTTCTGTGTGCTCCAATTGAGTGAGAACAGCGAATGCGTAAGATGAGGTGACAGCGCTGGAGGTGCTTGCCAAGTGAGTGCCGGTGACAGTTTCAATGTGTTGCTCAATGCATAGAGGTGTTCGGCATATGCTGCAGGTAAAAGCGCAAGACTGCATACAAAATGCGTGAAGTTTCAGGCACAAGTGATATCTTTTGTATTGCGTTGAACTGATTGTTGTCGCAATATTGCTTTCTGTTACGATTCATTACTTTTGATGTCAACAGTAACATTTTCAGCTGTAGCGTACTGGCGTAGCTTTGTTTTTTGCCTCTATATCATATTGGCTGAAGCCAGATAATTCTTCGAACTTCGAAACTGTACACTACAGTCGCCTGCAAAACGCCCGCAAACACGATTGTAAGCAAATGTGATGCCCGTAGCAAAGATCTGACACAATTCCAGCTGCAAAAACAGCTTGAAGGCCAGCAACCAGAAGACGTCCAAGTGATGGAGATGCTACAGTTTAGGCCGCAGTGATGATGTCTCATCAGCATAGCTTGAGTAGAATATACACACTTCGCAACACACCAAAGGAATGCTGGAGAGAGTTCATTGCAGCACTGAAGGCATTCTGAATATATCAAGGGAACGCTGCAGGATGTATTGTCTTGTATACTTCAAACTCATTCGAACTTCAAGTTTGTGGTGAGAAAAAGAAGTCTGCTAGCCCCGTACATCACAGCTTTACAGCAGCAGGAGCAGAGACGAACGTCACGAAACCATGGCGGTGAGCATACGGCCAGCTACCGTGGAGGATCTGCTGCAGATGCAGAACACCAACTTGTGGTGCCTGCCGGAGAACTACCAGATGAAGTACTACATGTACCATGTCCTTAGCTGGCCACAGTTGCTGCAGGTGGCGGAGGACTACAAAGGTAAGACCATTGGCCTCATTATTCTGCTGCAGCAGTCGAGCAGATGCGTTATTTGGAGCCTCTGCCTGCTTTGCTTCTTGGCTACATGCGGCCCATGCTCGGTCAGCTGCAGCGTTAGCCAAAACCGTCGGCTGGAGTTCAGAAGCGCGTGCCCCCTGCTGCCGCTGCTCTGTGAAAAAAAGCGCACTTATCGGAATGCCACATAACGCCTTCAGATGCCGGGTGTACCTTGACATTTTAAAAGTTGCTGACGCAGAAGATTTGTACCAGGGCGCTGCATCGTGAAAGAGCCGCGTCTGCTTCAAGCACTCATGCACAGAATCACGTAGTACCTTTCGGAATTTCAAGCCATTACCAAATCAGCCGGTCCAGCTCTGGCTAGACTGAGATAGGTAGCACACAATACTGGAACCTCAAACACTGGTTTCCGCGTGTTCCCCAGAGTCCTAAAGCATTCGTATCATGCCAGCAGCCATGCTGCTGGATTGCTTGGCACTCTGTGGCGAGGTGCATGCTACAGCTAGCAGCAGCAATAATGATAGGGAGGAGGCGGTGGAGGCGCTGGAGCCTGACACACATTAATTAATCTCAAGATGTTGGGTTTAACTTTTTAAAGAAAAGATGAGCTAAATAAAGAAGTCACTGACAACGTAGGTGAAGAAGCTAGGCCCTACAACAGTGCTGGCCCTGCAGCTGCTTCTGGCTGACAAGATGCGAATTGCGAGCTAGTGGCTGCGCGCCTAGGGAAGCTATGCAGACTCAAGTGCACCAGGTAGCTGCTTTGTGAAGGGCTGGCATTCGGGTGGGTGCTTGGCAAAGAGCCTGCCCCCCCCCCCCCCCCCCCCCCATTGTGTCACTTTCTTGAGATGCTCCAACAGGTTAGAAGCAGCGAGGGGGAAGAGTATGGGAGGCAGAGCGGAAGTCCATTCTCTGTCATATCCAGGCGTATATCCCATTCGCTACCAAAGAAGGCGTGAGTACTCCCACGTAGCAGCCCTCGCTGCGCGTTGCGCACGAATGCAGGCACTGTTGTCAGCTACGTCTTCGCCACGATAACGGAGGACACCATGGCCACATCTGCCCAGGAATAAAAGTCGCCCATGATCTACTGCGCATGTGAGACTGCCACTTAGAACTGAACTTGCCCGCGATCCTCTGCGCATGCCAGACTGCCACTTCCCAACGCGCGGATGGCACGCGCAGCAGCACCTCCCCCCGCCCCCACCGCTCCTCCCCCTCTCCGCACAGGCAAAATCATTGGGTACGTCCTGGCCAAGATGGAGGAGGACGCGGAGGTGCCGCACGGCCACATCACATTGTCAGCAGTGCTCATAATTAAAGTCCAATCCTCTGCGCATGCTGTACTGCCACGTACGGCGCGCACGTCACCCCCCAACGCCCCCTCTGCACGTCCCCGCCCCTGCGCAGGGGAAACTGTCGGCTATGTCCTGGCCAAGATGGAGGAGTATGCTGCGATGCCGCACGGCCACATCACATTGTCAGCAGTGCTCAAAATCAACTCACCAATAGTCCTCTGCGCATGCTATACTGCCACTTCGGCACGCGCGGCAGCACCCCTCAACGCACCCCCTTGCACCTCCCCCCGCAGGCAAAATCGTCGGTTACGTCCTGGCCAAGATGGAGGAGGACGCGGAGGTGCCGCACGGCCACATCACGTCGCTGGCAGTGCTCAGGACGCACCGCAAGCGCGGCATCGCGACGATGCTCATGCGCGCGAGCCAGCAGAGCATGGCGGAGACGTTCGCGGCGGACCACGTGTCGCTGCACGTGCGCAAGAGCAACGCCGCCGCGTTCCACCTGTACACGGAGACGCTGGGATATCAGGTCTGACCCCAGTCCTCCTTACTCTGAAGCCTCACCCTAGACCCAAACCCTAACTAACCATCATGTCGGTCTGACCCCAACCCTCTCAACCCTCATCTCAACCGTGAAATCTATTCCTAAACGACCCTCATGCCGTTTTGCAAATTCCGCGAGGCGATCCTGGTGGTTTAGAAGGGGGGAATGGCAATTGGGTTGTTTTTGATGAGGTGACTGCACACGGAAAAGCTGGGGTATCAGGTGAGTGGTTTGGGGGGGGGGGGGGGGCATGATGGTGGTTGGGTTGGTGTTTATGATGAGGCGACTGTACACGGAGACAGTGGGGTATCAGGTCTGTCCCTAACCCCCTCTCAACCCTAATTGTAACCATGAGCTCCATCCCTAACCAGCCCTCATGCCTTTGTGCAACTGGTGCAAGGGGTATCCGAAGGGCGATTTGAAGGGGGGGTGGGGGGGGGGCGTGATGGTGATTGGGTTGTGTTTTGATGAGGTGGCTGTACACGGAGACACTGGAGTATCAGGTGGGTGGTTGAAAAGGGGGGGTGGGGGGGGACATGTTGGTGACCGGGTTGCTTTTTTGATGAGATGAGTGTACACGGAGACACTGGGGTGTATCAGGTGGGTGGTTTAAAGGGGGGGGGGGGGGTAGCCCTTTTGTGATGAAGTTATAGCTTTGGCATGGACGCAAAGAGATGCTCACCAGGAGATGAAGGTGAAGTGTGAGTTTCAAGATTGACAGTCTGAAATGCATTTACATCAAGGACGCTTGCTTACTCGCTAACAAACTGCTTCGTGTATTGCAGCTGCTTTGTGTACATAGGTCCACTCTTGCCCTATACGACATGCATTGTTCAAAATTGTCGACGCATGTTTGTTGCCGATGACGCACTATGTAATGCAGGTTGCGGCGTCCACAGCAATTCGAAGAATGTGCTGTCAATGTACTTGCCCGCTGCCCCCCTTCCTTTGTTGCGCACACCATGTCGATGTGCACACGGTTTGCATGTACCGCCGTGTACCCTGCAGTAAGGTGGCCAAAGTCTCCTGTTCTCTCGTACACAGGCTGCCAAGACAGCAATGCGCCTCTCACCACACACACTTCCTCTCTAGTGTTTCAGGATACAACAATGAAAAGCATGTGCGTATTCATCAGCAGCATGTCAAGTGCAACAGCACATCATATCATACTTTAGATAGGCTGCTCACCTGAATATGACTGCATCTGATACTTAAATAATATGGACACCCTTGCCGACCGTGCTCCGCAGATACGAGAGGTCGAAAAGGGCTACTATGCAGACGGCGAAGACGCCTATGACATGAAGCTCAGTCTCAAGCCTGCGGAAGGCGACAGCGGAGTGGCACAAGTCACAGGCATGGTATCGTCCATTGCAATAGAGGCGTAGCACTTCAATCACATCTCTAGCGCGGATGCGGTGCTGTTCATGAGCATCTGTCCGCCCAATAAATACTTCCACAGGCGTACTTGTCGAGGTTGCAAGGGTTTTCATGTGTGTTTGCTGCGCACTGTGGCTTATCATTGCATGCAAGGCACCTTCACAGTTCACAGCGTCTCTAGTGCTTGTGAAGCGCGCAGAATTGAGACTCTTATGTGGTGGTTCCAAGTACACCATTTGGCACAGACGAACCATCACCCCCCTTTGTCAACGCGAATATGCCACAGGTGTACTATGTTCAGGCGCCAGTTCTCGCCCCCGTAGTGCCTGCTTTTGTGGATCGTGAGATGTTGCCTTGTGGCGTTCATGGCATCTGCTAGGCGTTTTGTGCTCCTGCTGGTGCCATGATGTACGGCTTGAAAAGTGAAGAATTGTGGATCATGTGACGCCTGATATTTCAAGTTAGACTGCATTGCATTCAGCAGGTGCCCAAGTGTTGCTCATCACCTGGCAAAGCATATGTTGGTGCAGAGGTCAAAGGATGTTAAAAATGAGAGCACAAGCTGAACCCGCTCCTAGCACCGCTGTACCAGCTGATCGCTGCAGCAGAGTTTCTGCTGTGGCAGTAAAATGGCCGCGCAGAGGACGTACTTGAGGCTGAAGTACACTTCAACTCAGCGCTCGGACAACAAGCTGATGCAACATCATGAAGCGCGCATTGAGGGCGTATTGAGTGCCGTATGCTGAGCACTGCAGCCCTGATCCAGATCTTCTGCCGTTGGCAGGTTCCCAGCGCGAGCAGCTGCAAGAATTTGGGCACATATATATGCTATACATATTATAGTTATACAATAACATCCTAGCTGCAACATGTCATAGAGCGCGTTCTGAGGGCATTTTGATTGAGCGGTGACAACACTGAGCACTGCAGCCCTGATCCGGCTCTCCCGCCGTCGGCAGGTTTCAAGCAAGCAGGCCGCACGAACTTGGGCGCATATGCTATACATGCTATGTATATGCTGGAGCCTGGTACCTGGGCATTGATCACCATTCATGCCACTGTAGGACTGTTTGGGGCAGCCCCGTGCCAGTTTGCACAGTCACAAGCACATGCCTGACGTCGTTTCGGTTATTTCAAGTCAAACAGTTTGCGTTAGTCAAACTCACGTTATTCATTTAGGGTCGTTGTGGCGGTTTGAGCGATTTAACCGGAAAACATATTTCGTTTAGTGCAGCGGCACGGTGAGGCAGATGGCGCGCCACAGTCACATGTGAGGCAGCGGCGAGGGAGCAAATGTCTTGAGTGATACTCTTGGCTGTCCAGCGCACCTGTGCCAGTGGCCTTGGGCCCAAGAAGTGTGCTGTCAAGTCATGACAGCGATCCAAGCAAGCTCCGTGGCTGAACAAGAAGAAGTCTTCATTCCATGATTTTGAGTGTTCAGTAATTATTTTACTATCTGGTTAAAACCAGATAGACATGCATGCAGCATTGCTCAGCGCGGCCCGCTGAGCATCTCCAGATCAGTCTCAACCTCAACTGGGAGGGTGTTGAACACTGCACAACCTCAACTTCAACCCTTGTCAAACTTCACAACTTCAATTTAAACTTGAAGTTAGAGTTCTATTGTTGCCACAGTGCTCAACATGCATTTTTGCACACTTCTGCCTACCGCTGCCACATACCCCCCCTGCATGGTGCTGTCTGCATCCATGCACAACCTGCAGCGGTATAAGCAATACGCATGACATTGTGCTGTGCCATCACTGCATGTCCTCACATCACGTGCAAACAATCTGTTACACCCAGTACCTTGCTGCAAAGCAGAAGCAGAAAACGCATACAGCACAATGGCCGGTGCCAACGCACTGCGCTCGCGCAAACGCACAAACAACACCCCCCCCCATGTCCTAGGCTGAGGTGGCAGCCCAGTTGTACAGTCCGACGCACCACGCTAAGGGTCGCGACCAACCTATTGGTACCCCCAACCCCGGCCTTACTCTAGGCGCTGAGCAACCAGCAGCCAGATAATCCAGGCGTTAACTGCGTGATTACGACATCCTCCTGCACTCGGCCGCGCGGAACGGGTGTGTGGCCAGACATTGCCAAGCTACACCATGTGCCCTCTTGCACATTTGAAAATCCGATGCCCATAGCAACTACAGGTAAGCAGTCAGAGAATCTACCGCACTCCGTATCGTGTAACGACAACTCCCTCCGCCAGACGTGCCGCCTGCACTAACGCGAGCGCTGAGCATCGGAAGCAGCCTCTTCGAGTTGCGAGCAGTATTGTGCGCACTGCCGCGGCAACCGGTGCGTCACCCAGTTTGTGTGGCACCACAACAAGTGGCCGGACATGTAGTGACATCAAATTCTGATCAGCACGTGAAGCAGAGCATGGGTGCCCACATTGACGCAACACATGCAAACGTACTGATGCTCAGTGGCACAAATTATTGCCATGCACCCTCTGTTTGACAGGTTGCAAGTTGTGTTTGTAACCATGTATTGATGAAAGTGAAGAGATGCCAGTCGTGTGAAGTTGATGTGTGCCGCGGAGAATCCTGTCACTCGCTGACACCACCACACGTGCTGTCTCAGTACAGCATGGGCAGCTGGCTCTGCCGCCGGAAGTACGAGCGCGGCAGGTTGTTGTAGGGTCTGTCATCCTGGTCCAGCTCAAACTCAAAGAACTTGTCGGCCTGAGTCCAGCGCGCACGGCCACAGATCTGCACCGCAACAAAAGATACAAGGCAATGTTGGGCTCAACGTGCTGCACAACAAGAGCGCCCCTGGCACTGGCAGCTGTTGCTGCAGCACACGGCTTTCAGCAAGCAAGAAAGCTCGCTCACAAGGTGGTTGGCGGTTTAAGCGAAGCCGCCAGCGCCCCATGTTGGAATTTTGCACCACACGGCTGCATGTGCTAATTATTGCTTCACTTCGAGTATACAACAAAAAAATCCTTAACCCTTGCGCCTGTTGGCTTTCAAGGTGCCATGGCAGTTGTGCAAGAAAGTCTCACTACCACACAATTGTAAGGTGATGAGTTAGGCAAAAATGGCCGGCGTCTCATCCTGTGCGGAGATAAGGCCGCTGCCGCCATGCATGCGGTTGCGTACCATTTTGTGGCAACGAGCACCAACAATGCTAACCCTAACCCTAACCCTCACTAAGCAGTCGTTGCATACTGCTTTCACTTTATCGGAAGCTAGTACTTGATCGCGAAGCCGCGATCGTTTAGCCACCACAAGCCTACAAACACTGTGCAAGTGAAGAGTTCGCCGTATTTCGGCTAAATTTGCGCACAGAAATGGCTGCGTACTGCTGCGGAAACGCAGCTCTCCAGCAAAGCGAGGATTTGACACACCACTCATCACAAAGCACACATGCTCAACCTTTCATGTACCTCCAAGTGCCAAATGCACTTTCATCAGCATTGGGCACTGATGAGCACTGCTGATTTGTCATCAAGCACTTGTCTACTGGAGCTCTGCTTGTCTACCGCAGCTCTTCCCTTGCGATTCAGCCGTACTTTATGAAGGACTTGGAGGGATGCACACCAGTGACCCATGTACACTCGCATGCTGTCAGGGTTGTACACCAACAACCAATGCGCGCCCGATATAACGTTTCCAACGACTTGGTGTAACGGTACTTGAACTTTCCACGCATGTACCGGCGCACAGCACCTTGTCGGCAATGGAGTGCTTGGTGATGTAGTCTGCAACAGCCTCGCCAACCAGGCTGTCCAGCTGCTTGCCCTCAGCCATGTATCGGCGAATGGTGGCCCCGTTGGTGCGCTCAAGCCTCGCACTGCGCGCCACAGATGACATGGTAAGCACATCGGCAATGAGCACTGGTGTTGGTTCTCAAACTTGCTGGCTTGTATTTGAGGGGGGGGGGGGGGGGGGGGGTCCAATGAAACCATAAAGTCTGTCATTTTCCCATGCAGTGATATCATGAGTTTCTCACTGCTCAACACTTGCCTCACAGGCTACAAGTATGTAAACACAATATGATCATCTTCAAAGCACCCTGACCGGTGGGTCACCAAGGTGGCTTTCAAGCCGCATTCAACACATGATACTGCAGGGTCTGTCTGAGACCAGCTGGATGACATTCCAGTTTAAACTAGTACAATATACCTACCTGACAATGGCCCTGCCTTGACTATCTAGCCCGCTTTCTTGATGCACTGAAGTTCAACATACCTGACAATGGCCCTGTCTCGACCATCTACCCCTCGTTGTCGATCAACTGAAATTCAAGTACATACATACCTGACAATGGCCCTGTCTTCAACGACGTGCGCCAGTTCTCTGTACTGCGGCGTCTGGCTCAACTCGCCCATCAGACGCTCCATCTCCAGGGGGCGGCACACGGTAATGACGCCGAATATTGAACTAGAAGTACCTGACATGGGTTTCACCAAGGTGGCTTTCTAGCCGCATTCAGTGCGTCATACTGCGGGATGCCGCTGACACAAGTAGTTTGAGATTCCAGTTCAGACCATCTAACCCTTGGTGGTAATCAAATCAAGTTCAAGTACATACCTGACAATGGCTCTGTCTTCAACGACGTGCGCCAGCTCCCTGTACTGCGGCGTCTGGCTCAACTCGCCCATCAGACGCTCCATCTCCAGGGGGCGGCACACGGTAATTACGCCGAAGCCGCCCTCGTGGAGCAGCTGCGGGCTGAGCGTAAACATCTGCAAGAAGCAGCAGTGCGTAGGGGTCAGCACGAGGTGTGTCATGGCAGCGTGGTATGCAAATATCATGGACACGCTGCCGATTCGCATGTACGAGGTTCACATGTGTGAAGTTCTCTGTATACTGCAAGCTCGTCAACTTGGTTTTCTGAGAGAACTGTCGCCATATATCAGGTACTCAATCGCATGTAGCAGGTGCATATGTACAAGGTAGTATGATCATTGGGGGCATGTTTATGTGTTCGTACGTTGGGACTCTCGTGCAGCCCACAGTGTAATCCAGGTGAGTGCCCATGACTTTATGGTCGGCCTACACACACGATCAGACACATGGGGCTAAACCAGATTGCACAAGCACAAGAGCCTGTGCGCACTGCCAAGACGCATGAGGGCACAGTTTATGTTGTCAAGGAGGTGTTGCAAAGCTCGAGACTCTAGTGCACTGTTGCTGCAGCAGTTCGCATATTATCGCGCCATGCAACACTGGGCGTAGCCATGGTGTGCAGTTGTACTTATGGACTTGTGTTTATAAAGGCCCAAGGGAGGCCGGGTTGCCTATGCAATCGAAAAGCTTGCGTCAACGCAGCAGCCTAGTCTGCGCTGTGCCCTAGGAGCCTGGATACCGGCGCTGCAACACAGCCCAGTATTCGCGCTCCGCGTGTGTACGCCATGACGCGCTCCGCCAACTCCCGCGCCAGCGAAACGCTTAGCTCAATGAGGATCTGACGCTTAGCTAACCCGGCCTTGCGTAACACATCCGCCTTCCCCCCCCCTGAGCACAGTGCTGAATGCATTGCCAACTCCTTGACAAAAAGTCTTGTCTGCTTGCCCAGCCGACCGTACGACTCCTGCACGAACGGCACAAAAGCCCAAGATGACGTCAAGGTGCTGGTGTGGTGCTTGACCTTCGCGTCCTCCCCCACCCCAGCAGCATAGCCGTCCGTGTTCGAGGCATTTGTTTTGCCTGTCAGGTTCGAGCTCGCTGTGGGCGCGCGCACACTTGTGTCTAGCACTATTCCCTTGTTACAGTATGCACTGCTAAAGTGCAGACACCCTGGGTCAATGACTGTGTCCGCCCGACATCCCCCGGTACCTTGAAGACGCTAGCGTCCTCATTGCGGACAATAGAGACATGGTGCTGTCTCAAGATGCGCTGCAGGCACCGCTTTTGGGCAGTGTGTGTCGCGTTGTGCCCCGTATGTGCTGGCTGGGGCAGCTGATCGCATGCGTGGAGGCGGGGCTCACGTCACTGCACCGCCATGGGCACACCTCGCCCTGTATGCCCCACCCGTCTATGAAGATCGCAACCAAAATCATCATGGCTGCTGCCATACTGGACATGGGCGCCGCACCCGGGCGGTCATTAGCAGTGGGTAGCACGCTCATCCATGCCATTGCCCCCGACGCACGCTGGCTGCGCAGCTGCGCCAGGACCCGCGCGCTAGCCTGTTGGCGGCGGCGGCTGGTGTCGCGCGAGTTGTACATGCATATAAGCAGGCGCATGCCCTGTGCGGGGACGCGACAGTAAGGTGCTTGCATTGTTGAGTGCATACTTCCAGACTACTTCGGCTGGTGCAGAAAGCCACATACTTTGTCATCCAGAAGCCAGCGAGAATGTACCATAGTGCGAATTTAGTGTGTGCTGATTTCAGTGGTTCGGCTGGCTGCTGCTGCTGATGCTGTGCTGCGCAATGATGGACAATAGATTCGGGAATGAACTGTTGTACTTTGCTTCCATCTCTGCAAGGCAAATGCCCCGGCAGTAACCCATCGTGACTTCAGATCGGGGAGACTGGCTAGTGTAGGGCTTCATTGGGCTTTCCCTGCCTTGCAATCATCGAGTACCGTATATGCCCCAGTAAACGCCCCCCCGGGCGTGCGGATCTGGGACTTTGCACAGCACGCCCATGGGCGTATAAGGGGGGGGGGGGGCTGTGCAAGGGGGGGGGGGGCTTAGCTGCTCCATTTTATTGCCAGCTAGCAGGGGGGGCGTTTACAAGGGGGGGGGGGGGGGGCGTTTACTAGGGCCCGGAGGGCGTTTACAAGGTGCGAGCACCAAAGTTGTGGTGGCGATAGCGGACATCTCTGATAACGGCAATGGCGGTGCTGGCGAAGCTGCTGCAGCTACGTCAGCTCTTGTCAAGCGAGTATTGTTGCCTGTGTGACCATGCGTCGCCGGCAGTAGAGAACACTCAGAACGATCATGAGTTCAAGTTCGGCTTGAAGTTCGGCTTAATTCGGCTTTCGGGGTGTTTTTGCGAGGCCGCGTGCCAACCTGCAATTTTGGTTGCTAGGGCGTTTACGAGGGGGGGGGTGGGCGTTGTTGCCCACTTTGCCCTGGCAAGCACGCCCATGGGCGTTTACGAGGGGGGGGGGCCTGTACATGGGGGGCGTTTACTGGGGCATATACGGTATCTGACACAGTAGAGGGTTAGGGCTAGGGTTAGGGTTAGGGTTAGGGTAAGGGTCGCTAGGGTCCAGTCCAAGCCTTGTGAAACGCTACTTGTGACGATTGAGCGATTTGTCCCAGTCTATCTACTATCATACAGAGAGTGCCTTGTTCGCAAGTATCCATTTAAGGTCAATTTTGCTACGCGCATAGTCAAAAGCGTCACGAGGTTGAAACAAAAAGCGTTGTTGTCTATATCGGCAAAATGGCTTAGGTATCAATATGATACCATGATGGGCATTTACCTGCCCCGGCTTGCAGAGGTAAAGAATTTTAATGTTGGCCGCCTCCGCCGGGAACCTCTCCTTCAGCACCTCGTTGCCCCTGCGAGCACATAGCAGCAATGAGCACAAGTTCAATGGGTTGATACCTTGACCACTTGGCCACTTTGACAGCCATGTGATATGCGCCCTCGCCACGGTACATTTGCTGCATCGCAATGACGGCGTGGGCCTCAAGGGTTTCATAATTGGTGATGGTTTACATAGCTTAGGTACAACGGCGATACATAACCGCAGCTTTTACTACTAGGGTTAGGGTTAGGGTTAGGGTTAGGGTTACGGTTAGGATTAGGCACCGTCGCATCAAAGCAGCTCGGGGCTGATCCACTGGAGAGGTCACACACTTAAATATACACGAGCAGAGGTCTGAGGTGAAGTCTAGTGTAATCCTCAGCCCATCTCAACCGCAACTCAGGGCTAACTGCCCAAGCAAAACACCAACCAAGACGCCCATGTGCTGCCATGGTTTGTCCACGCGCCAGAATAGCTCACGGGCCATGCAGTTGCGGTGCAGCACAGCTGACATATGATTACAAATGTTCATGATTATGAATACATTGGCTTGGCATGCAGTCTGGCTGCATTTGCGCGCCTGACAGCCGGCCACACTAAGACTTGTCGCTTTTGTTGCGGTGACCGCATCCCTCCGAGCACTGCAACCTCACCGCCTTTCATTTCTAAGAATGAATGCATTCATGAATTTCGCATCCCAGTTACGCATCGAATAGACATGAGACGCAGAGGCAGCGATCAGCTTGTGCGCACCTGTGCAGCACGCTCAGGTAGTCCATCATGCGCCGCCGCGTGATCTCCCATGGATCCACCACCAGCCAGCCAAAGTCGCCCACCGCGCAGCGCGCCATGGCCAGGCGGTGCTTGGGCGGTATGATGGCGGCGGGGCGCGTGCGGTGCCTCTGGCGGACCAGCGTAGGGTGCGCGGGGCTCACGATGCCGCCGACGACTTGGGCGCCGCACCTGAAAATTGCAACAGTAGGTATGCATGTATGAGGAGGTCAGGAGTGTGTTAACTTAAAAGGTAAGCCCATTGCAGTGACCAGCGTCGGGTGCGCGGGGCTGACAATGCCGCCGACGACTTGGGCGCCGCACCTGGAGGATGCAACGGCATGCACGTGTGGTGAGTCAACTTCAAGTGCGAAGTAGGCGTTATGACCGCAGGCGCTCATCGACACCAGTGTGCGTGCGTGGCGCGTCGCTTCAGCCGTGAAGTGGGTCGGCTTCAGGCTCGCCCCCCGCTGCTGCCGCGGCAAGGCATTGCGACTGCGGGCGGCACCGCCGGCATGAGACCGTCTGGTCAAGTGAAGGCCAAATGTCCGTGTGTGGGGTAGAGTAGGTGGTTGCACCGCGGAACCAAATGCTTCCAATGGCGCCAATGTTTAAGTTAGGGTAAGGGTAGGTCGGGTGCGCAGGGCTGACAATGCCTCCGACGACTTGGGCGCCGCACATGAGGAATGCAACAGTAGGTATGTATAAGGAGGTCAGAGTGTTAAACACGTATGCAGTGATGAGGGGTCTGGTGCGCGGGGCTGACGATGTCCCCAATGACTTGAGCGCCGCACCTGAAGAATGCGACAGTAGGTATGTGTGAAGACGTCAGCAGTGCTCACCGCGCATGCGTTGAAGACGCAGTGTACTGGGGGAGGCGCGGGGCGGGGGGGGGGGTGAGTCGTATCATGCAGGCACTACATGTGCAGTCAGCACAACAGCAATCGCGAGGAAGTCGAGAGCGTTTTGAAAATGCGGGAGCTCGAGGAGCAACGCATTGTGCTTGCGGGGGGGGGGGGGGGGGGGGGGGGGGGGGCTGGTATGTAGCATTCATGCATTTGCACTGTCAGGTGCATCACGATACGCGAGACTCCGGAGATGTCTGTGGGCACTGATTGATCCTGAAAACGCTGAGAATCATTAATGGTTTTTATGAACTGAGAGCCACTCCGTACACTGCTTTTGCTGGCCTGGGTTTCTGAATCAGATGTGCATCACAAGCAAGCATTCCACGCAGACATCGCGGTTATGCGATGACTGTGAACAGGTCAGAGCTGCGGATGTACCACAAGCCAAGATTTCGCGGCAGGCACCAACAGCATCCCCATCAAGCACAACAGCAGCCGTGACAGCAACGCAACCAAGTGCCCTCCGACCGTGGGGCCATGCAGGCGCAGTAAGTTCAACTATGCCATCTGGTTGGCTGAGAGTGCTAGTGCATTGTTTTTTTCACCAACCTGATGTTCCTCGGCTCCCAAAGGACATTGTGAAATTCAGCGGCCCCATTATGGTTGGTGAGACTGTTCTTCACGCTGACTTCACGCCAAACCTAGTTGTACTGGATTTTGTCTAAACGATGTACTGCAAGAATTACGAATATATATATATACTTCAAGTTGAAGTATACGTGGCATCTCTGGAGCTGGAGTACGGCACATGTAGATGTGACTGAAGGCTGCTGATGTGATCCGTTGCAGAAGTACAAGGCTTCAGTTTCTGATCTTGGTTACCTGCACAGCTGGTTTTACTTGGATTCAGATGAGGCACATTGAAGCCATGGCATTTAGGTTGAATCTGCAGCAGCTGTTGCCGACAACTCAAGCACAATGCAACGAATGGCCAAACGCTGCGTCAACTCGAACGCCTGAGCGACAGCGACAATCAATGCACCACGTCTTCGTAGCGATTTCAAGTGAAGGCAAAAATGTCCGTATGTGGTAGATGGATGCGTTGCGAAACCAAATGCTTCCAATGTTGACGTTTTCATTGGGTCTCACTTCTCTTCCAGATAGACTCGTGCCAGGTGAAACGGTCGCAGGTGCATCTTATGTATGGGGTTGAAGGCGCCGCTGCCAACCAGCAGCACCTGCGCCGAGAGAGCACAAGGAAAAGCAACAGGAATAAAGCAGAGATGAGCTGCACGCTATACGATTGTATGAGAGACAATCATATCTGCACATGGTCTATACATGCAGCAGTCAGTGGCGTGTGGTGAGATCCGATGTTGACTCTTGGCCATTGTATGCATAAAAAGTACTAAATTGCAAACATTGGTTTCAGCCGCTGCAAGCTTGACAGCATCCTCATCTGACCCACCGTGAGCTGCGTCCTATTTCATGTTTTATGTGCATGACATTGAATGGCAGTATGCGGTACACTTCACAGTGTACATCCTAACCTAAGCCTAACCCTAACTGCCTCAAATTGTAACCCAAGATCAGTTAGGTGTGAGACCGGGTGTGGCAAAACGTTAACTCATAGGTTCAAAGCTGTAGCAACATGCTCTAAAGCACGTAGATTGAGGAGTACATTTTGGCGTCCACACGTCGCAAGCTTGAGGTGACATCTCTGAGGCGAACGGATGAGTTGCAATCTGGCTTCCTCATATGCTGCAAATTTAACGCACTTCAAACGGTTTGAACATTGCCAAGTGTGAACTTGCCGCACGGCAATCTTACCATCTGACGCTTCTCAGGCGTGCGCCCGCGCACAGTCTCCGCCACCTTTTCGAATACCTGCGCGCACAGCGGCACAATGCACGAGGTCAGCTTACATCTTGAGCTTGCTTTCAAGTTCTTCCTCATTGAACTGCGAGAGCTAAAAACAAACTGAACACAAAGCAGACTTTGATGCCGCTCTGATGCCCAGCCTTGATCAACCACACGGGCTCGTGACACAACAGCAGCCACTGACTCGCGCACCACAGACAGTGGCTCGCCTGTACAGCAGTGACAGAATCAGGAATTGCCACTGTCAAACCTCACCTTATTCAGGCTAGGCGACACAGGTGTGGTCAAAGCGGATCGCCCCGAGTTCTGGCCGGAGCTTCCCATTGGCCGGCTCCGCGGCGACTGACCAATAGCAGCTGGGCTGGCGCCCCCCCGTCCCCCACTGCGCCCCCTGGAGTCCACAGTTATGGATGGCAACCCTCCAGCCGGTGCAACTGCTGCTGCGGCTGCTGCTGCTGGTGCTGCAGCAGCTGCTGCTGCTGCTTCTGCACCGCTTACACAGTCAATAGCTGGCGCAGATGAATAATGAGCTGCAGATTGTTCAGTGCCGGTCGCCGTGGATTGATGATTGCCGGATGGCGAGTTGCAGTCACTATCTAAGTTAACGAGGGCCTGCCGAATCGCGCGCGCAGCAACGGCGGATGGGCCGGCCTTGTGGTACGCCTGGACGCAAAGTGTCATGTGCAATGCAGGCAACACGATGCGTGGCGGTGAGGGATGGCGTCATTCAAACCAGACGACATAGTGTGAGTTTGGCTCCACAGTGCAAACAGCATGTGTGTGTCGGAGCATGTGGCAGTTGCATGCTCGTTGCCGTTGGCACGCTTGACTGTTACGGCAGTTACAGTTGCCGGTACGCACACCGCAAAACAATTCACTTCTAGCAGCTCATGACTGGTGTCGGTGTTGTGTTACTAGGGTCGCCTTGATGTCTACCACTGTCGGTGTGGAGCAACAGACTAGTGTGCAGCAGCTCTCTACGTTGCAACAGCATGAATTTGTATTCACATGGCTCAGGCCACTTGCCACTCTAGCTGCTCGCCTCAGACACGCCCAATATGGCTCTACAGTTGCCCGTTGCTGAGTTGTCATGGCTTGACCGAGCTGCGCATGGTATATATCACGCAGTTCAGGGCACCTGGCGCAAGGACAAATTTCTGCTAATTTTTGCGATACGCTGTCAGGTAGAGTCAAAATAAGTGTTTGAAGGGAACATCTGTGCATGTCACCAAGTGCCAACAACACACTCCAACATGGAATACATAGCTACTCACTTACCAGCACAGCTGTTCGCGCCTTGTCGTTGTTGTTGGCGAGCAGCAGCTGCAGCTGTCGCGTCTGCAGCAGTGCACAGCAGCGGCATGCACACAGCAGCAGTCAGCATAAGATAGCAGCTGATTGGGCAGCACCGCTCAGCTGCGTTTTGCCTTTATGGCGAAAACTGCACCAGTGCTCAGTCGGAAACGACGTCGAGCAGGCAGCATTGCTCGCTGCAGCCGCTATTTGTTGCCCAGGCCAGGCAGAAGCCAAGAGCAAGCAACAGTACGGTCCTGATTGGTGCACCATTTGGTTTTGCGTCCGTATCTGTTGGCCAATGATTCAACAGCGCTCAGCACGCCGACGGCGCCCAACACCGTTGCAACATATGCTTGAGGCATGAACAGAGCTCCAGTACACCATGAGGTTGGCTAAATGTGGCATCAGCAGTGTGGTTACCCAGCCTACTCCATCAAGAAGCTTGTGCCACGTCGCTTCTGTTGCCACACCTCAGGCAAGCTTGGTTAGCCACCGTCGTGCCGTTGGTGGACATTTTGTCCGCCACCAAGTCATCATCGACACGGCCTTGTTCACAATCTGTTATCTACACGTGATGCTGCGCATGCATGCCTATGTGGCACTGCGATGCAAATTTCAAAACTACGACCTGTGCCCTTCTCTGCATCAACACGAGCCTCTAGAGGCAAGCTCAAGCTAGTCACTTCGGGTGCTGACGTACCTCTTGTGAGCTGAGTGCGCCATCGTTCAGCATTGTGGACACCGTCTCCGCCGCCGTCAGGCCCGTGACCGGGAACACTGCCCCGTCAGCACGGTGCATGTTGCCACTTCCTGGCGCCGGCGCTGCCTTGAACGCAAAACTCGCCTCACCACCACTGGAGCCCCCACTGTCACCGCTGTTGCCGCTGTCCCCTCCGTCCGCCACAGCACTGACAACCACTCCTAGGCTTCCCGATGACCGTCGTGACTGCTGTTGGTGTTGCTGTTGTTGCTGCTGCTGCTGCTGCTGCCGCTGCTGCTGCTGCTGCTGCTGCTGCCGCCGCCCAGTGTGGTGGTGCCGTGGCCGCCGCTGCTGTTGAGACAGCGCCGGTGGCTGCTGGTACTGCAGCATACGGTGAGCATTCGCTTGGTGCTGATGATTCTGCTGCTGCTCCTGGTGTTGCTGCCATTGGTACTGCTGCTCTTGTCCCTGCTCTCTCTCAATGCTCTGAACTGCATCGTTTCTGTTATTTTGTTGCTGTTCCTGAACCCTCAGGCGCATCGCTGGATTGGCCATTGCAGGCAGCTGCCGTTGTAGTGACCCGTGAGCATGGGTATACGAAGGCAGTTGTGGCTTGAAACGCGAGTTGGCATCGGTCACTGCTCTTCTGGGGTCGTCCAAACGCCGCTTTCTGGTTCCTTTCTCGTATCCGAGATCGTCGCCGCTACCCGTGACACCGCCCTGCTTGCCGACAGCCGTATGTAGGGCATCGTCGCCACTGCCTGCGCTGTCGCTGCTGTCGCTGGCAGTGGCGATATTGCGCTTGCTGGCAGCACATCCTTCTGCTGAGAGGGCGGCTGCAGCTCCACAGCCGCCATGTTCCAGGCTAAGCTGTTTCTCAAGTTGGCGCACCCTATCCCTTAGCCTCTGCACCTCGTCACACTTTGGCTCCTGTCGGCGCTGATTTTGCTGGCTAGGCTGGCCTATACTTGGAAACATGTGTCAGTTGCTGCTGTGCTGCAGTACAGGTACCTGTGTGTTGCGCCATTTGCGAAGGCTATGGCATACTCTCCCAGCTCTCACCCGGAGTGACCACACATAACTCGAGTCGCAAAACGCCCTATCTAGTGTCACTGGTGCTCGCTGCTCAGGAGGTATGTAGAGGTGGCTTGCTCCAATGCCATCCTCACTTGCGTGAACAACACAACACTTGAGAATTTGGCGTTACACAGTTTGAAACGTGAACTTTTTCACTCATTCATCGTTTAGCTCAGCTCTGCTCCTGTCAACGCCTGGGGAACAGCCAAGCAGATGAGACGCATCAATGCAGTACACATGAGGTCTCTGAATAAGAAGTCGTTTAGATCGTAGCGGGCACATCAACCACGTGACCCCGTGATGAGTTGCCCTGCCGCATGCTCCGCCGCCAGCTCTGAAGCCAGATTGTGAAGCCATGGCGTCCAGCTACGCGCAGCGTCACTCATGTCAGCGACGAGCTGCTGCGGCGTCTGCTTGGTCCGCGACAGCACCAGCCGCTTGACGTGATCCGATGCCCACTTCAAGTGATACGTCTCGAGGTCATCCTGAACCTCCATGTGAAACACCAGGTCGGACAGGTAGTCCCTCACCCGCGGCTTCGGTGTCGCAGCCACAGCAGCTGTGCGTAACCCATAGTACGCAGCGTTCCCGCAGGCTGACTGAAGCCGCTGCTGGAGGTAGTCGCTCTCCGCATGCACCAGTACGTACAGCACTAGCCCGCCCCATTCCGCGAAGCGCCGCTGCACGAGCTCCTGCGGGAGATGCTTGAACCGCGGCAGGTGACGGTGGCAGTGCTCAACCTCAGCCTTGCTCCAGACTGTCATGTACAGCTTCGCTGTGCGTCCCCAGCTGTCCTTGATGAAGTAGTGAAAGCGCTTCTCGTCTAGCGCCATGAACGCAATGGTGACGCCGCAGCCGCGGCGCTTGCGCGCCTCCGCTACCGGATCTAAAAGGTACCAGCAGTTCTGCGAATGCACAAAGAGCATGTATATCTTAGATACGTTCACATTTGTGGCAATATGTGGAGTGAGGGACGCTGGCACCGCTGCTGTTATTAATACATTGAGATGAGCAGGCATGCGGCCACTGTGACAGTCCAGGGCCTGCCTGGGGTGCATATGAACTTGGTTACTTTGTATAGTATAGTTCGAAGTCACATTCAGCTTATATTGTGCAGCTGTCTGGCAGTGTACTAGACAGGGCAGCAGCATTCCATTACTGAACCTTTTTAGGGGATCCGGGATGCACCTCATATTCCTCACAGAACACATATTGCACCTTTGAAAGCGGTAGGCAGTGGCAGTTGGCGTGTCGCAGCGGACACGAACGGCAGTCAGTCTGCTGCTGACACCACCTGCCAACACAATGTCAGTTTTACGTAAGCACATCCGCAGTAATGTTGGTGGTTGCACTGCACTACTGTCACCAGTAACTGCAGACCCAATGCTCTCTGTGCTAAGTTGCGTCAGTGCGCACCACACACATTCCTGTGTGAAAATCATGCACTGTGACATGGCAGCTCAGCTGCTGCTATGAGCAGGACGCACGGTGTAGTGCTCAAGAAGTTCTTGTAGAACTACAGTCCTAGAAGTATGTGACTCACCGGATCATTGGTGTACTTGTACATCACACCGGCGTCATCGCTGCACGGCTCGATGGCACCACCGGCGCCGAAGCAGTAGAAGTCAGTGCCCAGCTGGAGCATGACAGGCCTGCCCTCTGCGCGCAGGCGCCACAGGAAGTACCACAGGCACGTGCTCTTGCCGATGCCCTCGGAGCCGGTGACGAGCACCTCACGTGACTGTGAACAGGTTCCAGGACCTCTCGAAATACTGTCGCGGGGTGCTGAGACGGTTTTGACCTTCTGGTAAAGCTGCTTGTACACTTCGCGGACGTAAATGCGGCCGTCGTCACACAGGTGACCGAGAAAGCACTCCGCCGGCTCCAGCCTCAAGATCCCATTGGCGTTCACTTGCGCGGCGGGCAGTCTGGCCGCAAACTGCTGCAGTCCTGAATGTATGTACATGCACAGTGATATAGTTATGTGAGCAGTCCTGGATGTATGTGGGTGCATCATAATTTCAATTCGAGGGGTAAGGTCTCAGCACTTTCCACTCAACTGCCACTGTCTGACTTAACGGAGAAGAGGCAGTGGTGTAGATATTCTCAGAATGTGAGACCCTTGTGACAAAACATTTCTGCATATTGGCGTGGACCTCTCAGTGCACATGAGGTTTTTTGTATTAATGAACTACTATACCATTCATATGTTGACCACTCTATTCATGGGTGTGCCCTTGCTGACCAGTTGCTATGTCATTGATCAGTGCACATAGTATCAAAATCTTGACACAGGGGTATCTCCGACTGTACCAAAGGGTATGCGCGCTACCTTATCAGACATTGTCAACCAGTCACCACTAGCCAGTTAGAAATTGCCTCACATGTACGCCTCCCTCACGCTGCAGCACACGATATGCATGCACTATGCCCAAGTACCTGCAACTGCTTAAGTGGGACCCAGCCTCAGAGTGTATACTTTGTTGAGCGCAACTATAACATGTACTTTGAAACAGTATATTTGATATAAATTGCACTGTTTCGGGTTGAACACACGCGACAGTGAAACACATAAAAAAGACACACTACTTCTGTAATCACAGCAGCAGCAATAATCACAGCTGTGCTCACACAAATTGAATGCAGCTCTGCAGCGCTGTGGGGACTCATTGATGATACAGATATCACGTCAGAGAAGGCTCGGGTCTTGGTCCCCTGACGGCCATCAGCAGACACTTTTTACACCAATGTACTTAAAACGATGTGTGGCTGACAACGGCACACCGCACTATGGTATTCATCAGGGTCAGCAACAGTGAAATAAAAATTGCTAGCAATTCTACATACTTACTTACTTGCCAGACCAGCCCTGCGTGAGATATCGCCATGATCGCCCCAGGGCCACAAGTAGGTGTCCCCCGGTCGTGGAGCCTGGGCCGACAAGGCAGCGTCAGCAACAGCAACACATCATATATGACAGCATGATTATTGTTGTTCAAAAGCGTCGCAGCCGCGAGGAGGCACAGGCGCGGGCGAGCATGACGATAGGGGCAGGCCTGGGTGCATACCTTGATTTCAAGGAGCTAGCTGCCGACACTGGCTCTGCGCTATACGACGCGAAGTTTAAAAAACAAGAATAATAGAACCGTGCAATTTCCCGGGACTTAGTTTAGTTTGATGTACAGGACGGGCTTAACGCCACATGAAGGTGCATGCGACATTGGCGATCATCAATGGTACGCTCAGCTCAGCCTTCCTACACTGCGGCCCAGTACTCAGCCCCGGCATCAACAACTTTGTGACAGGTTTGTTCAAACTTTGTTTTGCGTTGCTGTTTCGATCGAGAGCGGTGCTCACCATGATCCTCTGTGTTATGCTGCTGATTGCCCTCTACAAAGATGCCAGATCCCAAAACGCCGGAGGTCTGGCAGCTCAACAGACCGGCAATGTCAACCCAGCAAGGAGGTTCAAGTCGCCAGCCACGGCGCTAGCGTCCCTGTTGCCGCCGCAAGCTGAGGTAATACTTTGCTTAGTCAGCGCTGGCAGCAATATTAGATGGCTGCTCAGCTGCCACTTGGCATGTTTGTTAGACGGGTGCATGGCGTACGAAAGTATGAAAGCTTTTATAAGGGCACAAAGCCGAGTGTTTGCTTGCAGGTGGGCACACGTCAGTGCATACATAGCTACTCAAGTGCTTGCTTGCATACAGTCGGCCGCCAAAGACCAGCCCTTGGCTTCTTAAGAGGACACCAAAGTTCAAGTCCTGGTGGAAGTTGTGTTCAAGGTGCAAAAAGTATGATTTTGGCAAATCTCAGCGCTGTTGCAACCGCTGTTGACTCTGAGAGCTGCAGCAATTTGTAGGACGCGGCCGCAGTGTTTGCAAGTCCGATAGGGAAAACTGACTCCTCTTGTATGCTGCTTCATCCTAGGATGGTATGCATTGCTGGTAGAATATAGCAGATAAGATAACGATACCTAACCAGTAAGTAACGAATGGTCGAGCAATGATGCCGCACAACTAACTATATAGTATAGTTGTCACACTCTGATATTTATAGGTACTTCTGCAGTGTTCAGATTGAATGCAGTCCGCTTTAAGCTCAACTGTTACAGCAGAACTTGAGAATTGAAATGGTACGCTGCGTGTGTTTGTGAATCTATCACAGTAGTCTGATTGTTTCGTGCACATGGCACTGCGCTGCTGCCCGGCGCCATGAGTATATATCTATATGTACCTCATTGAATTCGAAGTCTTTGCTTTTGAATGATTAGTCCTACCCTGCCTTACACACCCCTAAGAAAAGCAGACTGCGCAAGTAAGTGTTGCACGAAGGTGCAAAGGGTTTGAGCAGTGCTTATCACCTGCGTATGCATGCAACCTGAGCACTGCTTCAAGTCACATCCCATCACGGTGTCGCGCTGATGTGCAATCATCTCAGTGATGACATGTGCACAATAGCTGAGTCATTGGGAGTGCTCAAACTGACCTGGACAATGGTTTTCTGTAATTTCAACCCTGATGAGCATATCAAACCTTACGTGGCTTCTCCCCCTGCAACGGTCCATCAATCTCACCCATCAGCATGTCATCGTCACACACAATGTCAGAGTATTCATTAAACCTCGCATCGTGCCCCCCCTGAAAAAAGTAAAACAACAGGGCTGCAGTACGTATGGACTTGTATTTATAAAGGCCCAAGGGAGGCCGGGTTGCCTATGCAATCGAAAAGCTTGCGTCAACGCAGCAGCCTAGTCTGCGCTGTGCCCTAGGAGTTTGGATACCGGCGCCGAAACACAGCCCAGCATTCGCGCTCCACGTGTGTATGCCATGATGCGCTCCGCCAACTCCCGCGCCAGCGATATGCTCAGCTCAATGTGGATCTGACGC
Source organism: Tribonema minus (assembly GCA_017506865.1). Taxonomy (NCBI): domain Eukaryota; class Xanthophyceae; order Tribonematales; family Tribonemataceae; genus Tribonema; species Tribonema minus. Next base: position 614,138 of record JAFCMP010000538.1, on the reverse strand, counting down.
TTAGCTAACCCGGCCTTGCGTAATACATCTGCCTTCCCCCCCCCTGAGCACAGTGCTGAGTGCATTGCCAACTCCTTAACAAAAGGCTTGTCTGCTTGCCCAGCCGTTCGTACGACTCCTGCACGAATGGCACAAAAGCCCAAGATGACGTCAAGGTGCCGGTGTGGTGCTTGACCTTCGCGTCCTCCCCCACCCCAGCAGCATAGCCGTCCGTGTTCGAGGCATTTGTTTTGCCTGTCAGGTACGAGCTCGCTGTGGGCGCGCGCACACTTGTGTCTAGCACTATTCCCTTGTTACGGTATGCACTGCTAAAGTGCAGACACCCTGGGTCAATGACTGTGTCCGCCCGATACCCCGGTACCTTGAAGACGCTAGCGTCCTCATTGCGGACAATAGAGACATGGTGCTGTCTCAAGATGCGCTGCAGGCACCGCTTTTGGGCAGTGTGTGTCGCGTTGTGCCCCCGTATGTGCTGGCTGGGGCAGCTGATCGCATGCGTGGAGGTGAAGCTCACGTCACTGCACCGCCATGGGCACACCTCGCCCTGTATGCCCCACCCGTCTATAAAGATCGCAACCAAAATCATCGTGGCTGCTGCCATACTGGACATGGGCGCCGCACCCGGGCGGTCATTGGCAGCGGGTGGCACGCTCATCCACGCCATTGCCCCGGACACACGCTGGCTGCGCAGCTGCGCCAGGACCCGCGCGCTAGCCTGTTGGCGGCGGCGGCTGGTGTCACGCGAGTCACCAATAAGTGTAGCCTGCGTCGGCTTGCCCACGGCACCAGCCGAGGCAGCCTCTAGGTCCTCCACCAGGCAGTCCTCGTATTGACGTCGAAGAACATTTGAAAGGCCGGCTTGTAGTCCGTGCGTGAAGTGACCGCGCCGGCGGTGGGGCACTACCTTCCTGCAGATCTCGTCAGCATAGGCCTCCCAGTCGTCGTCGTCGTCCTCCTGCCCGCCGCTGCAGCTGCTTTCTTCCGCGCTAGTTTGTGTTTTAGCGGGCGTGGAAGAGGCAGCCGCGGCAGCGGCTTGAGGGCCAGGTACGGTCGCCGCCGCAGCGGCCGCCTCGGCGCCAGGCACAATGCCGTGGGTGTGTGGGGCTGGCTCAGTGGTCCCCGTCTCCGTGACGGCAGTTGCGGCGTAGATCGCTTGTACCGCAGTGGGGAGCGTCGACGCTGCGGCCGTCGTATCTGCTGCCCACCGTAGCAACGATGCTGGGAGGTGCTCGGCCACAGCTGTGCGTGATTTTTCGCCGCCATCAGCTGTCAGCGCTCGCGTAGAGCGTCGCACGGCCTCGATGATTGGCGGCAGTCCCTGGTCCTCGCGTATTGCGCATGAGTGCTGCGCGAACCAGGTGACTGCGCCGTGTTCGTCAGTGCCGAGTCTCAGGGCCCCTGCTGCCACAGTGGCATGAATTATTGCAGGCCGCAGTGTTGTGCATGCCTGGGCCGTGTATGCGGCTGGTGCCAGTAGCCCCAAAAGCGGCATGCCCAGACCGCCTCGTCGCTCCGGCAACCGTGACGCCCGCAGTGGCACTGCGATGTCCGTGAGTTCTGGCGGGCCCAAGCGCGGCAATAACAGCACGCTGCCACTGCTGGCTTCCTCATTGTCACCAGCAGTGCAGGCGGCCAGCAGGTGTGACTTCATGACTGCCGCGGTAGCGCAGCCGTGCAGGTGCAGCATGCGTTCAAGCGTCCATGCACAGAACCCGTCAAATGCGTGCAGCCATGTCTCGCCCAAAGCCGTGTCAACGACCCGAGCTAAGAAGCCCATGCGCTTCGTCAGTGACCTGCGCAGAATGAACTGTGCTGCCTGTAGGTGATGCCGCGCCATTCCAGCTAGCTGCCACGACAATCGCCATGTCCCTGCGTCAACAAGATGCTTGCTCATGGCAGCATGCACATAGGCTGGGTGCCCTACCGGTACCCCGACCGACGTAAAGCCCTGACTGGATTCTGGCATGGTGGCGTCCACAAACGGTATGTCAAGGGCGCGCAGGCGTGCTCTGGCCGCTTCATCAAACACTGTGCCGCGCATGGCGATGGCCAGCGACTTGTCTGGTCGAACGCGTAGCCCCCCTGCCGCAAGCCGACGGATCACCTCTGCCACCCCAGCGGCCGCTGCATCGTCGAAGTAGGCAGCTTGCAGCACGTTGAGGTCATCCAGGAAAGCGCAGTGCGGGGCTGGCGGTTCCGCTGTGCTGTGGCCGTAGGCCGGCATACTGCCGGGCGTCGCATTCACTCCATCAGGGTAGAAGAGTAGGAAGGCCGCTGCCACTGCAAAGTACAGCGGCCCTAGAGGGTCCCCTTGCTGGCACCCTAGGTGGGAGCAGAGAATGCGAGCTTCGCCGTTCACCTCCACTCGCATCTCTGGGGCAGTGTCACCACAGTATACGGACTCAAAGTGCGGGAGCAGCTCCGGACAGAAGAGCATAAGTCCCCGCACAATCGCGGCGCGATCCACACTGTTAAATGCGTTCTCACAGTCCAGCTGGATTGTGGTGCTGTGCGCCCAGGTGGTCAATGCAACGCATTTCGACCTGTACGGCTGTGCGCCCAGGTGGTCAATGCAACGCATTTCGACCTGTACGATTGTCGTACAGGTCGAAATGCGTTGCATTGACCACCTGGGCGCACAGTGCCATACAGCTCGTGCCACACGCGCGCGCGCGCTGCCACATGCTCGACGCCAGACCGGTATCCTACGCCAAACTGCGACATGGAGGCCAGCAGCCCCGATATTTTGCCCTTGACACTCCGTGCCGCTGTGGACCCGAGGAGTCTGCGCCAGACACTGGAGCAGGCGATCGGACGCCGCTTCTGTCCTATGCCTGAGAGGGCCGCGGCGCGGAGAAGCCGTTGCGATTGCTCCGGCAGCAGTTCGGGCTCAACAAGCAGCGTCGTGAACACCTTGGCCAGGTGATGAGCGAATGCCGGTTCCATCACATCTGATTCTGAATCACCAGCTAGTCCTGGCGAGGCACTGCCCACGGGGCGGGTGGCTGCTTTCACTGGTGCACCAGGCCCAGCGGCCATCAAGAGGTGTTCATAGCGTAGGCCGTCCAGCCCTCCTGCCTTCCCCGCCCCTGCTGCGGACAAGGTCGACAGTATGTCTGTCGCCTCCACCTCGAGGCGCCGTCCGGCTGCGCTGGCAGCATCCTCAGGCCTATCGCTGCGATCATGCGCCTGACCCGATTCGAAGACGGGACTGCCGCTGCCAGCGGGCCCGGCGGTCGTTGCCACCCCTGCGCCGTGCAAGCAGTGCCGCCGGGCGTCGCATACCAGGCCGCGCACTTGCTCCATTGGCGTATCGACTACCCCGGGCCGGGTGCCAGTTTCAGGGTGCTTTGCTGCCAGCACCTGTGCCGTGACCTCGTCTGCTGGGGCGCATACTTCACGCGCCTCTAGTCGTGCGGCAGCCAGGCCTACCCCCCGTCGCTTGCCTGAGAGGGCAGCGCATGCTGTTTGCTGCCTGGAGTCAGCCTCCGTCCAGTCGGCATCGAAGTTCGTTTGTGCCGACGCCGTAGCTGCGTTGTTTGGTTTGGGGGCCCGCAGCGCCGCTGCTGCTGACAGCGTCTTTCTCAGTAGCTCCGCAAAGTCGCCAGACAGCAACGCTGCCAGCCGGGCCGCAGGCGGCATACCGGTTCCCTCCGGTTGCCTACCAAAGGCCATTGTTGCTAGCAGGTTCAGCAGCCTGTAGCCGCGCTGCACTAGAGTCTGAGAAACCTGCTGAGCAAACGCCCCGGCACCATGGTGGAGGCGCACCCGTGCCGCCTCACGTGCACTGTCTGTGGCGTCCGCCAGTAGTCGTGTGGCGTGCTCCACTAGCCGTGCCCACTGGGTGCACTGCAGCTGAGTGCGGAAGGGGTTGGCACTCGTGGTGAACCGTAGCAGCAGTAGATCCGCCTCATTGGCCTGGTCAAGTGCGTGGACGACCGAGGGCGTCGAGAGGTCCCAAGCCAGGGATGCTCGTGCCTGGGGCTTTGAGGGCCTGCCACTGGTGGTGGTGGTCGGGGGGGGCGGTGACGCGGCATCGTCCGGCGGGTCCAAGTCCATGTCCGCCCATCCCACGGCCGTCCCGTGGGGGGGGCTGCTGTCCTGCAGCCTCAGGCTGTTAGACTGAGTGCGGCTGCCGGCGCTGCCAGGCGGTGCTGCAGCAGCTGCGGTTCGGCGCCGGCGTTGCGCGCCGATTGCCGTGGCCGCCGGGCGTTTCTTGCTGGACTTTGAGTTGGCAGCGCCACTAGCCGGCACCGCCGGTGGCTTTGGAGGTGTCGCTGCGGCAGCCCCCGCCGCCGCGGCCGCGCCGTCGCTACCCGCACCCCCGCCCTCGGACTGGCCCGGGGGTACTGCCGGGCGTGCGCGCGTGGGGGCGCTTCCATTCCGTCGACACGTGTGGCATGGCGAGGTCAGCGCGCATTGCCTCTGCCCCGCGCTGGCTGACATATGGACCAGGCCGCAGGCACCTGTGCATGCACTCAGCTTCCTTACCGCCCGTAGGAAGTCTTCTGCCGTGCAACCATACATGGTGCTCATCTCCTGCACACGCTTGGCATGGTGTGCCCCAGTGTTGCAGGTACTGCTGCCTGAAGGGGCACGGTCACCGGATGGGTTGTGATCAACCTGCTGCCGGATGCCCTTGGCGTATGCTGCCGCCGGATTTTGCTGACAGTGTGATGTGCTCGCCTCAGGGTTCAGCATCGACCTCGTGCAGCTACCACCGTTGAAGTGGGCCACTACCGGTGCCATGCGGCCCGCAGCTGACAGTTTGCCTCGCCGTTTGCTGTCCTCTTTCTGACCAAGCTGCCAAAATGCCAGTGTGCATAGTGGACACCTCAGTGGCTCAGGCTGCTGTGGCAACTGCAGCGCAGTACGGGGCTGTGTCCGACTCGGAGCCGTGATGTGGGTGCTGTCAGCTTGAGTGGTCGCCGACGCTGTCACAGTGGTTGGCAAGGGCGGAGCTGCCGCAGGGGCGACAAGCAGTTCAAAGTGTCCCACATTTGTGTATAGCCCAGGCGGCGTCCACAGCACATCCAGATGGCAGTCAGGCTGAGCTGGAGTTGCCGGTGCGAATACCGCTGGCAGCCCCATCAGTTGTGCCAGCACCAGCCCTGTTGATTTTTGCGCAGTACATGCGGACGGATGCTATGTTTCAACTGTGTATACAGCGGCTGGATCCTATTCCAAGCTGGCGATAGCCATACGCCACCTTGAGCACGCTGCAAGCCAAAGCCATGGCATCACTATGATAAGGCACTGTTGCGCCCACACTTCTCAACTTGAATTCCTACATAAGTCCTTCAAGAGCCTGCAAGGGTATTGTGGGGATGTTGTTTCTGCGCTAAGCCTTGCTTGCGCGTTTCTTACCTCATGAGTTGCAACCTTTTTCGCGCCACCCTACAGCTGCCTTCACCTGTGCCCTTTCCACTCTCTCAGCAATTTGCCGGGCGCAAGCTGTTGGTGCTGGACCTAGACGAGACCCTGGTGCAGTCACTGCAAAAAGAAATGTCGCCTGTTGTCGACCACTACTTTGACATCATCTACGGCCCCAACCCCGCGAGCGACTACCAATTTGACGTCATCGTGGACTCTTGTGTTGCGAAGGTCCAGTTGAAAGAGGGGTACTGTAGTGCAGTGGCTGGGGTGCACTCAGAACCTCTGCTGCATCTGGGGTGTGGGGTGTGCACAGGTGTAGTACTTGTGGACTTGTATTTATACAGGCCCAAGGGAGGACGGGTTGCCTATGCAATTGAAAGGTTTGTGTCAACGCAGCAGCCTAGTCTGCACTGCGCCCTAGGAGCTTGGATACCGTAGTACCGCTCGAGTGGGCGGATCAGGCTTTGCCAACCTTGACAATGCACTTGATTTTCAAATATTCAATCAGAGGTTGATTCGGACTTTTCAGTGCTTGCTGGTAATTTCATGTCATGCGTGAGCAGGCATCTGTATGCACATGCTTTTATCTGTGCACCCAGATGTCGAGATGCTTTGCATCGACAACACTTGAGCGTACACATTTGCTAGCTACCAAACTGAGAACGCACTCACTGCAAACCGCGGGTTCCGGCTTGAGGTTATGGCCGAAGATTTGCCGGCTCAAGCTGCTGTGCCAGTGCACAACGAGGCCTTGTAAGGGGTCTTGCTCTGCCACAGAACCCCAGGTGCGGGGTTGCAGAGCATGCTCAGCATACGCAGGCGTTGCAGTATCCATTACCGTTGTACTCATGTATGTGTGTACTTCAAGCACTGAATGCCTCCATCCCTATCTCAAGCCTGCACAGCAAGTGGCATTGCCATGCGTCCTCTGAGCCAGCATCATGCGTAGAAGCCTCCGATCATTTGCCTCGCCGATCATTCATTGACAATTTTTAAACTCAAGATGTTGACGCGTGACACTGAAACGGAAGATCCCGACATGTATGTCTGCTACCAGGTGTTTGCCATCAAGCGCCCGGGGGTGGATGAGTTCCTGGAGCAAGTGTCCAAGCACTACGAGGTGCGGTATACTGCAGTATGTATGCATGTATGCAGCCTTAGTGCATGCTTGTTGTCAATGTGCCTTTGTGACTTGAAGGCATGTGGTCAGCGCCTTAATTGCACCGCCTGCCAGACTGGGTGTGGAGAGCTGAAGCTTACCTAAGCGACTGCTGTCGCTAAACTTGCTCAGTGACACACCAGCCGCTGCAGAGCAAAGAACCTCCATGTGACAGTTTTGGTATGGTTGGCCCAGGAGCTCTTCTAACAGTACTGAAAAGGTGTGGGGCACTACATTGTCATCCTGAGTGTCCCTCCTTCTGGACCACGCTGCCAGTTGCCTCACACGCACTCCTCCTTGAACATTCCCTGGAGACTGCTGCCTGAGCCTTGCATCTGCATGTGCTGCATGATTGATGGCCAGGCGCCATGCCATGAGCTCGATTAAAGTGCTACACGAACGCAGCCACAGCAGTTGCTGTATGTAGTGCGTACGGCATCTCGGACCGGCGCCGAATTCTCAGGCTCTGATGGTCCTGGCATTGGCGGGTGCGTGGCAGTGCTCAGACGTTGCAGTCATTTTCAAACCCCTGCAACAGCCTGAGAGCGTGCCAGCCCCTCGCTGTGCCCCAGGCTCGTCTGATGGATTGCACACGAACATAACCACTCTGCATGCGACATGCTATGATTCAAGATGCATGCATGCGTGCATGCATACGAGTAGACAGGCACAATCGTTGCTGTACTTCAGCTGCCAAGCTGCAGCAAATCCTGCTGGATACCTATGCAATGCACTGTCATCACGCGCATTGTCTGTTGATCCATTATGAAACGATCAAATGCACGCATTCATGCCTGCGCGTGTACCCACCTGCTTCAAGTTGTCTTCACCGCAGCACACCCTGGTGCACGTTGGTTCACGAATTCATCCACATGGTTTTTGTCACATCATTTATTCATTCATTCATGACGGGGCTTGCGCGCAGGTGATCGTGTTCACGGCGTCGCTGCCGGAGTACGCTAACCCCCTGCTGGACCTCCTCGACCCTAAGGGCTACATCACCGGCAGATTGTTCCGTGAGCACTGCACGCGGGTCGGTGGGTTTTCTGGCGATTTCTACCTTAAGGTGCGCTGCTGCTAGCACACTGCCTGGTGCAGTGGCAATGCTGCTGCAACTTTGTTTTGAAACAAGTCATAATAGTACTCAAGGCCGCACCCGGCATTCAATTGCTGCGGCTGCAGCACCTTGTTGTTGAGTAATTCAGGCTTCACTTGGCATTGCTGCACCCTTATTGTTTGGCACTCACAGTGCACTGCCATGGCAGCTGCTGCATGCACGATTAATATACTTCTATTGCTTCTATGTGTGCCCAGCTGTCTGCCGATGGCAGCGGTCACCACGGTGTGCTGCTAGCCTAGGCTGAATGTCACAAATCATAACTGTTGCTGCGGCTGATGCTTGCGCTGCCTTTGTTGCGTATATGCATGTTTCTTGTAATCTACTGCTCATATATGTGCTGATCGTGTGTATACATCAATTGCTGCCAGCCTTCTGCCACCACCTGCATGTAATCTAGTACTCTCACTGGGGTTGAAGCACTGCTCTTGAAACGTAACGTGTTACCTGACTATCCATGGTGAAGTGGCACTTCAACTTACTGCATGGCAGCCCTCAACATACATCCGTCCTCGCGATGCTGTCATCATGCAACAGAATCTTACTCTGTTGCGCGACGACATGGACCTGTCCAACATCATCATCGTGGAGAACAATCGCGATGCTTACATGCTCCAGCCAACCAACGGCAACGAATGCACCACCTGGCGCGGGGTACGTAATGATCTGCAAACTGTGTTGAGGTATGCATACACTTGAGCAGGTAGTGTTATGCCACAAGAGCACATGGGCCAATGTGCTCAAGCATCTCATTTTGTCATCAACTTGAAAGTAATTACATTATGTAATTGCATATGTATACATTAGTGAGGCTACAAATATCGTCAATGATTACCAATTTGCTGGCTGCATATACTGAAGTGGCGTGCACCACTTGCACTCATACGCTGGTCAATGCTCCTACATATATATATATATATATATATATATATAGGTGTAAACACACAAGACGTTTGCGAGTACAATGAGATGCCACAGTGTCACAAAGTGCATTGATACGTGCTCATTGTACAGCTGCTACCTCATTGTCATCAGGTGAAACATTCGTCATCCCGCGTGTACGATGATCCTAGTTGCCTTATCCGTGACCTCTGTCACCACCTTCATGGCTTGTCGCAGGACCCTTGGGACCATGAGCTGTTCATCATCGCTGACTTCCTGGAGAAAATCAAGGACGTAACCAACGTGCGCGACTAGTAGTACCTCAAGTTCTGGCGGGAAGGCGCAGAGGTCCTCGTTGAACAAGGCGTGCAGTAATATCACATTGGTTCTAGCAGCAAATAGCGAGCTGATGCACCAATCAGCACCAACAGTAACTGTCCTAAGCAATTATTTTGATTTAGTTGAGCAGAGTCTCGGCGGTGCTGGCCGGTTGACTGGTGCTGCAGTGCCGTATCCGTAAGTGCTTTGGTCCCGAGTGGTCTGGCAGAGTGTGAATACCTACCTACCTACCACGCATGCCACAGCCCCATTTTCTGTGCCCCTTGCTGGTTCCTCCTGGTTTTTGGCCCCAATTTTGTATCAAAGTTTGAAATTGCTAACGATCGTCTCTAGGTGTGCCTCGTGCTGGGGGGACCCACGGGGGCCATGCGTCCGCATGCGGCACTGCCAGTGTTCTGCACGTCAGAATGCGCACGAGGTGCACCATGGTGCACTTTGACACTACAGATACTCAGACTTCGAAGTATGCATTTCTGCTTGAGAGCCGTGAGAGACTGTCACACTCAGTAGGCGAGAGCTGCGTGACGTTATCAATCCTGAGCTGGTAAGCAGAGCTGTGGACAGACATCAAGGCATGACAATTGCACTTTTCATTTATTCTCGCACAGGGCGCGAAAAAGCCCAGATGAATGGCATCTAACTTGAAGGCTTGCTGTACAGAATCTACATGTCGCGTGACAGTCTGAAAGCGTACTTCTGGACATGAAGGTCCGGGATAAGACGCCTGCGGCTGCCTCAGAGTCTGTTGCATCAGCGCCATGACTGATGCAACGGGACAATGTGCTCTGCCGGAGTGTAAACAATTGGTATCATGATGCTGTGGTTTTGCTCCCAGAGTCATCCGTGCAGACCAGATGGCCAGGGGGCTTTGCTGCGTGCTCACCTTTTTTACTACTATCTTAATATGAAAACGTCGATAGAATCTCTACAGACATGTTGTTGTTGGAGCACAATGCATCTTTACTTTAGCCTTCAAGGTCCAGCCAGTGAGCTTGCGCAAGACCTTCTTGAAGGCCTATGGTAACCAACTCCGCTCGAGCTCAGAAAAGCAGTACACTTAATGTATACTAGTACACCTGTAGTACATGAAGTGATCGACAACGCACATTGATATACTTTCAACATATTCATGAAGACACATGTAGCTTCTGCTTGCAAGCTGGACATCCACCATCTGGGCTTTGTCGCGCCCTGAGCGAGCATTCATATAAAGTATGTACTAGTACACACCCTTAGTGCATGTCCACGTGGCAAACTCAAGATTGTCAACCTTTGACCTTGTTGCATCTTTGACCCAATCTGCTGGCAATATTGGCATTGACGCCCCATGCCTCCATGTTGATGTCGACATCATTGCGAACTGTATGGATACTTGCAATTTTTCAGATACAAGAAAGCATGCCCCCTCCTGAAGGGCTGGGGGGCGAGCGACCCGGAAACCCACAGCCTCTTTTGTAGGTTGCGCTTAAAGCTCAGAGACCATCACCTCAACATTTGCTTGAATCTGAAACATGTGCATCACCTCATGTTTTCTGTTGCAATAGTTGAGATCATTTTATGCGCATGCTGCGGGATTACATCTGCATTGCCATTAGCACATCAACACCACCACGCTCTGGCAATCAGCGCAAGTTCAAGTAGCCCTGACCCTAAGTTAGGGGTTTGGCTCCCAAGTGAAGTTGCGCGTAACGGTTTGAAGTAGATGAAGAAAGTAGAGACGGAGAACTCGAGAGCTCTGCAGGCCGCGCGGCCGCAGGCTTGAGACTGCGGTGTGATACATGCCAAGTGCCAAAACGCTGCATGCGGTCAGCGCCGCCTGTGCAGCAACACCTCGCAAGCTGGAGAGCCAGCGCCAGAATCAGCTGGCAGCTTTCTATGGAGCCCTAACCCTAACCCTAACCCTAACCCTAACCCTAAACCCTAAGCGGCAACAGAACCCCAGCGCGCTGATTGGTGAGCGGTTGTAGCGGTACGCACGTACGCATACCTGGCTCGCAAAAATCAGCACGCGCGCCCAGAAGCATAAGTAGTGCGGAGACTTGTGCGCGCCATGACTTAAGAAAGCTCGCGCCCTGAAGGGTCCCTCGCCTACAAACACGCACATGCGCGGTGGTTGGCATCACACAAATGCGCCATGGCAAGCCAACACTGTTGTGACAAGTGCGCAATTTCGTAACATAGTCACAGATGCAGACACAGCTTGATCAGTGCACCTAACCTTTACTACATGCTACTGCGAAGTATGTAGTACACATTCACTCGGACCGCCATGTCAACTGTCAGTGCTTGCGGATTGCCGCGACGCTCCCGTAGTGAGCTGGCCTGCCGTATGCTCCGCTGCCAACTCCGCAGCCAGATTGTGAAGCCATGGCCTCCAGCCACGCACAGCGCCATTCATGTCGGCAATGAGCTCTTCCGGGGTCTGCTTGATCTGCGACAGCACCAGCCGCTTGACGTGATCTGATGCCCACTTCAAGTGATACATCTTGAGGTCGTCTTCAACCTCCATGTGAAACACCAGGTCGGACAGGTAGTCCCTCTCCCGAGGCTCCGGTGTCGCAGTCACAGCGGCTGTGCGTACCCCATAGTACGCAGCATTCCCGCAGGCTGACTGAAGCCGCTGCTGGAGGTAGTAATTGCCCGCATGCACCAGCACGTACAGCACAAGCCCACCCCATTCCGCGAAGCGCCGCTGAACGAGCTTTCGCGAGAGGTGCTGGAAGCGCGGCAGGTGACGGCGGCAGTGCTCAATCTCAGCCTCGCTCCACACCGTCATGTACAGCTGCTTTGCGTATCCGAAATTGATGCTCATGAAGCTGCTAAAGTACTTTGCGTCCAGCGCCATGAAGGCGACGGTGACGCCGCAGCCGTGGCCCTTGCGCGCCTCCGCTGCCGGATCCGTGAGGCACCAGCAGTCCTGTGGATGCACAAACAGCGCACTCACCTTAAGTATACTGATATTTGTGGTGATTTTGGAGTGAGGGCCGCTGGCACCGCTGCTATTATCGATACATTGAGGTCAGCAGGCATGTATGTGGCTAGTGTCGTGCCTAGGGCCATGGATTTAGTGATACCAGTACGTGTGTCAATAACATTCAACTTGTGTCGAGTTTTGGAGTGGTGTGCACTGTCACTGCTGCTGTTATTGATACACTGAGGTCAGCAGGCATACTTCAGTGACTCTGAAATGCATTACACGAACAGTCACACAGATATGTACTAGTCTAGTATACTGGCAAACAGTGGCGAATCATCACTCAGGTCAAAACATTGAATCCAGCTGGTGAGCAGTCAGTACCCCTGTTCGGGTGCATGGATCAGTGCTTCACTCTCCAGACACAAGATGGCAGCTGCGGCCAATCAGAGAGCGTCCGCAGCCAATTAGATTTCAGAGTAGATGCTTGACGCACGCATCGTCAAACTGAGTGTGCCTGAGGTAATCTTGTGCTAGCTGACAGTGTGAAATGCACGGGTCCGACGCACCAAGTAAGTCATAAATGTGTCCTTGGCCGCAATTAAAAGGACACCACCGTGTTATTCTCCTGCGGATCTCTAGAGTTACGTACTGCTTAGGTACTAGCACACACTTCCATAACATCTGATGCTGAGACAGGAGGCGATGTTAGCTGACATGACAAGCGAAGCTTCAGGGTCGCACATGTACATGATGCAGTCAGTGCTGAACCGGGCAGAACATCAACATAGCAGCCCTACATGTGGTGTACTCCGCAGTGTCTACAAGTGTGGAGTGTTGTCGCAAGCTTAAAGCACGTACCGGGCGACTTGCGCGGCGACTCACAGCAGCAAACGGTGAGCATGTTACGACACAGAAAGTGCATGTGTGTCAGCATCATGGTGCTGCAGGCGTACCCTGCGCTGCCACAATGTTATCCGCGTATTGAAGTATGGTGCATCTACGAGAGCGCACTATGCGCTCTGGCTCTGTAGCAACTTGAAGATGCAGACTTCATGGTTAGAGGTTAGGGTTAGGATCAGGGGTTAAGGTTAGGGTAACTAACTAGTAGGGGTAAGGTGTGAACATTGGTGCCGCGGCTCACTGCACGGCAGAACACATAAATGCCAGGAGCCGACTGCACTGTGTCACGGCAGTTCAGCTACTGTAGCAGCATATATGCATACATTGCTGCAGACGCAAGCTCAAGTTCAACAGGTCATCGTACACTCACTGGGTCACCGTAGAAGGTCCCCATGCGCGCGGAGTCCTCACCGAACGCGACAATAGTGCCGTCAGCGCCAAAGAAGTAAGCCTCGGCGCCCAGCTGCACCAGCACGGGCCTGCCCTCCGCGCGCAGACGCCACAGAAAGTACCACAGGCACGCACTCTTGCCGATGCCCTCGGAGCCTGTAATTAGCACCTTGCCGGCCCGTGGACTGCCTGGTTCCCCTACACGGGTGATGTTCTTTGCTTTGTCGTAGAGCTGCTTGTACGCCTCGCGCACGTAGATGCGGCCGTCGTCGCACAGGTGACCGTGGAAGCACTCGGGGGGGTCCAGGTTTAATATGCCGTTGGCGTCGACTTGCGCTGTCGGTAATCTAGCCGCGAACTGCTCTAGTTCTGCGATGTCACATGCGCAGGGAAGTGGTATGTATGTAAGCTTCAAGCTGCTAAGGTGCGGTCGTTGAGCGCGAGTGTCGATGTGACGCATGTCTGTATGGGCAACTTCAGCGAGCCTGGGGATACTCATTAGGCGATAACTTCAAGTCGAATGATAAGCACCTTCCATGTGGCGCAAAATGATGAAATGTGCCAAGCTTTTCAATTGCGGAGGTAATGGCAAGGACCGCATGCGTGCTACCAGGCCAGAGTTCCGCTTCTGATTTTACTATTGAGCAGACTGTGGCGTTAGCGCCAGCAAGCTTTTGGGCCCATCAAGCCTCTAGAGATTTGAGTTTGCATTGTGCACTACGCGTCTCCGAGCTGCAGCAATTTTCTTGCGCTTGTGCCCACCCAATCAGATACAGATCAACAATGCTTTGAAAACAGCTTCCATCCACTTTTGCGACGCCACTATGTTTTTTCTGACTTGCCGACAGCATCTCCACTGGGGCCTTCTTTCTGGCCACTTGTGACAGTTAAAGGCTAGCCATTTATTGACGTGTACCAAAATCAATGAGTTCATGTGTTACTATTTTGCAGAATACTGAAAGTGGTTTAACCTAGCCGGAGAACACAAAGGTAGCTTTTAAAACCACAATCTTAGGGGCTTGACGTTCTACGTTCACAATTGTTCGTACCAAACTGTTGGAAGCTTTTTTTGTTTCTACATCTCGCTGGACGAGTATCTCCGCACCAGCAGCAATCGATTTGAGAGCTGATTTGCTTGCAAGCCTTACCGCAACACCGCAGCAGCTGGCGTTGTTGTGCATCCGCTGTGCAGCGATTTTATGACCGTGTTGCTTAAGCACACACAACACAAACTCAGTCAACTTGACTTCAGGTTGCGTCAGGCTGGTCGACTTCATGTTGATCTACAAGCACGATGATCCTCATGCCAGCTTCTGCGGCCGCCATCACGCCTGAGCGAAGTGTCGTGTAGTAACGCTCTATTCCGCTGCTGTATGATATGATGTGTGCGGCTGTGATGAGCTGCGCGCTAGGCTGTTGTTATGATGTTGTGCCATGGCGGTGATGGAAAGGCGGCACGTCATTGGGATTGCAATGTCACAGACTGGCACCATCCTATATGCAACCCCATGATGAGGTTGCCACCGGTGCATGGCAAGGCTGACTAAATGCAAAAAATGAGGATCAACTTTCACCCTAGCCAATAGAATATTACCGGTGGAGATGCTCTGATTTGACGCTAGGGAAGCTGCGGCTTCAAGCAATATCATGCTTATAGGGTGTCCCCTGCATGACTGGCACCGTATACTTGCAGAGTCTAGACTGATCGCTGGGGGCACGTTCCAGAAGAGTGCCTGTTCCTTGAGCTGAGGCTGTTAAGGCAGGTATGGGGCTGTCCATCCAAGTACATTCTATTAATTCTTGCTCAGGGCGCGGAAAAGCCCAGATGAATGGCATCTAACTTGAAGCTTGCTGTACGGAATCTACATGTCGTGTGACAGTCTGAAAGTGTCTCAACGACAACCACTCAAATGCCGCCGCCGCCAAATGGCATCTCGGGATCCTCCCCTACGTCCTCCTCCATGTGCCCCCCAATCTATGTACTACAAATTGTGTTCCTGTCAGGCGCGTTTCTGCACGTGATATGCCTCCACGGACATGCACGTTGATCATGCATAAAACCTGGAAATATAAGAAGAAAAACTTCCCTTGCTCGCAGAGTAACTCAAGCTGCATAGTTGAAGAAACCACAGCAGCCGAGACAGCCGCAGCGAGTCATCTGTCCTTTTCTAGGTCATTGCTAAGCGACAGAAATCTAGAAGGAGACTGTTAAAGTACATGAGAGGGCGGGGTGTGGCGTGCAAGCTTTGCATACTATATCCAGGAGTGAACACAAGGAGAAACACCACACAGCACGGCATTCCCACAGCCACAAGTAGAATTTAATGGAGACAAAATGTAGGTGCAAGCCTCAGTACGGCCGGTCCCACATGGTGTTCATTGCACGTGGTCCCGTAACTAAGCCCACCTTGGGGCTTTTATAGATACAATATTTCAAGTACTCGCTGTTGTGCCAGTCCAACCCGGCTTCAGACATGGTGACCATCGCCAGTGGCACTGCATCGGCAGCCTCGTCGATCCTCCCTCTTGCCCCCCAGCTCGAGGCCGCCTTCGATGCAATTCCTGCCAGTGCAGATACACAAAACAGCACCGAGAAATGATCGTTAAAACAGACATGTGACAAGTAGCTTGTTAGATGGCTGCGTCTGCATCGCAACCCAGATCATGCACAGAAGGCACAAGTTTGGGAAGATGAAGTCTCGAGGCACGTACGTTTGAGACGACCGCAGTCGATGGCGCTGTGCGAGCGGCTGTGAGGCAGGAACGCCCAGCACACTGCGGCCCATGGCAACACCGCAGCCAGAGCTACCTGAATGGCCTTCATGCCTTCATGCGATACGATCCATGCGATCTGCCTTCATGCGATACGATCATGCGAATAAAAGATGCGAATGATAGATTTTTTTTTATTCGCCGACTGTCTCCGAGTCGGACCGTTTTTGTTCGGTTGCTATTTTCTCGCTGCCGGGGGGCAGCCGTATGCTGCACGGGCTGCGGTGCGATACAAAGTTGATGCACCTACTGCAACATCTAAAAGCCGAAATGACGGTATACCATGCGGGACGTCGCAATGCACATGGCACCGGTGAGCAGCAAAAGGCACTCTCTCACTGACATGAGGAAAATAGCACTAAAACCAGTTGCAGCGTGCCTCTGCCAGTGCATAGCAAAAACAGTTGCCAGGCAGAAGTGAACACAAACAGAAAAAAAGTCTCCATCGGTGATCACACTGTCATGGCATGAGCTGAAAGCAAAACATCTATGGGGACCGCCATCATTGAGCACATGCAGTGTCAATGGTGACAACAAATGTCGATGTTGCTGATGCGGATGGCATGTCGGCATTGTCCAGACCATACAGGTTAGGCTCTCGCAGATGTCAGAACCTGAAGGTGGTCAAAGGTTGTGCCGTCCAGGTTGACCATCTCCATCAGAGTTTGTCCCCGCAGAATAGGGTTGGAGTGCAATCAAGCAGCTGCTGCAGGGGGAATTCAGCAACTTAAGTTGAGGGCAGTGCACCATGGCCATGCATGGTGGTAGTGGCGGGTAAAAGTAGTAGACATAATCATAGCTGCAGGGGTGGCGAGGCGCTCAGGCACACCTTTTGCGCACTGTAAGCCAGCCTGCTCATGTGTGGTGTGCATATGCATGTGTGACAAAGAGTTCGCTCGATTCCAGTTGCAAGGGCAGCTCAAGCACAGCAGCCAGAACTTGAAGATGCCTGAATGATGACATACATTTATATATATAAGGCAGCAGTGCTGGTTTGCATCAGCATGCTCACACTCCACATACTCGATATTTCAAGTATCATACAAGGCTACAGTATACCGCCCATCAAACAACAAAGCTGCAGGTGAACACTGATATATGTCATGCTGAATGCTCAAAAGGGCAGGCTGTGACTTGAGCTGTTGACAAGGCTTAGCGTGCTGGCTCCCAAGCTCTGCAATATCATGCAAGCCATACGCCAACCTCAGGAGGCAAGCTTGCTGTCACAAGACGTTGACTGTTGCTGCAGTGGAAGCAAGTGGAATTAGCAGTCAACTTGAAGGTCTGGTGCACTCCAATCTAATTTGAAGCAAGTACTTCCAAGTATGTAGGTGTTTTGGTATCGTACACTCAGGCTGTGACAGACCTAAACATTTCTCCAAAAACATGCCTCGACTGCGCTGGCCATTGCAATCACGCAAGACCGCCGGTTTTGGCAGCCCCCTTTTGCCTAATGCCCTGTACGGCAGTACTCTACCAACAACAGCACAACCGCTGGTCAATGCTTCGCGGCCAGCGCACCTCCTGAGCTCGGCCTATTCAACATGCCGCGCGCACGCCACTCAAGAGAAGGGAAGGCCGCTCGGCACAGTCTGTTTCTTGATGAACGCAGCTGGAGTCGTCAATGCAGCAATTGATCTTCACTCCTATGCCGCCGTTACAACCTTGGGCGCAGTTGCAGCGGCCGCTGCGTACTGCCTGCCGCACGCCCACGATTCGGGCATGGTCCAGAGCTGCCAGAAGAAGCGCTTGCCAGCGTTCGTTCCGGGCATGTAGCTGAAAATGCAAATGAAGAAAGAGTACAGTTAGCAGAGGTCAGTGACACCACAGGATGATCTTAGGTTTTACAACGGATGAGTGACCCAAAGCAAGGGACCAGCTTGGAAACAGCGAGGTGAAGGACAGCCAGAATCGTTCACATGCCCAGACTGTGAATATAGTGCAGACATGCCAGATGACCTGGTCTCAGGTAGTACACAGCCTTGTAGAGCAATGGATGCCCGAAGCTGTGAGATCGGGCGTCATGTGATAGACTTTCAAAGCAAAGGCAGGCTGGCATAATGTACCTCAGGCTGGTGCCTTGGGCGCGGATGCTAGGCATGCAGTCAGCCTGAGGGTCACAGTAATGGCTCAGGGTTGGGCGTGCACCAAAACAGGCGGCTTAGCGACACTGGAAGCCAATATGGTACAAGGGGTAGAACCTGCTGATCTACATGCCCCACATCCAAAACACAGCAAAGACTTTGCCAGATCAGCATGTTCTTCTGCCGCAGTGAGCATGCCATGTAGATGGAGGCTGCCCCAGTCTGAGAGTAACGTGGTCGCTCTAGGTCAGCTGAATACCCACGCACACTATCATGTAGGACTGACTTGAGCTCAGTCAGTCCGCATGCTGTGCATTCTGTGAGGGGCAACTCTCATCAAGCATCGCCAGGAATCGGCTGACCACCAGCTTGACACATACAATATGGGCAGTTCCAATCAGTTACCGTGCTTCTGTTACATCTCTAGGAGCCAGATCGAGGCAAAGGCACTCTGCATGTAGTACTGAGGGACAAGCATATTATGTGGCACCCGATGTAAAGCGCCGACCCAATAGCCTGGGCAGCTGCAGCATGCTGATACTGGCCAGACCCAAACCACGGACATCGAGTGTTGAATCATGCTGACTGCCACTTGTTTCATGTTGCAGCAGCAAGCCCTGCACTCAGGTGTCACACATTGTGTCGCCATGTAGTCAGCATGCCTTACCTGATACGAGGCGTTGCCGCACACACTGCGTGTATCATGCTGTCAACTGCCAGTTGAGGGTCTCCCGCAACCGCATCCAGCAGCGCCTGCGTGTACTTTACAGAGCCATTGAGCCACTCCTCGGTGTACACTCTCCTCCACCAGGCATTCGCGTTGGTTGAGTCTTGCGCGGCCATGGCATTCCATGTTGTGCGCAGTAGGCGTTGGATGCCGCATAGGCGTTGGACATCGGGGTACGAAGCGCGCATGGGCGGATTACGCACACCTGCGAATGTGTTGCATGGCAGGAAAACGCAGAACAGTTGAGCTTGATTGCGGAACGATACACAAATAGAAGGCTGGACGTTGCAAGGTCATTGTATCCCATGCCAAGCACACGTGGATGCAGAGTTGGTACTACTGAGGGCCGGATCACACACACCTGAGGATGCGCTGAGCAGCAGCACAAGGCAGACCAGTTGAGCTCAAGCGCAAACAGAGGCATGACACGAGCACGTGACGTTGCAGCAAGATTGCATGCCATGGAAAGCGCGCATGGATGTCGGCGAGGCCTTGGTCAGGGGCGCGCGCCATGTGCATGTCCGGATGACGCATACCTGTGCGCACATTCGGCAACAGGACAGAGCAGGGGTGTGTGTCTTCGCCCGTCTTGACTTGAACATCGGCGAGGCATTGGTCAGACCGGCAAACGCGTTCAGGGGATTGCCACACGCTGAGTTCAGGGGATTGCCACACGCTGAGGCTGCCCTGAAACTCAAAAGTTACATAGGCAACATTGACATGACCTATGAGTGGCAATAAAAGCACCAGCATCATGAAGACTCCCCACAGCATTCACCTTTGTGCCCCAGAGGTAGCACTCCACCCGCAGTATGGTGGCGTACGCCTCCAGCGCCGTTTTGCTAGCACAGTACGGGCCATTCCCATCGTTGAGAACGATGCCGCCCACGCTGCTCATGAAAACCACACGCCCAGCACAGGCGTTGACAGCGGGCGTGAGCGCCTGCTGCAGCCTGATGGTGCTGAAGAAGTTGACCTCCATGATGCGGCGGAAGTTTGAAAGGGGCTGGAATGCAAGGTGGCCTGCTGCCACCACGCCTGGGGTGCAAAGGATGGGTGCGTTGCTGGTGTGTCAGGCATGCGTTGCTGCGGCGGTGCGGTTTGTAGTAGAGGTACAAGTACATCAACAACGTGCTGGGGGCGAAATGGCACGCCTCCATAACGCACTGGACATGAACTGGAGGCTGGAATGTACATGCACTATTGTTACCGCGCCTGGACAGCAGATGATCAACGCAATGCGCATGATGAGTCATTGCAAAAGGCCACATATTGCATGCCATAGAGGATAGAATGCGATGTGCCCGGCTGCAACCAATCTAGGTGGGTGATCTACGCATCACATGCGATGAGTGCTGCATCGCTTCACAAGGTCATTTGTTGTCACCAGTGCAGTGCAAAGCAGCCTGATGGTGCTGAACGGTGCAGTTCCATCAGGCAACGGAAATCAACAAAGGATGTGTCCATGATTGTGTATTGCACACTGTACATGAGGGCTTATGCACTTCTAGCAATAATGAGTGAAGCGCATGCCAGAACGAAGCAGTGCTGCAGTTCATGCGTTGATTCAAGAGATTGTTCATTCGTGCCAACTTGAAGCCCAGCGTAGTGCTTGACGACATATCGAGCAATCCGCCTCCAGGATGGGCCAACACCTCAAGGGAGGCTCAAACGCGAAAGCGAACGCCCCCTCGTCATCTTGCGTCGATGCACTGGATGGTATGGTGCTATTGAGATTTGTGCACCAGTAGCTTGATGGCGCTCAGCAGGTTGCTCGGCAAATTGTGCTACAGGTCGAAGCAAGGAGCACTTGCGACGTGCCGGATGTACGTATGGACTTGTATTTATAAAGGCCCAAGGGAGGCCGGGTTGCCTATGCAATCGAAAAGCTTGCGTCAACGCAGCAGCCTAGTCTGCGCTGTGCCCTAGGAGTTTGGATACCGGCGCCGCAACACAGCCCAGCATTCGCGCTCCACGTGTGTATGCCATGACGCGCTCCGCCAACTCCCGCGCCAGCGATATGCTCAGCTCAATGTGGATCTGACGCTTAGCTAACCCGGCCTTGCGTAACACATCTGCCTTCCCCCCCCCTGAGCACAGTGCTGAGTGCATTGCCAACTCCTTAACAAAAAGGCTTGTCTGCTTGCCCAGCCGTCCGTACGACTCCTGCACGAATGGCACAAAAGCCCAAGATGACGTCAAGGTGCCGGTGTGGTGCTTGACCTTCGCGTCCTCCCCCACCCCAGCAGCATAGCCGTCCGTGTTCGAGGCATTTGTTTTGCCTGTCAGGTACGAGCTCGCTGTGGGTGCGCGCACACTTGTGTCTAGCACTATTCCCTTGTTACGGTATGCACTGCTAAAGTGCAGACACCCTGGGTCAATGACTGTGTCCGCCCGATACCCCGGTACCTTGAAGACGCTAGCGTCCTCATTGCGGACAATAGAGACATGGTGCTGTCTCAAGATGCGCTGTAGGCACCGCTTTTGGGCAGTGTGTGTCGCGTTGTGCCCCCGTATGTGCTGGCTGGGGCAGCTGATCGCATGCGTGGAGGTGGGGCTCACGTCACTGCACCGCCATGGGCACACCTCGCCCTGTATGCCCCACCCGTCTATAAAGATCGCAACCATAATCATCGTGGCTGCTGCCATACTGGACATGGGCGCCGCACCCGGGCGGTCATTGGCAGCGGGTGGCACGCTCATCCACGCCATTGCCCCGGACGCACGCTGGCTGCGCAGCTGCGCCAGGACCCGCGCGCTAGCCTGTTGGCGGCGGCGGCTGGTGTCACGCAAGTCACCAATAAGTGTAGCCTGCGTCGGCTTGCCCACGGCACCAGCCGAGGCAGCCTCTAGGTCCTCCACCAGGCAGTCCTCGTATTGACGTCGAAGAACATTTGAAAGGCCGGCTTGTAGTCCGTGCGTGAAGTGACCGCGCCGGCGGCGGGGCACTACCTTTCTGCAGATCTCGTCAGCATAGGCCTCCCAGTCGTCGTCGTCGTCCTCCTGCCCGCCGCTGCAGCTGCTTTCTTCCGCGCTAGTTTGTGTTTTAGCGGGCGTGGAAGAGGCAGCCGCGGCAGCGGCTTGAGGGCCAGGTACGGTCGCCGCCGCAGCGGCCGCCTCGGCGCCAGGCACAATGCCGTGGGTGTGTGGGGCTGGCTCAGTGGTCCCCGTCTCCGTGACGGCAGTTGCGGCGTAGATCGCTTGCACCGCAGTGGGGAGCGTCGACGCTGCGGCCGTTGTATCCGCTGCCCACCGTAGCAACGATGCTGGGAGCTGCTCGGCCACAGCTGTGCGTGATTTTTCGCCGCCATCAGCTGTCAGCGCTCGCGTAGAGCGTCGCACGGCCTCGATGATTGGCGGCAGTCCCTGGTCCTCGCGTATTGCGCATGAGTGCTGCGCGAACCAGGTGACTGCGCCGTGTTCGTCAGTGCCGAGCCTCAGGGCCCCTGCTGCCACAGTGGCATGAATTATTGCAGGCCGCAGTGTTGTGCATGCCTGGGCCGTGTATGCGGCTGGTGCCAGTAGCCCCAAAAGCGGCATGCCCAGACCGCCTCGTCGCTCCGGCAACCGTGACGCCCGCAGTGGCACTGCGATGTCCGTGAGTTCTGGCGGGCCCAAGCGCGGCAATACCAGCACGCTGCCACTGCTGGCTACCTCATTGTCACCAGCAGTGCAGGCGGCCAGCAGGTGTGACTTCATGACTGCCGCGGTAGCGCAGCCGTGCAGGTGCAGCATGCGTTCAAGCGTCCATGCACAGAACCCGTCAAATGCGTGCAGCCATGTCTCACTCAAAGCCGTGTCAACGACCCGAGCTAAGAAGCCCATGCGCTTTGTCAGTGACCTGCGCAGAATGAATTGTGCTGCCTGTAGGTGATGCCGCGCCATCCCAGCTAGCTGCCACGACAATCGCCATGTCCCTGCGTCAACAAGATGCTTGCTCATGGCAGCATGCACATAGGCTGGGTGCCCTACCGGTACCCCGACCGACGTAAAGCCCTGACTGGATTCTGGCATGGTGGCGTCCACAAACGGTATGTCAAGGGCGCGCAGGCGTGCTCTGGCCGCTTCATCAAACACTGTGCCGCGCATGGCAATGGCCAGCGACTTGTCTGGTCGAACGCGTAGGCCCCCTGCCGCAAGCCGACGGATCACCTCTGCCACCCCAGCGGCCGCTGCATCGTCGAAGTAGGCAGCTTGCAGCACGTTGAGGTCATCCAGGAAAGCGCAGTGCGGGGCTGGCGGTTCCGCTGTGCTGTGGCCGTAGGCCGGCATACTGCCGGGCGTCGCACTCACTCCATCAGGGTAGAAGAGTAGGAATGCCGCTGCCACTGCAAAGTACAGCGGCCCTAGAGGGTCCCCTTGCTGGCACCCTAGGTGGGAGCAGATAATGCGAGCTTCACCGTTCACCTCCACTCGCATCTCTGGGGCAGTGTCACCACAGTATACGGACTCAAAGTGCGGGAGCAGCTCCGGACAGAAGAGCATAAGTCCCCGCACAATGGCGGCGCGATCCACACTGTTAAATGCGTTCTCACAGTCCAGCTGGATTGTGGTGCCATACAGCTCGTGCCACACGCGCGCGCGCGCTGCCACATGCTCGACGCCAGACCGGTATCCTACGCCAAACTGCGACATGGAGGCCAGCAGCCCCGATATTTTGCCCTTGACACCCCGTGCCGCTGTGGACCCGAGGAGTCTGCGCCAGACACTGGAGCAGGCGATCGGACGCCGCTTCTGTCCTATGCCTGAGAGGGCCGCGGCGCGGAGAAGCCGTTGCGATTGCTCCGGCAGCAGTTCGGGCTCAACAAGCAGCGTCGTGAACACCTTGGCCAGGTGATGGGCGAATGCCGGTTCCATCACATCCGATTCTGAATCACCAGCTAGTCCTGGCGAGGCACTGCCCACGGGGCGGGTGGCTGCTTTCACTGGTGCACCAGGCCCAGCGGCCATCAAGAGGTGTTCATAGCGTAGGCCGTCCAGCCCTCCTGCCTTCCCCGCCCCTGCTGCGGACAAGGTCGACAGTATGTCTGTCGCCTCCACCTCGAGGCGCCGTCCGGCTGCGCTGGCAGCATCCTCAGGCCTATCGCTGCGATCATGCGCCTGACCCGATTCGAAGACGGGACTGCCGCTGCCAGCGGGCCCGGCGGTCGTTGCCACCCCTGCGCCGTGCAAGCAGTGCCGCCGGGCGTCGCGTACCAGGCCGCGCACTTGCTCCATTGGCGTATCGACTACCCCGGGCCGGGTGCCAGTTTCAGGGTGCTTTGCTGCCAGCACCTGTGCCGTGACCTCGTCTGCTGGGGCGCATGCTTCACGCGCCTCTAGTCGTGCGGCAGCCAGGCCTACCCCCCGTCGCTTGCCTGAGAGGGCAGCGCATGCTGTTTGCTGCCTGGAGTCAGCCTCCGTCCAGTCGGCATCGAAGTTCGTTTGTGCCGACGCCGTAGCTGCGTTGTTTGGTTTGGGGGCCCGCAGCGCCGCTGCTGCTGACAGCGTCTTTCTCAGTAGCTCCGCAAAGTCGCCAGACAGCAACGCTGCCAGCCGGGCCGCAGGCGGCATACCGGTTCCCTCCGGTTGCCTACCAAAGGCCATTGCTGCTAGCAGGTGCAGCAGCCTGTAGCCGCGCTGCACTAGAGTCTGAGAAACCTGATGAGCAAACGCCCCGGCACCATGGTGGAGGCGCACCCGTGCCGCCTCACGTGCACTGTCTGTGGCGTCCGCCAGTAGTCGTGTGGCGTGCTCCACTAGCCGTGCCCACTGGGTGCACTGCAGCTGAGTGCGGAAGGGGTTGGCAGTCGTGGTGAACCGTAGCAGCAGTAGATCCGCCTCATTGGTCTGGTCAAGTGCGTGGACGACCGAGGGCGTCGAGAGGTCCCAAGCCAGGGATGCTCGTGACTGGGGCTTTGAGGGCCTGCCACTGGTGGTGGTGGTCGGGGGGGGCGGTGACGCGGCATCGTCCGGCGGGTCCAAGTCCATGTCCGCCCATCCCACGGCCGTCCCGTGGGGGGGGCTGCTGTCCTGCAGCCTTAGGCTGTTAGACTGAGTGCGGCTGCCGGCGCTGCCAGGCGGTGCTGCAGCAGCTGCCGTTCGGCGCCGGCGTTGCGCGCCGGTTGCCGTGGCCGCCGGGCGTTTCTTGCTGGACTTTGAGTTGGCAGCGCCACTAGCCGGCACCGCCGGTGGCTTTGGAGGTGTCGCTGCGGCAGCCCCCGCCGCCGCGGCCGCGCCGTCGCTACCCGCACCCCCGCCCTCGGACTGGCCCGGGGGTACTGCCGGGCGTGCGCGCGTGGGGGCGCTTCCATTCCGTCGACACGTGTGGCATGGCGAGGTCAGCGCGCATTGCCTCTGCCCCGCGCTGGCTGACATATGGACCAGACCGCAGGCACCTGTGCATGCACTCAGCTTCCTTACCGCCCGTAGGAAGTCTTCTGCCGTGCAACCATACATGGTGCTCATCTCCTGCACACGCTTGGCATGGTGTGCCCCAGTGTTGCAGGTACTGCTGCCTGAAGGGGCACGGTCACCGGATGGGTCGTGATCAACCTGCTGCCGGATGCCCTTGGCGTATGCTGCCGCCAGATTTTGCTGACAGTGTGATGTGCTCGCCTCAGGGTTCAGCATCGACCTCGTGCAGCTACCACCGTTGAAGTGGGCCACTACCGGTGCCATGCGGCTCGCAGCTGACAGTTTGCCTCGCTGTTTGCTGTCCTCTTTCTGACCAAGCTGCCAAAATGCCAGTGTGCATAAAGGACACCTCAGTGGCTCAGGCTGCTGTGGCAACTGCAGCGCAGTACGGGGCTGTGTCCGACTCGGAGCCGTGATGTGGGTGCTGTTAGCTTGAGTGGTCGCCGACGCTGTCATAGTGGTTGGCAAGGGCGGAGCTGCCGCAGGGGCGACAAGCAGTTCAAAGTGTCCCACATTTGTATATAGCCCAGGCGGCGTCCACAGCACATCCAGATGGCAGTCAGGCTGAGCTGGAGTTGCCGGTGCGAATACCGCTGGCAGCCCCATCAGTTGTGCCAGCACCAGCCCTGTTGATTTTTGCGTGCTGCCAGTGGCCTGAGGCTCGGCCTGCCACACCGTCACCGAGACCGCGTAGACCGCTGCAACAATGGCCCACACAGACAAACCGAGGGGCCGTCCCCACACGCCCTCTTCCTGTAGGCGTTGCAGCAGGAGCGTGTGCCCGCTGTCCGCGCTGTCCGTTTCATTTGTGCCGTACTCGATTGCGAGGCAGCGAGCGCGTGTCCCGTACGTGTCGAATTGTTCACGTGTACACGCAGGTTGGGCTGCTGCATGCGCGGTCAGTTGACGCATCGATGACATGCTGGCCCCTTGTTTGCCCGCCCCCTGCGTGACGTATGCCACCATCCCGTCCAGCAGTGCCTCTCGCATGGCAATCACCAGTGCTGGGGCCGGCAGTCCGTGCTCAACTGCGACGCTGTCTATGCCGTGTAGAGCTGTATGAATCAGGCAGTTGCCGTTGCCCACGTTGCTCACGGGGCGAAGCTCCCCACCACGTGCTAGCGTCGCTGTGTTTTCCCCAAGCGCCTGTTTGTGGAGTGCCTGCAGGCCCGTGTGCCAAGTGGAAAAACCATAGTTGGTGGCTTTTGCCAGCGCGTCTTGCTGCTCCTCCACGGTGACTGTATGGCACACGGTTGAGGGTATCCGGGTCGCCACCGTCACGGTGGTGACCTTCGCCGGCCCGGATATTGGTGCTGAGGGGGCAGAGGCACCGCCCCTCGGCGGTGTGGTGGCTGGTGCCAGGGGTGCACGAGAATTGTCGCACTGGGCCTGTCGCTCCTGCGTCCGCCGTCTGTGTTTACCTCTGCGTCGACTGCGCTTTCCACTGGCAACCATAGCCGTGACAGGTGCTGTCTCGGTCATTGTTGCGTGGGTGCTGTTATCACCAGCCTGCGTTACGTCTGACTCACCACGTTTCCCGGCTGGCTGGCGAGGCGACCTGGCAACGACCGGTTCCCTAAGGGAGAGTTGGTCAAACACCGTTGCCAGGTCATTACCTTCTTCTCGGAGGGAGAGCAAGCTGAACGTGACCGTCAGGTCATGCATCTGACTCACCAGCGGTGCGCAGGAAGTCCGGCCCAGCAGGGTCTGTGTTGCTGGCGCGTCGCTGGGCGCCGGCCGCATATGCAGTCGGCGTGACGTGCGGCAGGGTCCAAGCTTGGTACCCGTCGGCCAAGCGCAAAGCACCGTGACGCGTGCCCGATTGGGGGCAAGGGCCAGTGCACGTACCCTGCGCGCGAGTGCGCCAGCCGCCCCCAGCAGGCCTTGCCAGTGTGATCCCGTCGGGTCCCTGGGGCATTCGCTAGACTGAGCGCCCGCTGCGACAGCAGCTGCGGCACTGCCAGGTGTGCTGGGCACACGATCGTTGCTTGACATCGTTGCGCCGCTATCGCTAGCACGACTTTCGCCAGGCAGCACACCCATTGTGCTGCTCCGGGTCAGTCTCGGCAGCGGCGCATCTGCCACACCGTCCAACGTAGATGCATGGGCTTGCCTGGGGTCTACCCCCAGGTGCTCGCATCCGAGGAATTTGCGTATGGGACCACATTTGCTAGCGGCGGCGAGCAGCGCGGCTGTTGGCTTCAGGCTATTCCCCCCACCAACAGCTGCACCACCCGCTGCCGCCGCGCATGTCGTTGGTCGGGTGTGTATGTCAGCAATGTGATCATGGCCTGATGCACGGTCACAGCCTGACAGTGTGCATGCTGTCGCGGCGACCGGGCCTGCGAGGCAGTCGGCGCAGCGCCACACGTCGCACTGGTCCAGGGCCCCTAGATCACCAGATGGTGTCGTGGCGCTTGCTGCTGTGCGTCTGATGAAGAGGTTGCCGCACCCGTCGCAGACCTGCTCTAGGCCGCCGTATATTGGTCGGTGGTCTAGGAAAAGCTGAACATGCAGTTCTGCAAATTGCTTCCCTTTCCCTGTGTGGCGCGTGCGCTGGTGTGCACATGCGTGTGCCGCTGGGCAATTCTTTCCCGGGGCCCGAGGATTTGCTCGCACTATGAACTTGTCGCACATGCGGCAGTCCAGCCCCGGGATATTGACCTTCCGGTTGGCAGCGGGTGTCTTGGCGGGCGCCAAAACTGTCATAGCGGTGATGCCGGATATTGGGTGCCCGTTGCGACTGTTACCGTCAGAGGTGACGCTGCCGCCTGACAGAGAGGCGCCGCTGCCAGCTGGCTGCAAAGACCGGGACGTGATTCGTCTCTGGTGACCCGCCGGCCCAGGTTCGCCAACTTCCATCGGTACAGGCATGGTCACGGTGACCGGCTTTGCCAGCGCACCGCCAGACTGTGGCTCTGGACGGGTGACGCTGCCAGTGCTTTGGGCGCTGGCGCGGCGCCGACCCCGCCGGGGTGCAGCCGCCCCACGTTCGCCGCCCGGTGCAGCAGCCGCTGCGGCCGCTGGTGCTGTTGTCACCATGTCTGCAGTACATGGGGTTTCCGCTGCGGTGACCTCCATCGGCTGAGGACCGGGATGCCACTGGGGAGAGGCGCCGCTGCTAGCTGGCTGCGAAGGCCGCGACGTGATCCGTCTCTGGTGACCCGCTGGCCCACTGGTAGGTTCGCCAACTTCCATCGGTACGGGCACGGTCGTGGTGACCGCCTTTGCCAGCGCACTCAGTTTGCCAGACGGCGACTCTGGGCGGTTGATGCTGCCAATGCTTCCGAGGCGTCCCAGGGGCGGCCCGGCGCTGGCGCCGCGACGCCGACCCCGCCGGGATGCAGCTGCCCCGCGTTGGCCATCTGATGCGGCAGCGCCTGCCGGCGGTTTTGGCACCATGTCTGCCGCACGTGGCGTTGCCGCCGCCGTTAAGTCGGAGGTAACCTTGCGACCGCATGCAGCGGCGGCTGTGACAGTCGTCCGTGGCTGTGCAACCACCGGGTTGGCCGGTGCGGGCCCCGCCGCTGGTGCGGCAGTGGCAGCCGTCACTAAAGGCGTTTTCCGCCGCGAACGTCGTTTTGGCATTGGCGTTGTCGCTACTGGTGAATCCGGCGGCAGTGTCGCCCGACGGCGTTTATTTGCCGCTGGTGGCGGTAGTACCACCAAGCTCAGTACAATCATCGCTGCTGGCGGCAGTGCCTCCCGTAAACTCGCCGCTTGAGACTCCGAGTCACTGGCAGGCTGATGCCGCGGGCGCTTCGTCTGTGAGCATCCCCTGTCACAGTGATTAGCGGCACCTGGGCTAGACAGATGGCGGCGGCGCTTCTTGACGTGCGCGTGGCTGCCACTGCCCTGAGGCTCGTCCGAGTCGGCTGACGACAAGTGTAGTCTGCGCATGCTTCTGCACAGCTCTGCAACCTGACTGCACACTGGCACCTCTGGCATCGGCCGCGGTCTAGAGCTCTGGGCCATCAGCTGAGGTGGTGGCGGGCCGGGTATCGGTGGCGGGTCCGGTATCGGCGGCGGGCCCGGTATCGGCGGTGGGCCCGGTATCGGCGGCGGGCCCGGTATCGGCGGGGGGCCCGGTATCGGCGGCGGGCCCGGGATCGGCGGCGGGCCCGGGATCGGCGGCGGGCCCGGGATTGGCGGCGGGCCCGGGATCGGTGGCGGCGGCGGTATCACTAGGCGTACCCAACGGCCAACACCATGGCGGCGTCTGCGGCGTGTGTCAGATTGGCGTGCAGCTTTGACCTGCCACCACCACAAGCCAGTATTCAGCCCGTGGTTGCGCTGTTCCCGTTTGCGTTTCAGAGGTGACCCCTCCCCACGTGAGGCAGGGCTGGTAAGCCAGTGGAGAGCCATAGCTTTGAAAGGCGACTTTGAGGCGCGAGAAAAAAAAAAAAAAAAAAAAAAAAAGAGCCCAGGCTCGGTCTCGAATGCGCGGCTGCCAACCGCGAATACTCCCCTGCACAACTGTACCACTTTCAGTTCAAGATCCCGTCCTGCTCTGGTGTATCTGTTGAGGTGCTTCTCCCGCCGTCGTGAAACGAGCGGTGGTGGAACGAGTCGGTGTGCTCAAGCTCTCTGCCTCTGACCAACACAAGGCAGCTGGGCTGAATGCAATGCTGTGCAATTCGTGTCCTTGCCGCTGCAGTGTCGTGGTCCTGTCGTGTCTGTGCGTGTGCTGAATGCAGTCAGTCTCTGCCAGGCGAGGTCCCTTGTGCGGCTGCAAATCAAGCTGGTCAGCAAGCGTTCAAACCTTAATCTGGTGAACTGCTATCTACTGCCCTGCGATCCAGTGTGCCCTAGGTTCCCCCTTCCCGATCCGTCGACGGCGATATCGTCTGATGTTTTGTTTTTTTTGTTTGTTTTTTTTTAGTTTGCCCTTCTTGTGCTTCGGCCGATGTCGCTGTGTGCGTAGGTAGCTTTAGCAATATCAATGCGAGGCTTACTTGCTTACACCGGCGACCCACGCTGCGTGTCTGGCCTTGTTCGCCTCAGGCCCGCGGTGGAGCGAAAATCCGCTCTCTAGTCCTCGGCTGTAGCCAGGCCGACAGGTTGAGCGTGCGGTGCTGCTGTGCCCTCAGTGTCCCCTGTGCATCCTCGCCTTCCGCGCCGCCGCTCCGCCAGCGGCTCCTCCTTCGCTGCCTCCTCCTTGACACAGTACCAGGCACCAATGTACTGTAATGTACTGCACCAACAGACGACAACCATCCGATCCAATATAGTAGTGCCTGTTTCACTGGCGTGTCTGCTCAACAGTATATTCTGCTCACTATATCTGACTGGCTACGACTATATCTCTTGCTGCAGATGACACACAAATACATCTCTGTATATAGTGCCAGCAGCGTCCCACTGCGGTTTGACCATGTCTGAGCCGAAATATCCTACAATTTGATGATAAGTGAGCCTGACAAGCTCAGGCGCGTCAACAACGTAGTGCTATGGCGCAATATGTGCTTGCGATCAACGGCGATGGCCTCTCGTTGGTAGTGTGAGGCAATAGCTGCGTAGGTCCTGGTCGACCTTGCGCAACACACCCAGAGCGTGTATAAGGTTGTGTATGTGTTTTGTGACACCACACTTCAGAGCTCGTAGGAGTCTGCTCCTTGCAAATGGCTGAAGAAAGAGCAACACGCCACCACACCGACCGTAAGCGCTTGGTACACCAGTTCTTCAAGTTAAAGATTACGCAAGCCTTAGGTGCGCGATAGCTTAAGAGTGAAAAGCCCATGATCAGCCTGTGATCAAGGTGCATCTTTATTCTGTAGAACTACCGGAAGGGGGGCTGAACGAGACTAGGTCATGAAAAACAGTGGTGTGTCAACCCAAATTTGCCGAAAAGCTGCTGTGACGCCTCACCTCACTGTACCTTCTTGTATCATCTAAGCAGCGATACATGCACGTCGATCAAAAGCTCACCACCATGAGTGACAGGTTGAATATTTACCTGCATTGTGGACCACTGCCCAAAGCCTCCCCACACACGCATGCAGCACCTGCGTTATCGCTGCATCCTGTGCCGCTGTGTCCTAATGTCAAAGGGAAGAGCCAGAGTAGCACCTCCAGCAAGGGCAGCTTTGGCACCTGCCTCCGTCAAAGTGAAGGCGGCTACCTTCGCGCCCGTAGCGGAGAGCTGAGACACAGCGAGGGCACCTATGCCACTGTCGCAGCCAGTAATCAGCACCCACCGTCCAGTCATCGGGATGTGCCGCTGCTGCCAACGACGATTGTACATGAGCCACCAGCTGCCTAAGAAGGCCACTGCTATGGTGAAAACCGCCGCTGCGGCAGGCCACGTGGCCACCATGATGCTGACTATGTCAATCGCCGCTGGCAGAGTTGGCTGCTTCTGCTGCTTCTGCTGCTGCTGTCGCTGCTGCTGCAGCTGTTGCTGCTGTTGCTGCTGCTGCTGCTGCTGCTGCTGCTGCTGCTGCTGCTGCTGCTGCTGCTGCTGCTGCTGCTGCTGCCGCTGCTGCTAGTGCTGCTGCTGCTGCGAACGGTTGTGATATCGCTGTTGCTGGCACTGCTGCTGCTGCTGCGCCTTCCTGCGCTGCGCTGCTTTAATTTTAATGCAAACTTCAACTTCAAGTTCAACAATACACCGTTGCAATCTCTTGTTGCAGGCAGTGCCAGGCCTACCATGCAGGCACATGTTCTTTTATAAATACACCTCGGTTGACTCAGTTGACTGCCTCATAAACGTTGAGGGACGGACGGTGTTTCTTTCATGTTCCACTGCTTGACAATGTATGTACTGCGTAGTAGGCGACTCCTCTTTCAGGCGTCGAGCACCACCCACTTACCCTGGCATGCGCCAGGCGTTTAGGTCTGACCGCCGCGAGGAGCACCCCTGTTGTGGCCGCCGTCCGTCAATGGTATAGATGGCCCCACTGGCAAGTGGCACTGAAAGTATTGCTGCACGGGGCCCGACCCCCAAATGGCACACGAGTCATGACTGAGTTACACCACCTTGCCGGCGCATGCCTGGCTCCGCTACCCCCCCTCACCGTCGCTCTCAACGCCGCGGCAGACCCCTCCGCAGCGGCTGAGGAGTCGTCTTTGCGCAGCGTCTTCTGCAGCGGCCGCTCCGGAGGTCATGAGCCTGTAGCAAGTGGTGAGCCTAGTAGCTGAGCTCAAAGAATAGACGCGTGCAGCAAGAAGAAGGAGCAGCCCCCGTGCGGTACAGCTTGCGGAAGACGGTGTGTGGCAACACAGTGGAGTGCAGTGCCTGAGTGAGGCAGGCCCTAACGCAGCACGCGAGAGCAGGTGGCGAGAGACTCAGAGGTGCAACAAGTTGAACAGGCTGAGCCTAGGCTGAGCCCTTCAAGTTGTTACACGTAAGCAGGCTGAGCCCACGTGTGGCACCAAGTGTTGGTGCTGACTAACACCATGGTAATGGCGGGAGAAGCAGCAACACTGGAGCACCTGGTGTAGCTGTGAACTTTTAATTTTGACAGCTGCTGAGCATGACTACTAGGCTCAGCTACCACACGTGCCACAGTCACTGTGGCACTGTGTCTGCTCTGGCAGCTGCTGCATACGCTCCAATGCAGCTGTGGAACAGGCTGTACCCATCGAGCGGAAGCGTGTCTTATGCAACTGTATCTCGGGCACCACGTTCGCATGTCAGTGGCTGTTGCGCCGTTGAGCTGCTGCAGGCAACAACAAGGCAATGCTACTCGACAAGCAGGAGGAGCAGAATAATGGTGGTTTCGATCATCATGATGACTTGCAGATGCAGCAAATTGTGGTTGGTTGACTTGGCGACCCATCAGCGATGAACCTCCAAAACTGATTCTTGCCAATTGTTCACAACGGCAAGCTGGCCTGGCTTGCTGATTCAGAAGCTGAAGCCATAAATTAACATACTGTACTACGAGCCCGAGGCTTGTAGAGCTGCATGCTGTCAATTCGGGCAGTGAGTGCTCAACCGACTGCGGTCCATTGACGTGGCCACCCATCAGTCATGAACTTCCATGGCTGGTACTTGCCAACTGTTTGCGACGGCAACTGGCTTGGGCGGACTGCAGCTGAAGACAAATGCAACACGCGAGGCTTGCAGAGCTAGCTGCCAGTGCATGCTGTCACATTGAGCCATGTATGCAGTGAGCACGCAGCAACTTGTGCTCAGTTGACTGGCGACTCGTGAGCATTTCCATGGCCGGTCCTTGCCAACTGTTTGCAATGGTGACTGGCTTGGGCTGGATGCACCAGACGCCATGATTCAGCTTCGAAGGATGAACCAGGATTTTTTTAATGTCACTTTCTCACCATGTTGCAAAAGGGCACCAACTTGAAGGCTTTCGCCTGCATGCCACTGCCAACATCGTGTCCCACAGCTTGATGAGGCCAGGTGGTACCAACAACGCACTGGTGTCATCAGCATCATGTGGTATGAGAGCAGCTGAGGCGCAGACTTAGCAGGATGTGATGGCACACTTCTGATACTAGTAACCTGCATGGAGTAAGTGCATTCCTCTGGACAGTGTATGCGCTTGAAGCTACATAAACTGGTATCAACAAGCATGTGTGCTGAACTCCTGCTTTGCCATGCTTGCTAACATACACATCTGCAGTGTGCAATGAAGCAGTGTCGGGTGTGGTTATGCCTTAGACAACCCCAGGCGGTGGAGCAATCAATACAGACCTCAGTGGAGTCGCGCAGCCCTTCAAAGGCACAAAATGGCTGCTCACCTGCAGCTCAGCGTGGCTGACGTTTGTGCTTGACATCTCTCAAGTTCAGGGGAAGTTATGCTCCCAGTGTTTCACAACCAGCTTTTGGGCATTTGTAAGATATTACTTCTTTCGTTGCACACATTGTCAAATGTGCCGCCTCCTGTGCCCCCTGCTTCCTCTGCTGCTGTGCATTGACAACGGTGTGCCTGTCTGCATGGCCATTATTTGCAGTACAACAACCTTGACATCAAATTTACGCAGCTTCAATTTGTGAGCAATCACAATGCTCTTGTTGCTTTTTGTAGCACCATGGTGCACTCTATCTGCACACGTCCCTAGGACTTTCCCCCAGCCCGCAGGGCTATTATGACATGTCATATCATGCAAAAGCGCCTTGGTTGACAGGCACACTGGCTTTGAAGTTACTGCAGTATTATCATTGCCAGCATATGCGAGCCAAAAGCCAACCTCAGGAGGCATGCTATCAGTCCCGGGGCTGTTCCCGGGTCTCGGATCGTTTTTTTATGGGTACGCGGGCTCTTTGCATTTTCATTCATGACACTTATTGGTGGGCATTGCTCTGTATGCTGCATGGGCCTGCGAGTTCGATGTGAAGTTGATGCGCCTATTTAAAATGCACGAGCCAGAATGACGTTAGCCTGCGGTCACAATGCGCTAGGTGAGAGCAAAGTTCAGCACTCTCACACTGACCTGAGAAAAATGGCATGAAAGCAGTTGCAGCGTGCCTCTGCCAGTGCATAGCGAAAGAAAGTGCCAAGCAGAAGTGAATAAGAAAAGCACCAGTCTCTTACATGAGCTGAATGCAGAACATCTCTGGGGACTGCCATCACTGACTCAGCACATGCCGACGGTGACAACAAACATCGATGTCGCCGATTCGGAAGGCATGTCGGCATCGTCCACACCATTGGGCTCATGTCAGCTTAAACCTTGACAACAAATGTCGATGTTGATGTCGCTGATGCGGAAGGTAGGTCGGCATTGTCCACACCATACAAGTCGGGCTGTTGCAGATGTCAGTACCTGAAGGTGGTCAATTCACTGCAAACACCCCCGGCCGGCCGTGCCTGCATGTGCAGCACTGTCTCGCGTCGCTTGAATGACGCTATCCTGGGGTGTTTGCGGTCCTGATTGCCATATGCACAGCATAGGAGTACTGCGCCTGCAAAACTTTGAATGGGGTCGGAGTGCGGCCAAGCAGTTGCTGGGGATTCTTGCGGCGGCTTGAGAGGGCAGCGGTGGTAGTGGTAGATGTGAAAGTATAGGAAATAGTCGTAGCTGCAGGTGTCAGTGGGTCACGGTGGGGTGGCGAGGCGCTCAGGCACGTCCTGTGGGCATTGTACAGTTACGAGCTTCAAAGCCAGCCGCTGACGATGGAAAGCACAAACTTTACATTCTCGGCACTTTAAGTATCACAAGCCTGAGGGTGTCCGCCCGTCCGACAAAGCTGTACATAGATGGATATATCATTACTGTGTACAAAATGCTGACGGCTCACATTAGTCCAGGGAGCCTCTGAGTGACATGAGCACCCGGTCATCCCTTGTTGACAAGCGTACTGGCTTCATCTCACGGCAGCATTGAAAGCAAGCCAAAGCCAACGTCAGGGTGCATGCTTGCCGTCACAAACCATTGACTGATGCAGTGGAAGCAAGTGCATGTGAAGCAGTCTGCGGCAACAAACACAAGGCAATCTTTCCGCTGCAGCAGGTTGGTGCACTTGTCAAGTTAACTATCACCGGCCCTGAACCGGCGTCACCAGGTTACATGCATGGAAGTAGAATGCTTCCTCAATGTGTTGCCCTCGTGCCGAGCTGAGGTATTGTGAAGCCCTTATATGAATGAATCAACGCCGGTCACTTTCTGCAGCTCCCCCTTTGCAAACCCCTCCGTCAGGTCCCCCGCAAGTTTGCCGAGCTGTGGCCAAAACCGTGCAGCATCGCTAAACTCTGCAACAATTTCCTCTGGCTTTTGTGTGGTCCTGGACAGCACCCGCTGCTTCGCGTAGTCTGAGGCCCAGTCCAGGTGGTACGTCTCATTGTCGTTGGAAAATATGTTAAACACCATGTCATAGTCCACCTTATGCGTGTTAGGTTCACGTGGCTCCGGCATAGCTGCCAACGCCGCCTGACAGATGCCATAATGTGCTGCGTATACGCACGCTGACTGCAGCCACGGCTTGTGCAGGTCGTTGTTGCGTTCGATGAAGAGCACCAGCCCCCCCCACTCGGCAAACAGCGCTTGGGCGCCCTCCCAGGAGTGGCGCTGCTGCCACGCCGGCAGGTGCTTGCAGCAGTGCTCAATCTCCTGCTCGCTCCACACCGGCAAGTAGCGCAGCTCACAGGGGCCCCAGCTGGGTCGCGTGAACCGGCGAAAGTACTCCTCTTCGAGTGGCCTGAAGGCAACGGTGACTCCGTGAAACTGCGCGTATGGCTCTTTTTCTGCCTCGGGGTCGCTGAGGCACCAGGCGTCCTGCGTGACGTGCGAGTTATGAGTCTCAGTCACAAGTCATATGTGTGTAGGCAATTAAAGAGAGAGTCAGTGACAGCCCTGCCGTGCTTGGACAAACACTGAGCAGCAACCATATAGATCCTATTATGCTGTGGGGAGATCATCGCCAAGTCAAATGCAGGCGAGGTTCACAACAGAGCAGCCTTGAAACTTTGTGAAATTCACCGTGGACTCTAGGCCCAGCATGGCGTGGCAGCCAACCACTAAGTACTGCTGGCAGACTGACGCTTTCCATTGGCTGCAGCTTTGTACAGGTATACACCTGCCGAATGTCAATGTGCTTCTTGTGAATAATATTCAGTGTTTCTCTATAAGCGCTGCAACAAAACATTTATGAACACCTTATTCCTACAATGAAGTTGCACATCTAGGGCTTGTGTTAACAACGCTACAGTTGTCGCATCTGGCCAACAAGACTTGAACAAATCCTAGCAGGGCCTGTTTTTGACGCAATATTGCTGAAGCTATACAGCAAGATGACTGCTGCAACAGGAGCAGCCGGCACCACAGTGCATTATGTAGCGGTAGTGGTAGGAGTAGTAGTAGTGGTGTCAGTAGTGGTAGCTGTGTTGCTGGTGGGTTACACATTAGGGCACCCTGGCACTGGGCAGCAGCTCCCAACGGCGTGGAGGTTGTAATCGTGCGCATGCATACTCTGCAAACTCTATATTTACATGGTTTTTGGATTCTCAAACGAAGGGAAACGAGGATATACAGCGGCAGGATGGTGTGTCGTGCGTGCCGTCACGGCTGCAGCCTGAGCAAAATGTTTAGCAGCAATGTATGCATGCATTGTGTTGAATGCTGTGGTCTGATTGAAAAGCTAGCTGGATTCTAGCATCACAAATCTGGCAACACTGACGTCAAGCTAGTACAAGTGATAGCGCAAGGGTACGTTTGAGGAATACTAGCGCAACGAGTATGCATGCAGGTCGTGTGTGACGGCCATCGATCACAACCGTAGTAGCTTATGCGTGAGTTGCCGGCTCCCGTAGCAATACAATCACGCGCAAGGTCGCATTTGTGGGAGGTGATGGCACATTCCACTTACCAAGGTACAAGACAATTGGGTACTCTTTTGATAAAATATGATTATCACACTGCTGCAAGGGGTACTGAATTTGTCCAACAGACCTTAGAGCACCACACACTTTTCTCCAGGCGCACATTCACTTGTGATATTTGCTAAGGCCAGCTCAAGTGCCTTGCCCCGTGGTTTCGCTAAAAGTTCCCTGCTTTTTGAAGAACGTGCGCGGTGTGACACTACGATTGGTTTCTACTGGCCCCTCATAACACTGAGCTCTTTCTTGTTCGCGCTGACCGGCTGCAAATAGTCAGCTGCTGTGGCTGTGGTTCTGTTTGATGAAGTTTGTGTCACGAGACCGTTGTCGTTATGGTAGCTGCATGCGACATCAGATCAAAAACTTGCAATTACATGCTGAACGTTGTAGTTAGTATCACTACAGTTCATATCACAAGCACAGGGGTGATGCCATGCCAGGACAAGCGCAGCTGGGCTGTAGGCACACAAGATAAACCGATGATAGCTAGTAGTACGAGTACTTTGCTACGGGACGATTTCTGCAGCGTTCATTTCAACTTCAACTTCAACTGCTTCTTGCGCTCTCACCTTCTCACAGAAGTAGCCAGCGGAGAAGAAGTCGTCCCTCGAGCCGCGGACGACGCTGCCGTCGGCTGCAAAGCGGAAGAACTGCCTGTATCCCTCCTCCACTACCACAGTCTTCCCCTCCGTGCGCAGCCGCCACAGGAAGTAGAAGAGCACGACGCTCTTGCCGCAGCCCTCGCTGCCGGTGACGAGAACCTTGCGCGCTCTCCTGGAACCGTCCGGCGCCGGCGCCGTAACGTTCCTGATGCTGTCATAGAGCGTTCCATACACGTCCCTCACGTAGATGTCCGGGCATAGCGTATTGAAGCAGTAAGTGGGTTCCAGATTCAGGATGCCGTTGGCGTCTACTCGCGCGGTCGACAGCTTTGCTGCAAACGCCTCCAAGTTTGCACATACACGGAAGGACCGGGAAGGTACATGTGTGCAAGTAGCAAATCAGCGGCAAAGCTCCACGCATGCAGCCTGAGGCTCAGAGTTCGTTGGAATTGAACAATGTGGCTTGTATGATTTGATCGCGCTTGGCGTGCGGCTTCACACCCTGGGGTACATGCACATGAACTGTCAGCATCCCCAGCTTAGTTGACTAGTAATTTAGGCAATATGTGGTGGTCAAGCGGGCGTTGAACTGCTGCCAGCATGATACGACATGATGTGAATGCATGCAACTGGGCCGACAACACAGCAGTGGCACCTGGACATGCATCTGCCACACTACCATAAAGCAAGTGATGACCTTTTTTGCAATCATCATGACCAGCGTGCTACAGTAGAGCTCCCAATAGCCTACTGGATGTGTGGAAAATTTGCCATGTGATGAACTGCTATTCCCCAAGCAGGTCACCAGGTTTGCTCACACCCGACAGGCTCTCCAGTGGCGGCTAAATGACCTGTGAACAACGTAGATAGTAGGGAATGCTAATGCGCGACGTAACGTTCAGCAAACTCACTTCGCTGCCACCTTAGTCGCAGGTCGGAAGTCATTAGTGCCCTCGCAGGGATTGCATTGCCAGCCCTGTGCGTGGACAGGCTTCGAGCCCCTAAGGCGGTGGAAGCAGCGGGCACGTTAAGAAAAAACGCCTGAATTTTGCAGGCAAAGCATATCTAGATCCTGCACGATAGTCGTAACTCGAAGCATACCAGGTGGGCTGCGAAAAACAGAACAACGTTGCAACCATTCCCACGCTTTTGTGTGTGAAAACCCACCTACCTTTAGCACATGCGCCAACACCGCTTTGTTGTAGTGAAGGAAGACGCACGAAGGCTAAGCTCACCGCACTAGCGATAAGCCCCAACGTCAGATGCAGCGCCTTCATGTATTTTGCGTGCCTTTTTATTCTGCTTACAGCAGAATAAACCATGTACCACCTTGCTAGGGTTGGCCAAGGTGTGAGTTCAGTTCACTCCAAACCCTGAATCCTTGCTTTACCTTTAAAAAATTAAGAAACATATAGCACCATGCACATGGACTTCACAAGACAGCAGCCACTTGACACAGTTGGGTACGACATGTGCAGCACAGCCAGTAGCGCCGCCGCGCACACAGGGCAGCTCTGCCATCGCACACAGCGCACCAGTGGGGCAGGTCTTGAACCCTAACCGTAACCTTAACCCTAACAAGCGCGGGGCAGGCGGCGATTGGGCGATTGCACGACTATGCTGGAATCGTCATTTGCACAATACTACAGTGAACTCTAACTAAGGCTGCAGTCAGGTACAGCCCTGAGCACGAATTTGCAGCACGCGCAGCCGTTCTCGCGCGCATAATCCATGCAGGGATGGCGCACTGCCAAAGCATGCAAAACTGCAACACTGCTGCAAAGGGCTTCCTCGAGCCCCCGCCAATTTGGACGCATGACACTTCTTGTGAAGTTTCTGAACCAGGTGCGCCGGCGGTTGTTCCTGCCCCTGCACATGTGCCACAGTGCTTGCAGGCTCTTGGAGGCCCACCAATAGTGAATTCAGTTCAAATCTCATAAACTTTGAAGAGGGGTGCCCCACAACTACAAGGCCTGTTGCCCCATGCTGGAGTGACTGTCACTGGCAGTCATAAACATGCAGCTGCAGCTTTAAGCCTTTCAACCGGGCCGGCACGGAAACAGTGCTCCACAGCCTAGGTTCCAGAGAGTACATCGACCGTTACGCTAGACAATGGCCATACATCCGATGATTCAGCGTCACTGAGATGCAGGCTGCCAGTGATCATGATACTGCAGTCAGGTCCGCATACACTCACCATCGTATGATGGCAGCCTGAGCTTGCACGTGCCACACTGCAGCTGGCAGTGCAGTGCGTGCCCGCTGTCATCTGCTTGAAATTTTACTGGGGAATTCTGAAGTTTTTTATGACATCCACATCAACATTTGTTGTCACCGTTTAAGCTGACATAAGCCCAATGGTGTGGACAATGCCGTCATACCATCCGCATCAGCGACATCGACTCTTGTTGTCACCGTTGGCATGTGTTCAGTGATGGCAATCCCCAGAGATGTTGCACGTCCAGCTCATGTAAGAGACTGGTGCTTTTTCTTGTTCACTTCTGCTTGGCATTTTCTTTCGTTATGCACAGGCAGAGGCACGCGCAACTGCGTTTATGCCTCTTTTCTCAGGTCAGTGTGAGAGTGCTGAACTCTGCTCTCACCTAGCGCGTTGTGACCACAGGCTAACGTCACTCTGGCTCGTAGATTTTAAATAGGCGCCGCGCATGAGGACTTTCTACGGTGGCCAGGTGAGCGTCGTTGATGATGACCTGTTGAAATTGAGCTTGCACCTACGGCAGTGTATGTGCTGCCATAGTACCTGAACTGCCGTGACACAGTGCAAGTAGCTGCTGGCGTCTAGTGTGATGCCTGCCGAGCAGTGCGCATGGCGACACTGACCACGCCCAGCCCTAACCCTAACCTTCACCCCTAACCCTAACCCTACCCCGGTCTGCGTCTCAAAGTTGCTACAGACGGCCAGAGAGTGACAGCCACAGTGCAGAGCGTGCTCTCGTGCATGCCTCATACTCCAATCCGCAGGAAAAAACAGTGTACCAGCGCAGGGTATGCGCGCAGAATCATGATGCAGGCTGCCACTTTGCTGTGCTGTTACATGCCGCTGCTCTCAGCCGCTGTGCAAGTCGCCCAATGCGTGATTCAAGCTGTCGACGCATACTCTACACTCGTGGATACTCCGGAATGCACGTAGGACTTCTCTGTTATCAGTCTGCCTGGTACAGCTCTGCATGCAGTGCCAGCCGCTGGGGCGTCACAATTCTCCCCTGACCGCATTATGAACTAGTAGTACAACTACCGTAGGCCTCCACGAGATGCGGATAGGTATGTAGCTGTAGCATGTAGCACCATGGCGTAGCAGAGATCATGAAAAGAATATCATGGCGGCGGCGGGAGGCCCGTATTGCCAACTCTGAATCAGCGCAGAAATGCAAGGAATCCGATCTAGCGTGCGCACAAGCGCAGGATATTAGCACCAGTGCTGCAGATGGCAATGGCGCTTGTCAACAGGACGATGGCACGAGTGGCAGCAGCAGAGCAACTGGAGACGGACGCGCAGCGCACAAACGCAAGAGGGTACAGAATGACGGTTGGTCAATTTCCGATCAAACAGGCGAAGGGGAGCACACGGGCGGGCAAAGTGCAGTCAAGCGCTCTAGAACAGGTCATAACAGTCTGGAACAGCAACGTCTGATGCTAGACGACGAAGCTGGAGGTGGAGGCAGTGCGGACCCGGAGTACAAGTGCAACTTATGCGACCTCGTGGTGAAGAAGGGCATGTCGCTGCTCTCGTTACAGCAGAGGTTAAACGCCCACATCGCGGCGAAGCACCAGCGCAAACACCACAGTGGGACAGCAACAACGTTCCTGGAGCGCTCCGACCTCAGCACGTCGCACTTGCAAACCATCTACACCGAGTGTGCCTTGTGCAAAAACCTGTTTCATGCCAACAAGACATTCAGAGTGGACAGCAGCGATGCCAGCGCGGGCAAGCACTGCCGCAAATGCAGGCCTATCACTTCACCCGCTGCAGTGGCGGCAACATTGTCAACAACAGCATCAGCAGCACCGCTAGCACCTGATGCATCGACGGCAACAGCTACCACGTCGCTGCCACAGCAGCAACCGGCGTGCACACCCATCGGCAACCCCTACGTAAAGGGACCAGCGCACGCGCAGCAGGCACCTGCTGCTCAGGCTGGTGGCAGCAGCTCCTCCGGCAGCTCAAAGAGGCCGGAACGCGGGGGCAGCAGTGCTACACGAGGGGGTCGGGGTCGCAGTGGAGGGCGCGGACGTGGCAATGGAGGACGCGTTCGCAGCGGCAGCAATGATGCAGACATCAGCAGTAGCAGAGCGACTAGCGGCAGCAGAACCGGAGGCGGCAGCAGCAGCGGTGCCGGCGGCGGCAGTGCAGCCTGTACTAAGGACAGCGGCGCTGGCAACGGCCGCAGCAGTGATGCCAGCAGCCGCAGCGGCGGTGCTAGCAACAGCGGCAGTGGCGCGCGAACTCAAAACGGCCGCGGTGGCCGTGGCAGCGGTCGCAGCAGCGACAGCGGCGGACGAGGCTGTGGTCGTGGCGGCCGCGGCGGCGGCGGAGGGGGTCCCAGAGCGGCAGGTGCGGCGACAGCAGCGGCAGCGCCAGGCCCTGCAGGCGCAGCAGGTGGGGCAGGTGGGCTTTTCACGTGGACCATCTCAACCCCCGCAGTCGCAGCAGTGCTTGACAGCATCAGCCTCGATGAGCTGTGCAAGCTGCAGTTCGCGACAACTAGAAGCCTTGCTAGACCACGCAATCGTCGCTATGTGGGAGCTGCACTGGAGAACGCAGCAACACATCTGTTGGCACACACAATGACGATGTTCGTCAATGCGGCGCGGGAGCCAGATTCTGCAGGGCGGGTGCAGCGACTGCAAAGATCCACGATTCTACACCACCTCATGCCATCACTCATCACCTCCACCGATGGCGCACCTGGCATCACTCGCTCCGACAGAATCAGAATGTTGGCACGCGGTGAGCTTGACCGGTTGGTGCCAGCGCTCCTCGCACACGCGCGTGCGCACCGGCGCTGGCGCGCGCGCCAGCAAACGGAGGCAGCGATCAACGCCTACGTCCTACAGTGCATGGGCACACGGGGGGGGCTACAGCAGGCAGCGCGTTTCCTTCAGCCCAAAACGGTGGCGATACCTGATGATGACTGCTTTGCCGCCATGCAGTCCAAACACCCCCCCGCTGCGCCAGGGGAACAACTCCATGAGCTATCCGGCATGGTTGATCAGCTTGTGGCGAAAGCAGCCGACATGCCAGCAGAACTCAGCCTGTTACAGGGGGAGGGAATTGAGCCAGAGACGGTTGCCAAGCTCATCCAGCGAGCAAGCCCTTACAGTGGAGCAGGCCCATCGGGGCTGCGCTACAGCCACCTGCAGGATGCGCTACGCACAAGCTGGGGACGGCATGAGTTTGCTGCTGTCCTCACACGGTGGCTTCAGACCGTTATGCGGGAGGCTGCGCGGCTGCCGGATGCCTTCTGGCAGTTGCATGGCGCGGGGCGCCTGACGCCACTTGCAGAACAACAGGAAGATGGTACAGCTAAGCAGCGGCCCATCGTTTGCGGCGAGGTGCTGCAGCGACTATGCACTTCGGTGTACGTGGCAGACCGCAAAGACTTCCTGGCGGAGCTCCTTGAGCCAGACGGGCAGTATGGGGTAGCCGTCTCAGCAGGAGCGGAGAAAGCGGCCATGGCCGGCAAACTCGCGTATGAGCTCGGTCACTGGCAGTTCATGCTGGACCTCAAGAATGCCTTCAACATGGTGTTCGTCCTGGCGGCAGCGGAATGGGTAGCAGCACAGCTGCCGGACTTCCTCGACTACTTCATCGGCACATACGTTCGCACTCGGCCACGCCTGCTATTCCAGCACGTTGACGGCTCCACACGCATCATCATGTCTCAGCGCGGGCTTAAGCAGGGGGACCCCGCGGCACCGATGCTCTTCTGCGGCGCCATTGCTCAGTGCTTGAAACGGTTCAATGAGGCGGCGGCTGCGCAGCGCGCGCGGAGGCGGATGGGCGCCTACATGGACGATGCCAACGTCCGAACAGGCGCTTGC
This sequence comes from Tribonema minus, assembly GCA_017506865.1. Classification (NCBI taxonomy): domain Eukaryota; class Xanthophyceae; order Tribonematales; family Tribonemataceae; genus Tribonema; species Tribonema minus. The sequence goes on along the minus strand of JAFCMP010000538.1, from coordinate 570,136 downwards.
ACGCTGACTCAGGATGACATACAGGCGGTGGCGCAGCTCAAACAACACTTTGCGGAGGTGGGGCTGGAGCTAAACCTCACCAAGTCACGCGCGCTGCCTGGCAGGGGGCATGTGGTGACAGACCACGAGCGGCAACTGCTGCAGCAGCTGGGCGTTCAGCTAGTGGGGGATACGGATGAAAATCAGAACCGTGGAGCTGTGTTGCTGGGGGTGCCGGTGGGCCACAGCAGCTTTGTGGACGCATGGCTGCGCAGGGAAGCGGGTGCAGGCGGGGCAGGGGCTCGATTTGCAGAGCGATGCGCGCGCCTGACATCTCCGAGGGCTATGTTCAGGTTACTGCGCTACTGCGTGGTGCCTCGCATGACGTACTGCCTGCGCACCATTCCCACTACGCAGACAGCGCCAGCCGCCAAGGAGTGGGATCGGGTCACGCAGTGGGTGCTTGAGCACTCAATGGGCCTGCAGCCACCAGGCCAGACCTGGCGCCAGTTTGAGCAAAGTGGGGCCCACTTCCATCTGGCAGCGCACGGCCCAGCCTTACAGCAAGCGCGACTCCCAACACGGCATGGCGGCCTTGGCATTACCAGCGCCTGCGACATCGCTGATGCTGCGTATGTGGCGGGCACGTTGCAAGCGCTGCAACCAGCACTCTCTGGATGGGCGGGGGTGCTGCAGCAGGCGGCTCCTCAAGCGGCTGCAGACAACGCTGCTGAGGATGCGGCAACACAAGCGGCACCGGCAGCAGCGGCAGCAGCACCAGCACCAGCAGCATCAGCAGCGGCAACTGTTACAGCGGCAGCGGCGGTTGCCAGTGGAGGCGCGACCGCTCCGGCAGCGGCAACTGCATCAGCGGCTGGCCGCGCTTATGGCGCAGCCATTCCGGCAACACACGACGCAGCTGCCGCTGGATCAGGGGCCGCGGCGGCAGCACAGGCGGCACCAGCGGCAGCAGCAGCAGCGGCGGCGCACGGCGCAACTACTCCGGCGGCAGCAGCAGCGGCGGCAGCAGCATCTGCTCCAGCATCAGAGGCTGCTGCAGCAGCGGCAGCACATGTTGCACCTCAAGTGGCCTCGGCGGCATCACTAACTGCAGCATCAACAGCAGCGGCTGCGGGCATAGGCAACACAGCTGCTACAGGCCCTCCTAGCCTAAGGGCTGCTGCAGCACCTGCAACAGGAGCAGCGTCGGCAGGCGGCGCCGCAACCGTGCCGGCTGCGACAGCGGCAATGGCGGTGGCAGCGGCCAATGCGGCAGGTGCTGCACCAACACCTGCGGCAGCAGCAACACCACTGGCAGCAGCAGCAACGGCAGGCGGCGCAGCTGCAGCACCAGCGCACGCAGCAGCGGCAGCCGTCAATGCAGGTGCTGCGCGTTCCACACCAGCAATGCTACAAGGCGCAGCAGCGGCAGAGGTGGCGCGCCTGCCCCTCATGCGGACGATCGCCACAGCTGCCACATCTCTACGTGCAGCAACAGGTGACAAGCTGGAACATATACTGCCACCAGCGCTAACGCCACTGCAGCAGCAACCACCTACGCAGCAGCCGCCGCTGCGGCCGACAGCAGGTGGTGGCACTGGTGCGGATGCTGCTTGCGTACTTGACGCCAGTGCTCTGCAGTTGCAGTGTAGCCTGAAGCGCCCCAATCAGAGTGCGCTTGCAGATGCCGTCGCTACCGAGCTTGCAGATAAGGTGGAGGCGGACCTGCAACAGCTGCCGCAGGGCACGCAACGCACGCAAGCACTTGCTCGATTCCGGTCGCAGCGCCACATGCACTCGATCGGCATGGCATTCCTCAACGAGCCCATGTACTCCACAACGGCTTCGTTCGATGGCCTATCCTGGCAGCTGGCCGTCAAACGCGCCATCGGAGTAGAGGAGCAGACGGCAGGCTGCAAGCTGTGCGGGAAGTCGCCGGGCGGCACCCTGCATGCACGGCTGTGTCAAGCGCCACGCGTCAAGGCGCACGACACCATTGTCCACAATAGCGTCAAGAGGGCCACGCAGCGCCTCCTGCGGCAATACCTCAAAACGGGACTGGTGGACGAGGACTACACGCCGTTTCTGGGGTCCGCCGGGCCGCCGGGGAGTCGCAGGATGGACATCGTGCTGCCTGCCGACGCCTTCCCGGTGACCGGTTACGACGACCCGACACGCCACCTACCGCTCATGGTGGACGTTACCTGCTTCGAGGCACAGGTGGCGTCGCGGGCGGCGAAGACTGCAGCAGACCCCGAGCGATGCTGCCGCGACCAAGAGGCCGCCAAGACTACCCACTATTCTGGTCATTATGATCAGAATTGCTACAAACTTGCCACATTGGCAATAGGGTCATTTGGCAGCATCGGGGAGCAGGGGCGGAAGCTGCTGGAGGCTGTGGCGACGGAGTATGCCAGCAGGATGTCAGTGCCCGGAGGAGCGCGCCCTAAAGCTCTCAAGGGCATCGCCCTGGCGCGCTTACGCTCGGCACTGTCGGCAGCGCTCCACATGGCGTACTCTGGCCGTGTCATGACACACATGGCAGAATCCAGGGGGGGGGGGCACATGGAGGAGGACGTAGGGGAGGACCCCGAGATGCCATTTGGCGGCGGCGGCGTTTGAGTGGTTGTCGTTGCGACACTTTCAGACTGTCATACGACATGTAGATTCCTTACAGCTAGATGCCAATCATCTGGGCTTTTTCGCGCCCTGAGCGAGAATTAATAAAAAGTACATCAGCGGCCGCCAAGGTGCGCTCTTCATGTCAGCTAATGTCGCCTTCTGTTTCGGCATCACATGCAGTGCGAGTGTGTGCTGGTACCGAATGCAGTGCGTCACCGTAGAGCTCTGCAGGAGAATGACGCAGTGTTGTGCTGTGGATGGCGGTCAACACAATGTTTCTGAATATTCCAAGTGTACCGGGCCGATGCACGTCACGCTGCCAGCAAGCACAAGTGCGTCTTAAGCACACTCAGTTCAAAAAGATGTGTGCATCCATCTGGAACTTTAATTGGCTGCGGGTGCTCTGGTCCATCATGGCCGCAGCTGCCATTTGTGCCAGGAGGCTGAAGCACTGATTCATGCGCGCGAGCAGAGCAGGAGCATTGACTGCTTGCCAGCTGAATTCATCGTTTCGTCCAGAGCGGTGACACCATGTATATTAGTAGCACGAGTATGATTCATCATGCATGCATGCATGCACGCATGGACAGGCATAAGCATCGCCGCACTTCGGCTGGCTGCAGCAAATTTTGTTCGATACCTACGCAATGCACTTGCGTTGACACGCTTTGTCCAATGACTCATTCTGAATCAAACGATTTCACGCCTTTATGCATGCCCATTCACGTAATATTCAGTGACTTGCGCATGGGGGTTCTGCACTCGCAGGACTGCTGGTGCCTCTCGGATCCGGCAGCAGAACCGAGCGAGAGCGAGTGCGACACCACCATCGCCTTCATGGCGCTGGACGCAAAGTACTTTCGCGGCTTCGCCAGCCTCAGCTTCGGCTACGCAGCGCAGCTGTACATGACGGTGTGGAGCGAGGCTGAGATTGAGCACTGCCGCCGTCACCTGCCGCGTTTCCAGCACCTCCCGCAGGAGCTCGTGCAGCGGCGCTTCGCGGAATGGGGCGGGCTAGTGCTGTACGTACTGTTGCATGCGGAGAGCGACAACCTCCAGCAGCGGCTTCAGTCAGCCTGTGCGAACGCTGCGTACTATGGGGTACGCACAGCCGCTGTGGCCGCGACACCGAAGCCGCGGGTGAGGGACTACCAATCCGATCTGGTCTTTCACATGGAGGTTGAGGATGACCTCGAGACATATCACTTGAAGTGGGCATCGGATCACGTCAAGCGGCTGGTGCTGTCGCGGAACAAGCAGGCGCCGGAAGAGCTCGTCGCTGACATGAGTGATGCTGCGCGTAGCTGGACGCCATGGCTCCACAATCTGGCTGCAGAGCTGGCGGCGGAGCATGCGGCAGGGCAACTCACCATGGGAGCGTTGCGGCAATCTGCAAGTGTGGACAGATGACGAGCTGATCGTAGTGAAAGTGTATATATTGAAGCTGAAGCTGTATGAGCATCTGTCTCTGCTGCAAAATTGCACGCTTGTTTACTTGTTTTGGCGCATGAGTACCATGCCAACCGTAACCTGTGTATGCATCTGCCTAAGATCCAGCTATTATTCATGCAGACCGCGCTTCTGTCAACAACATTTCGAAAGGCATGGTTTGTCAATGCCATGTGAGCAGAGAGGGTATGAGATGGAACACGGTCAAAGGGTGGCACTCTTGCCATTGCTACTACGTGGATGCGCACCGAATGACAATGCGCTCCGGTACCTTCTGCATGTGGACGAGTGCAATGCCATGTGCATGCACATGACAAGCATCTCTAGCAGCACTCTTACAATGGGTTGGGGAGCATGCCAGCCAACAGCGGCGTCACTCTCATGTAATCGGGTCTTAACATGAGCTCATGCATACATAGTATTTGAAGCGCTTCGCAGATAGGATGTACACCAACATTCTGAGGTCTGTGACTCTTCAATGTGCATTTATGTGACTCAGGTTTTTCTTTTCATGTTTTACCTCCTCCATTTCTGCTACTTCATTGGGTCACAAAACTCTTTGGATGTTGACAGCACAAAGCAATACTTTCGAGGTCATGCAGCAGCGTAGGAATTTTCATACATTGCATTTGACCACAAGGCAATTCTTGTCTACAGTCATGCAGACCGTTTGGGTACGTTTGCGCAGAGTTGACGCTACAATGGAGGTTGCCATTGTTTCATGCACATAGTTGAAGCGCCAACAGCATATGTTGCGTGTAAGGTTAGCACCAAGCGCTTGTAAACCGTGCACATTGCAAAGCCCTCGACACCACAACACCAGCAAAGCACGCAGTTGTGTCCTCATGCATCAGGGCTCAAATGCGCGCACTGCCCCATGTTCTCATCGCACCTTCTCCCATCACCAGCCAGCAGCAGTGACATTCGCAGTGCATCAACAAAACGCCGGTTGCATCACCCCACAACGAACTCCTCCTTCACAGCACCGGCCAGAACACATGCCCCAAAACACACAAGAGCACACACACCCACCCCGCAAATCACGGTCTCTCGACTACATTTACACACACCAAGAGGGGCGCGAGCGAGCGGAGTCGCCGCCCCGCCCCGCACACAGACAAGACAATCTCCCTACAGTGCAACGCCACGAGGAGCTGAGCACTGCTGCCTCATGGCATGTCCTCGACGCGCGTGCCGTCGGCGTCGGCGCCCGCCTCGTCGCCCTCGCCTTGGTCGCTCGTCCACAGCGTGAGGTTGTCGCGCAGCAGCTGCATGATGAGGGTGGAGTCCTAGTGGAGAGGAGGGGGGGGGGGAGGAGAGGGGGGAGGCGGGTGTCAGAAGCTGGAACCTGAGCTGTATATGGGACTGTACGCATTCCGCCAAACGCTCGCACTGTGCAGTCATGAAGCTACACCTACCTTGCAGGATTCTTTGAGCAGCATCACAGGATTGTTCGGACCCCTCACGAGGTTGCACAGCATACACACATACCACCTAGACTGTAGGCTAGACAATTGCACAGCGCATACCCCGCCCCCCCCCACACACATTGTAGGATTCTTCGGACAGCATATCGAGCTCCGCGATCACATCGTCAAACGCCTGCTTGGCTGCTTGGGCGTACATGCACAGTCATTCTAAACATGTTGACATACCCAAACCACATATCTACATACATGACGATCTATTGCAAACCCAACATACCTTGTAGGATTCTTCGGACAGCGTGTCGAGCTCCGCGATGGCATCATCAAACGCGTGTCGAGCTCCGCGATGGCATCATCAAACGCCTGCTTGCACTTCAACATACCCATGCATCTACACATATACCCTACAAACCTTGTAGGATTCTTCGGACAGCGTGTCGAGCTCCGCGATGGCGTCGTCGAACGCCTGCTTGGCCAGGTTGCACGCGCGCTCCGGCGAGTTGAGGATCTCGTAGTAGAACACCGAGAAGTTGAGCGCGAGGCCGAGGCGGATCGGGTGCGTGGGGGGGAGGTCCTGGTGCGACCACTCGGTAGCGTGCTGGTACGCCTCGAGGGCCTTGTCGGAACTTTCCTTGCGAGCGTCGTGCGCCTGGAACTCGCTGAGGTAGCGGTGGTAGTCGCCCTTCATCTTGTAGTAGAAGACCTTGCCCTCCGTCGCGGACGAGTTGGGGATGAGCTCGTTCTCAATGATGCCCAGGATCTCCGTGCAGATCTCCTCGAGCTCGCTGTTGCAATGTGGGCAGCGATGCAACATTCATGTCAGAACAGAGGCTGAACTGCGCTTTCAACTGCTTCACTTGTACTTTTGCACACAACGAGCTCGTTCTCAGTGATGCCCAGGATCTCCGTGCAGATCTCCTCGAGCTCGCTGTGTATCAAGTGCAGAGGAGAGCGTGACATGCGATAGGTGATAGATGAGACTTCAACAACAAACTGCAACTGCAACCATTTTGCGGAGAAGTACTCGAAGAAATGAGCTCGCTCTCAATTATGCCCAGGATCTCTGCGCAGATCTCCTCCAGATCTCCTCCAGCTCACTGTTGCGGGGTGGGCGGCGATATATGGAACAAGTCATAGATTTGAAACTATGGCAACACACTACTTTGCCAAAAAGCAATTTGGAGAAACGCCCTTGTTCTCAATGATGCCCACGATGTCCGCGCAGATCTCCTCCAGCTCGCTGTCACGCGCAATTGGAGTGACTCTATATGTGAAGTATTGGAAACTCAGCAAGGAAGAACTGAAACTTTAATCTCCTTGAGTTTTTGACGCATAAGCTCATGCGCAAGTGCCATCTCCAAGCTGTTTCCTCCAGCTTGGTGACGGCATGCAGAGACGGCAAATGTACGCGTGTATGTATTGATGCACGCCAGCGTGAAAAAAACTTCAATGAGTGCAATTTTGATATTTGCTACAGGTGCTGAGAGGCGAGCCTCAGTGCCGCAGCGCCTTTGCGCAGCTCCTCCTGCCGGCGCGCAAGATCAGGGGTGACGGAGTGCACGCATGGAAGGTACACGACACTTTTCTTGGATGCATCGTCAGCTCTTTGCGGCTGTCACTTTGCTTAGGGTTAGGGTTAGGGGTAGCAACATTGATTGCTCATAGAGTCTGCGGCTCGTCGCAATGAACACCAGCAGAGTTTGTGGCTCGTCACACTACTTTATGGAACAAATGCGCATACAGACAGCTGCCCGACACACGCTGCACGTTTCGTGCCCAGTTCTTTCTCAAGTGCATGGCCAGCTCAGGGGTGTGCACATGTGTGGCGTGTTGCACACTTGAGGTTATGCTTGAAGTAGCGACACGCGCACAAAAAGAGCTGACTTAGCTGCATGGTCCATTCATGTACTGTAGCAGAAGACATGTCTTCATGCATCTCGCCTCGCCAACGTCGTGCAAATCATATGCGTGTGCCTACAGTCGCCTTGCGAGGCAATGATATGCGCATGTTCAACATCCCCCCAAATGAAATCACACATATCTCAAATTAGAATTACTTCGTGACTGTGGTCACTCTGGCGCAACAGCGTGTTCGTGAAACCCGCCTGCTTGGGCCTTGCGTGTTCGTGAAACCCGCCTGCTTGGGCCTTTGTGCTGCGCACTTACTGAGAGCTGCGAAAGGGCGAGCTGCGAACCCAGGTAGGAATAGGTATGTACGAATGGAAAACAAATCAAAAGATCGTAGAGCTCTAGGTGACAAGGCATGGTTCGCCGCAAGTGCCTTCCACCAAAAACCGTGGTCGCCGCTGCTGCAGTTATTGGCCACGAGTCAAACAGTGCCACCTTAACCACAGTAGGCAAAAAGACTATTTCACACCCGCTTGCGATAAGGCATCAAAAGCGGCCCTAATGACAGACAAGGCCACTCCAGACCCCTGTAGCAGTGATGGCCCACGAAATCCCTATGGTGATTCACCCAGCCATTCGTGTCGCCAGCAAGTATGTACGCAGCCGCATTTTCAATACTCTGACAGCACTAACCATCTCTGTCAGTTAAGTTGCAGTGACGTTGGTGCTTGACTAGATCTGTACAAAGTTACAGCAACGCCTCAGCGAGCGCTTGTGCACAGTGACCGTGCACTCCGAGCCAGGGCACAGCTCAGCCTGCACAAATGCCGATGGACTGCGCCAATACATGCTGTGCACTACTTACGGCTCGTCGCTCTCAAAGCACCACTTGACGCTGTCAAGTATGCTTTTGGCATGAAGCTCTTGACATCAAGCCCCCACTTTTATCTTGTACCTCACAAACCTTAAAAATTGGATTGTGAGAAGAGCGAATCGCACTCACAGCGCGTTGCGATCTGCTTCTTATAGCCTTTAATCAGGGGCAGCTTGTCGTACGCACATCATGAATAACAGTCATGAACAATGAGTCGCACTCACGTCTCGATCTTCTTCTTGTAGTCCCTGATCAGGGGCAGCTTCTCGGGCTCCCCCTTCTGCTCGATGGACGAGATGACGCGCCACGACGCGCGGCGTGCGCCGATCACGTTTTTGTACGCCACAGAGAGAAGGTTCCGCTCCTCCACAGAGAGCTCCTGGGGCTGCACAGAGACCTGCTTCATGAAGCTGACCATCTCATCGAACTGCCATGCGAAGACGGGGGGAGCAGGGGGGGGGTGGGCATGGTCAGGGTCAGCATGAGACCAACAACATGACTCTTGTTGTGCAGTTGTTAGGGGTTGACAGATAAGCCTGGAGCCAAGTCAGGGCGCCGTCTGCGCGGAACGCTTGTTGACAAAAAAGTGATATTCTGAGCGTTTGGCATGCAAGCCTGAGAGACATGGGCGCTTTCATGAGACAGCAGAAGCTCATCCTAGCAATGCCCAGTGGAACAGATGCGGAAAAGCAGTCGTTGGCGGCACCGTGCGCCGAAAAACGATCGATGAGCTGACAAAAGTCCTCTTGCTTTGACGAGCGCGATGCCCAGGCGAGAGCCCACGTGCGCGGTGTTGTCGTCCACCAGCACCAGCAGGGGTGCCATTTGAAGGAATATTCGCCACCATCTCATGGACTATAGCTTAGAGCCGTCGCGCCAACCGACATTGAACGAGCCCCTTCAAGGAACGTGGGCCATGGTAGATCCAAGGCGAGAATTCGGTAAGCAAAGCAGTTAAGTACCCTCGAGAACCAACCTACGACTGTAACACAGACAGCCTCAGGGCTGGGCCCTTAAGGCGCAGCAGCGTCGCTCGTCGCCCTTTGCCACAACTGTGGTGGTGGGGCCTAAAATGAGGAACAAGACGTGCAGATTGCACAGCTGCCTACCGCCGAAAGCAGCACATGTGGGCTTGTGGCGATGACGGTGCAGCGAATGGACTCACCCGCTCCGCCTGCTCCGCCAGCTTGGCCTGGTACACAAGCGCTGACCTGCAGCACCAAACACCAGGGAAAAAAAAACTGCTCAGCTCTCAGGCCATATCCTGAATGCGACAGCTGCTAGCACGGAGGCGACGGCGGCGGCATTGGTCTTCCCCCCCACCCAGCACCCACCTGTCCATGATTCCTGGTATTGGCTGACTCTCCTAGCTCGCTTGTGTAGGTTAGTGATGCAGGAGAGAGCTTGCGCGTTCTGAGGGGGGGAGGGGGAAGGGGAAAGGAGGGGGGGGGGGGGGGGGGAGTGAAGCCCAGATCGTCACCCCCCTCTTCGGAAGCTTCCGTCGTTGTCGTTCGTGGTGTTTTGAGTTGGTGATCCTGGTCCTGTCTTCGTTGGTTTGGTCATGCCTTCTGCGTGCTTGATGTCACTGCAACGCTACCAATGACACCTTGCATGGTGCAATGAGGCACCAGTCACAGCACATGTATATCCTTCACTCCTGCTGAGCTTTAAGCTTGATGGCTTCACAATACGAACCCCATATTTGGGCCAGGCTGGCCCGAATATCTCGTGCGCCAGGTAGGCCACGTCATTTGCTGAGAACTGCCCAACTATGGGGTTCGCTTCACAATAGGACTTTGTACAAACAGCAAGTAGCATGGCCATACCATAGTGAATCGAGATTTGTTGTATTCCAACATGGACTTTGCTCGCCCATATGTGTAGGTATGTGGAGTATAATTTGCACACAGATACGTAAGCATCTGCCTTCATACTGAAGCCTGCAGTGCACAATTGATGCATCAGCAGCCTGAGTGCCTGACACTTTTACGCGTGTGTGAGTGAAACAGGATGCCTCGAACTTGATGTGCAGGTCTGCTTTGCCTCAGTCGTACAGAAGCGTGCCAGCAGCTAGACTGCGCACAACTACATGCCGCACAGGACAACACCTTCATGCACACACCGCTTCAGTCAGGGTGCTGCATCGTCCTCTCAACATCCATAACATGAGTCCTTCTCGCTTAGAGCGCAAGCAGTGCAAATAGTTATCATCGATCTTGCTACCAAGGATTCTGTTTCTCCCCTGGAGGGTCTAAATAAGGATAAGGGAGGCGGGACAACTTCAAATCATTTGCAACTTCAACGGCATGCAAACTTCAACGTCGACTTACTTCAAGGATTCCTGCAGTCCTGCTATCATTGCCGCAGCCAGCCAGTGAAAGGCCAGCTAAAGCAAACTCGTGTCCTCGGACTTCATCTGAGCGAAGCCTCTGCTGCTGCAGACCACAGGCGCTCACGCCAAGCAACAAACTTGAGAGGGAGCAGCGGCATGGCGCCTTTCGCAGCGCCGCTGACCGGCGACGAGATGGAGCCACCAGACTACTATGCGACTCTTAGGGTGGACCGCACGGCGACGCCCAAGGAGATCCGCGCTGCGTACCTCGGCCTGGTACGCTTCAACTTGACAATGTGCAAAACTCGGGCTCTGTTTGCAGCCTGTGACGTGTGGCACTCACAGCTGGGGCTAGAACATGCCTGAACCTCAGTCGCACACGGTACAGCTGATGTGCTCACTGCACCAAGCTGACATCGAACTGCTCAGGCATTGAGACGCTCGCCAACTTTGGCCACCATGGTGTTCCGAATTGGTCACCTGCTTTTCGGCGAAGACTGCTGATGTACAGTTCACTTGACCTGCTTTGCTGGCAGCCAGCTGCACAGAACCACTCTCAAAAGTCAAGCGTGCAGGTTGCACTCCGCGAACGTGTCCTCACCCCTTCCCCCCTCCCCCCCGCCCCCCTCAGGTGGCGCACCTCCACCCCGACAAGGTGGACCTGAACAGCGTGGAATGGCTCAGGAAGGAGGCGCTAAAACTCACCCAGGACGCGGACACCAACGGCAGCAGCGCGCCCGAAACGCACACCCCCGCCGCCGCGGCCGCGACGGCGGGGCTGCGCGACATGCGCGCCATGGCGGATGAGCAGTTTCAGCTCATAGACCGCGCGTTCCGCGTGCTGTCGGACCCGAACAAGCGCCACGCGTACGACGCGTACGGCGCGAACGGCGTCCGCGCGTTCGAGGCCATGTCGGCGGTGGGCCACTGCGACGCGCTGAGCGCCGTGAGCAGCCCGGCGCAGGTGCGTCTTCTCTTGAAGTATTTGTGTTGAAGTACTGCCTCGTGAAGTGTGAGGCCATGTCGGCGGTGGGCCTCTGCGACGCGCTCAGCAGCCGTGAGCAGCCTGGCGCAGGTGCGTCTCTCTTGAAGTCTTTGTTTACATCGTGAAGTTCGAGGCCATGTCGGCAGTGGGCCACTGCGACGCGCTCAGCGCCGTGAGCAGCCCGGCGAAGGTGCGTCTCCTCCACCATTTGAGGCTTAATTCAAGTCATGCTCTTGAAGTTTATCAGCGGGAGGGCTGCTCATGCGCTCAGTGCTCTCATATCGCACACGTTGCGCAGCCTGTATGTTGTCTATGGGGCTGCCGTGCTTCAGCGTCGCTTGCACGAGACGTCCACATGCAGCTAACAATTTGTTGCAGGTGCGCCTTACGGTTAGGGTTAGGGTTAGTACGCCCTGGTCAGCTGACAAAATCAGCAGCAGGGCTCAGCACCAACAGTGCTCGTCCTGTGCAGCGCGCAGCCTGTTGCACAGCAGCACTTCCGCTGCATACTTGTAGGCTTTACGGATTTTAACACCCAGATGAAGTCATTTGTGGCCTTTAGGTGCGCAGCTCACAACGCTCCTTGTCCAGCGAGAGTGGCAGCAGCAGCTCAAGGTGATCGACGGCTCGCGCGGCTATTTACTTCAAGTTGAAGTTTTTTCTGCAATGTACCTCACGTGCTGCAGGTGCGCGAGCTCATCACGCGGCTCGTGCAGCAGAAGCGGCAGCAGCAGCTGGAGGCGACCGTAGGCGTGCACGGCAGCATCACATATTTACTTCAATTGAAGAGTACTTCACAACAGCTGGCGCTGCCTGCAGCTGCAGGTGCGCAAGCTCATAACGCGCCTCGTGCAGCAGGAGCGGCAGCAGCTCGAGGCGACCGTTGGCGCGCACGGCAGCATCATGTTTTACTTCAACTTGAAGTTTTTTTTCAGCGCCCTGCTGCCGGAGTCGACCGCTCGTCACATCATTATTACTTCAAACTGATTTTTTTTTGCGACGCTCTTCGCTACGTGCTTCACGCGCTGCAGGTGCGCGAGCTCATTACGCGCCTTGTGCAGCAGGAGCGGCAGCAGCAGCTCGAGGCGACCGCAGGCGCGCACGGCAGCATCACATATACCTCAAGTTGAAGTTTTTTTTGCAATTTTTGCAACGCTGTTTACTTTCAAGTTTTGATGGTTTTGCAATGTGCTTCACGCGCTGCAGGTGCGCGAGCTCATCACGCGGCTCGTCCAACAGGAGCGGCAGCAGCAGCTGGAGGCAACCGTCGGCGCGCACGGCAGCGTCGTGGTGGAGGCGACCATGCTGCCGCTCGTCGACAGCGCGGGGCGGCTGCGCCCGGGCCGCCTACTTCCGGCGGTGACGCACATGGTGATGCAGCAGGCGGTGGACGTGCCGCTGTCGGCGCGCACGCAGGGGACGTTCGGGGGGTACGTCGTCGCACGCGGGGGGGTCGGCATGGGCAACGCGGTGAGTCGTTGAGTGAGTCAGTGAGTCATGGAGGCGGCGCTGTACGCACGCAGAGTCGACTTAGAGATGACGAATTTGACAATGGCACGCGGTGAGTCATTGAGTGAGTCAGTGAGTCATGGAGGCGGCGCTGTATGCACGCAGAGTCGGCTTAGAGATGACGAATTTGACAATGGCACGCGCTATCAGCCACCGACCACGCAGGGCACGTTCGGGGGGTACGTCGTGGCGCGCGGGGGGGGGGCGTCGGCATGGGCAACGCGGTGAGACGTTGAGTGAGTGAGTGATTGAGTCATTGAGGCGGCGCGCCCTCGCGTGCTTGCAGACACGGTTTGGTGATCACAACTTCAACACCGAACCAGTTATTCCTGAGGTGGAGAAGCGGGCTGAGGGAGAGTGCCGCTGTGCCAGCAGACAGGAAATAATTGGGGGGAGGGGGATACTTTAAGGGGGGGGGGGGCAATGTCGGGTGCTAAGGTGCAGTCAGTCAATACCATGCAATCACAGCACAAGAAGCAGGGTCTGCTGAGCACTGCCCCCCCCCCCCCCCCCCCCCCCCCCCCCCGATATCTGACTCATTCGTGCCGCTCCTTCCCGCCCCCTACCTTCGCGCCTGTTTCACGGTCGGCCACCAGCAGCGCTGCACCACCTTCCTCATACCAATACATGCCCCTCTCCCCCCCCTTGCCCGCCCCCCCCTCCCCCCCCCTATCCGCGCCCCTCAGTCCCTGGGGCTGCGGCACGCGCAGGGCGCTGCACACCTCCCTCTTACCATTACCTATCAACTCATGCCCCCCCCCTATTCCTATCCACACACCTCAGTCCCTGGGTTTGCGGCACGCACTCAACACCAGTAGAGCGCTGCACCACCTCCCTCATACCGATGCACACCAAATCATGCCCTGCACCACACCTCCCCTCATACATGCCACTTCACCCCCCCCCCTCACCCCCCCCCCTCCCGCCCACTTGCCCCCCCCCTCCCCTTCCTATCTTCACACCCTCAGTCCCTGGGTCTGCGGCACGCGCTCAACGCGCGCTCCTGGCTCTCCGGCGGCGCGGAGCTCGGCTTTGACCCCCAAATCAACCTCACGGGGGGGCACACCTCATCTCCGGGGGGCGCCACCACAACGCTCAGCACTGGGGTGGGGCGCCACGGCCCGAACCTGCGCTACAGCGTGGCGTTGAGGGGGGGGGCGAACACGGCGGTGAACTTGTCGTGGCGCGTCGCGGCGGCGGGCGGGCGCGCGACGGTGCACGTGGGGCAGACGCGCGAGGGGGGGCGATCGCGCGCAAGGTGCGCGCCCCCTTTTTCTTTTAAGAGTCAGCAGCATTTGATGTTTGTGATGTTGAAGTGTGGAGGTTGCTGTCTCTGACTCGCAATTGAAGTTGGCATGCTGAAGTAGGGCATGGCGCGTCGCGGCGGCGGGCGGGCGCGCGACGGTGCACGTGGGGCAGACGCGCAAGGTGCGTCTCCTTTCAATGTTGAAATTTGATGTTGAAGTTTAGTGGTGAATGCGTCGCGGCGCATCGCGGCGGCGGGCAGGCGCGCGACGGTGCACGTGGGGCAGACGCGCGATGGCGGGCGATCGCGCGCGAGGTGCGTCTCCGGGTGTTTTAATGTTTCATAAGTTTCATGTTGAAGTGTTTCCATGTTGATTTTGAAGTACAGAGTTCATGAGCGGCGACAGTGCGCGTGGGGCAGGCGCGCGACGGCGGGCGCTCGCGAGAATGAACACACAAGTAAGTGCTTGGCAGTTGGGTGCAATGCTGCGTCGCAGATAAGCTCAACTTGAGGTTGGCAAAATTAAAATCTGGGACGCACAGTTGCATTTGTTGAGTTGGAGTATGGGGTTTCACTGGTGGGCTTGCGACGGCGGGCGTTTGCACGCGAGGTGCGTCTCAGATGAGTCAAAGTTGAAGCTGGCAATTTTAATGTTCACAGGTGCCGTCCAAGCTCGCAGTTGAGCTTGGCATGGAGTTGCACGGCGGCGGCAGGGCGAGCGCGCGAAGCTGCACACGCAGGGCACCTGCACGATGGCGGGCGCTCGCGCGTGAGAGGTGCCCAGATTCAAACTTCATATTCAAACTCCACCCTCTCCCTCAATACAAGCTTTTGTGTGGTGCATGCATGGCAGCGCGCAGTGCTCAACGGCTTGCGCATGCGATGCGCATGCCGGCCCCTCCCCTCGCGGCATGATGCCAAGAGAGCTGCTACGCATGCCTCTCGCTGCCTGGTGCATGTTGACGCCTGTGACTGGAGGACGCGCGGACGCTGACACGTAACTGATATGTAACTGCCAACTGCAGTCGCGCCAGGGGCCCTGGGCTGCTGTCGGGTGCTACTGAACAGCTGTGGCCCAGTCCTGGGAGGTGCCTGATCATTGCTGACGGCAGCTGCCGCCAGGGAGCGCCGTCATGTGCTGGGGCGTCACTGACACACTTCAACTCATACACTTCAACATTGACCCCCCTGCCGCACTCCACGCCGGAAAAAAAAAAAATGTATGCACCTCTGTTGTCGTTGGCGCAAGTGAAGTGGGGAGGGAGTAGTGTCAGGGTTAGAATTAGGGTTGCTATTAGGGTTAGGTTACTCTACCCTACTAGTAGTGCAATGTTGCCATCCTCTTCCACAACATCTTTGTTGCATTGGCGCAAGTGAAGTGGGGGTCGGGGCCAATGGGTCAGGGTTAGGGTTAACATTGGTTAGGTTGCCCTAACCCCACTAGTAGCGCCAGACGTTGCCATCCCCCTCTGCCATGACCCTGATGCTTAGGTTCAGGGTTAGGACCCTCACCTTACCTTTACCCATCCACCGCACTTCCTCTATTGTTGAGCGCTGTCACAGGCTGGAACTGTCACTTGAAGAGACGCTCGCCCCCGCGGCGCGCACGAGCTACACGCGCGCGTTCACACAACATTCACCCATCCAACACGCTGTCACAGGCTGGAACTGTCGCTTGAAGATACGCTCGCCCCGGCGGCGCGCGCGAGCTACACGCGCGCGTTCACGCAGCGCACGCGCGGCGACGTGGGCGTCCGGCTGAGCGCTGGCGGCTGGGAGCTGCACGCCAACGCGCTGCGCTCGCTGTCGCCGCTCGTTCACGTCAAGGTGCGTGCATCCGCAGCTCAGCAAAGTCCAGTAGGTAGGGTTGTGATGTACGAAAAACAAGCGTTAATTGGTGCCGTGTGTGCGGGCTACACGCGCGCGTTCACGCAGCGCACGCGCGGCGACGTGGGCGTTCGGCTCAGCGTTGGCGGCTGGGAGCTGCACGCGAATGCGTTGCGCTCGCTGTCGCCGCTCGTTCATGTCAAGGTACGACCTAGGGGTAGGTATGCATGTGACGTACGGAGTACGAGCGTTTGCTTTCGCCGCTCGTTGACAAGTGTTAACTGAACATGAAGGTGCATGCACGGCGCAGCGATATACAGTACGTATGCATTTGATGTGCGGAGTCTAAGCAGTTATTGCTGCCGCTCGTGCATGTCAAGGTACGCCCCGCAGTTCAGCGATATGGTATGTATGCATGGGTTGTGGAGAGAGAGAGTGTGCGCGTTTGCTGCCGACGCCATCGACATGAAAGTTCATGCACGGCGCGGCGGTATACGATAGATGCCAAGGTGCGTGCGTCCGCGGCTCAGCGATACTTCAAACTGTAAGATGAGTGGAGTACGAGCGGCGTGGCTTCTTACTCGTAAACGTGGTGTGCACACGCGGTGCGGCGATGTACTATAGTATGCACATCACGTACAGAGCACGTGCGCTCAGCGGCCTAGGGTAGGTATGCATGTGGCAATCTAGGGTAGGTATGCTTGTGATGTACAGGGTACAAGCGTGTATTGTTGACGCGCGTGCACATGAAGGTGCGTCCGCGGCTCAGCAATTTAGCGTAGGTATGCTTGTGATGTAGAAGTACACGGTAAGCGTGTATTTTCGCCGCTCGTGCATGTCAAGGTGCGTCCGCGGCTCAGCAATCTAAGGTAGGCATGCATGGGTTGTGGCGAGCGCGAGCGTTCTCTGTCGCTGCTCGTTCACAGTGTTAACTTTTCAAACATGAAGGTGCATGCGCGGCGCGGCGACCCACGGCAGGCATGCATCAAGCCGTCCAAGGCGGAGTTCCATTACCCCCTGCATCCCCCCCCCCCCCCCCCCCCCCTCAATCTCAATCTCCAACGCGTTGCCCCCCCCTCCCCCCCTGTGCGAACCTCCTGCAACAGGTCGGGTGCAAAGTCGGCGTGCAAGGCGTCACCGTGGTGCTGCGGTTTCAGCGCGGCGGCATGCGCTTTCACCTGCCCATACTGCTCTCCGCGGCGTGTGATCCCCTTAGCATCTTGGTGGGGGCGGTGGTGCCGGCAGCCGTGGACGCGGCGATTCGCGCGGTCGTGGCGCCAACGCTCAGGGCTGAAGCAGGTGGGTAGGCATGTATACTATCTGCGTTAAAGTAGCAACCTCGCTAGCGGCGACCACGGTTATTGGTGGAAGGCACTTGCGGCTAACCACTCCTTGTCACCGAGAGCTCTACGATCTTTTGATTCGTTTCCATGACTTCTTCTCGTTGCCCCAACGCTCAGGACCGAAGCAGGTGGGTAGGCATGTATACGATCTGCATTTGAGAAGCAATCGCGCTGTGATAACTTCTTCTCTGTGCGCCAAAGGTCAGGGCTGAAGCAGGTGGGTAGGCATGTATCTGATCTGCACCGACAAAGTAGCGTTGATTACTGCCACTTGTTGCCCAGGGCTGAAGCAGGCATTCAATCCATCACTGAGAACTTTGATTTGTGAATGAAGCCCCTGAAGTTGTTGTTGTTGGCAAACCGCACGCTCCACGGCCCGCATGTAACGCTACGCGTGTGCGCAGCTGTCCGGCGAGGTGACGGCCTGGAGAACGGTCGCAGCGGTGTGTGTTGCATACATCAGACGCGTTGAGTGCAGCCGCTCAAAGCCGTTGCAGGAATGCGCGGGGCGTAAGGAGAGGCGCGAAAGCCCTATCCAGACCCTAACCAGCGCGCCCGCTGGCGCCTCTAGGGTTTGTATTGCTTCTAGGGTTAGGGGCGGGGCGGGGCAGCTGTGCCCCGCGGCGACACGGGGCCGTTGCATACACGCTCAGGGCTGAAGCGGACGTGGCGAGCGATGACGCGCCTCTCGGCGTTGCTAGGGTTACGGTCGGGGTTAGGTCAATGTGTCACCGCTGCTGCCACGTGCTGTGCCGCTTCTGCAAGCTGCACACGCCATCCACAATGTTCAATTTTTGTGCACACGCCCTTGCTGAAGGTGCGTGCCTCACAGCGGACTCCGAGCGCCGCGTCCGCGAGGCGGCGTGGCGGCTGTGCTCACACCGCTGGCAGCACCCACAACTGCTGCACCCCCCATTGATGACGCCCAGATGCCCGCTCAACGTGCACCCATAAGCTGCTCACCCCTTTGGAAATGTGATTTTGACATTGCTCACATCCCTGCGCGTGCCTCGCAGCCGAGTCCGAGCGCTGCATCCGTGAGGCGGCGCGGCGGCACCGGCAGCAGCACTCACACCGCTTGCGCCACCCATCATTGCTGCACATCCTATTGATGAAGCTCAGATGCCTGCCCAACGATATAAGCTGCTCACCCTCTAGAAGTACGAGGATAACATTGCTCACATCCTCGCGCGCAAACCGCAGCCGAGTCCGAGCGCCGCATCCGCCAGGCGGCGCGGCGGCAGCGCTCACACCGCCATAATTGCCGCACCCTCCGTTGATGAAGCTCAAACCGCTGCGCGACGCGCCCCCATAAGCCCCCCCCCCCCCCCCTGTTTTTGGTCATCAATTCAAAAGCTGGACAAGCTCAAACATCCTGCGCTGCGCTGCGCGCTTGCGCAACCTGCAGCGGAGTCCGAGCGCCGCGTCCGCGAGGCAGCGCGGCGGCAGCGGCGGCGCGGCGCCGCGCGCGCCGCCGCCGCCAAGCAGGTCCAGCTCATGCTCCACGCGGCGCGCCGCAAGGCCGTGCAGGAGGAAGAATCGGGCGGGCTTGTGATACTGGCGGCACGCTACGGCGCGGCGCTGCACGCGGACTACGGCGCGCAGTGGTTCCTGCAGGCAGACAACGGCGGCACCAGCGGCGGCGCTGCTGCCGCGGCGGCGGCTGAGAACGGGGAGGCGACGGACGCCGCGCGTGCCGCGCTGGCGTGCGAGCCGCGCAACATCGACGTCACGGTGCCGCTGCAGTTCTTCGTTGCGCGCGGAGCGCTGTCGCTGCCCGCAGGCGCCAAGTCGGCGCTGCTGGGATTCTACCCAGTGACAGAGGGGCTGGAGGTAGAGGGAGGGGGGGAGGGGGCGGGGGAGGGGGAGGGGGGAGAGACCCTTCCCCCGGGAGGAGGGGGGTCAGTGCCCGCTAATCTCTACGTGAGATACGTGCACGCGGGACGGACGTTCGAGGTCACGACAGAGACTGAGGTGGATGCATTGCAGTTGCCGAGTGCGCATGCGCGGTACCTGGGGCCTGCGGACGTGGTGCGGTGACCCTGAGAGGGGGGCGGTTGGGGGGGGGGGGGGCGAGCGCTGGTGCTGCAACAAGCCGCCTTTGAGTTATGCCAAACGTGTGCATACATGTACATGCGATGCCGTTTGTTGAACATTGGGGCTCCTCGCACTTTGCTCTGTATGCTGGTACATGATGTCTGGATATTGTTGCGATCGACTTGCGCTCAGCAATGGTGGTGACATTGATTGAGTGCGCACTCCACTCAGGAGCAATAACAATAGTATCTTCAACCTGCGGCCGCTGGTCATAGTGCAAATCAAGTTGCGCTGATGATTGTGGGACGCGTATCTCAATAGCTCGTTGCGCGCTGAGTGTCTTGCCAGTGCACCTTGAATGGTTCATGGGGGCGAGCTTTTAGGTGTGTCTGTTGCAATCGGCGGCGCTTTAGCGCATGGTCGCTGTGAGCTGCGCAACAGCCAGTATTGTTGCAGGTCTCCGTTGGGTATGTGCCATTCGTACACTGCACAGCCTTGGACCATCGGCAGTGTGGCGATCGTCGCACAGGTACTGAGGTACGTCGCATCGACAGCAGCTGGGTGCACATACTGTACTGGCACAGTCAGCAGCAGAGAGCAGATGCACGCCACTGAACCTCTTGGGAAGCAGAAAGTAAACATTATCAGTGCGGGGGGGGGGGGGGGGGAGCCATTCCGCGTTGCGTGACAGTCGAACTGCCGCAATGCGCGCAGCCGCCATTGCGCGGTGCTGCCGTGGCGGCGTCGCCTTCCGAGTGCTGCCGCGTTAAGCGCAGCCCTTACGTATGGAACAGTGTGTATGCGTCGGCGGCGGCGCCGCGCGGCGGGGCGCGCAGGCGGCGTCGTGCCCCAGTGCTCCGAGTGAGTCAGCGCACTACACAGCCGCTACGCGCGCGCTGTCACTCCCGCTCAGCAGCACGCAGCACCTCAGAGTTTCGGACTTGGAGTGCCTCGAGGTCACACGCCGTTGCCCGAGGCCGCTGCTCGCGCACGGGAGCGCCAGCGTGTCGCATACGCGCGGGAGCGACCTGCGCGGCTGCGCGCGGAGGCGCGAGCGCTGCAAGCACAGCGCTCAGCATCTCCGACTCGGAGGTACGGAGCAGTGCCTCCTGAGTCAGAGTCACATGCCGTTGCTCGAGCGCGGCAGCGCGTGGCCGCTGCTCACGCGCGGCAGCGCGGGACCATTGCTCGCGCGCGGGAACGATATCTTGGGCCGCGCGTGGCGCGAGCGCTGCGAGGGTGCGTCGTCGTCCTCCTCGCCCAGCATGTCGCGCGCCTTGTTGGACGCGACGGCTGCTGAGCCGAGCAGGTCGAGCACCTGCAAGGCGTGCGTGCAGATGCGGAGCGCTGTCACTGAGTGAGCACGCAATGGAAACTAGTTCCCTGTTATTGAGTGCACATGTATGTAGGTTGAGCACCTGCGGTGCGCGGCAGTGCGGATGCGGAGCGCTGCGTCAAAGAGTGAGCGCAAAGGGAACCAGGATCCCTGTAAACTGGTGCAGTATCAGTGTACACAACGCGCCTTATCGGACGCAGCCTGCACCTTGAAGTCTGAACTTAAAGTATGCAACATCTGAACGCTGCCCCCCTTTGCGTCTTTCTATTGACTGCGCATCGGCAGCGCTCGCACGCTCCCTCGCGGGCCGCGGCCGCACTTCAAGTGGAAGTATGCAACACTTTCTGTCGACCTGCATGTCAGCGCTCATGCGCTTCATCGCGCGCCTGCGCAGCGCCTGGTCGCCCATGACCGCCACAGTTCAACTTGAAGTACACAATACCTAAGCGCTGCCACCACGCACCTTTTCATTGACCTGCGCATACCGCTCACACGCTCCATCGCGCGCCGGCGCAGCGCCTGGCCGCCCACATGACACAGCCAAACTTCAACTTGAAGTACACGACACCTGAGAGACGCACCTTTTTATTGACCTGCGCGTCAGCGCTCACGCGCTCCATCGCGCGCCGGCGTAGCGCCTGGCCGCCCACATGACACAACCAAACTTGAACTTGAAGTACACGACACCTGAGACGCACCTTTTTGTTGACCTGCGCGTCAGCGCTCACGCGCTCCATCGCGCGCCGGTGCAGCGCCTGGTCACCCATGACGGCGGCGGCCTTGTTGGTGAGGCCGCCCTTGGTCTTAAGCATGCTTTCCTTAACGGCCTTATTAAGGACGCCGTCGACGGCCTGCTGGCGCTCCGTTTCGGCAGCTTCCTCGCGCCGCCGCTGCGCCTCTAGGTCGGCGCGCACTTGCTCGGCCTGCGAGCATACGGTAGGCATTGTGGAGTTGGTGCAGCTTGTATATACATGGATACCAGAGAAGAAGCCCGTGTCTGTCACTTCAGGTTTGAACATCAAAACCAGCGCTGCGCAACGGCCAAGCGCAATCAATGTGCTTAGCGTGTTGGCCGCCGCTGCGCCTGCAGGTCGGCGCGCACTTGCTCCGCCTGCGAGAACATACAGTAGGTATTGTGGAGTCAGTGCGATTCTCATCTTAACCCTCATTTTGGCGTAGGTGTGCGCGCACTCGCTCTGCTTGCCAGCAATGAAAAAGGAGGGGGGCAAAACAGGGGTTATCGCGCCGCCGCTGCGCCTCCAGGTCTGCGCGCACTTGCTCGGCCTGCGAGGATATACAGTAAGCAGTGTGAAGTCAGTGCGACCCCACCCCTAATCCTGACACTAAACACACACGTACCTGCCAGGAAAAACACTGCAGGGTGGGGACCCCTTCCGTGAACTATGACCGCGGCGGCGCGACAAACAATAAACTCTTCAGTCATAGGAGGTTTGTGTGTCTGCGTGTGCGTCTTCCGCCGTACCATACATACCCGACCTGCCAGCAGAAGTGCAGTCGTTTAGAAGTGATCGGCAACGCGCATTGAGACACCTTCAAGGTGTTCACAAAGACAGTTTGTTTACAAGTTCTGGTTGCAAGCTAATCATCCGCCATCTGGGCTTTTTCGGGCCCTGAGCGAGAATTCATGAAATGTACAGGGGGCAGAACCCTCCTGTGAAACGATGATGACGGCGGCGCGGCGAAGAAAGAAATTTCTCCTTCAATGGTGCGAGGTTCGAGAGTGTCTGTGCGTGCGTCTGCCGCCATACTTCTATCAAACATACCCCCACCCCCCGCCCCCCGATCCCCCTTGTGCATTGCCGCTGTGCCCAGTCACGCGCGCACAAACGAACCTTCATCTCTGCCGACATGACGGAGCCGAGGCGCTTGCGCGCTGCGGCGTGCGATTCACTTCAAAACCACTTGAATCCTGTACCTACCCTGCCCCTCCCCCTCCTGCAACGTGCACCTTCATCTCTGGCGACATGACGGAGCCGAGGCGCTTGAGTGCGGGATGCGGACTTCAAAAACTACTTGAAGTATCACATTACCCTACCTACCCCTCGCCCCTGAAATGTGCAAACGCACCTTCATCTCCGCCGACATGACGGAGCCGAGGCGCTTGCGAGCGGGCTGCGGCGCCAGCTTGTTGGCGTCGCCCACCATCTCCATGACCTTCTTGTTGACCTGTGCGTACGGTTGCAACGGAAAACGCACGCTCGCTTGAGAGTGGCATGTGCCGCATGTTCGCCGCAGGTGCAGCACTGTGTGAGGGCTGCCCAAAGCGAACAACGGCTGCCTTCATGGCGTTCTTGTTGCCCTGTGCATAGGGTTACAACAGAGCGCGCGCGCCTGAAAGCGGCCGGAGTCTGCGCAGTTTGCACGCCATCATGTGCGCATGGTTTCATGCACACAAAGCGTTTGTCATAAAACTAGTCAACTCCATGACCTTCGTGCGGAGCGGGGCGCAGGGTGGCGGCAAGCAACGCGCGTGTGAGCGTGACGCAGCCGCATGTACAGCACGCCATATGGCGATGTCATTTAGAAGTGATCGGCAGTGCGCATTGAGACTCATCGACCGTTGTGCTGACCTGTGTGTACGCTTACGACCGAACGCGCGCGCGCTTGAGAGTGGCATTTGCGCAGTTTGTACGCCGTATGTACGGGCATTGTGAGCGTATGGTACCATCCGCACAGATGTCTGTCGTGATACTAGTCAACACAATGCATACGCGCACGCCGTGTACGGGCGGCATTTGGTAGCCCTAATCCTAACCCTAAACCTAACCTTAGCCCTAAGCTCTCGTGTGGCTTGCGCTAGGCCGAACTGCTTCCATCCGGGATAAGAAGTACGCCGACAAAATGCACATGGTCAGTCCAACACATTTGCAGCGGCGGCATCAAGTGCGGGCAGCAGCGCAAAGTGTCGCTTGCAAGGCACAAAAACGTGGCGCTTGTACGGCAAACACCGGAGGCCAGGCGGCGTGCCTGATTGTTGTGACCAGCAGCCAGATACTAACAACAACACTAGCAGTAATACTACTACTTACTACCTAGTCACCAATGTACGCCTACATAACGCACATTTTCAGTCCCACTGACCTACCTACCTACGCCACCTGAGCGTTGTGCTGCTCCAGCGCCTCGTCGCCGAGGAGCGTTGACTTCAACTGTTCAACTTTAGCTTCTTTAAGTTCAACTCACCAACTTCAAGTTTATTCATGGTTATTTTGAACTTCAACTTTTCTGCTACCCACATACCTGAGCATTGTGCCCCACGGCCTCCAGCGCGCACTGCTCCAGCGCCTTGTCGCCGAGGAGCGCTGCCGCCTTGCTCAACTTCAGCTTTTTCAGCTTCAACTGATCAACTTCAACTTATTTTACCTGAGCGTTGTGCCCCACGGCCTCCAGCGCGCGCTGCTCCAGCGACTTGTCGCCGAGGAGCGCTGCCGCCTTGCGGTCGACGCCCGTGGACGCGATGCCTGCGTTGACCTCCGGAGCGTCCATGGAGATGACCGTTTGCAGGTGGCGCTGGCGCTCGCGCTCGGCCTCGTCCTCCGCGCGCTGCTTTGCCTCGATATCCGCGCGCACCTGCTCCGCCTGGGTAGATAGGTAGGTGGGTAGATGCGTGTGTTGGTGCAGGTGTACGCATGTATACATGTAATTCGGGGTATGCATGTAATTTGGGGTATGTATGTATGGCACTCGCGCTCGGCCTCGTCCTCCGCGCGCTGCTTCGCCTCAATGTCCGCGCGCACCTGCTCCGCCTGCGCTTGCAAGCGGCGCGCGGCGTGTGGCCAGGTGGGCATGTAGGTTTCTACCCCCCACGCTGTTAACCGACTTCGGCAAGAGATGGCGAAGCCCCCCCCCCCCCCCCCCCCCAAATGACACCTGCCCCCCCCCCCCCCGCTGCACCCCTCCACACGTCCTTCGCTGCCGCTCACCTTCTTTTCGAAGCACACGACGGAGCCAGGACGCTTGCACGAGAGCGCAGGCGTTAGAACACGTTGCCCTGACTACCCTGCCCCCTCTTGCATGCGTGCAAAACGCACCTTCTTGTCGGAGGACACATGACGGAGCTAAGACGCTTGACGTAGGGGCATATATATATGCGTGTGTGTGTGTGTGTGTGTGTGTGTGTAGTAGAGTATGATGTACATACCCTGGCGCGGGCTCCGCCTCGGCCTGCGCAAAGCACTGCTTTGCCTCGATGTCTTCAACGCTTGCTCCGCCTGCGTCGTCAACGACGCAAGGAACGCAGCGCACTCTCCCTCCTCGCTGTTGGCTTGCGTCCACAAAATTTCACCCTAACCCTGACCCTAACCTTGACGCTGAGCTATGCACGAGGTTCAACTGCAGCAGCAGCGCCGCCATAAGCATTTGGCAGTGGCAGAGTCAGGGGGGGGTGCGCGTAACCCTGACCCTAACCCTACGAGTCCTAGCCCTAACCCTATCCAACCCTGATCCTAGGCATGCGACATCAACGATGATATTTCTTAGCGCACTCCCTACCCCTAACCCTAGCCCTAACACTAACCCTACTAGTAAGCACTCGTGCCGCCTGCACACGCCATGTGCCCCGACAAGTCGCTCTACAGGGTTAGGGTTAGGGTTAGGGTTAGGGTTAGGGGGGCGTCAGGCTAGGGTCAAAGTCAGGATTAGGGTCAGGATAAGGTCACGGAGGTCAACTAAACCGAAGCACCTGCGCGCGAGCGCCGGCGCTTGAACACGATACCCTTCCTACCCCGCCCCCTCTTGGACGCACGCGCGCAAAACGCACCTTCTTCTCAGATGACATGACGGAGCCAAGACGCTTGCTTGCGGAATCCATCACGAGCGCACAATACCTTACCTACCCCTCTCACACGCACATGAAGTGCACCTCTCGGAGGACATGACTGAGCCGAGGCGCTTGCGCACGGGCGCTGGCGCCGCCAGCTCATGATACCTCACCTACCCCATCACCCCCTCTTGCACACGCGCGAAACGCACCTTCTTCTCGGAGGACATGGCGGAGCTTGCGCGCAGGCGCCGACGCGGGCTCATGATACCTTACCTACCCATCTCGCACGCACGCGAAGCGCACCTTTTTCTCGGAGGACATGACGGAGCCGAGGCGCTTGCGTGCGGGAGCCGGCGCCAGCTTGTTGGCGTCACCGACCATTCCCATGACCTTGCTGTTGATCTGCGCATAGGTGGGGTTAGGGTTAGGTGGGGGTAATCATATACACACACCTTACATACGGCGCACGCACCATTATCGATAGGGCGTGCTTGCATGACTTCAACTTGTTTGCTCATCCTGGCGGTATATGCCGTTCGTATGCCGCACACGCCATTGTCAATCGCGAGAGAACGTGATCGAATGTGTTGGTTCAACTTGCATGTCTTCGCTGATCCTCTTGAGGGTGGTATACGCTGCATAGACGTTGCATACACTAATGGTGACATCGTGAAAACCTGTCGGCGTGATTGTTATTCGAGAGTTTGTTTGCCAAGTCTAGTGGGGGTCAGGTACCCCGCATACGCCGTGCACACCATCACCAACATCGTACAGCCTGTTTGCATTGGTTGTTGGACGTCGACCTCTTTCCTTGTTGACCTTCAATTTCTTCGCTGATCCCACTACCTGCGCATTGACGCTCACGGACTCGAGCGCGCGCTGCTCCAGCGACTTGCCGCCGAGGAGCGCTGCCGCCCTGCTCAACTTCAATTTATTCACTTACGCAACCGCAACTTCAACTTCAACTTCTTCATTCAACACACCTGAGCGTTGACGCTCACGGACTCCAGCGCGCGCTGCTCCAGCGACTTGTCGCCGAGGAGCGCTGCCGCCGTGCTCAACTTCAACTCATGCTTAACCTCAATTTTCTCTCTTACCTGAGCGTTGACGCTCACGGACTCCAGCGCGCGCTGCTCCAGCGACTTGTCGCCGAGGAGCGCTGCCGCCTTGTGGTCGACGCCCATCGCCGCGATGCCCGCACTGCGCGGCGGGGACTCCATGGAGATGACGGCTCGTAACTGTCGCTGGCGCTCGCGCTCCGCTTCGTCGGCCTCGTGCTGTTTTTCGTCCATGTCGGCGATGATCTGCTGGGCCTGGGGGGGGGGGGGGGGTAGGTAGGGGTATGTGTATTGGGGGAGGGGGGGGAGAGGGGGGGGGTTCAGTGGTGTGTGCGTGTGTGTGGGGGGGGGGGGGGAGGGTGTGTGTGTGTGTGTTGGGGGGGGGGGTACGTGTGCTTCGTACGCTTTCATGTACATGTACACTTGTATATGTGCTGTGTATGTATAGGTGCGGTGGTGTGCGTCGCTGCTGTGCAGCAGTTGGCCTGCCTTTAGCCCTAGCCCTAATCCTAACCCCATCTCTAACTTCAGCCCCAACCCTAACCCTGCTTTGGTGAAGGGTCACGGTCTGCACAGCCCACCCGCCTATGTCAGCTCATGACCGCTGCTGCCTTGCGTGAATGTCTGGGTTACAATTCAGATTCGGGTCAACATCAATCAGAGTTAGGGTTACAGGGCCTGAGGTACACGCAGTACGCATGTATGAATGTACGTGTGATGACTGCCCCAGTTAACAGCCATGGATTATCCTACCCTTAAATCCTAACCCTAGCCCGGCTTGCATTATGTGCGAGCTGGCAGGCTACTACTGTAGAATGTGGAGGCTGCAGCGGTCGGGGAACAGCTTAGAGTGAGGGTTAGGGTTACAAGCACTTGCACAAGCATGCCATACCCTCACCTACCCTGGGCACGCGAAGCAACGCGCACGGTCACTGGCTG
This sequence comes from Tribonema minus, assembly GCA_017506865.1. Classification (NCBI taxonomy): domain Eukaryota; class Xanthophyceae; order Tribonematales; family Tribonemataceae; genus Tribonema; species Tribonema minus. The sequence goes on along the minus strand of JAFCMP010000538.1, from coordinate 542,542 downwards.
CGTGCAAAATGACGCATCGTCACCGCACACCGAAGGCAATTGGGTACAGCCTAGGAACTGGCAGTAAACGCAAGCGTGCGTCCGTGCTTAGGGTTAGGGTTAGGGTTAGGGTTAGGGCGAGGCGCCGGGCATCGAAGGCCGCGTTTTCATCGCAGTTCGAACTGGGCGCCCGGGTCTTGTCGATGCAACACATGCTCGATACCTGCACAACACGACACCAAGACGTGTCGCACAGACTACACATGGGTGCACAGAGACACGCGGTAATGGACGCCAACTGTTTTTGCGGCTGTAGCTGCAGCGTCAGCCCCTTGAGCTCCAAACTCTGACCCTAACCCTCACGCTAACCCTACCCCCGACGCTAACCCTACCCCTAACCCTAAACGTGTCTGCGGCTGGTGGCTGCAGCGCCGCCCCAATCACCTCTTCCGCCATCTCTCTCCACGGCCTGGCGTCGACCTGAGCGTTGCTGCCTGCAGCGCACTGCAACTTGAACTGCACGACCGCATCTACCCTCGCCCCCCTCACCCAGCACGCCCTGGAGCAAAGCTTGTGCGCAGGCGGCGTCCCACAGTACCTGTACGTTGCAGCCTGCACCTGCCCTGCCCCCCCCCCCCCCCCCCCCCCCCCCTCCCGCCCCTTTCTGCAATGCCCGCCTTGTTGTCCAGCGGCATTACGGAGCAAAGCTGCTTCTACCCACCCCTCACACGCGCAAACGCATCTTGCTCCCAGGCGACATGATGGAGCACGTGGGCTGTGGCCTGTAATTTGCTTCAAAAACCACTTCAATACCCTACCTACCCTGTCCCTTCCCCTACTGCAATGCGCACCTTGCTTCCCGGCGACATGATGGAGCCGAGGCGTTTGCGCGCGTGCTGCGGCGCCAGTTTGTTGGCGTCGCCCACCAGATCCATGACCTTGCTGTTGACCTGATGATACGGTTGCGGCAAAACAGGCGTTTTGAGGGTATATTTAACGCCTGTATACGCCATATGTGCGACGTGTGTTGTTGACCTGAGCATACGGTTGCGGCGAAACGCGCGGTTTGAGGGTGAATCAGCGCAGTTTATACGCTTTACAAACGCTGTACACACAATGTGTATGTGCACTACAGTACCGTGCAAACACGCGTCATGCCAATGTACAGGCATATGGCACATATGGGCAGCATTTCAGCGCTCGTGCATGGTGTGTGCCTTGTCGCAACGACTTGCGGCGCTGCCAACTGACCATCTGATGCAAGTAAGATTCGAGCTTGCACACCTTCGCAGTAAGAAAATCTTACTGCGACAAACACCTACTTCGGAAGTACTTCAGTACAACCCTTGTGTTCAGACTGCAATGTCAATTTCTGGGCTGCTTGACCGCTATTTTCTCACTCAGCCAATAATGCTAAGCCTGATTGAAGTTGGTTATTCAGCTTCAGCTTCAACTTCCTCGCCAATAGTACCAACCTGAGCGCTGTGCCCCGCGGCCTTCATGGCCTTCTGCTCTAGCAGGCTCTCGCCGAGCATCGCGACTTCAGTTTTTTAGCTGTTTAAAAATTGGTAAGTTCAATTTCATCAACTTGGTCTTATTCGCTAACCCTGCCATCCTGGGCGTTGTGACCCACGGCCTCCATGGTCTTCTGCTCCAGCTGGCTTTTGCCGAGCATTGCTGACTTCAATTTTTAACTTCAAATAACTTCAACAGTTCAACTTGTCAACTTCAACATTCTTCATTGATCCTGACCTGAGCGTTGTGCCCCACGGCCTCCATGGCCTTCTGCTCCAGCAGGCTCTCGCCGAGCATCGCTGCGGCCTTGTGGTCGATGCCACTTGGCGCGATGCCAGCTTCGGCGTCAGGCGCCGCGGCGTGAATGACGGCCTCCAGCTGCTGCACGCGATCGCGCTCGGCCTTTTCGGATTCGCGGCGGAGCTCCGCTTTCTCCGCCTCCACCTGGTGCATCTGCGTGTTAAAGGTGCGAAGGTAGGCGCGTTATTAGGCTACTGCTTGCATATACTTTGCTGCTGCACGCGATCGCGCTAGGCCTGATGCAAATCGCGGCGCAGCTCAGCTTTCTCCGCCTCCACCTGGTGCATCTGTCATGGCATTCACGCCATGACTGACGTTGGCATGTGTGGTGTGAGTCCATCAGGTTGCTGTGTGTCAAGGGTGCCAAAGTTTCAGCACGTTATCAGGCTACTTCTTGCCTATACTACACAATTCGCGGCAGCGCTCCGCTTCTCCGCCTCCACCTGGTGCATCTTTTGTCGCGCGTGCAGCGACGTTTGTGTCTGTCAGATGCCTGCGTGTCGTGGACGCAACGGTGAAGTGTGTTGGTCGGCTACTTCTTGCTTATACTTTGCTGCTGCGCGCTGCCACGTTCTGCCTTCTCCGACTCGCGGCAGTGCTCAGCTTTATCCGCCTCCACCTGGCATCTGCTGTCGCACGTGCAATGGCGTTTGTGTCTGTCAGACGGCTGCGTGTCGCGGACGCAAAGGTGAAGTGTGTTATTAGGCTACTTCTTGTTCATAGTGTACAGCTCGTGGCAGTGCTCTGCTCGGCCTTCTCTCCAGCTCGCGGCGCAGCTCAGCTTTCTCCTCCTCAACCTGGTGCATCTGTCATAGCGCGCGCAACGGCGGTTGTGTCTGTCAAACGGCTGCGTGTCGCAGATGCAAAGGCGAAGTGTGTTATGAGGTCACTTGTTGTTGCACGCGATCGCGCTCGGCCTTCTCCGACTCGGGGCAGAGCTCCGCGTTCTCCGCCTCCACCTGGTGCATCTGGCATAGCAGTCGCGTAACGGATGACATTGATATTTGTGGCGTGAGTCCGTCAGATGGTCGTGTGTCGTGGGTGCCCATGTCAGGCGCGTTATTAGGCCATTTCTCGCCTATACTATGTGCATCGCGGCAGTGCTCAGCTTTCTCCGCCGTCCGCCTGCTGCACATTGTGTTGTCGTTGCCAGCACAGAGCGCCATGAGTGTCGCCATCTTCATTACAAACATGTATACGTACATACATACATACATACATACATACATACATGCATACATACATGCATACATACCTCGGAGGCGTACACATCAGCTGACAGTGACCGGTGCAGGTGGCGTGACTGGTATGCATTGCGTAGGGTTAGGATTAGGGTTAGGGTTAGGGTTACCCAACAGACGGGTGAATGGCAACCATTTGCGGGCCACTGGCGCGCCGCCAGCCCTTGCATTCCAGTCCATCAAAACTCTATCCTCCATGAGGCTGCCTCTAACCCTAACCCTAACCCTAACCCTAATCCTAAACCTAACCCTATTTCAACTCCAATCCCATCACACACATGCGCCGCCTGACCTTCGGGTCAAGCGCCATCTTGGACACCAGGCATTCAAAACCTAACCCTAACCTAACTTTAACCCTACCCTACCCCTAACCCTGACCCGCAGTCGCAGTGCGGCGGCGCAAGTTAGGATTAGGATTAGGGTTAGGCGTCCTACACCAAATACCACCCCCCCTAACGCTGACCTGGGCGCTCATACTAACGTGCTTACCCCAACCCTAACCCTAACTCTGACGCCAACCCACAGCAGCTCTGCTGCGGCCACGTCACACTATTAGTGCCAGTCATTACACTACATTTCACTGAACTTCACGTTGAGCGCCATCTCCGTGCCGAGGCGTTCGCTCGCGGCCGGCGGCGGCGCGCGTTTGCTCACACGTACTTCGGCAGAGCAGCCCTGGCGTGGCGCTGCTACTTCATGAGTGCCAGTCGCTACGTCACATCCACACTGACCTTGACGTCAAGCGCCATCGCCGAGCCGATTCGTTTGCGCGCGGCCGGCTGCGCGAGTTGCTCATGTTTAGCCAGAGCGGCTCTGGCGTGGTGCTGTTGCTGTATTGGTGCCGGTCGCTATGCTACATTTGAACCGACGTTGACGTCGAGCGCCATCGCCGAGCCTAGGCGTTCGCGCGCGGCCGGCGGCGCGAGTTTGCTCACATGTTTTTCGGCAGAGCAGCCCTGGCGTGGGGCTGTTACCTGACTGGTGCCAATCGTTACATTGGCCCGCACCGGCCGCGGCAGCGATCGCTGAACCGCGGAGCGTCCTCGTCATTTTCAAAGCTCAAGTTGATGTTGCGCTGCATGGCGCAAATCGCACGCGGTGCTGATGATGGGAGATGCGCTGCACGCCCTCCCCTGCTCTCTATGTGGTGCTGATGTCATCACGCAAATTCAAGTGCCAGTCGCTACGTTACATCTAAACTGACCTTGACGTCGAGTGCCATCTCCGAGCCGAGCCGTTTGCGCGCGGCCGGCGGCGCCAGTTTGGTGGCATCACCCACCATGTCCAGCACCTTTTTGTTGATCTGCACGTATAGGGTAGGTATGCAGCATGGGTTGCAACGGGACACGTGTGCGCGTGTGTGTGAGGGTGGTACATGTACACTTCAAAGTATGTCGTATACTTGGTCTTTGTTGTTTAACTTCGAGTGTATGCACGCCGCGCACACCATCATTAAACCGCAAGCCTGTGTGTTTGTACTGTTTGTCCCACGTGAACTACACCACCTTCTTGTTTGAGGTGCGCGTATAGGGTATGTATGTAGCAACAGAGCACGCGTGTGCGGTGATGGCAATGCAAAACGGTGCCATCACGTGCCATCATCAGTCGTGCTGATGCTGCTTTTTGAACTCCAACTGTGTGCGCATTTTCCTGTTGATCTGCGTATAGGGTATGTAGCAACGCAATGCGCGTATGCGGTCAGGGCTAAGTTGCCATGTGATTATGTAGTACTTGTTGTAAAAGTTCAATGGTATGCACGCCGCACACACCATCATCAATTGGAAAACCTAATACACGTATGTGGTGAGGGTGGTATACGCCGTATGTTTTGATATTTGTTGTGAAACTTCAAATATAATTCTATGCACGCCGCACATACCATCATGAATCGGAAACCTGCTTGTAACCTTCATTAAACTTGAGCTTTTTATGCACCTCGCATACAATCATCGACCGTGAAACCTGATGCTTTTTTTTCCCACCTCCATGACATGTACGCCAAACACTCCATCATCAATTGCTGTTGATGTCAGTCAACTTCAACTTCAACTTCTTGCTGACTTCTACCTACATACCTGAGCGTGCTCGCCCACGGAGTCCAGCGCGCGCTGCTCCAGCGCCTTGTCGCTGAGGAGCGCTGCCGCCTTGCTTAACTTCACCTCATTCATCTTCCTTGACTTCAACCTATGTGCTGATCATACCTACACAACATACATACCTGAGCGTGCTCGCCCACGGAGTCCAGCGCGCGCTGCTCCAGCGCCTTGTCGCCGAGGAGCGCTGCCGCCTTGCTTAACTTCAACTCATTAATCTTCCTTGACTTCAACCTATGTGCTGATCATACCTGCATACCTGAGCGTGCTGATCATACCTACATACCTGAGCGTGCTCGCCCACGGAGTCCAGCGCGCGCTGCTCCAGCGCCCTGTCGCCGAGGAGCGCTGCCGCCTTCAAACCGGGCGACTTGCCATCCGCGCCGGACCCTTGCCGGCCTTGCCGCTGAGAGACAGCAAAAGTGGTGAAGTAGATGCCGCACTTTGAGATGCTTTTTCTGAAGTATGTGAGAGTATTTATGAAGGGTTTGGATAGAACTAGGGTTGAAGTTTGAGGCCAGTGCGGGTGACTTGCCATCCGCGCCGGACCCTTGCCGGCCTTGCCGCTGAGAGATAGCAAGAGTGTGTTGCGGGATGTGACGTGACGAGAGAGCACGAGAGATCTCGATGACGGTGAGGGCTAGGGTTGGGCATTGCAGATAGTGTTAGGGTGACTTGCCACCCGCGCCGGAGTCTCGGCGGCCTTGCCGCGGAAAAACCTCAAGACTAGGAGTGGTCAAGCAGAGGTCGCATCTTGAGATGAAAACAAATCAAAAGATCGTAGAGCGCTAGGTGACAAGGGATGGTTAGCTGCAAGTGCCTTCCACCAGTAACCGCGGTCGCCGCTGCTGCAGCAATTGGCCACGAGTCAAACAGTATCACCGTATCCACTAGTCAAACAGACTTCGAGATATGAGAGAGTGGTCAAGCAGGCGCTGCACTTTGAGAGATGCGAGAGTACATAGGGGTTGGGGTAAGGGTTGGGGTCAGAACCAGTGTTGCAGCTTGAGCCGATGCGGGTGACTTGCCACTGGCTCTGGAGCCTTGCAGGCCTTGTTCGTTCAACAAGCATAGGGGCTGTTTGAGCGGATGTCATGAGAGCATGTGAGATTGGGGTCAAAGCCCGGGTAAGGGCTGCATATGGCGAGAGCAAGGGTTGGAGGCTGCAATGAGTGTTAGGGAAACTTCAACTTTTCATCTGCGCTGGAGCCTTGCCCGCCTTGCCGCTGTGAGATGGCGAGAGCGGTGGTGGAGTAGATGTCGCACTTTGAGATGTGTGAAAGTGGTTAAGCAGGGGCTGCACTTTGACAGTCGTGGAGAGTAAAACGGGTGAGAGTAAGGGTTTGGATCAGACTAGGGCTGCAGCCAGTGCGGGTGACTTGCCATCTGCTGTAAATACAGACCACAGGACCCCATGGCAGAGCTGATTGCACCTCACAAACCTTGACAGCTGCGTCAGGCAAACTGCTGGAGCGTCTCCAGGTCCTAACCCTAACCTGATAACCCTCACCCTAAACCTAAACCTAACCGTTACCCTAAACCTACACCTAACCCATACTCTAACCCTACCCCTGATTCAACCCTAAATGTGCTGTGCAGTTCCAAAAACCTCTGTTGTTGAGTCGACGTTCATCGAGGCGAAGGTTGGGATGGCACCAAGGGCTATCATGACATGTTTGACTCGTGGCCAATGACTGCAGCAGCGGCGACCACGGTTATTGGTGGAAGGCAATTGCGGCTAACCATCCCTTAGAGCCCAAGATCTTTTGATTCGTTTTTCCTAACAATGAGCGTCAGGGTCATTTGCAGCATATGGGGGTTAGGGTTAGGGACAGGTGACCTGCAATGCGTAATTGACACAACCCCCCTCTTAAGGAGGTGTTTGCACTGACATCGCCAGCAAGGCGCGCCTCAATCATGTGCTGTATGTACTCGTGGACTTGCATTCACAAGGCCCCAAGGGGGGCCGGGTATCCCCCTTGTGTTTCTAGGGGTTTTGACTCCTATGCAGCAACCTAGTCTGCACTGCGCTCCCCTCCTTCAAAAAAAGGGCGGGGGTCGGCGCTGCACTGTCGTGCAGTAGCGCCAGCTCAAGCCCAGCTATTGGCTGGTGGTGCCAGAGCTGCGCAGGTCTGCTTGAGAATGGAGTCAATGTACGATGCTCATCGAGGGCTCCAGACAATCGGTGTGCACGAGTGCGGCCAAAAAGAAACTTTCCTATTGCCCCCCCCCCTCCCCCCGCTCCCGCCTTTTCGTCTGTTTTTTGCTTCGCATCAGACAATCGGTGTGCACGAGTGTGACCAACAAGCAACTTTCCTATTTCCCCCCCCCCCTCCCCCCCGCTCCCGCCTTTTTCGTCTGTGTGTGTGTATGTGTTTTTTTGTTTGTTATTTTGCAAGCACTGCTCAGCTTGATCCGCAGCCTAGCCGGAACTCATTCCAAGCAGGGCAACATCCTCAAGCTAATTTGGCGCGTCCGTGGCTGTTGCACTGGTGCAAGCCCTGCTCTGCAGCAGAGCCCTTGTACTGGCCATTGCAGAGTCCCGTAGCACCTCCGCGTATTTGAGATACTTTCGCTTGAGGGGCGGACGCCGTATTATATAACACAAATGCATATACAACACAAACGCTCCCATTGAGCTTGCGCACGCCTACCCTCTGAGCCGCTGGGAGCATAGATGGACACCTACTGCTACTTCAAGAAGTATGATAATGCTATCTTGCGTGTACTCAGGTCCAAAGTACACCACTAAACTGCTGTTGCAGAGTCTCTGGGTCTAAACTGCAGTACACGAGTGACCTGCTGCTGTTATCTGCACTGCCAAAATCCGTCAGTGCTCATCACCTGCACCACACGTCCCAGAGGCGCCCTGTCACACTGCTGGCTTAGAGCTCACCACCTGCAACAAACATTGATGAACTTCCTCAAACTGCTTCAGCACTTGACGCTACTGCGCCGAGCCTCACACCAGCGCAGTTCAACTCTGCCTTTTCCGGTGCCCACACCACCTACGGCACATATTTCCTCTTGGACGGTGCACATCAACACTGCCTCAGTGCTCGACATGTGCGCCGCTTCTTCTGTGCCGTCGTCACATCCAGGCTCGCCCCAAGCTGCACCGTAGCTCTCAACAGCGTACTTCAACTCTGAAAGTGAACTTCAACACTGCCTCAGCAGCGCTCACCACCTGCGCCGTCGTCCAACCCCCAGCAGCACCGCGTCTTTCTGAGCGACTCCACCCTCTTCATCCCCCAGAATCGCACTTCAACACTGCATCATTGCTCAACCACCCCTCAGCGCCATGTTCGGAAATGCACTTCCACTCTTGGACAATGCGTGTCGACACTGCCTCAGTGCTCACCACCTGTGCCGCGGCTCGGTGTTCGGCCCCGCCCGCAGCAGCACCACATCACGCAGCGACATTGCGCTTCCCCCAAGAGCTTGCATCTGCGCTCGCCACCCGCGCCGCCACTCCTGAAATATGCCAGCTTCACTCTCATCACGTGCACTTCAACTGTGCCGCACCACTGCGCCGTGGCGCCGTCCCCCCCCCCCCCCCCCCCCCCACCCGTCGTTGATCGACCCTGCGCTTTTCATCCCCCAAGAGCAAGACGCAACCCTGCTTGAGCGCCATCCACCTGCTCAACTTCAACCACATCAGATGAACTTCAACAGTGTGCATCAGCGCTCACCACCTGCGCCGTGGCTCCGTCCGCTCCCCCCCCCCCTAAGCAGCGCCACCGTGACGTCCCTGAGCGACATTGCGCGCGCTTTTCATCCGGCAAGAGCGCTCTGCAACGCTGCCTGCTCACCACCTTCTCAACTTCAACTTCATCAGATGAACTTCAGAAGCCTACCTCATAACTTCAACATGATGGCTCACCACGTGTGCCGTGGCTCCGTCCGGCCCCATTCCCAGCAGCGCCACGTCCTTGAGCGACACTACGCTTTTCGTCCACCAACAGCGCACTCCGGGGCTGCCTGAGCGCTCCCCACCTGCTCAACTTCAACCTCATCAGGTGAACATCAGCAGTGTGACTTACCACCTGCGTGGCTCCGTCCGGCCCCACCCCCAGCAGCGCCGCGTCCTTGAGCGACTTCCCGCTCTTCATGGCCGCCGCCGCGCTGGCGCTGGCGCGCTTCGCAGCAGCGCTCCCCGCCCTAGCGCCGCCCGCCTGCCTGCTCGGCCGCCTGACAGCCGCTGCCTCACGCGCCTGTGGCGAGGTGGCAGCGCCATTCGGGGTCACTGCGATGCTAGCGCTGTCAATGTGTGATCACAGATGGCTTCCGTTGGTGTATATGTGCACCAGCGAGCGGCGGGTGCTGGGGTATGTAGGTATGAAAGCTTGCAGAAGGCACTGCGGCTGGCATTGAGCACATTCGCTGTGGAGGTAACGATGGCTGCCCTGATGACACAGGTTGTGATTGTGCGTGCCTTGACGCGTCGTTTGATGCATGAGCATTGTCAAGGAGTGCGGTGGTAGCTCGCTGCATGAGTGAACCAGGACCAGGACTGATGCAGCAGCGGTTTGCCTGCCTTGTTTTGCCAACAGCCATGCACACTAGCAATGACTTGCATGGCCCATATATGAAGTACGCAAGCACACACACACGCTGCTGTCAGTTGTGCAGTGATCGGTGGTGCAGCTAATTGCACATGGCTGCAACGGGTGCTTGTAGGAACATCACAGGCGCAAGTGCCAAGGATTGGCTGCCCACCTTCATGGCAATTCCAGTCACACCAGCTAAGCCTTTCAGTGTCAATCCTTTGTCGAAGTCCACCGACCGCGCGGGAACTCGCTTGCCACTCGGTGGGCTCAGAGACCGGGACTGCTGGTGCTGCAGCGGCGAGAGCCTAAAGGACGAGGGACTTCGTGCCCTGATAAAGCTGTTTCCCAATATGTACAAGGTCCTCCCTGTGATAGAAGCGTCCTCTGCTCCTCTTTCTGCTATCCCCGCCAGGTCCGACAGCTCTATTCGTGCAGGCCTCAGGGTGTAGGCGATCAGCGCTGCTATGGCGGCGCTTTCGCTGAGCGCGAGTGATTCGTCCGCCTGACATGCTTCCCGCAACCCTGTTTTCAGGCCCTCGTGTGCATGCTCCAGTAATTGCTCCAGCAGCGGCACTGACAAAGTGTCCAACAGTGAGCCTCCATCAGTGCTGGTCAGCAGTTCCACGCTCGCCTGGGCACCCATTCGGGTGCTATACTGGCGCCGACAAGCGGCGAACAGAGACTAGACGGCTGCAAGCACCGCCTCACGTGTCTTCGCCATGTTGACGTGTGAATGTCACTGCTGCCTCTTCGCCACTGCTTGCTGCCCCGCTGCCTACATGCACCACCAAGGGTGATGAAGCAGAATGAATAAAGAACCGTTTCTGTAAAAGTAACCGCCGGATGAGGAGAAGGAAGAGGAGAGGGAGAGGGAGAAGTAGCAGGAAGAGCACCTCTGTGCATGCACCAAACCCTGCATGCACCAAAGAGGACTGCAAGCAGTAAATGAAACATCGAGTGTCCATGCTGTGAGCGACCTCTCTGATCGACCTTTGGAACGTCACACAGTGTGTGTCGACGACGCGCAATGGTTTCTCTCCGTGTGCATGCACGTGACCACTCTCAATCAGTCATAGGATTGACCTCGATGTGGTGCGCAGACCTCCAGGCCAGAATGCGGAGGGGTGAGCTTTATTCGTGCCGCTGGCTGTTGCCGTATTGCGCGCTGGGCGTAGGCACCTAAAACGCTGCGGCTGCGCGTGATCGCACCCGATGAAGTTAAGGCTCGTGCCGCGTGCTCGCGCCGCCGCAAGGGATAGGGTTTGGGTTAGGATTTAAGTTAGGGTTTGGCAGACGGCGTCACGCGCAGCAGCGATCCGACCAGTGCCACTGCATTTGGTCACCCTAATTCTCGTCCCAGCCCTCTTGTCCTTTCACCCTAAATATCGACGCCTTGTTCGATGACCCCACATGTAGCAAGAGAGTATGCGCTCCTTGTTGACGGGACTTGACGAGTACATGCAGTCGTTGAGTGGGCTTCCTTATACTTGGGTTACTGCCGCGGTTACCGATCAAAGTGGCCCAAAACGATAGCTTCACAGGATATAAGGAAACAACGGCTGAAGCGCTGTTGACGAGTTGCGAAGGCACCCAGAAATCTTCAGGTATTTCTTTGCAAGCTGTGAAACCTCTAGAGGGTGATAGCGTGGTGCAGACCACGTGATGTAGGCCGCATTTGACACATCACCAGGACCCGAAATGGGGGGGTGGCTGATTGTCACTGACAGTGCGATCGCTCTCGACTGATCATCGCCGGAGCCTCAGGCTGGCCATTTGGTCTACGCCATCGCCCCCCAGCCAGGCTGCATATCAGCGTGGGCATGTGGGATCTGCAGTCTTGAGAGCACAACAAGTTGTCAGACTTCACAACAGGTTTCCTGAACTGCAGCTGATGAGTCAGCAGCAGCAGCAGCTCTTTCCTTTCGTCAGGCTCCATGTCACCGGCGACGCAGTAAATTCGACACTGTTAAAACATTTACTGTGCGCCTTCTAGGTTCTACCTGTTCAATACTAGTTGCGCATACAAACACTTGTACCTTTGATCATGAAAGGCACATATGTTGCCACACGGTCTGACCGTTGTGCACAAGGGGTTCTGGCAAAAGCAACAGGCCAGCATCTGGCACAAGCCCTCAAGGCTGGGCACTGTGAAACACATTATTGATGTGCGCGCCTGATTGCAGCCTGACGGAACTATAACACCGTGGCAGAGTAGGACACCCAAGGTGGACCCAATGCAAAGTGCAGAACAGCACTAGACCAGGGCAGGCTGGTATTGCAAAGAAGTGATTATTGTGCAGGAGCGTGAGCAAGCGGAGAAATAGCCCTGAGTCAATGGCGGAACAGTACCGGACTGGTGCTGGAACATGCAGTGGTGGACTAACAAGAGAAACTCCCAGAATGGGGAGAAACCTGTGTAGGTATGCATGCACATGCAAGTAGGGTATGTAGGTATCATACTCCGTCACCCTCCCTCAGTACGAAAGCCATGTGCTGAAGTACTGAAATGCAAACATGCAGGTATGAGCCGGGTGTGCTCCTTGATGTGCAACGGTGTGCATGCTAACTGGTGTAGCAACCAGTGTGTACTCTGAAAACCTGGATTAGGCACCAGTGTGTACTGCAAGTGCCAACGGCGTGCTGCCGTGTGAAACTTGAGTGTGCGCCGCTTGATCCCTGCGGTTGTAGCTGCTGTTGAAGCTGAGCTGATGGTGTTTGACGAAGCTGATGAAGCTGTCGTTGAAGTTGTTGTTGAAGCTGAAGTTGGAGCTTGACATTGAAGCTGAGGTTGCTGCCTAGATGCCCAATGGCATGATGAAGGCAGTGTGTGTGCGGTGAGCCGGCTTGGGCAGTGGCTTGGTGAAGCCGTCCGCGTACTGCTGCTGTGTACACACGGCCGTGACATCGATGACTTTGGCTGCCACTTGCTGTCTGGTGTAGTGGTATTTGACGCCAATGTGTCTAGTACGCTGCTGCGCGTAAGGGTTGGACGCCAGCTGTAGCGCCCCGGAGTTGTCCTCGTACAAGGGCATGGGCTGCTGGCCACACACTCACCCCCACTGGCAGAAAGGCAAGCAGGCCCAGAAGTGGAACCGCCTGTTGTGACGCGTGGTACAGCGCCACATACTCCGCCTCCGTAGTGGAAGTGGTGACGAGGCCCTGCTTCTTGCTGCGCCATGCGACCGCCGCTCCCGCGAGCATGAAGACAAAGCCCGATGTTGAGCGCCTGTCGACCGGGTCGCTGGCGAAGGACGCGTCCGCATAGCCGATCAGTTGAAGCCGCTTGCTGGGCCTGAACGTGAGATTGTAGTCCTGTGTGCCCTTGAGGTATGCCAGTGCACGTTTGGCGTTGCGCATGTGATGCTGGCAGGGGCTGCCCATGTGCTGAGCCAGTTGAGCAACTGTGTAGGCGAGGTCGGGGCGCGTGCTCGTTGACAGGTAGAGCAAGCCCCCGACCATGCTCCTGTAGAGCTCAGCTTGTGCAGGCTCCAAGGCTGCTGAGGTGATGAGCTTGTCACCTTGGTAGACGGCCGGTGTTGGCGCGGGGTTGCAGTTAGTCATGTTGAACCTGCTGAGCAGTGTGGCCGCAAAGCTGTACTGGCCAAGGCTGATGGTGTGGCTGGTGGTGTTGTGAGTGATGTTGATGCCCAAGAACCACTTGAGCTCTCCTAGATCCTTGATGGAGAATCGCTGCTGCAGCTTGCTGGTGATGCTGGTGATGAGCTGGCCGTTGCTCGTGCCGGTAAAGAAGATGTCATCGACGTAGATGAGAAGGATGACGCCGGTCTCGGCGTCGAACAAGACGCACGGGTCGTAGTCGCAGCTGGTGAAGCCCTGCTGTAGTAGGTAGTCTGACACTGTACGAGGCCAGGTGCGGGGACTCTGCTTGAGTCCGTAGAGGCTCTTGTTAAGCCGCAGCACAAGTTGAGTGCCGTCTGCTGCGTGCTGCTCGTACCCCTCAGGTTGCTTGACGTAGACCTCCTCCTCCATGTAACTCTGGACGAAAGCGTTGTTGACGTCGATATGGCGAAGCTGCCAGCCGTTGTGAGCTGCCAAGGCGATGACGGTGCGCAGCGATGCCATGTGCACTACTGGCGCGAAGGTATGCTGGAAGTCGACGCCGGGCTGCTGTGAAAAGCCCTTTGCTACGAAACGAGCTTTGTGTACCACTACCTCCCCCAGCTCGTTGCGCTTCTCCTTGAACAGCCACCTAGAGCTTACCACGTTCATGCCGCTGGTCTGCGGCACCAGCTCCCAGGTGTTGTTGTCGATGAGGGCGTCGTACTCCTTCTGCATGGCTGCACGCCACTGTTCCGATACTACCGCCTCGCCGTAGCTGCTAGGCTCCGATGAGCTGGTTTCAGCTGCTGCTGCGAACGTTTCGAAAGCGGTAATGGTACTGGGCTCCTCGGAGCTGACGCCAGCAACAGCTGCGAATGCCTGAAAAGCATTGAGGTCGGCGCGCTTGGCCGCCAGCTCGTCGCGGAGGGCAGCTCGCGTCTGGGCGCGAGTGACCGGCCCACGTGCGGGCGGCAGTTGAGGTAGCTGCGGCTGAGGATGGTCGTTTTGCTGCTGCTGCGGCGGCGGCGGTTGCAGTGGCGGCTGCGGCGGGGCTGCGGGCTGCTGCGTCGCGTCTGCAGGCTGTTGCTGAGGTAGCGGCTGCTCTGGCTCTGGCATGCCAATGGTGATGTACTGCTGTTCAAGCTGCACACTGGTGGGAAGTGCAGGCGCGTCGCGAGGGTCCTCGATGAATGTGACATGACGCGTCTCGATGATGCGCTGCGTAGACTCGTTGTAGACGCGGTAGGTGTTGCTCTGCTCCGCGTAGCCGACAAACCTCCCCCGCCATGCCCTAGGGCCAAGCTTACCCTCCCTGGCGCCTGGCTCCAGGTGCACGTACGCATGCGCCCCAAACACCCTGAGGTGCGCAAGGTCCGGCACCTCGTTTGTCCATGCCTGATAAGGCGTCATGCCGCCGAGTGCCCGCGTTGGAGAGCGGTTGCAGATGTAGTTGGCGGTCTGCAGCGCCTCTGCCCACAGAAATGGGGGCAGCGATGTGTCGTACAGCATGCACCGAGCCATGCCGAACAGGGTGCTCCACGACCGCTCTGCGACGCCGTTCTCCTGCGGCGTGTACGGCGCTGAGTAGTCTGGAGTGATACCCGCGCTGTTGCAGTAGTGGATGATGCCCTCGCTGATGAACTCGCGAGCGTTGTCGAAGCGGATGCCGCGAATGTGGATGCCCTGTTTTGCCATGGCGAAGACGAGCTTGTGCGCGTTGTCGGGAGCGTCGCTCTTGCGCTTGCAGCAGTAGATGAAGCTGTAGCGCGTGCTGTCGTCCTTGAAGCCTTGCGCATAGCTGTAGCCTTGTAGCGACGCAGGCGTGATGGGACCTGCGAAGTCAGAGTGGAAGTGACTGCCGCGAGTTGAAGTACCTGCTGGCTTCGATGCTGCTGCTGCTGGCGGCTGATGACGCGACTTGGCGAGGGCGCAGGTCGAGCAATCCGGAAGCTGCGCCTTGCTGACTGTCGTGCTGATGCCTGTGCCGCGGTCCTTGGCCAGGGCCTGTACGTCCCTCCAGTTGAGGTGACCCAACCGTCGGTGCCAAAGTTGAGCTTCGGCAATTGTAAGTACTGCCGCCAAAGTCTCGATCGGCTGCTTGCGGCGAGACGGAGGACGTAGGCTGATGTAGTATAGGCCGTTGCGGAGCGTAGTAGGGATGAGCACCTTCCCTTTGCTGATGCCTTGAACCTTCTTGTTGCTGAACTCGAAGGTGCCACCTGCAGCCTCGAGCCGCGAGTAGCTGATGAGGTGCGAACCTGCACCTGCTGCGATGACCGAGTCGGTGAACTTGACGTCGGTGTAGCTGCCGTTCTTCGTCCGTGCCTACAGCGTGACATCTGCGATGATGTCAACTTCGCACAAACCTCCGACTCCTTTGATCTTCTCGCTGCAAGGCCGCTTGTTGGACAGGGCGATGCTGAAGTCCCAAGGCAGGAGTAGAGGATCGAAGACGTACCGATTGCTGCCTGTGTCGATGGCAGCTTGGAAACCGTGCTGGTCGCCATTGGGGTGGCTGCTGTTGATGGCGAAGCCGAGTGGGCCATCTTGTCCAGCCGAAGAGGCATCGTGACCCTCTGATCGTCGCCCGTTGCGATTGCGCCGCTCACGAGCGAGCAGCTCGCATTCGCTGGTTGAGTGCGTGTCACTCTTGTGTCGATGACACCACTTGCCGCTGGCACCAGCGCTGCTGCTGGGAGTGCTGGGGCGATGGCGCTGGCCCTTCTGCTGCTTCTTGGCGTGGCAGTTGCTGGCCTTGTGTCCGAACTTGCCGCAGGAGCGGCAGGAACCTCGGAATGCCGGCGTCGAAGCTGAGAGGGCTGTGAGAAGCCCCTGCTCCCGCTGGCTGTCGTACTCCGTCCGGAGCGCTTGCTGGATGTCTGCAAAAGACATGGCGCCGTTGACCATGATGATCTTCTTCACGGTGTCGTAGGCGCTAGGCAATCCCCGGAGGATCTGCCCGATCAACGTGGTGTCCGTGATCGTTTCTCCTAAGGCGGTCAGCTTCGCCTTCAGGTTCTGCAGCCGCATGAGGAACTCGTCCGTGTCCTCGCCTGGCTGGAGGGAAGTGCGTTGGAACTCGCTGGTCAGGGCCATGGTGCGAGCCCGCGTGTTGCCCTCGTACTTGGCGGTGAGTGCCCGCCATGCTCCGCGACCATCTGCTGGTGGCCCTGCGGATTGCCGTGTCACTGCGTGCGCAGCGCTGGCTGTGAAGCTGATTGATGCCACCAGACAGCCGAAGAAGTGTTGATTCATCTTGGCGTAGTCGTCCTTGGCTCTCAGCTGCGTCTCCTCTGTGTCGGAGAGCCGGAAGTTGAGAAACTCTCCGGAGAACCCCTTTGATGCCATGATGGCTAAGAAGAGGTAAGAGAACTGGTCCCAGTTCTCGTGCTGCCCATCAAACTGTGGCAGCGGCACCTTGGTGTCCATCCGCATGGAGGCCATCATAACCTGACGGAACTATAACACCGTGGCAGAGTAGGACACCCAAGGTGGACCCAATGCAAAGTGCAGAACAGCACTAGACCAGGGCAGGCTGGTATTGCAAAGAAGTGATTATTGTGCAGGAGCGTGAGCAAGCGGAGAAATAGCCCTGAGTCAATGGCGGAACAGTACCGGACTGGTGCTGGAACATGCAGTGGTGGACTAACAAGAGAAACTCCCAGAATGGGGAGAAACCTGTGTAGGTATGCATGCACATGCAAGTAGGGTATGTAGGTATCATACTCCGTCACAGCCAGAGTCACTTCTGCACTGCATGAAGGCTGCATGCTGCCAGGACCACGGGCAGATGTGCCTGCTCAATGTAGTGCAGCTTTTAATTAAACAAAAGGCCACCAAGCAATCATGATGTACGGCATGTTGCAGGCCAAATTCATCGCCTGTGAGGCCATCGCCAACAGAACAAACCATTACCTTTCACACCACAGGCTCTGAGGCAGGTACCAATACAGGCAAGAAGGCATCACCACAATTTGTATGCAAAGGCGGTGATGGCAGCAACATCCCTGCTGCACAAGTATTTGCACACCTATATATATGGGACAATGAATACTTTCATTTCCTCTTGCTCCTGCGTGCCCCATCTAATTCACCGTCAGGCGTGAACTGCGCGGGGTCCCAGGCCGCGCGGTCTGCTGCACACTTGGTGGCAGCGCTCAGTCTCAGGTCCTGCATGACGCAAGCCAGATGCGCTTCTGCCTTGCACTGGTCCGCCTGCGGGGCCGGCAGAGGCGCGGAGAGGCGTGATGGAAAAATTGCAGTATGTAAGAGAGCAGCAGCATCAGATGCGTAGGTCGAGGTTGACGTGTTGCAGCATGCAAGAGAGCAGCGGCATCAGATGCGCGGGTCGATCGTGCTCAGCTTGCGGTATTCGTGGACTGCTGTAGACGGAGCCGTGCACTTTGTGCCTGACGAGTGTGCTGCGTCAACTGCTCTGCGCCGAGCTAGTGCATGTACCAGCTGTGACCTAGAACAATTGGCATTGGATTAGATGCACTGGAAGTACTCGATGTAAACGCTTGCATGCACAGGATCTGAGCGGTTGCAGGAGGTACAGAATGCATATCATCCTCCCAAGCAGGTGCTTACATGCGTCGGAATGGAATGCACGGTTGCAACTTCTGCAGGTGCCACCGTGTGGATAGCAAGGCCACAAGCCTGCAAAACACAATTGCGCACAACACCACCCACTAATATCAGTTATATCTTAACTAGAGCCACCCCACTGCAGCTAGGCTGATTGACAGCATTCACCAGCAGTGCCACATACCAAACCATGGCCCAGAACTGGGCGCGCCCACTCACCAGCGCATTTTTACTCTCGTATATAACGCCACCGCTGCTTGAAGTCTCTTTGGGTTGAGAAGGCCCAGCTGGTTCAGGCCCATCGCCATCGCAGCTTGCAGTGTCCGTGTCCTCTTCGGATGAGGTACTCTCGCCGCTCACACTCTCGTCTTCACTGCTTGACTCGTCCGCATCGGATGTATCTGAGGCGGGACCTGAACCCCCCGGCACACACTTGCGCAACACATCTTGGTACTCAAGCACCATGCTGTTGTCCGGCTCAAATTTGAGTATCAGCTTCGTCAGGTCCAGGGCGTCCTGCATCCTTTCATCTGACACGGCCCGGAGGAACTGGGTCATCAGTCGTATCGGAGCTCCAGTAGGTTGCTGCTCATGGCCTGCAGCCGGTGCTACTCCATCAGCATCCATGACAAAGTTTTTAAAAATCTCGACATCGAGACCCCAACGGACCTGAGCGACGGCCGCGGGGTCACTATTGAAGTTGTACCATGCATTGCAGAGCAAAACCAACCATGCACAGGTTCTCTGTGCTTTCAGTGCTGCTGACATGCGTGCGAGCCTTTCTGCCTCCTGGCATTGTATGCACACGGCAGCTGCTGCTGTCTGTGGCACGTAGTAGCAGCGAGAGCGACCAGGATCTTGTAGACCAGGATCTTGTGGATGCTCTCACTGCTGGCAGTGCAGAAGAGCAGCGTGATTACTTTCTCAGCAGGCAGCAGTACTCGCTCAGGGAATTCTGGGATGCATTCTACACTCCATATGACGAAGGGGAGTCCGAGGCTGGCGAGACATACGATTGGTTCCTCGGTGAGTGCTACACTGGATCAGCAGTTTCCTGTGATACAGTTCACACCATGTCACAAATGACCCAGTGTAACTTCTACGTCAAAGGCATTTCTGGTAGTGCTACTACTGTTGCTGCTGCTGCTGCTGCTGCTGCTGCTGCTGCTGCTGCTGTTGAGCGCATTCCTTCACAGTGAGCGAATAAACATTGTGCGCTCTATCAGTAATGTGAGGTAGGCAATCAACGACCTATTGCTGGCGCCCCCGCTGCTGACGATGCAGGATATCCCAAAATGCGGGAGGCGCTGCTGGAGCATGCATCGCACGCGCGCAATGGCGCTGGAACAGTCCTCATACTTGGCTGCGGCAACTCCGAACTCAGCGAGCGCATGTACGACGATGGATGGACGCAGCAAATCAACATTGACTTCAGCAAACCGGTCATAGATCTCATGCGGTCAAAGCACACAGACAAGCCCGGGATGGAGTGGGCGGTGATGGACGCGAGGGACATGAGTGGGGTGCCAGACGGGAGCGTCCAAACTGTGATCGACAAGGGTCTCATTGACGCTCTCACGCACTCTGATCAGTACCGGGACGACATTCAGAAGGTGCGCATTTGCGCTTACACCACATGATTGCAGCTGTGCGGCGCAGGCATTGGCAACATTGCAGCTACATTGTGTGCCTTGGGCGGCCTCATCAGGCAGAGTTGGCATCGATTGAACGTGAGAGGAGTGAAACTGCAATGTCTGCAGACGTCGGCGGTGAGGTGGCAAGCGCGTGCTGCTGCGGGCAGGCCATCGAGATGAACGCCGCAGGCTCACAGGTCCTCAAAACTTAGCAGCATTGATATTGATAGAGTGCCGGTGGCACCCGCTGTGACTGGCGCTGTTACGCAGACGCATTGTGCACAGCTGCCTACAACATGTCATGCATGGTGCCAATCATGTCTGCATATGCAAGTACAAAGGCCCATGTGCGTAATTGACTTGAGCTCCTGCTCCAAACTGTTGAGCCTATTGACCACCACGGCTGCTGCAAGCTTCATCTTGGTGCTCTTGATAAGCGTTGTCTGAGCAACTGCCTGGCGCGCAGACAGTTGAAGCACCAGCATAGTGCACATGATGTGATCTGCAAACTGGCGCACTGCGTGTGGTCATACTTTGGCGGCTGTCTCTGGGTATGCTTCTCGTGCATTCATGGTCGAGTGGCACTTGTAGCTGGTATGTACCGTATGTGCTGACTGCTCACCTGTGCTGACGCGCACAGCTGCATCCAAAAACCTGCGCCCTTGCAGGTGGTGGCAGAGTCCGCAAGGGTGCTGCGGCCGGGTGGCAGTTACATTTGTACCAGCTTCAACACCCCGGAGAGCCTATTGCCGCTGCTGAGCAATAACGCCTGGCAATCTGAGGGTGTGGAATGTAGGGGTAATTTGACGCCCACCGTGCTGTTGTACGTCGGCTACAAACGCTAATGTACGATTTCATCTACACTTCCTTGAGCCCGCAGCTCTAGCATTTGCTCAAGCGAGCGTTGCGTATGGATCTGTCGTAATTGCCATGTCATCTTCTGCTGTCCATGTTCCGTGTCGCAAATCACCATACATTTTCACGCTGGATTGCTGTCGTCATATGCATGTGCACTGTGTCCGACTGTTCCAGATATCCCAGCGCATGAACCCTCATGCAAGCTTGTACGAATTGGGGGGATTTTAGACAGATGTCATGAAGTAGGGTTTGGTGAACGTTTTTTGGGGGCTCCGCTAACCCTACTTCATCGATTAAGGCGCCATTACTGCCTCGAGAGCTCTGCAGGCCGACAGTATGTCAGCAACGCCGTAGCGGTAGGGGCAAAGGCGCATTGCTCCTCTGCCCTTTGTGCCTCTCCACTACTTTCTGCCACCATGGCGGCTCCCAAGGTGAGGGCAAAGCGCCCAAGCGCATCAGCAGCACCCACAGACAGCGTCGCTGCGGAACAGGCCGAGGCGAGGGATGCGGAGGTGTCGCTGGGGCCCGTCATAAGGTTTCTGGAGAACGCCCTGTCGACCAAGGCCAGGGGCGATTCGTTGCACTACTTCCATCTCGTCGCCCAGCTCTCCAAGAGGGACGATCCAGAGACGCTGTGGAGGGTGTACCTAGGGCTCTCACACTGCGTGCAGACCATTTGCGAGCGGTAAGTGAAGATAACTTGCGCATTTCAATATTGAGGCACATGATGCGTCGCCCTTCTGCTGTGGCGTGTGCTGTGCAGCATGGCCTCACGTTTGAAAGTGCTGAAAGGCGCGCTCTCGCTGCTGCTATCGCCAAAACTGCAGGCCCGACGAGTACAAGGAGCTGATCCATGCAGTGTTCCAGTACAACTTCAGAGAGCAGGAGCGGATCTCACGAGCCTACATGAAGCTCCTGGTTCAGCTAGTGTCCGCCAACAGCACATACGTAGTGCCCGCCCTGCACACCCTCGTGCGCAGCCTGTTGCTGGACGCCAGCGAGTCAACGGAAGGCGCGCCTACCCCCGATCTTGCCGTGCCGATGGCGCTGGTCCACCGCACGCTGCGCGCAGTCCTGTTTTTGGTGCCCAGCGGCTGCAGCCGTCTCTTCAAGATCCTGAGGTCGCACTTCCCGCACCGGCGGAGGACGGGGGGAGTGCAGGCGCACTACGCCAGCCAGCTGCTGACGCTGACGAAGTACGTGCCGGTGGTGCAGCACAAGGTGCTGAGGCTGCTCATGGAGAAGTGCCTGGAGATAGACGTGGAGATCAGGATCATGGATGGGGGGGAGGCGGTGCTGGTGGCGGACGAGGAGGAGGAGGTCATGTTCTGCATGGAGGTGCGTCATCGCTTGAAGTCATGCAGCATATATTGATGTCCTTTTACCCTTCTGTGGCTCACGTGGTCCTTCCTGGATAGTGACAGGCCAGTCCAAGGCTGTTTTTGCAGATGGTCAGTTCTGTTCTGCCTGGAGGTGCGTCGCTGACTGCAGTGATGCAGCTGTGGCTATCGTCTCCCTTTCACTTCTCCTCGCACCCCTGTGTGATGGCGGCAAGTCAGTTATTAGCTGTATCGCTGAGCCAAGCGACCAGCAAGTGATGGTGACAAGCGAGTTGGTAGCCGTCTCACATAGGTATTACACCGGTACGGTGGATGCACACGAGTACACTGCCTTGGCCGCCAAATCGAGTGACTTACGTGTCAAGCATAAGGACAGCAGTGGCGCTATCATGAACCTTGTGTGAGGACCCTGTGCCGGTTTGGCGGTCCCACCTAAGGCGTGCTGCACTTCAAGGCAGACTTGAAGTTACCTTCGTGAGCGTTGTTGCGATCAGATACAGTCAGAACACACGGGGTGCTATTCAGCAGTTGAACTCGGTCACTGCAGCAGTCACTAGCTGGTCCGCCGCTCTGCGCAACCTACACGCACTCGTTGCCCATGCGCTCGCTCGGCAAGCAGACAGTTGAAGTTGGCTCGCACCGTACTTCAACATCTGCAACAGCCTTGCATGACCGCCTCTGCAGCCAGCGCATCATCCAAGGCTATTCTGGCGTACACCCTCCTGATGAATAGGGATTCAGCATTATTTGCTTGGGTGAGCGCATCAATAGGAACTCAGCTACACGCTCTCACGCAGGTGTTGATGCCAATGCTGTCTGGGTGTGCCAAGTGACCCGGTCATTACCGGTGGCTGGCAGCGTTGTGTGCAGCACTACTTGTGTCGCACTTTGCGCCTTGAGAGTTTGTGACCTGGTGCAGTAAGTGCTCATGGTGACAGGTCCTCGTGTCGGCACGGTGGCAAGTACTTTTCTACAGTAGAATGGAGTGGAGTGATGTAGTTTCTGAATGGCGCAGTTATGGAGTGGTACGGTTCCGGACTTCATTGCTTACGCCTCTAGCGGCAGTGCAGAAAGTTCCTGACACAAAAGCGGCAGCACAGACACGAAGCTGACGCATATCAGCGGCAGTCACAGGGACCCTGAGCACGCTTTGATGCAGTTTACGCAGGTGGCTGAGGCGGGCGGTAGGCACGCCTGTGAGCGCAGTCGACCGCCGTGACTGCCATCCATGCTCTCACCTGAGTGCGTACCTGCACTCCGGTGCGCACCGCAGCATTGACTTCCGTGTGATTGCTGAGCACCATTGTGTCACTGGCTTGCGCACACGAATAACCCCGGTAGCACCCTGCGTAATCTGACTGGTCCTTTCGCTCAATGCCGCGCCTAACATCATTGCGCTTGAATCTCCCCCCCCCCCCCCCCCCTCCAGCGCTTGGATGGTATCACATACATGCTTTGAAGTATCACAAGTTACACGGAAACGAATCAGAAGCTCGTAGAGCTGTAGGTGTGATTATTCGTCTAATTGGATGCCTTCCACCAATGACCGTGGTCGCCACAACGGCAGTCGTCCCTGCCACAGTGCCATGGTGTGTGCACCCCCCCCCAGATTCAACTACTGTACCTCATGCGACGCCCCTCTCCCCCCCCATTCTCCGCCCCCCCTCCCCCCCCTCCCCCCTCCCCCCAAATTTGCAGGATGCGGCGACCCCCGCGGAGCCCGCCGCCGCCGCCCCCGTGAAGACCGTCGCGGTAGACCAGATGGCGGAGAAGCTTGATGGCATCATGCTCGTGCTCTTCGCCTACCTTGACGAGCTCGTCAGCGCTCAGTCAGGCGGAGGAGCGTCACCGTCGGCAGCGGCAGCGGCGGCGCTCCCCGAGGTGCTCGACAACAGCGCGATCACCGCGGCGGCGGCAGACGGCGGCGGCGGCGGCGGCAGCCCTACGGCCAGCGGCGGCGGCGGCAGCGGCGGCGCGGTGCTCGCCGTGTTCAAGTCGCTGTTGGCGGCGTTCGAGGACACAACGCTCGTCACGCACCGCAGCAAGTACGTGCAGTACCTGCTCTTCTACCTGTGCGGCCGCGCGGACGCTGCCGCCGCAACTGTCGTAACCGCCTCTGTAACCGCCGCCGCGCCGGGGTCCCCCGCGGCAGATGATTCGCCGCCGGCGCCGCTGAGCGCGGCCTTCACGCGGCGCCTGCTGGAGATCACGACGGACGCGCAGCGCTCAGCAGCGGAGGCGGCGGCGCCGCGCTCCGCGCTCGTGCGGCAGAGCGCCGCCGCGTACCTGGGCTCGTTCCTCTCGCGCGCGTCGTTCGCGCCGCCGGCGCTCGTAACCGCGGCGCTCACAGCGGTGCTGGAGTGGGCGGGCGCGTACCTGGACGCATTGGATGCTGGCGTAGATTTCGCAGCGGCGGCGGCGGAGGCGGACAGAGAGGCGGCGGAGGCTGCGGCGGCGCGCGGCGGCGGCGCAGCGTGCGTGCTGCGCCACAAGCTCTTCTACTCGGCGTGCCAGGCGGCGTTCTACGTGGTGTGCTTCCGCGGCGCGGAGGTGGGGGGGTGGGTCGCGCAGCAGGCCGCGCCGCTGCAGCGCCTGCTGCTGCACGCCGCGGCGCCGCTCGACCACTGCCTCGGCACGGTGCGGCGCGAGTTTGCGCGCCTCATGCTGCGCGAGTGCGCGGGTCAGCTGCCGCCGGCGGCGCGCGCGCTGCTGCACCACGCCGCGCGAGACCAGGACCTGTCCTTAACTGCCGCGGCGGCGGCGCCGCGCGCGATCGTGCCGGGGGCGTCGCTGAGCGTTGGCGCACAGCCGGTGACGCGCGCGGGAGGGCTGGGTGCGGGGGGGAACCCCCTGGACGCATACTTCCCCTTCGACCCGTACCTGCTGCGGCGCTCGCACGCGTATGTGGCAGGCATGTACAACTACTGGCACGGCGGCGGCGGCGGAGGCGACGACTCTGACTCTGGCTCTGACGATGACGTCTCGGACGGCGGCTCCTCCGTGTACAGCGAGGACGTAGACGGGGAGGCGGAGCCGCAGGCGTGCAGCCCTACGCCCGCCTCTGTGGACGAGGTGGACATGGCGGTGAGCGCCAAGTTTGCGTCGAGCTTCATCAGCGACCGCATGAGCGTCGGCGGCGGCACGCCCGCGAGCGCGAGCCCGCTGCGCGTGCACGGCGACGCGTTCCATGAGATGGTCGCGACGACGCCCGGCGAGACGTTCACCATGAAGCGCGAGCGGCGCGCTTCCATCGCCGACGACGGCTGGTGATTGCGCACGCACACGTGCGGCGGCGGCGGCGGCGCAGCGACGGCGGCGGCGGCGGCAGCGCAGCGGCGGTGGCGTGGAGCGGCGGCGCAGCGGCAGCGGCGCAGCGGCAGCGGCGCAGCGGCAGCAGCGCAGCGGCAGCGCAGCGGCAGCGGCGGTGGCGGCAGCAGCGTGGCAACGGTGCGGCGGTTGCATGGCAGCGGCCGTGGCGCAGCGGCTGCACGGCGGCAGCGGCGGCAGCGGCGGCATGCACCCCCCTTGCTCTCAGGGAGCGCGGCTGTGGCAATGTTGCCGTCGGCGATACGATGATGTTCACGGCAGGCAGCGCACGCGAGCAGCGCGAGGGTATTGCGGCTAAGGACCGCCAATTTTGCACACACACGAGGCCGCGCAGCGGCAGGAGGTTCGAGGGGCAGCAGACACGTCAACAGCGACTTCGCTTGCACGGAGCGCTGCTGCTACCGCGCCAAGTGCGATGGCACTTCCAGACATTCAAACGGCGCGCGTCTGTCGCGTGCGACACTCGCGTGACATTGCACGCGCACGCTCGTCGCGTGGAGCATTGCTGCCATCAGACGCGGCAACGGTCGCGGTGAAAAAACAGTGCACGCACAGCCGCGAGTACCGTGTGCCGCTGCAGCAATCGCCCTGGCTCGTTCTGAGCGTCGCTGCGCCCGCCGCCGCAGCAGTGCTCCACGCACTAATCCCCTGCGACTTGTCAATAGGACACATCAAGAGCGTGTGTCGCCGTTCGTTCGCGTCGCAGGATGTACAGGGGGTCAGGCCCGCTGCGCCACGACCAAATAGTACTGCACTATTCGTGTTTTGGCAGCGCGCTGATGGTGGTGTCTGCGGTGTGTGTGCTGTGGAACATCATGTGTATCTCTTGACGCTCATATAGGTATACACTGCACTTTTTGTGTTTTGGCTGCGTGCTGAGGGTGGTGTCTGCGGCGTGTGCTGTGCAGCATCGCTCGATGCTAGTCTTGTGTGCATGTGCACATGCGCTTTCACTGCCTCATTGTGAACACATTGGTGACCAGCTGCATGCAGTCGGTCGTGTATTGCGTCGCTGCGCACACGCTGAGGTGTCTGCCGGCTGTGCCATCGCATTGCCCCTCTTAAAAGGTGGGCGTGACTCGCCACTTCAAGTCTGGAGGGTCAAACTGTTCGATTCGATGAAAAGCTGCCCCCAGCCGCCGCCTGCGGCTCGTGTGCTGCGCCGTGTAGCGCTAACGCTGGCGCGCCCACCACCGCCGAAAGCTTGTCGCACAGCTGGTGCCGCCACTTTCAAGTTTGAAAGTGCCAGCGGGTAAAAGGTAAAAAAATAAGCAAGTAGGCAATAAACAAGCTGTAAAGTGGAACTATGCCTTCGACTTCGGCGCCGCTGGCTGGGGTGCCCACCGTGTACTATAGACAGCGCCATGCGCGCGCAACTGGAGTGCAACGGCTGCTGTGCGCGATCCTATCTCGGGCACCACTGCCAGCACTGAAAACGAGCACCCGTTGCCATCGCGTCGCTCACTTTGGATGGAAGCGCCGCCGCTGCCTGCGCTGGAGGCACGGCTGAGCTGCCGCCGCTGCCACCCATGTTCCATGTTGCAAGCGCGCGCAGACGGAAACGCTGTCCCTGTCGGTGCTGAATACACAGCCGAGCTACCGCTGTTGTCAAGCGACATGTGCCCGGAAATAGGAGAGTCACCCACTTCAAGTTCCGGAGATTCAACTGTTCGATCGAGAGAGAAAGCCCCGTGATCATCTTTGACAGCTTGGCAGAGGTGCCAGCATGAACAAATACGGAGCAGCAGCAGTACAAATTGGATTACTTGCGGTCGGAGTGACAGCATTTGGACTGCCTCGTCATTGCATATGCCTCCCCAACTGCCACATACTCAGCAGCTGCAGATACAGCAGGAAGAACAGCGTGATGCTAGCTGGCAACGACGCACTGCCCGATGAAGGCAGTGGCCCCAAAGCTATGGTCATCGACTTGCAGCACTCAGGGCAGCAGCTGCCCGATGAAGGCAGTGGCCCCAAAGCTACGGTCATCGACTTACAGCACACAGGGCAGCAGCTGCAGCCCCTCCAGCATGCACAGCAGTGCTTCAACAGCGAAGACACGTCTGAGCAGTGTGAGCGCGACGTGGAGTACTACAAAAAGCTGGCCGAACTGAACGTGCGGCTCTTTCGCGTCAGCGTGGAAGAGGCTCGACGATCTGCACTCGATGAGTGGCGAAAAGACGTCCAGGCCTTCGGGGTCGGTGCCCGTGCTCTCGAGCTCTTCGAGCAGTCCGGCCGCGTGCTCAAAGTCAGGAGCGCTGCCGAACAAGCATCTGCGGCATCAGCGGAAGCGGCAGCGGAAGCAGCGGCGGCCGCCGCCAGCAAATACAGGCAGGAGGCGGCGGCTGCGGCGGCGGCGGCGGCGGAAAAGCAGGTGGCTACGCCGCAGAGGGAGGCCGTCCAGGGGTCCAATCTTACGGGGCAGGAATTCTTTTTCGGAGCGGTGCTGACGCTCTTCTTCCTCTGGGCCATGGGCGCGGCGCTGCAGGAGATCGCGGACCGCCTCGCAATCACCCTGTACCCCGTCACTACGCTGTAGCTCTGTGGCGGCGCCACACACGGGCTGTCGCTGCACGTGCGGCGGCGGCGGCAGCGGCGGTGGCGGCAGCGGAGGCGGCGGCAGCGGCGGCGGCGGCGGCGGCGGCGGCGGCGGCGGCGGCGGCGGCGGCGGCGGCGGCGGCGGCGGCGGCGGCGGCGGCGCGTGGACGAATGGTGGGCTGCCGCCGCTGCCGGCGTACTCTCAGGAGCGGGGGGGGCGGGCATGTATGTACTTATCTTCGGTGAGTGGCGTGCGCGCGCTCTTGCTTAAGGTCCTGAAGTAAGCTGCTTGCGTTTCGCATGTGCTGCGCTGACTGTTGGCAGCAGTGGCGCACCGGTGGCGCTTGCGCAGTGATGGGACTCTCATGTATTGTAGTGCACCACACAGTTGTGCGAGGGCCGCGGCTCAAAGTTGGGACGAAACTTAGGGTTAGGGATAGGATTAGGGTTAGGGTCAGTGGACCTTCACAAACCTGGCATCAGGCGCATCCAGGCACCGATACCAACTGTTGCGATCACAAGCGGCATCATGCAGCAGTGCGCGACTTTTAACCCACACGCGTCTGCATGCCTGTTAATCTTCAATGTCAACGATGCGAGCATGGCATGGCAATAACACAGCCCATTCTCTTTCATCCCAAGCCAGTATGCTGTGCCGTACAATAGTTCGCAAATTAACATTGCGGTCACGACCCTTCGAATCGAACGCCTACTGACCGGGAGCAGTGACCAACAGAAAACTTCATTTAACATCCGACTCATCACTTGTTTGTTACACAGCAGACCTGGAAGTTTGTACCAACATGACAGCGTCAGCTGTAACCACATGTTGGCACACAGAACGTCAGAGTTCTCGATTCTGCAGCACTGGGCGGCGAGGGGCCTTGCAGTCCATGCTCGTATCTCATGCAACTTCTCATCACTATTATTCAACAATGTAGGCAGTCAAACTTGGCAGCTCTACAACGCGCACTGCTGACTGCTGCGCGATCGACCGCTCTCCGCTGCTGCGCCGCATGCTCACAGGAGGCGCAAGTTGAAGTTGATATCCAAGTTGTGGCGATGCATGGTGCTCAGTGCCTTCGCTGCGCAGCACGGCTGCGCATGGGATCGCGGTCCGTTTTGCACATAGCTGTATATCATGTACGGTGGTTTTGCGGATGGTGACGGTGTCTATGTCCATAGCTCGGCGGAATGCATGTACAGAAATGGGTGGGGGAGCACCATGGAGCTTGAGCGCCTGAGAGGGCGCACATGGTAGGGGGATAGGGTATGTATTGTGTACACAAACTTCAAGCGAGTTCAACATGCATAGTACGCAAGTGTCAGTTGTATGCCACTGTGGCATGCGGATGTTCATACACTGTACAAGGGGCATGCTAGTACCACCCAGTGCCGCTCCTCGGATGGGTGCCACTGGCAGGGGATTTCACGTATCACTCCATTTTCTTAAGGTAATATGATCATTCTGCAAGTACCGCCCGGTGCCGCTTTTCGGATAGGTGCCAGGGCCTTCCACATGTGTCACTTCTTTCAATATCATGATCATTCTGCATGACACATGGCTCAATCGTATGTCAAGCCAACATTGTCCAGACGTACTGCAAACGGCTGTGAATTGCGTTTTGACCTGTTCGCTGGTGTGCATATGTGGCGCGTTCAAACTTCATCAGCCCGGCTTGCGATGCCTATACAGAAACGATGATCTTTGTTGGATGTTGCCCTTCGAACAAGCATTCAAACTTCAATCAGATGGTGAAGTAGCACTTGAACTTCGGAGTTGAAGCTCGATCAAGAGATCTTCTGCCGCAGGTAGCGGCGACGCCACCATGGGGCTGCCTCGTGGCGCCCAGACCGGCGCTGGTTGCCTGGGCGCAGCGCTAGCGTGCCTGTTGGTGCCACTCTTGGTCGCACTGGCACTGCATGCAGTGCTGTTCAGGCGCGCATGGCGGAGAGCACAGGCCATTGCCCTGTACCTGCTCTTCTACGTGGCCACGTGGGCATTTGCCGGCGCCAGGGTGATGTTGTTGCCAGTCAGGAAGCTGGTGACGAAGCTCTGGGACAGCAGATGGCGACATAGGTAACTTTTGGGGGCTGCTTGTTGAACATAATTACACAGTCCCGCGAGCGTCCTTTCATGAGCTCTGTTTAAGCAGCTGCATCGTCGCATGGTGCTAGTCAAAAGTGGGGTCGTGTCCTTGCTGCCGCGGTGATATTACTCAAGCAAAGTTCGCATCGCGTAAATCGCTGAGGCCCTCCGATGCTTGGAATCAGAGTGCATGCTCCACAAATCCATCACTGGCATGTGCTTGAATGGCAACAGCATACCCCGCCGGGCGGCATCAACAAATAGTATTGCTCGTGCAATTCAACAATACATGCCACATCGTACTCCATCTGCCATGCATTGTCTTGCTCCCCGAGCTCTAATCCTGCCCTCCCATGTTTCCCACCTTGCAGGAAACGCACATGTAGACACAGTGACTCTGCCTCTGGCTCTCGCCTCTACATGCATGCGACTCTCACCCTCCACCGCTGTCTGCCATCCTGCCAATGCAGGAAGCAAACAGTTCAAAACAAGAGCAACTCTAAATCTGAGTCTGACTCTGACCATCTCGATGCGCATCTCCCGCACACCAGCGAAGCGCACAGACACTAGCAAATCTGACTCTGACTCTGACTCTGGTTCTTACTCTGAATCTGACTCTCTCCCCACATCCCAGGAAGCGCATAGACACCAGCGAGTGGAAGGGGGGGGAGCAGGGGCCTCTGCCACTGGCGCAGATGGTGACTCTGATGGATGCCCTCAATGCGTGGGCCAGGCGGAAGGGGCCGGGCTGCAGCGCAGAGGCGGGGGCGCCGCTGTGCTTCAGCTTTTCCGGCTGTTCCTGGCTCATGTGAGGCAAACAGCAATTGCTCCCTTCACTTGCAAATTGGAATCTGATGAGCTTTTCCGGCTGTTCCTGGCTCATGTGAGGCAAAATAACATGCCGTAAACTGATATTTGATGAGCTGTTCCGGCTGCTCCTGGCTCATGTGAGGCAAATACAGTGATCAACGTGGGTAGTGATCAAAATGGGTGCTCCGAAGTAATTGCGATGCTTAATGCGATGCTTCTTGATAAGTGCCAATGGCAGCATTCACCTCCAGTGAATATGTTTGCAGCTGCTCTTGGCTCTTGGGGCGCCACTGTGCGTCAGCTTTTCCGGCTGCTGCTGGCTCACGTGAGGCAAGTACAGTAATGAACACGGGTACTCCGAAGTAGAACGCTATGCTCCGCAACAAGTGGCAATGGTGGCCTTGATCTCGATACATAGTCATCCATTCCTTTGCCGGTGGTGCCACGTCGGCACCGCGCACAAGACGCCATCATTGTCGCATGCACTCGTGACGCTCACATGCATCCCAAAAACAGCTGATTCATTTACTCAAAAGCTACCTCAGCCTACCTACAAGGCGCTTTCGATGTGACACTCACATACATCCCGAAAACAGCAATGCCGTGTGAAACTACTCAGAATGCATTTACAATTGGATTGCGGCTGCTGATGTGCAGGTGGTACTGCCTTGGCGCCGCGCGCGATCCAGATGACGTCACACGACGCCTTCACTGTCGCGTGCACCTGTGACGCTCATATACATTGCGAAAACAGCAATGCCGTGTGAAACTACTCAGAATGCATTTACAATTTGGATTGCGGCTGCTGATGTGCAGGTGGTACTGCCTTGGCGCCGCGCGCGATCCAGATGACGTCACACGACGCCTTCACTGTCGCGTGCACCTGTGACGCTCACATACATTGCGAAAACAGCCGTGTCATGTGAAACTATGTCATGTTTTCATCGCCAAAATTAGAATGCATCTGCAATTGCGTTGCGGCTACAGGTGGTACCGCCTCGGCGTCGCGCGCGCGATCCATACCACGTAACAGGATGCCATCATTGTCCATGCGCATGCACATATGACGCTCGCATACGTCCAATTTCAATGATTTCCAAGTTGAACTACTTGATTGATATACTGCGGCTACTGATATGCAGGTGGTACCACCTCGGCGTCGCGCGCGCGATCCAGACCAACGTCCTGCGCGCCCAAGATGCCGTAACGCTAGTGCAGGAGCTGCAGGCGCCGCCGCCCGACGCGCCGCGGCAGCGCGCGCAGACGACGCCGCTGACTGACGGCGACAGCGCTCAGCAGCAGGGGGAGCGCGCCAGGGGGCAGACGGAAGGGGGGGGCGGGGGGGAGGGGGAGGGGGAGGGGGGGGGTGGGGGGGGGGAGATGGTGACGCCGGTGAAGCGCAAGAACTCGCTGCTGAACATGCTGCAGATGGTGGCGACGCCGAGCAGGGAGGCGGGCGGCGGAGGTATGTATGTATGTCTGGGAAGTATGTGTACTGTGACCTGCATGTATACTTGTCTTACAGGCGGTCAAGTACGGTACTGCACAAAACATAAACTTCAGAATAAATGTTGGCATCACAGCGCTTTGCTTGGTCGGCGATGCGGACGCCGTGTGTGTCTGTAGAGGTAGGCATATATGTTGCGTAATTGCACAGTGCTCCATACAGGCAACTCAGTGCACCCTATGAGGTATGTTTGTATACTTTTGTTGCAGCAAGTATACTTGAAACTACTTCTCTAGTGTGCTGGTATCTTAGGAGGCTGCATTGCAAAGTGAATGCAACAGAACAGAAGTGATGTTTGTTGGAGGTACCTGGCATCAAGGCACTCTTGGCTTGGTCAGAGAAGTGGACGCTAGTGTGTGCCTGTAGATGAAGGTATGTATCATTGAGTGACCACGGTGATTGGTGGAAGGCACTTGCGACTAACCATCCTTTGTCACCTAGAGCTCTACGATCTTTTGATTCGTTTCCATTGAGTAATTGCTCAGTGCTCAACACAGGCCGAAAAGTGGGCCTTTTACAAGAGCATGCAGGCTGGACGGACGGACGCAATAGTTGACAAGGGTTGAGTTTGTCGCAGACATCAGCAATGTGCTACTTTGCAGTGCAGTTGCAGTTGAAGTCTGAACTTCGCCCCAGCACGAGAGCTACCACCCTGGAGCCCAGAATACTGTGCATGTGATGGACAACAGGCATACACCATGTGCAACAGGTATGTCTTGCGGAATGGCAGGGGCGGCAAGAGAGACCGTTGCTCATGATCTGCTTTTCCCAGACACACAAAGGAGAGTAGTGAATCACAGCAGCGCAGCCAATCTTGCTGTGTGTCTATATGCACATGTAACACAGTGTACCTCGAAGTATGTATGAACGAGACAAGGGAGTCAGCACTACAGTTTGGGAGCAGGGGTCCATGCAGATCTCCTCGATGTCTGCACCTCATTGAGCACACTGCTACAGCACACCCCAACTTCAACATGCACCCATCCACTTTCAAGTTGGGATGGTTGTTTGTTTCGACACATTTATCACCCACGCCCCGCCATGTCGATGGCATTGCGCATTGCTCACATTGCAGAGTCAATCGTGTGTACCCATGCGAGCCTGGCACCGTCATGAACGACATCCAATGTGCCCACGTTTGACAATGACATGTATACTCACTCAAAAATGAGCAACGTTCTGATGCTGTGCCCTGGTGCATGCCTCCTCATTCCAGCATCTTTCCAGCAGTTAGGTGTCGGCGCCGTCATGACCGCCTTTGCCAACATCACTGGTTGTAGTGTATGATATGGCAGCACTAATCTTTGAAATATCCACGCACCACACTAATGCCTGTGCCCCCTGCTGCCCCCCCCCCCCCTTCTACCATCACTCCGTCATCACAGGCGTCAGCCTTGGCGCCGCAATGAACGACATCGCCATGGCCACCGTATTTTATGTATGTTACCCCAGGCTACACTGATGTCCTTAGTGTATATGATACCAGGCGCCACACTGACCCCTGTGCTGCGCTGCACCCCCGCCCTTGTGCTATGATGCCATCACCTAGGCGTCAGTCTCGGCGCCATGATGACCGCCGTTGCCAACACCACTACTCTTTCGAAGTAGTGGTGTATAATGTGATATCATTTTTAAAAAATTTAAGATCCACGCATCACACTGATGCTTGTACCCCCTGTGCTGCCATCACCACAGGCGTCAGCCTCGGCGCCGTGGTGAACGACTTTCAATTCGCCAACATGCCTCGAACGCTAAAAGCTTGCACACATAAGTCTTTTTGCCTACTGTGGTTATGGTGGCACTATTTGACTCGTGGCCAATGACTGCAGCAGCGGCGACCACGGTTATTGGTGGAAGGCACTTGCGGCTAACCATCCCTTGTCACCTAGAGCTCAACGATCTCTTGATTCGTTTTTCATACATACAGTGCCAACAGTCTGATATTTGAAACGCATACTCACACACTCGATCACTAACGAGCATCAGCTGATGCCTGTGCCCCCTACTGTTTCTCCGTGTTCAACTACCTTAGGGTTAGGGTTAGGGTTAGGGTTAGGGTTAGCCTCACCGCCGCAGCAGGTGTCAGCCTGGGCGCCGTCATGAACGACATCGCCAACATCACACTTTCACCACTGTATGAAGTACGGTATTACCACAGTAGTCGTCAACGCATCACACTGATGCCTGTGCCCCCCCCCCTTCTACAATCATCTCACGACCACAGGTGTCAGCCTCGGCGCAGTAATGAACGACATCGCCATGGCCACCGTCTCCAGCGACCGCAAGGAATATACACTGTCTGAAACAGTAATATGATATTTCAGGATAGGTGACCTAGTCTATGGGCAACATGCCGACCCCCCTGTGCCCTGCTACATTCTTATCCCATGTCCTCACCGCCACAGGAGGCGTCAGCATCGGCGCGGTAATGAACGACATTGCCATGGCCACCGTCTCCAGCGACCGTAGGGAGGGCCTCACCTCCCTCATCCAATCCCTCACCGCCGCCGCGGGCCGCGCGCGCCACTCCCTCTCCGCCGCCGGCAGCAGCGGCGGCGCAGCGTCGCGCAGCGTCGACGTGGTGTTTGCGGGCTCGAGCTGCGGCGCGCTGGTCGCGTGCGCGCTGGCGGCGGATGTGGACGTGGCGAAGTTGATTGCGCTCGCGCAGACGCTGACGGACTTCGCAGCGCGGCGCTTCGCGGGGCCCGCCGGCGCCATGACGCGCATCGTGGAGAAGGTGCGCGTGTGTTGTGTGTACTTCCATGGGGTATGTATATGCGCAAAGTGTCATAGATACGTGCATAAATGCACAGGGCGCTTTGCGGGGCCCGCCGGCGCCATGACGCGCATCGTGGAGAAGGTGCGCATATGTTATGTGTACATGGGGTATGTATTGCACTGTGTATTCATACATGCCCAACGATGACGACGGCGCCATGACGTGCGTCGTGGAGAAGGTGCGCGCGCGTGGTTCGGAATCCCTGTGTATGATCATGTGATTGCAAACGTGCCCTGCTGCCGCGCAGCGCGCACCGCCGCCATGCGGTGAAGTTATACCCATAGGTTGTAACCAGAAAGCGAGCCTTTGCTGAGGTCAGGGACGTGTTTGCTGAGCAGCGCTGCGCCGTTGTTGTACTGCGTGCCGCAGAGGATCCGCGAGTT
The DNA here is from genome assembly GCA_017506865.1 of Tribonema minus. NCBI lineage: Eukaryota > Xanthophyceae > Tribonematales > Tribonemataceae > Tribonema > Tribonema minus. The sequence continues at coordinate 507,451 of JAFCMP010000538.1, read as the reverse complement.
GCTGCCTCGTCACATACGTGTTTGCTGAGCAGTGCTGCGCCGTTGCCGCACCGCGCGCCGCAGGGGATCCGCGAGCTGCTGCCGAGCGGCGCGCACTGCCGCCTCACGGTGAACACTTTGAACCCACCTGCAATTAAGTCAGAGGTCACACACTTTTGAAGTAGTACACGGCATTTACACGGCCACAAGTGGACTTTCGTGTGACAGGGGATCCGCGAGCTGCTGCCGCGCGGCGCGCACCGCCGCCTCTTGGTGAAGAAACCCTATGCAAAGTCAACAGGATAGAAGTACATGCCAAGGTTGTCACATACGTGTTTCAGCAATTGCTGAGCAGTGCTGCGCCGTTGCCACGCCGCACGCCGCAGGGCATCCGCGAGCTGCTGCCGCGCGGCTCCTACCGCCGCCTCACGGGGCGCCTGCGCGTCTCCATCACGCTCCTCACGCCGGCGCCGCGCAACGTCACGGTGGACCGCTTCGACTCCGACGACGACGTGATCCGCGCGCTGCTGTGCTCGTGCTACATACCCCTGTACTACGAGACGCCGCAGACGTGGGCGGGGCGCGTGGCAGTTGACGGCGGTTTCACCGACAACCTGCCGCGCGGGGGCGGCGCGGCGCCCACCGTCACCGTCTCGCCGTACAAGATAGAGCGCGCGGTGATCGGACCCCCCTCCGAAAGGCCCCCCTACCCGCCCTGGATGAGCCTTGTGCCGGGCTCCCTCGATGAGTGCAAGGTGCTGCACGATGACGGTTTCGCGGACCTCATGAGCTGGCTGCGCGCGCTGCCGCAGCCGGTGGCACCGCCGCCGCCGTCGCGGCGCAGCAGCAGCGGGAGCGTCTCCTCCGCTGCGGCGCCGCTGCAGAGGTCAAATTCGGGGCAGTTCAGCCTGACCCCGCAGGCGTCCGGTCACTTTCAGCTGTAGCAGAGGTCCGAGTCGGGGGGGGGGGGGGGGGGGGGGGCAGCGGTGGGCTTGTGATCACTGATGTTTTGAAATTAGTGAGCCAGCCTCACGGGGGCGCTGCTGAGTGCCGCAATGCAGTATGAAGTGAAAGCCTCAGCTAGTTGGGCGGTGGGTAGCGTGCGCATACTGGTCAGCGGCATCATGTCATTGAGTGACTCCGACTCCGAACCAGTGTGACACTGTGGTCGTAGAGGTCAGTGACAAGGTGATGGCCCGATTTTGGTCTCCGCAGATGGTCATGTCGCAGCAAATGTTGCTCACGCCATGTGAAATTCAATGTACATTTTGTTTTATATTCTCGCTTTCCAGGATTTAAAAGGTGCGAAAAAGCCCAGATGATAGAACTGATGTCCGACTTTGAGTCAAGCTTGAAGTGCTACCAGAATCTACTACTGTTTGTGCCGTGGCAGATTCAAGAAGTCCAACTCTGAACATGCCTACTGTCAATGAGTGCTCTGCCCTGTGAGCGCACAGAGTGAGGTATTGCTGGCGTCATGCACTGGGATGTGCTTTAGACAAAGTTGCATCTGATAGTCCGGGAGTCACTGATGGCACATCTCACTCATCATACACATCTCACTCATCACGTCATCGCCGTCAAGTGCCAGTCGGGCAGTGCTGTAATGCATGGGCGATCTGATACACCTTTGTCTTGTTGAGAAGCTTCATGTGCACAGCGGTACACGACGTGACACGCGGGGCGAGCAGTATCACAATGGTGCATGTCAAATACAGACGCATGTATGCATTAGCAATAGTTGAAAACGCATTCCGAAGTTCACATGCACACGTGTAGTCACGTCATTCATGGCATGCTGCGCTTGTTCACATCATAGGTCCGCAACGCTGGGCAACGGCGGGCCCTGATGGCCCCCAACCCAAATGTGTTCTGTCATGACATGTATACATGTATACATGTATACATGGGAAGTAGTCAGCGGCACTTTGTTCTTAGCCATCGGGTTTACGGCTCGAATAAGAGTTCAAACCCACTTTCATTGGACGCACCACCTGAGAGCCATCATGCTGCAGCTCTGCAGATCTGCCAGCTCACAACCTCACTTTCGCTTTTTTTACGTCGGCGTAACGGTCGGAATAGACCGAGTAGATCGAATCTTTGGAGGAAAAACGGGCAAATTTTTTGTAGGGTTGGCAGGCCGGGGGAAATAAAGAGAAAAAAAGGGGAAGAAAGAGGAAGATTTAGCTCCAGGACCTTATTTAGCTGCTGCTGCTGCTTCTGCTGAGGCACATTTCTTGGTGTATTCTGCATGGGACAGCGCAGGACAGGGTTAAACATGATTGTAATGCACAAATACTATCATTTGAAGCGTGTAGAGTGCGCTCCTCATGCTTCTGAGCTCATGCACATGAGGCTGCAATACTGCAAAGTACTACAGTTGTCTCTGCACATGTGGGAGGTGTCTGGCTCTCCCAGATGGCTCCCACTGGCACACACGTGGCGATATCTGCAGTTTAGACATCACAGTATGCAGTTCTTCAGGCTGTGGAGCAAACAGACAAGATAACTTGAAGGGGCTGCCAAATAACTAATTGAAGAAACCCCTGGGAAGCTCACCTGCATTGCGGGCACTCAGCCCCCCGTTTAAGAGTTCAGTCATTGCACTCACGACCATGACACCACATGGACCAGCTTGAACTGAATGTTCACAGCCAAGCTGTCCAAACGTTGTCGTGTGACAAAACATATGGACCACAAGATGTAAATGTGGCGCATGAATGTGAAGCAGCTGTAGCAACAGTTTGTCTCTCAGTGAGCAGTTGAGAAAGGAGACCCTATCACCCATCATCATGAGCACTATGGCAATTGAAATTATACTATTGCGCGCATGCCATTGTGGTGCCTGCCGCAGTGCATGCATGCAGGAAAGAGCCACGAAGCTTGGCACAGACGCCTTAGGGAAACACATGCCGACTAGACGTCTTAGGAAAACATGTAAACTTGAGTCGCCATACAACCCACATTGACACCCACAAATATCCTCCAACAGGTATTTCACGTTACTGCTGTAGCCACAGCAGTACCAAGTCCCAAATTGAATGCATTGCCGGAGCGCGGCTGATACTGTTGGCTCAGGCAGGATATATCATATATGTAAATATATATGTGTATACTTGCCAGTGCACTCAGTCTTGCATACATGACATATGTATACTATTCATTAAATGAAGTTAGCATGTTTTTGAGCCAACTGCTTGTCAATGAGCAAGCACTTGTGTTAAGCCAAATTGGCAACGCTACAGAACTGTATATTTACTGGTAGTAGTAATACTCGGTACACACCACGAATTGCTATAACCTCAAATTATTGTGTGGAAGCCAGGACGCGAACATAGTTTTAACTGTTCCCCCTGCCATTTTTTTGTTTGACAGCAACAAATAAATTTTTGCTGTCAAACAAAAATAATTTTTAAATAGAAGTAATATTTTTTTGCTGTCAATCAATGAAATGGCAGCGGGAATAATTTTCTTGCTGCCAAAAACAATGGCAGCAGGAACAGTTAAGAATTCACCACTGCTGTATGAAGCACTGAAACCCCGCTGCAGAATGCACACACCCGGTCCGGTGCACTGTGGCACACAATGCTGTCCCGACCGTCAGCCGCCGGCTGCGCCCTATCAAGCGTCCAAAAGCGCGGCTGCAGCAGCGTCGCACATCTCCACTACTAATACTAGCAGTATTTCAGGTTCAACGTAGTTTACTTGAGTGGCACTTAGTCTTAGTAAGTTTTTGCCTCAGGCTGCTCGGCTCCTGGACCAGCAAACTTTGAATGCAACACAAACATAATATGAGCTCGCTTGTCTGTGATGGTCATGCTGTTGCCACAAGCAGCTTGACTGTGACTGCATGCAGTGCATGCATGGTCACTACCATATTAGTGTTTGTGCTCAGACTGTCGTGATTGATCAAATGCTGTCGATACTGCTGCCACCAGAAGCGGTAGCCGCATCATGTTGTTGAGGATTAAAACTGTTATCGTACTCAGTCTGGCAGGCTGCGAATGGTGGTACCGTGGTCAGCAACACTCTAGGGCTCTGTTAGCGTCAGATCCCAAATCAGTTTTTGTTGAGCACTTGTCAAGACTGCAGCTTACTGCAGATCGCAGTGACTACGCAGTGGCACGCCAGGACGGCAGGTATGATAATTGCTGACACTAAAGCTGCTATCTGCAGCAGGCCCTTGACAGTTGATCCGCGCGCTGCTGCCGAAATTCTCTTTGTATCATACTATCATACTATCTCATAATGGCTAAATAGCAACAGCAGGTTTGTGACTAACAAAGCAAGGAGCCTTGCAGATGCTGCATCGCAGCAGAGAGCCCAGCAGAGAGCCGTATGTCAACGCGAAAATGCCCACCTGCCTTCCTTGTGATGGCCACTGAGGTGCTAAACGATGACGGCCGAGGCGGAGTTGCAGCACTTCATGGGGTGGTCTGTCTTGTTGATGATGCTATAGCATTGCTGACGTGCTGTCTTGTTGATGATGCTAGAGCATTGCACGTCAGCAATGCTCTACTCAACTTTCCACAGCGCAGAGCGTGCACCTCGCGACTTCCGCATCAATGGAGCGTCGCTTCAGTGTGCGTCCTGTCGTGTTGGTGTTGCTTGTCATCGAAAGCTCGTCAATTGCACTTGGCAATGCGCTTCAGTCTTATGCTGTTGCAGCGACGTTCACACCAGCTCGGCCTGCAAGCTCTCTAGAGATGACTGTACTTGGCAGCATCGGCCTGAGCGTGACGAGAGCCCGGCCGCCCAGTCCACGATTGCAGCACAGCTTTTACGCGGTACTCATACTCTCCTCTTGGGCGAATGCTTCTGCTCTCTCGCGCTGTGTACTTTTTATTACTACAAAGGCGACATCGCAAGAATAAATGGCAGTCGACAACGCAGTTTTGGTCAGTTTTTTCACTTTTGGGCTGTCGACAGTCGACAGGCCCCCCCAAAGTAAAATCTGCCTCGGACGACATGGTCGGCGGCGCAGGCGGGCATACCTGTAGAAATCTATGATGCAGCGTCGGCATAATAAAACCAGTAGCCGCAGGAGCGTCGCGCTCCTCTCTTGCTCATGTCGTGTGCACTCGCCAGCGGCTATTCCGTGTTTTAGTGCTCGAGCTGCTAGTGAGCTGCATCGTCACAATACCCCGCGTGCAAAGTAGCGTGAGCGAGACCGCAATCACTCTCACTCTCCAAGTCCCTCCTGGCCCTGGCAGCTCAAAAGACAGACCTTCAAGCAAGCGCCTGAATCCGCAATCCTCCCGCCGTCAAGCAACCATGATGAAGACCATCGCCGCCGCCGTCCTCGCCATCAGCGCTCTCGCCTCGGCCGCGCCTGCGCCTGCCACTCGCTGCCCCACAACTGCGACGCCGGCCGACTACCCCAAGTGCCAGACTTTCTGATACCAGGCCCAGCTCTCGTCAGTTCACCACCGGTACTGCAACGTAACATGGCATCTCTTGCAACGTGAACGCATTCCCAGTGCGCGCGTGCTGTGTATTGGTCGTGAGCACCGCTCGCTTGCACATTATTGCTTGCTCAAAAATAGTATCTCCCCGCCACGCCTGCCGCCGCTGCCGCAGGTGCATCACGAGCTTCGACAGCTGCGAGCCTGTTGCCACGTGCGACAACGTGATGTGGGACAAGGAGCAGGCGTTGTGCTTCGATGGGTGCGCAAGCGCAGAGTACAGCAACGGCTCACCAGTGTGCTTGGCTACCGAAGCTGAGGGAGCGTGCGTCGTGGTGTGGGTGAGTACCGCATCCGGATTCCGATAGTATACGTGCGCTTGCTTGCCTGCGTCATGGAAGTAGCGTGTGTACACCGCGCCATGCAACTACCAGTGGTACATGCAGGCGTCTAAGGCCTTGAAGCATTGCATTCCTGCTGCAGCATTGCATGCACCATAGCTGCTGTGCTAGGAGCCCTTGCAGCTGTGCTAGCGTTTTTGCAGTTCCTCGTTCAAACAAAACAGAGCATGCATCAGTGTCGATCCTCCACACTCAGCCACCTCAATTTGATGTGTGACTGGAGGCTGCTAATCACATTCACATACTCTATGAGCAGTGTTGCAGCGTTTTCTGATACCGCTCCCTGCCCCCTGCGCTTCATACTATGATACCGCTCCCCCCCCCCTGCATGCACACACACGCACACACATGCACCCCCTCAATTAAACTCCCCCCCCACCCCGCCCCCGCCCCCCCGGGGCCCCCGTGCAGAACGGCGGCGTCCCCGAATGCCTCACCGACCACTGCAACGCGCGCGTCGAGGGCTGCACCAACATCGGCTGGTGCCACGCCGTCGGCGAGCCCTCCGGCGACGGCGTCTACTGCTTCGACGGCTGCACGGCGGGGGGCATTATCAACTGGAGCCCCATGGGGGTCCCCTTCTGCGACGACCACTTCACCCCCTGCCCCCTGGGCCCGCACCCCCACTGCTACAACGCGGGGGGCACGCTGTCGCCCGCGAGCCTGCCGACGTTCGCGCCGACCGCCGCGCCGACTTCCGCTTGAAGTTGAGGTTCACTGAGGATGCGTCGCCGCCGCGGCGCCCCAAGGTGGCGCCGCGGGGGAGGAGCTGCGCTGTTGAAGATTTTGTTGGGTGAGTGATCATGTGCCTGTGACGCGTGGTGCATGGCTGTCTCCCTCACCCATGAGTGGTTTTCCAGGCTGATGATTTGTGTAAGCACTTCTTCGAAACCTTGTGGCTTGTAGTGACGGCTTGCAGTGCCTGCTTGCTGCCTGCAGCCATCGAAAAAGCTGTGTGCTTTCGTGTCGAGCCACGGAGAGTGCCTTTCGCTGCAGCAGTCCCAACAACTTTGTTGTGTGTTGGATGCGGATGTGCTATAGCTTGCATGACAGGACCGTGTCGACAGCCATGGTGATCATGTGAGCACAGTACAGTACCCTGTCTGACTGTGCCCTTTCTCTTCTCCGCTGCAACCCTACGCTGCCGTCTGCAGATTCGGGCCAAATATACTACCACCCAGCCCCGTGCGCCGTTGAATGTTGTTCCAAGACCGACCCGTCACCGTAATGTGGGAACGTTTGCTGCCAGGTTTACCGTGAAGTTCCAACGTGCAGTGCACCCCCTTGAGGGGAGCGGCACTGTTGAAGTTGCAGCGTGGCATTGTTGAAGTTGAGAGTTGTGTTGGCCGGCTATGTAGAGCCCCCCGTACGCCTCACTGTTGCGCATCGCTGTTGTGATTGTATACTATTGAGCAGACAACGCTCTGAGACTTCAACTTGCAGTTCGCAGGTCCACGGGCCCTTGGGTGCTGCCGCTATCACAAAATCCCCCTCCCCTTCGCTTCTCCTGAAGTGCGTTTTTCCCATCGATGGCAGCAACACAGACGCTTTTATGGCTACACTTCAAAAATGAACAATTGATTTTTTACCCAGCGTTGTGTGTGCTTGAGCTTTTTCCGCCATGCCGCTGCTGGTTTGCTTTGTTGTGTACTTGACTGCCAGTGCGTGCGCCGCGCAGTGCTAAGTGCCAGCCAATTATTTCTTCAGTAAGCATGCTCAACAGTCGCTTGTCTGGCTTGCATAGTTTTGTTTTGGTGCCAGTGAGCACCTGCCGTTGCATGATGTGCAGTGGGATGTTCATTTGTGACTTGCCAGGTTCAAGTTGTTCTTTGCAGTCGTGGTCTGCTGCATGATCATCGCGTGTCTCGCGCTGTACTTCGAAGTATAATTCATGCACGTCCTGGTCACCTGAAGACGCAAGCACATCTATCCGGTAGACCTGTGTGCGTACATACAACATGCCTGGTATCCTGTACATGCATCTTGTTGCTTGGCACGCCTACTGGAGCAGTGCGCACCATACTGTGCTACACTATACTATAGTAGAGTAATTTCTGGCAGCCTGTGCGGCATTTCTGGCAGTCTGTACGCACAAGAAAGTCTAGACATTGTGTCTTGTGTCCATATTGTTCCTAGAAAGGGCAGGGGTATGTATCAGTTGTACTGCGACGTCGTGTCCTGCAATAGGCGGAATGCCAGTTTGCCAGCTGCTGCACGTGAAGATATGCCTCAGAGGCTGTGCAGCCCGTATCTGTAGCTTTTGACTACCATCAAGAGATTCACTCCGGTGCACGTGTGTAACATTTAATTTACTGCATCTGATGTTTAGGTGATTTGTTTAAGTGTGCCGGATGTGGTGTGCTGCATGGCTTCATGAGCTTCACGTAGTGCGACCATTACTTGACATTTCTTGCATATGCTGCCACATGCAGCATGTTCCAGGCACGTCGCCACAATGCCTTCCTGCATGTAGAAGCTGGCTGTCTCCCAAATGCCAGATGCCGTAGTACGAACGATGTCTGCTTGAACTCCGCCTGCCACTGCTTTGCACGGCTAACTGGCGTCACGCCGCCTGTCAGTGCAATGGCGTGCACGCCTGCGTCCATTGTCAAGGCCTATGTTGTGTGGATCAGTGATGCGGTGGACAACGTTGTGTTCAATCACAGTAGCTAGTGCATCACACTCAGCGGCTGCAGGCGCCGACATTGTCCCCTTGCACCCCCCTATTCATAGCCCTCCAGTGGCTGCAAAGGGGCCCGGGGAGGGAGGGGCCCGAAGGACGCGCGGGGAGGGAGGGGCTCGAAGGACGCGCGCCAACGTCATATATATGAGCACGCAGTGTGCCATGTTGCTGAGCACTGGGGAGCGCAGATAACGTCGATGCATAGCACATGCCATCGTCAATCAGAAGCAATTTTGGACAAGTCAGCAACTGCTGCTCGGGCTGTACAGAGTCAAGAATTCCTCGTCAAGCCATTCACGTGCTGACATGCAGGCATCACACTCGCATTTTCATGCTTGTACCATGTACAGCCTATGGCAGCGCTCAATCCGAATGCTGTGCAGCAGTCACTGGCAACAACGAAATAAGCTTCCATTAACAACGGCTACAAAAGAGGATGCTGCGCGCTCGCCGTGCGTGCACCACCAGCACACTTCAACAGCGCGTACTTCAACGTAAATACAACCATCTGCTGGCGCTGCCTCGCGGTGCGCATGGCGCACAGCACATATTGCTCATCACTGCCCCGCTTCAACTGCCTCTTCAAGTGCCCCTTCATCCCCAAGAGACACTCCATCCTCCCCTTCCGCAAGCGCCTCCTCATCGCCGCCACTGAGGGGCCCCTGCGGAGGAGCCCACCTTCCCCTTAGGCTCTTCTCAAGCGACACTTCCGCCACCACTGGCCACCCCTGCTTGGTGGGTGGCAGCGCCTTCGAAGGCGCGTTGGGGCTGAGGCGGCGGACGCGGACGTTGCCGTACGCGCGCGTGAACTTGCGCGCGGCGCGCTTCAGCCGCAGGCTGTAGCGGAGCGTCACCTGAGGTGAAGTTCACATGGCAGCAGTGCAGCGCGGGCGCATTGCTATTATTAGGACTGGCTGCGTATGCTGTGCCTTTCATACGACTAGAGTGATCAATGGCCTGCGAATGGAAGTGAATTTGCGCGCAGCGCGCTTCAGCCGCAGGCCGTAGCAGAGCGTCACCCGAGTTGAAGGCAACATGGCATGGTAGCAGTGGCAGTGTGTGCAGATGCTGTTGTTGGGACTGCGTACGCTGTGCCATTCATAAACAGATTAACGGCAGGGCAAAGACTGCAGGTGCCTTGGACAGACTGCACTGCTGCTGTGCTATTTGTTGATTTGGGTTCGTTACACGCAACAGAAGGTGGCGGTGAGGGATGATGTGGTAGCCGCAGCAGCGTGGTAGCTAATGTCAACGAGAACGGATCTGTAAGCGTCGCTTTGCCGCGCACTCACATGCTGTGTGGCAGCTCACCTACTATCGATGCACCCATTAGCGCATACAAACAGCAATTGAACATCATCTCCCCAAAGGGCGCTACGCGTTGCAGCGCACGTTGATGATCTGATACTACAGTGCAGGGCAATCACAACCGCTTTTGAAAGTGCACATGATGGCACGCACGCATACACTCCGAGGATGCAGGCAGACAATGATTAAAGTGTTGGTGCTGTTTGATAGGGCCATCGCGACACGCTCGATTTGCTTCATGGCACATCAAGGTGCTCAAAAAACCAGGCAGCGGATACCTGGCTGCATCGGCGACTGTTGCTTCAAGCTCTTCGTTACACACCCGAAGCCCCAACATATTACACAGTGCTGCCTGATGTATACCAGCAGAGGCCCAGGAATACATGCGCAAAGTGCAAGTGCTTGCTCACCTCTTTGGCGGGCACGTCAACCTCAAAGACTATGCGCCTGTTGGCGGGCGTGAACCGCCATCGCCTCGCGACGCCCCCCCCTTCGTAGGGTCCCGTCTTAAAGGTGCCATCGCGTTTGAGAACTACATACCCTATGCAGTCCTGAAACCCTGCCAGCCCCTTGCCCTGGGAAACGTGCACATGAGATAGGGGTTAACAAGGGGGCACTTGAGGACAGTTACGGCAGTTGCGTCAGGGTAGGTAAGTATGCTGCTGCTGCTGCTGCAGGAGGGGGGGCGAATGTCAGTTACAGCAGTTACAGCAATGGGTAGGTACGTACGCTGATGCTCCTTGCAAGCCCCCCCTTTCAAGGGCACGGCGCATGCGCGGCAGGCCAAGACGTGCGCGCGTGGTGTCAAGTGATTGCTTCTGTTCCAGGACAAGTTCAAGTTTGAATGTTCAAGTACGCCGTTCAGGATGCACCTGCACCTGCATCTGCATCTGGCACTCCAGCTTACTGCGGGCCATAGGCGTGCGCATGGCATTGTCCGACTGCCGTGGCAAAATACTTAAAAAAATGCAACAGAAGTACGTCGTACTTTTCATTGATTCCTGCTGAGGGCATGACATAGCCCGGATAGTTGTACTACACGCAGTACAGTTTTTTTAAATATCCTGGCGTCAGCGACAGTGGCCCCATGGGCAGTGGCTGATACAGAATCTGAGCCAAGGGCTATAACACTAACCCTAATGCCAACCCCTGATAACACACATCACCTCAGCGCTCAGCGCATTCATGGAAACCCATGGTCTCACTGCCCTGGCAGCGCGCGTGCGCCTGCGCCGGCTGGGCCTGGTGACACCATGCTAGTCTCTGCGCACACCGCCTGCTACAACCAGGCGCACATCAATTTGAGCACTGTGCGCGGCGCTCACTTATGGTTAAGAAGACAGCAGTGTCCATGAACATTAGTTTTTGTTTCAGTTCTTTTGAACCATGCCGGGCTGCGAGCCGTGCCCTCCACCCGCCGTGTCCAGGTGGAAATCGCACTGAGCACTGGTTTGATGTCGTGTTGAAGTTTGAGGTTGTGTGTGCGGCGACTGCCTTTGAGGCGTTCCAGTAGCACAGCGAGCTGCCTGAGCTGCTCCTTCGAATGACCTATAAATGCAATGTGTACTCAATACTGGCTTGCAGGTGATTCCGGGCACCAACCAGCGCGAGCATTGCGTGCCAGCAAATGAGTGTTAGGAGTTTTAACGGCACAAAAGGGTTGAACTTTGAAGTTACCTCCGCGCCGTCCGCAACAACCGCCTCGGTGACGTTCCAGTACCCCAGCAGGAACTTGGGCTGCTCCTGCCACCCGTGCCGGTTCATTTGCGGCGGCTGGTTCAAATCCAGCAGCTTCGTGCGCGACAGCCGCTTCCTCCGCACCACTCCCCCCTCACCCCCCTGCTCCCCCCCCTCCCCAGTCCCCGCAGCTGCAGCATTGCTCAACGACGCCCCCCTCTCAGCGCTCAGCGCGCCAATCCCCGCCCCCCCCCGCCCCCTCTACCACAAGCCCCCTGCCGCGCAGCAGCAGAGCGTGCCCCTTCCGCCGCCCTCGCGAGCGCCGCTGCCGCCGCCGCGCTGACAGTTACACATGCAGCGGCGGCGAAACTGCCGCTCACGCGCGGCGGCAGCGCGAACGCGGCGGCGACAACAGATGTGCGGCGCGCCGCTAGCAGCCCCGTGAGCACCACCTGCGCGCCGAACAGTGCGAGCGTGGCGCTCACGAGCAGCGTCGCCAGCAGCGCAAAGGCGGCGCGCTGCGAGGGCAGGCGCAGGCGCGCGCGCGCGGCGCAGAGGGCGCGCTCCGCAACTGGCGCCAGCAGCAGCGCTCCGCCGAGGCGGAAGACCTTGGTGACCTGGCTGCCCGCCCAGACTAGCGCGAAGACCTGGGGAGGAAAGGGGAAGGGGGGTGGGGGGGGGGTGGGGGGGGTTGGGGGTTGGCATGACAGGCGTGGCAGCGCAGCGGCTGCGTCTAGGGGGGGAGGAGGGGGAAGGGGGGTGGGGCGGAAGGGTTGGTAAGACAGGGCGTGGCAGCGCAGCAGCTGCGTCTGTTGATTGAGGCATGTGCGTGGTGGTAGGAGTATGTACAATAGTGCTGTGGGTAGCAGCGTGACAGCGCGTGTGCTAGTGTTACACTGGCTGCGGTGAGTCCTGACCCTCATCCTAAGGCGACCTGTGCAGGTTCCAATGTACAGCTTACAGCAGAGAAAGTGCGCTGCCAACAGTCACGCCCTGCTCGTTAGCACTGGAAGGAACTGACACGAACCGCATTGCAGTCTGGGGCACTTGAAACGGCAGGTGCGTCGTCGGCACTATCAGCAAAGCATCAGCAATCCGTCTGAGCTGTTATGGCGATGCCGTGCGCTGCAGAAGAGTGTTTCTCTCCACTGCGCACATCAAGCCGCTATCATGCAGTCGCTCGCCAGCAGAGCTGGGGCATCAATTACGTGGCCTGGACGAGTACGACGTGTAGATAGTGGCACTCAGCAGCTGCAGCGGCTCGCTTTCAAGCCCAGAACACGCCAGCATTGCCTGGAATCAGTGGTTCTGCATGAGGCTGACTTCCCATCATGGCGTGTCCTTCGCTCTCTTACCTTGAAAAACAGCTTTGCGGCGGCAGCAACTCCAGCGGGGGCTCCCGCCCCCCTGGTGGTTCCGTACCATGCCAGCGCAAAAGCTATGGAGTAGTACACTCCATTGAGAGCTCCATAAGCGAGAATTCCAGCAAAGCCATAGCTTCTAAGCTTATTCATCCCCTTCAAGCTGTCCGACTCCACTATAGTTGATGTTGCAGCAGCAGTGGCAGCGTCATCGTCGCCAACCGCTGTCTGTTCTGACGGCGCTGGCTCCTGCTGCTCTGCAGCCATGCGCAGATGACAACGCACTCGGTCACAGCTAGAGCGCACGTGATGTCGCAAAGGCTGTTGGCATAGTCTCCCATACGCCGAATTGCTGTGCATTGAGTGCGATCTGCCATTACGCCAGAAGCTGCTACCACCGCCGGCGAATGCTGTGACCCGTGCAGCCTTGACTGCAAGCACTGCTGCTGCCCCCAGCAGCGCGCTCGTTCGACACCGCACCATGATTTTTAGTCTCGCAACACACACGAAGCTCAAGTCAGAGTTGAAGTGGGCGAGTCTTTGAAACCGGATTTACTGTACGATCTTTGAGCTGCTGCTGCAGCAATCGTTCGAGATCTGGCGCTGAGGCTGCAAGTCATCTGGTTCTGCGCTGTAACTGCATTGAGGCCTTCATGAAGAATTTGCTGCGCATCGGACATGAGTGATTGACAATTGTGTGCCTACACACCATGGTGTGTGTGTGATGCAGTGATGCACGTGCGTGCTGTACATGCAGTATAAAACGTGAATGGCAGCTGCGACTACACTCGTTCGTGTGCGCCGCTGCGGGGTCCTAGGCTGGCGTATGGTAGCCTTATTCTGCGCTGTTATGCTGCGCTGTATCTTGACGAAGCCGGACGAAGCCTGATTATGCCATGCTGTTTTACGAAGCCTTGTTTGCCATGCGCTGTTGACTGGACGAAGAAAAAGAAAACTGCACAAAGCGCGTTGCAAAATCTGACGAATTTGCCTTGCTGCTTGTGGACGAAGCCTGATCTGCCACAGTCAATCTGACGAGGCTTTACCTGCCATCTGTGAACGAAGCCTACTCTGCCACGACGTACGCTGTAAACTACGTTCATCTGCCGCAACGCCGATTGCCTGACGAAGCCTTCTTTACCATGCGCTGCTAAGTGGACGGACCCTGATCTGCCACAAGTATTTGAAGAAGCCTGTCCTCGCCATGCGCTGTTCTAAACGAAGCCTTATCTTTCATGTGGGCGCGAGCGAGCCGAGTGCAACAACGTCATGGCGTCGGCAAAATTGCGCAAACGACAGGCTCCTTGAACAGCATGTGGTTTATTCAGGTTGCTCGAGCCTGACTGGCTAATTGTCAGGCCTGGACGAAGCCAGCACATGTGCACTGCTTGCGCGTTGCCGAGCTGCTGGCAATGCGGACGCGCGAGGCCTCAGCGCCGGTTATCGGGTCATAAATGGCCTTCTTCAGCTTTCGACCAATAAAGAGCCGATAATCCCTAGTGTCGCTCTGGCCACAAGCGATGGCGCGAGCTCGCCAGTCGCGTATCTTAGTTCTGTCCTCATTCAGGCCTGTTCTGAGAAGCGCGTTCGCTATCGCTGCCTGGTTCGTCCCATCAGAGGTAGTTGCGAAAGTCTGACATTCTCGTAGATACACCCCAGCGGCTTAAACCTAGGCTTTTCAAGCCTTAGGAATGGGGAAAACCAGGTAACGAACGTGTTGTCATTTCCATGTAGGCATGTGTTGCTCTTGCAGTCAGTGCTGTCACAGTCTACCTGTCTGCTCTGCGCTCTGTGGTTTGGTCGCACAATCTCAACCTGTACTTGCTCGATACGTCCTGCAACATCTGCCTGGCGAAGCAGCTCAACATCACCCGCCCTAGTCCAGCTCCCTCGAAAGGTGCAGGCGCCTCACAGCATGCTCTCGGCGCAGCGCTGTCTGTAACTTGAACACGAGCGCCGCTATCATTCAAACATGCTGGTTGCGCGGTCAGCATTGGTGCAGATCGGTCCCTGCACCACCATGCGGAAGCTCTCGCGCTCCGTCAGGCTAGCTTCGTGAATCAAGAGCCTATCGATGCGGAAGGTAAGGGCTGGCAGCTGCTGCGCTGCAGGCCCTAGCCCTAGCTCCACATGTTGGCCAAAGCGGCTGCGCGAGATGCGGCTGGCCTGACACCTGAGATGCCAGAAATCGCGACACTCGATGGTGATTGCGTGCAGGTGCTGCGGCAGCGCTCGGAAACCAGCTTCGGGCCACACGTGGGCGTCCACATGCAGCAAGCGCAGCTCCCTCAGCAGCCACTGCGGCAGATAGCTCTGTGCCGCCTGTTCCAGGTACAGGCCAAGCCCAACAGCCCAGCTGGCTCCAGCCGCCAGGCACGGCAGATCTAGCCAAAGCTCGTGCAGGAAGTCCGGCAGCGCAGGCAGCTGACAGCGCTCGTCGTAGTAGACGTACGCGTCGATGTTCATGCTCAGCGTCTCGAGGGTGCCCGGCAGGGACAGACTTGAAAACCATTCCGGCAGGGATGGCTGCATGTACCTCGGGTCGCCGCTTTCGTCGTCATCGATTTCGGCGTCGAAGCTGATGCACAGGTGCTGCAGGTCAGGCGGAAGAGGGCGAGGATCGTGATTCCACAGCCACAGCTCCGATACGCCGGCTGGCCAGGCCAGTGCAGACTCCGCAAGGGCCTCGGCTCCCTCCCCGTCCTCCGTCTCCTGCACCAGCAGCAGCGGTGCTGGCCCCACTACCGCGGCTTGCACACCCTGCTCAGGCTGATCAGCCTCCTCCGCGTGCTCCGGCAGCGGCGCTGGCATTGCCACAGCGGCTTCCGCAGCATCATCGGGCTGCTCGGTGTCCTCGCCATCATGCTCTTCGTCGCTCTCCTGCTCATCGCTCGCCAGTTCCTCCAGCGGCAGCCAGAAGTCGCGGATGCACACAGCCGTGAGGCTCCCGGGCATGCACCGCAGGATGTCTTTGAGCCCCAAGACTGCTCCAAAGCTAACGTCTAGGCTGACCAGGCCCTGCGGCACTCTGCCTAGGCGCCCAACGAAACCTTCAGAGGGTCCTTTGCCAAGTTGCAATTGCTGAATGCTGAGAGGCAGCGGAATGGGCTCCAGGCCGAAGTCACCGCTCAGCACGAGGTCAGTGACTTGTCGTCGCTGCAAAATGGCTCGCTGCACCGCCGAAAGTGTGCCTTCCCCCTGCAAGCTCACAGTGCAAGTGCAGCACGCCCTTACGCAGGCTAACAGCTGCTGATCTAGGCCCCAGGCTTCGCGTGGCAGGACATCATTCTTAGCCATAACTTCTAACGCCCATGATATCGCCCCCTGCTGGTCAGTGTCACGACGCTTTTTCTCCATGTTCAGAGGCTCCTGCGGCAGGGCTGCCACCACCCGGACTAACTGCAACTTTTTGTTGAAGTGAACCTGATCGACGTGAGCACGTAGTGACCTTGGACGCGTCATGGGGAAGTCGAAAGAGGCCGTAAAGCGCAAGAAGGCGCTGAACGGGACGCCAGTACCTTCAGCACCAGCAACAGGTCCACTGGAGCTGGCAAACATACCCGCAGTGCCAGCCCACACTGTGTTGCCAGCGAAGCCATCGTCATTGAAAAAGCGAAAGCGCCAACGACTCGCAGAAGCGTCCATTGAATCTGTCAGTGGTGAGGCGACGGGTGGTGCTGTCAACAACACCGATGGCGCACATGCATCAAGTGCTGCAGACAAACATGGCACAGGCGCGGTGGCACTGAAGAAGAAAAAGCGCTCCCACTCCCACTCCCACACCGATGACAATACAGCAAGCTCAAGCGTGCACCAACAGCTGCAGCATCCGCATCCTCATGACGACCCCGAAGCAGCATCAGAGTCTCCTAGCGCTGCAGCTGCGCCGCCTGCACAGCCATCGAGAAAGAAGCGCCCTCGCCCGGAGCGCAGTCCACCAGTCACACAAGGCAAAGAGCAGCAGCTCCAGAAATGCAGCGTATCCACAACAGCGTCCAAAACACAAGCACTCAATGGCAATAGACCCTCAAAGGGTAAACGACTAGCATCCACAATGGCGATCGAAGATCGTGGAGGTGTTAAACCTAGAAGCGCTGGCGAAGGCGCCAGCAGCAGCGGCGGCGGCGGAGGCGGAGGCGGTGGCGGTAAGAAGCCGCTGATGTCAAAGCTGCAGGAGGCCATGAAGAGGAAGCTGGAAGGGGCGAGGTTTCGCATGCTGAACGAGGACCTTTACACGAAGCACAGCACTCTCAGCTTCAGCCAGTTTTCCGAGGAGCCGGACCTCTTTGACATCTATCACAGGGGCTTCAGAGAGCAGGTACGACACCATCATCAAGGATAGACTACTTGGCTGTGCGTGAAGGCCTGATGCTCTTCATCATCTGCATCCGCCAAAGTTTGAATGTTGAACCCTCCCAACAGCGGCACGAAGCATGCATGCCTCTGCTGTGCTGCTGAAGCACCATACAGTATGTACAGTGCCTACCCTCATGCGCTACTCTGGCGGTGCCGCGCCCACCGCTGTGTTGAGAAGCAGAAGCGTTGCGCGCGCTGCCCTCGACCATGTTTCAGTCGCACACAAGCAATCTGTGATGCTGAGGTAACCATGTCAAAGCGGGAAGCCAGATGCGCATGCCCACTGCTAAGCACCCGTGCCTAACGCAACATATTGTCATCATTATCACCGGGTGCGACGCTCTGCAGCACATCTCATCACTTTAGAAACGATACGTACACAATCTACATGAACAGAGTCGCATGTGGTGCATAATCTACATGCACATGTTCGCATGTGGAGGTCACAACGCTCTGCAGCACACCTCATCACTCCAGAAACTACATGTACGCTATGAACACATGGAAACGAATCAAAAGATTAGAGCTCTAGGTGACAAGGTGTGGTGAGCCGTCAGTTTGAATGCCTTCCACCGATGACCGTGGTCGCCGCTTCTGCGGCAATCAGCCACGAGTCAAACAGCGCCACCATATCCACAGTAGTCAAAAAGACTTATGTGTGCAAACACATGTAACTGCAGGTGGAGAAGTGGCCCGTCCACCCCCTGGACGTCATCATCCGCTGGCTCAAAAAGTACCCGAAAGCCGTCATCGCGGACTTCGGCTGCGGCGAAGCGCGCCTCGCGCAGACCGTCCCCAACCGCTGCCACTCCTTCGACTTGTGTGCGCCGAACGCGCACGTCACGGCGTGCGACATGGCGCACGTCCCGCTGCCGGACGCCTCCGTTCACATTGCCGTCTTCTGCCTGAGCCTCATGGGCACGAACCTCGCGGACTTCGTGCGCGAGGCGCGGCGCGTGCTGAAGCCCGGGGGGCTAGTCAAGGTCGCGGAGGTGCGCAGCCGCTTCGAGGGCGCGCCGGGGGGTCTCAACGCGTTTCTGGGGGTTATGCGGCGCCTCGGTTTCGACCAGCGCCAGTGCGACAACACGAGCACCATGTTTGTGATGATGGAGTTCAAGAAGGCGTCGCGCGCGCCCGAGGCGGACGTCGAGTTTACGGCGAAGGCGTGCGTGTACAAGCGCAGGTAGCGCGGCGGCGGGGGGGGGCGCTGGGGGAGCTGCAGAGGTTGCTGCTGCAGCGCTTTAAAAATAAATAAAGAGCATTCATGATTATGGTAGCTAGAAGTCAGTTTTTCCCTCCTCCCCCCTTGTTCCAGTACAAAACTTGTATGTCACTGCACGTGCAACGGTGTTGCTTGTTTGGCTTGTGATGATGACGAGGCATGCACTGGCTCATGTGTGCCTTGCTTGCCTGTTCATACAAAAAACATGCACCGGTAGTTCAGCTGGTGCTCACTTCACTGCAGCACGGCGCCATGTATGCTGCTGTTGTGTTCAACTCGAGTTGATGCGCTTCTGTGTGGACACGACGCGCTTTGGCAAATTGAAAGGTGCTGATGAAATTTTGGTCCTGGGATGGGAGTGTCAATCATATTTTGTACTTATGATCTTGTATTTATAGCAGCCCCAAGGTGGGCTTGATGCGTTGGATAAGAATGCAAAAAACTAAAATCGGACGGGCCCTTAGAGCCCTGCGTTGCAGGCTTGTACTAGACTCATGGGGGGCAGACACAGCGGCACCCAGTCTGAGCCACACCTATCGTAGCCGATGTCTCCATCTCTTGAGCGAAAACGCCGGAGGACCGCGGTTATGCCTCTAGTATACATTTGGGCCAGAGGCGCCCGGTCCTCGATTCCTTGCCTAAGCACGCCGCTGACGTGCCTGGCCGAGGTTCTCTTTCTTGCGTGTTCAAGCAAACGATCTACAGTGTGCCCTGATGCTATCCGTATCCCCATGTTCCAATATCCCCTGCTGCTGCCCAAAGCCGTATCCTCACCACACGCGACTCCGCAGCTCCTGCTCACAGCCAGCATCTCCCATCCCCTTGCTGCCTGATGCACCCTCGCCACCATCAGCGCCACCGCGAGTGCTGCCGCACCTCTCGGTGCTAACGAGCAGTTTGTACAGTAGAAGCCGGCAATGCATTTTGCAGCATACCTACCTACCGTATTTTTTGATGCTGTGTCTTCCACAAGCATGTTGTTTGCGTTGCCTAAAGCTGCGTTTTACACTGTGCAGTTGCTTGCAGCAGCGACGACAGATCGTGCTACGATGGCTGCAGAGGGCGGCGGCGGCAAGTGTCCCATCAAGAGGATCACGCAGTCCGTGCTGGTCAGGCTCGTGTGGCTCCATGTGCTCCTGTTCCTGAGCTTCTTGGGCCTCGGCTCAGGACACGACAACACCGCCAGCCCTTCAGTCCGCGCTGCGAGCTGGAGCAAGTGCCCTCTTGCCCGCGCCTCCCGCTTCGCCTCCACCGCCTTCCAGCACTCTCCTCATCCAGATGCGCTGCCTGTCAAGGCCATCACCTGCACCGCAGGCCCTTCCCAGATCCACTCAGCTTCGCCACCCCGCTCGCAGTTCACGCTGGCGGCCTTTCCCCGCACTCGCACTGAGCGTGACACTCCCCTGAGGCGGCGCAAGCCTCACCTGTTCATGAGCGCCATCGACGGCCGCCAGTCAGCCACTGCTGATGCTGCCGCACCGGTCAAGGCTGACAAGAAGCGCAAGGAGAACGCCTCCAACACCTTGCTCAACGTGCACGTGATAGGCCTCAGCCACCACAACGCCGCGGTGGAGGTGCGCGAGAAGCTGGCGGTGCCGGAGTCGGAGTGGAACGCGGAGTCGGCCCGCCTGTGCGAGAACCCCAGTGTCTTGGAGGCCTCCGTCCTTTCCACCTGCAACCGGTTCGAGGTTTACGTTGCCGCTGCCGACGCCCACGCCGCCATCCGTGAGACGATCCAGGCGCTTCAGGAGCGGTCTGGCCTCAGTCAGGCGGTGCTGCGCCGCTCCCTCTTTATCCTGAGCGGCGAGGATGCGGTGTGGCATGTGCTGCGAGTCAGCGCGGGCTTGGACTCGTTGATCGTCGGCGAGGGCCAGATTCTCAGTCAGGTGAGCGGCTTTGTCGCGATGGAAACTATCAGCGTTCACTGCGTGCTGTCCTTGTTGATTTTTGTTCAAAACTGATCTATGTGAGGGGTTTGCTGTGTTTGGACCACTCACAATCATTTACTTGAAGTTGTTGTGTGTCATAGAGCACTTTTCGGGGGAGAATCAACAACATGCATCCATGCCACTGAGCAGGTGATATCTGGGTCGCATAGCAGCCATCCCCTTGTGGTCAGCAGAGACACAGAGATGGCGCAAAACAGCGCGTCATGTGCCATGACGTTACCCTTCCCCCCCCCCCCTGCCCCTTAATCCCCACAATTGCCACCCCACTCCACCCCCCCCAGCGCTCTTCAGACTCCCATGATTTCACCTTACCACCCCTCCCTCTTCCACCGCGCCCCCCTCCCCCCCCCCAAAAAAAAACTCCTTCCAGGTGCGGCAGTGCTACCTGCACGGAACAGAGGAGGACGGTTATGCGGGAAAGGTCGTCGCGCGGCTGCTCAACACGGCGGTCTCCGCGGGCAAGCGCGTGCGCTCAGAGACGAGCATCTCCAAGGGCGCCGTTTCCATATCGAGCGCCGCCGCGGAGTTCAGCAAGTTCCGCTGCGAGATGGACAACAAGCGGCCGTTTGAGGGGGCACGCATCGCAATCGTTGGTGCGGGGACCATGTCGCGCCTGCTGCTGGTGCACCTGCAGAGCCTCGGCATCCGCGCCATTACGCTCGTCAACAGGTGCGTCACCACTTGAACATCACCTCAGCATGAGCGCTGGGATGTCATCTTTTGAACATAGCTATCTGGAGCGTAGTTGGCGCGTGACCATGTCGCGGCTGCCGCTGGTGCACCTGCAGAGCCTTCGCGTACACGCTCGTCAACAGGTGAACGATGCTGCTTTTGAAGTTGGGCGCATGAATGCTGGGGCGTCCAACTCTTGAACATTGCTTGAGCGTAGTTGAGTTGAGCTGGGACCGTGTCGCGGCTCCTGCTGGTGCGCCTGCAGAGCCTTCGCGTACGGGCAGTCACGCACGTGAGCAGTGCTGCGTACGCTATGCAATGCTGAGCACTGCGGTGTAAGACGAGGAGTGCGCTGCTGTGCGCAATGCTGAGCACTGCTTCGCAGTAAACTGACGCGACGAGCGCTGCTGCGCAACACATCCACATGGCATTGCTACGTACAACGCTGAGCGCTGTTGTGCAAACTGCTGATCACTGCTGCACGATGTTGATCACTGCTGCGCGACACAGGTCCATGCCGCGCTGCCTGGAACTGCAGGCGGAGTTCACGGACATGGCGCTGACCCTGAAGCTGGCGGACGAAATGGAGGACGTCATCGCTCAGTCGGACATTGTGTACACGGGCACCAGCGCCACGGCGTGCATCGTGACGCGCGCGCGTTTGGAGGAGCTGGGTATCGGCAAGGCGCACCCCGTGATGTTTGTGGACATTTCGGTGCCACGTAACGTGGAGGCGGAGTGCAATGACGTGGAGGGCGTGTTTGCGTACGACGTCGACGACTTGAAGATGGTGAGTTGAAGTTCAGTGTCCTGTGTTCATGGGAGCAGCGTATGCGCTGTTAGGACAGGCTATACTTCGTACTTCGAAGTATACTGCTTTCGTACTCCGAAGATACTGCTTTCGTACTTTGAAGCATACTGCTTTTGACATGCATGATGTTGATAGCGTGTTTGCATACGTATGACGTGGACGACTTAAGGTGGTGAGTGGTGGCTCCTCCGTCCATGAGAGCAGCGTATGCACTTTCGGCGCAGGCCATCACGTGGTGGTTTCGTACTTCATGTGACGCTGACAATTTGACGGTGGTGTGAGTGGTCCGCTGTTCATGGGAGCAGTTCATGCTCGTCAAAAGCCGGACCTCAACTTATTGGCAGCACAGCTCATATTTGTATGCAGCAGTCATCATGGATGTCAGGTGGTGCAGGAGATGATGCTTTCAAGCGTGGCCTTGCGTAGCTGCCTCTCCCAAAAATCACGATTAAGGGCCTGCAGTGACCTGTGTGCAGGAATGCTGCAGTAATCTCAAGGACGAGTCGATAGCCGCATAGGCAGCTTCGATCTGGAAGCTCCTGAATTGGAATCTCATAGGCTGTGTCTCTTTCCCTTTGGATGTCACTTGCCCTTTGTTGTCGCAGGGCACGCCGCATGTCCACTTGAAGTTGAACTTGAAGTTGCACATACAGATCTGCTTTTGCACGTGACCATGTCACCGCTCTTGTGGCAGCGCAAAAACAGTGCTCAGCTGCGTGCAAGGAGACGCTCAAATGCAGCGGCCATCCTCGCTGCGGCAGCGCTCACCTGTACGTCCCTTAGAGTGGCAGTTGAGCAATGCTGGCCGCCGATGCCTCTGCACATGGCTGCTACCAATGCTCAGGCGGTCGCGCGCAACACGGCGCTGCGCCGCAAGGACTTGCTCGATGCGGCGGTGATCATTTTGAAGTTGCATCTTCAGTTTTTTTTCCTAGTCGTTGTCCTATTGCTCACCCCGGATCTGCATCATTGCTCAGGTGGTCGCGCGCAACACAGCGCTGCGCCGCAAGGAGATGATGGACGCCAAGGTGATCCTCGCCAAGGAGCAGGACAAGTTCTATCTTCAAGTTGTTGTATCATTTTAATTGTCCTATTGCTTACCCTGGATCTGTACATATGTGACGCGTCGGCATCGCTCCTCAGGTCGTGGCGCGCAACACGGCGCTGCGGCGCAAGGAGATGCTCGACGCCGAGGTCATCCTCGCGGAGGAGCAGGACAAGTTCCAGGGCTGGCAGCAGTCGCTCACGGCGATCCCCGCCATCTCCAAGATGCAGGAGAAGTTTGAGGCGATGCGCGCGGACGAAGTCAAGAAGGCCGCTAATAAGCTCGGGGGGCTGTCCCCCAAGGAGATGGAGGTCGTGGAGAAGCTGTCCAAGGGCATCGTCAACAAGATGCTGCACGGTCCGATGTCGGCGCTGCGCCAGCCCGAGGGCCCCGAGCAGAAGAAGCGCACACTGCAGATCCTCAAGGCCATGTTCAAGCTGGAGAAGGAGATGCAGGAGTAGCTACCCCCCCCTGGGTACAATACCCACCTTACCCCCCCCCTCATGGAGGCAGGCGCACGCACGCCCTCCACGCGGGTACTTGCCGGGGGTACAATACATGCATATCCCTGGGGCGGGGTGAGTCTGTGTCAGTGCGCACTGCGCGGGGGGGGGGCTGGCACTTGCGCTCCCTCGTGTCCTAGAAGGGTGCCGGCGGTTTCTTCACAACGATGCGCGCGGTTCCCTTGAGTGCGGTACAGAGTTGCAGCAGCAGTAGCAGTTGTCGTCGCTGTGTGGAGCGCTGCTCTGGTTCTAGAGTGCGGTCTGCCAGGACGTGATTGGGTGTTTTTGGGCGGAGGACGGGGTTTGAGGGGGGGTTGAGGCTGCAGTAGTGCCCCCTCAGGCACCTGCAGCAGCTGCGGCAAGTGGTGTTTATCATACATCTGTGTACTCCCCTTCTTTGTGGTTCGTGCAATTTTGTGCTGTTGCTTGTGCGCGCTGATGGCTTGCGCATGTGGGCACAAGCGCAAAGTATGGTATGTGGCGCGTACATGCGCGCCCTTGTGCCAATTCGGGGCTGTATTAATCTTCTGTAGTAGTATCCAATGTGTTGCATGCATCTGCAGGTCTCATGTCTCGCGCATACATATTCTACTCTCTTGGGGTTTCATGTACTGACCTTTCTCAGGGGGTGCTTGCTGTTAAGCTGAGGGGCATACCAGAGCCGTTGAAATTGCATCAAATGCATTGACACCAATTGACGCAGCTGATGTGATCGAGGCATCAGCCGCATTTGACTACACGGCACATTTCACGCTTTTGTTGCACCTGATATATCACTGTGTGTTTATGTGCTTGCGGGAAGCACACATGCGTCAAGTTGCTGGGAGTACTACCACTACCAGCACATACCTTTGGTGCATCATACAAGCAACAATACAGGTACACCACAGGCAACGCATCACGTGATGCTACATAACATGACCCGTCTGCATTAGTAGTATGCACCAAATGCTACGCGCACACATGCCGCCACTGTCATGGCTGCGGGCCCTAGGTCACTACTGCAGCACATATGCCGCCACTGGCATGGCTGCGGGCCCTAGGCCACTACTGCATCCCTCCTGCGCCCATCCTCCATACCGTAAGCGGCATTGGCACGATTGCACCTGTCACACAGTATACGCAGCCCATGCTCTGCATGATGCTTTCTCCACTTTTCAATCCACGCGGCGTCCACACCCGGCGAAAAGCAGACCTCACCAGTGGGCCTGTTGCAAAAGTCGTACTTTGTGAGCGTCACGGCGTGCGCGTCTCGGAACTTGCGCGCTATCACGACGAACGGCACCGGGTGGTGGTCGACCGTGGGCTCGAAGGTCCGCTCGCGGCACTGCGGGCACGCACCACCGCCGTTTCGCTCCCACCGAACCCTGAACGCTCGTATCTGGTCGCTCACAGCCTCTCGCAGCGCAGTGTGAATCTTCGGCACGGTGAAACCATCCGCAGTGAAGCTCCGATTCGAGGCGTACCCAAGCGGCCACCGCTCTCCGCTGTCCATCACGTAGAACAGGTCCAGGCCGTTGCGCCGGTTGGCGGCGATGTGAAAGGCGCGGAATGCCTGCGTCTCGTTTTCGGCCATGAACGCGTGCCCATCCATGGCGGTCCGCAGACGTGCAAAGGCATCCGACCCCCTCGCGTGAGTGCCCGGGCCTGCCATGCGCACGGCCTCGCGACGGGGTTGACGCTGCGACACGTCCCCCGGCGCCGCTGGCAAGTCCCCTTGCTTCGGGTGCAGCTGGGCTTCATGCTGCTGCGGCCGCTGCAACTCCTCTTGCCGCGCGTGCAGCTGCTGCCGCTGAGCCACCAGCATGCGGCGCCGCACGCTGCACCTAGAGTCCCTGCCCCGGCAGCAATCAACCGACGGCGTGACTAACTGCACCCGGTCACTGCGATCCTGCCGCAACTGCCGTTGCTCTTCTGGTCACTGACTTGCCGTTCCCCTTCTTGGCGCTGCCGCTCCCCCTCCCAGTGCCAGCTGTATTCGGAAGAGTAGTGATGCCGGGCGAATTCCGGAAGCGCGCTCAATGGCACCCTCTGAGGACTTTGGTTGCACTTGAGGGGACGCCACTGTGCCTGGGCAGATTTTTCAACAGTCTGTCTAGGTGAGTCCCCTCCACTACGCTCGTTTCGTCCTAGTACTGCCTACTACTCTTTTTTCGTGCTCGATCCCAAAAAAAGCACGTCACTCGCACCGTACTTGAAGTCTTGTGCTGTACGTGGGAAGTTTGAACCACACACACACACACACAGTGTGCTAGAAAAGAAAAATAATTCGATTGCACGCTTGTGACCCTGCTGCTCTCCCAAGGCTTTGAGTCGCACACCCTCTGCATCTGTGCCTCCAAATGTGAAAATGCAACGGATTTGTACGTTGCACAAAAGCAAGCATTGCAGATTGTGGAAATTTGCTCCTCAGCACAGCCAGACAAATCAGGAACTGTGTGCACCATAAATAGCTTTGACGTGAGCCACACTGCTCAGCATTAGCCAGCCTTCATCCCGCATGGATGTTGCCCGCGAAGTTATGTCGACAGCGGGCAAGATAGAGTGCAGCAGGGCTCAGCAATGTCTGATAACTGCGCCTTGAAGGTGAGATAGGGGAGAATAGAAGAGAGACGGGTAGAAAAGAGACAGGAGGAAGGAACTTCGAGCAGCTGGTGCAGAAGGGCATGCAATAATGAGAACTCTCTTGCAGTCCTACTGTGGACTCTTACACAAGCGATTTCCAAAGTTTGACAGATTCCAAAGCAGGCATTGACGCAACACTCGTCAGCTGCTACAGCTTGGCAAAGTTACCATGCAGCGATCTGAAGCATTTCCAGTGTGCAAGCTCGTGGAACATGTGCATTGACACAAGGGTCCAAACGCCTGCACGCTGTCTTGGCCGCAGCTGGTCCAGTTGTGTCACTTGCAGTTGCAGCCTTCAGGCCCCTCTATCAGAAACTGACATCTAAACTGTCGGATGCATCCCTAGTACAACCTGCTGCAGTGGCCTGCGTGTATGCAGCTGTGAAGCGCTCGGCTGCATGGGCCGCTTGCGCACGTGGGCACTGCAGCACAGGTGCCGAAAACATGTTTGTGCAGCACCGCTTAGGCCTGCTGCCTTGCTGTGGCAGCGCTCAGAAGGGGTAAGCCGGTACAGGGACTCCGCCCCTCAAGCGGAAGTAAATAGAAGTACTGGGATTGACACAGGAGGCAGGCAGGTGTTTAAATGAGTACATGGATCGGCTGTTCAACACATAGGGTAGGTATATAGCAAGCACGCTACCCTACCTACCCCATCTCAAGCGAAGACACGCCGTATACGCAATTCAGATCAATGTCCGGGGGGCCAGCGCCCGCGTACATGCGCGCAGTCTCAAACCCCGCGCTCATGCCCAATTTCTTCACCAAAGCCATGGCGCCGGCGTGCGCATCGGGGACGTCGATGAACACGGGGGCGCCCTCCGCAGCGCTGCTCAGCAGCGCGCGCAGCAGCGCCTCAGCGACATCATCGCCATCCGCAAAAAGCGGGCCAATTCTGTGCCCGCTCTCGCTCTCGCGCACGACGCCGTAGCCCGCGAGTCGGCCGTTGCGTATGTAGGCGAGGGCAGCGGTGCCCTCGCGCGTCGTCCACAGCGCCAGGAACGCCACGCGTGCCGCGGGGAACGCCCTGCGGTCGTACGCGTTGAGCTCCTCAGCGGGAATTTGGGACAGGGGGACGACGCAGGGGTCGGGGGGGGGCGTCAGTGCTCGGCCGCCGACGCCTTCGAAGCGGAAGTTGTTGTGCGCGTGTTTGAAGTTAGATTTGGCGTAGTTGGCCTGCTGCGCGGGGACGCCGTCGAGGCCGATGACGCTGCAGTCTGAGACGTGCTGCATGGCGCGTTTCCAAATGGCCAGCCCGTAGCCTGCGAGTAGATTCAGGTGGCGCGCACGCAGGGAGGGACGGCGAGAAAGCGGGCCAAAAAGTGGCAGTGAGGTAGGTAATGGGCGATGAGGAAGCGGAGAAGAGCACGCGTCAGTTGCAGTTGCTGCATGCACGTGCACAGCAATGCACCACGCGTGAGCATGCGCATGCACCTGAGTGGGTATTCTACGCGTGATGTATGCGCGTACACCTGAGGGGTACCTCCCCATGCGCGCACGGGGGATTCACAACAAACTTCAAGTGGCGGATGTCGAATCAATGATTGCCACAAGGCAACTTTTGCTAAACACAACGATTTATCATTGGATTGCCACAAGGCAACTTTTGCTAAACACAACGATTTATCATTGGACAACATTGCTATGAAGCTTTTGCTGTGCCACTTCTGCATCGAGTGACAGGCTGCGAAACATGAACCACGGTGCGCGTGTTTCGTCGTCGGTTCAACTTTTGAAAAAGTTGATGGTGTAGCGGCAGCGCAAAATAGCTCAAGCAGTTGCTACAGTCTTTCAAAGGCTGCTGCGCAATCTTGTCTCCGCATCAGCAGCGGCATGCATGCGTAAGCACGCGCCAGCCAGCAGCATCGACCCACCTTTGCCCCTGTGCCCTGGCTTGACGATGTAGTGCCCGATGAATGCAAAGTCTGGGCTGTACTTGACAGCAGATATGATTGCTACAGGATCTTCGTTTACAAGTCCAACGAAGAAGCCAGCAGGGTCAATAGAGAGATAGACGTCGGGATCATGACGACCCGGATTCCACTGTTCGGAGGCGGCCCAAAATCTGCAGATCGAGACCTCTGCTGGCATCATGGCCCTGATGGTGAGCGCGCTTGTCATGACAGAATGTCGCTTTGAGGCGCACGATGGGGTGCTAGGCAAGTAACACTCTAGTTTTTCAAGTCATAGTTGAAGTTACTCACTTGAAGTCCATGTGCGTACTTATACTTTGGGCCTTAGGCCTTCACGTGAATCATGAGCTCGCCAAGCTCAAGCCTGCTGGAACAGTTCCGCACGCTGCCGAGGCGCAGGCAGGCCAAGTACGCGGTGCCGAGCATCGTTCTGCTGGGATGGCTTCTGTCCTGGGCTCGCAGAATTGGCCGGCCCGATGTCAGGCACGCCGACACAGCCAGGAATAGGCGGATCGTTGCAATGCTGCAAACGCTGCTGGCGAGGCGGTACGTGCCCAGCATTTTCACACCAAATGGGCACTTCAACTCGGGCTTGGGCTACGTCAAGGCGGCTCCCAAGTTCTCCAAAACCAGGGAGCTGATTAGGACGTGGGGTGAGTTCGTGCGAGAAAGAGCTGCAGCTTAGTAACTGCAGTATCCTCTGGTGTTGTCGGAAACATGCTGCATGAGCATGCTGTGCTCTCACCAGATGTACCCTCTGGTGACTTACAGTATGCCTGCTGCACCAATGTAAGAATGGCGGGCGCCTCTCCAAACTTGCAGTAGTGCACTATCTTCTGTAGGCATGCATGTGCGTATGCAGGACGCGCAATGCCGTAAAGACAGTGAACTCTTTACATCATGGGCTCGTGCTGCGTTTGCCCAACAACGCATCGCCTCACATTGTGGATTATGTGATAGAGTTCAGGACTACAGAATGTAGGAACGCACACATGTTCATGGATTCTTTTGCCTGGTACTGACAACAACCAAGTCATTAGGTACGTCAGAACTTTGTCTCACGGCAATGCAGACTTTTCCTTGCAGCCTACGGCTTCTATGTCACACCGATTATGCAGACTTTTCCTTGCAGCCTACGGCTTCTATGTCACACCGGATTAGAACCAGTAGAGTCGCCACGCGATGCCTGCTGCGTGTGCGCGATCTATTCTCGGCATCAATAGATTGAACTTTTGCGCCAGCATGTCCACAGCATGTGCACGATGGTTAATGAAGCGGCGCTCCACAATCAGACTTGCCAGCCGCATTGCTCAACAGGAAGTATGTGCTGCTGCGGACACGGCATGCACCACATATACATACTTGCGCTTTCGTAATGCGCACACGACCAGCTTCACGGACCGCATTGTAGCAAACGCCAGCTGTTATCTGGTTGACCGCTATCGCTTCGTCCGCCAAGGACCGGTTGCTCTGCAATGGTACCGATGCGGCTGCTTCTGGCCCACAGTCGAACCTGGCAAGTCCCCCATGGGATAATTTTGCCGTTGGTGGTTGACCCCCCCCCCGCACACTTTCCTGCATGCGATTACCGCAAGATGCGCACTATTGGCGTGATCGGCTTGCCGTTCAAAAAACGACATGTGAAAATTTGGCAAGTCCCCCATGGGATAAGTTTGCCGATAAGTGGCCACCCCTGTGCGCACGTTCCTGCATGTGTTTACTTTTTTAATTAAGAAAAAGAGTGCGAGCACACTAACAGCTAGCGTCAATGGCCATTACCACGCTCACCCCCTGCCGCAGGCTCTTTTCCCACTCAAACACATTGTCAAACTTGTTGCTGAACAGGCTTTAAAGTTTTCGTGGAACACGGCGTTCAATATGTTGTTGAGAAATGTTATCGAGCATACTGCTGATCATGCTGTCGACCATGCCATCGACCATGGTGTCGCACACACTCTCAATTGCGGCCCAAACATGACACTGCAAGCGCAACATGGCGATGGTCGCCATGGTGAATGTACGTAGAGTATTGTAGGCGGCAGCGGCGTCAATACATTGATGAACGCTTCACGCGCAGCGCCCGTTCTGGCGGCGCGAAAGCGACGTGAAGATAGCTCTCTGCCGCTTTCACTAACGCTTTCCTAACACTAGCGCAAGAAACAGCGTGAGGCTGTTGTCAGCGGGCTCATCCCCCTCTGCTCTACGCAAAATCTAGCCATTGAACTTTGCCGAAGAATTCTATGTGAATTTAGTGTTGAATTTGTAGTTGAGCTTTGTCCCCCCCCCCGCAGATGGCGGCAACTTTGCGCTGGACTGGCGGGACAGGGGTCCCGGCGAAACCAATCTGCCCGCAGACGCTAGTGCAAGCGTGCAGTTTCACCCCCCCCTGCTTTGGGCAAGATCTTGCCGTTGCTCATTGCGAGAGGACTCCTGTTTGAATGTATAGTTGAATTTTTGCGCCCGCGCAGACGGCGGCAACTTTGCACTGGACTGGCGGGACACGGGGCCCGGCAAACCCAATCTGCCCGCAGACGCCCCCATTCTGCTGGTCATCCACGGCATCAACGGCCACAGCGAAGAGGTGTATGTGGTTAACGCAATGGCCATGGCGCACGCAAGGGGGTGGCGCGCTGCGGCGTTCAACCACAGGGGCTGCGGCGGCACGGTGAGCCTAGGGCACGTCACCTGTTGAAGTAGCGTGCTGTAAAATTGTGGTTTGAGATTTCATTGGCACATGCAAGGGGGTGGCGCGCCGCGGCGTTCAACCACAGGGGCTGCGGCGGCACGGTGAGCACTGGCACGTCACCCATGGAAGTAGCATGCTGGTGTAGTTTTGGTGATCGCTGCTGGTGCCACATGTTACAGCAGGCGCGAGCACTGCTGATGCTCAGATGCACTGCGCATGGATGGCTCGCCGCGGCCTTCAACCACAGGGGCTGCGGCGGCTTGGTCAGGGCGGAACTAGTCATCTGTCGAAGTTACGGGCTGTGTACAATTGCGGTTTCAGATTCGATCATTCATAAACACATGCAAAGGGGTGGCGCGCCGCGGCCTTCAACCACAGGGGCTGCGGCGGCACGGTGAGCACCTGTTGAAGTAGCATGCTGATGTACTTTGGGTGGTGGTTTCAGATACCATCTGTCCGTAGACACGTTTATGGGGGTGGCGCGCAGCGGCCTTCAACCACAGAAGCTACGGCACTGAGAGCACTTCACGACACCTGTTGAAGTAGGCTGTACTTGCAGTTGGGTGTTTGCATTTTGGCATTTAGTGCTGCTGGTGCGCATCGCTGCTGATGCTCTGACACTTACACATGGATGACAAGCTGCCGGCCGCCTTCACTTACAGGGGGCCGGTGAGTGTGGGCAAGTCACCATCTGAAGTATCAGGCTGATGTGCTGTTGGTGGTTTAGATTGCATTATTTTGAAGATACGTGCATGGGTGGCGCGCAACGGCATTTAACCACAGGCTCTGTGGCGGCGCGGTGAGCCTAGGGCACGTCACCTGTTGAAGTAACAAGCTGATGTCTGCAGGTGGTGCTTTTCGTTTAACTACTTCACACACACAAGACACAAAGTGCGAGCATTTTATTCACCCCCCTAAAGGGCCACCCTGGGCACCCCCCCAACCCTGCATTTTTGGTGACTTTGGGGGCAGGCTGGCACAGGGTGCTGTTGCCACCGTGTGGCCAGTGTGTCCCTTGGTACACATGCTAACACTGACTGATGCAGGCCCTAGGTGTCAAATAGTCCATGGATGCAAGCCCTCCGAGCCACCACTCCAATCCACCAAAGCACGGGTACTTTAGGGGGGATCGAGAAAAGAGCGCGAAGAAAAAACGAACGAAGCTAAACGATTGCAAAAGCAGCAATAGCTGGCAAGCACCATGGCGAAGAGGAAGAGCAGCAAGGACATCATGGAGGGCTGGCTGGTGCGCAGTGACAGCAGCACCGCCACCAGCGACCAGGGTTTATCATCGGATGCTAGCAGCAGCGCTGGCCTGCTGCTGCTGCTGCTGCCAAGAAGCAGCGCTCGGCCTCCAGCATGGCGATCGCTGCTGCTGCCAGCAGTGGTGCGCTGCCACCCACTTTTCCTGCATTCACTCAGCAGAGCCCTGCGGCTGCTGCTGCTGCTGCATCGGCTGCGCCCCTGATCGGCCCTCAGCAGGAGATCGTTTGCCGGGGCGGAAACCACAACAACGAGGGTGCAGGCACTTCGCTGCCTCTCGAGTGCTTTAAGATCAAGCTGTCCAAGACATCAGGCCTGGCAACGGAAGACACAGTGGAGGAGCACCTGCGGTGCATCAAGAAGCTCAACAAGCCGGTTCCTACAAAGGGCACGTGCGACACGCATCTTGTCCACTGTCGGCCCTCTGCCGCCCGCCGCGCTTCTCGCGCCAACGGCAAGAAGTCTGCTGCACTGGCTGCCGTCAAGCTTGCTGCTCAGGAGGCGGTGCAGCTGGAGGGAGGCCTGGCGGGGCACCCTCGGCTGAAGAAGCCGCAGGTGCAGGCCATCTGCGGTGAGCTGTCTGCTCCTGGCACTCTGCTGCACGACCTGGCCACCAACAACATCCCCTTCAACATCAACATGGGCTTCCTGGACCGCTACGGCGGCTGCGGCCCCGATGGCACGCGCCTGGTGCCCAAGAAGCTCTGCAAGGACGACGAGGGCTACGGCTTTACCACCTCCCGCAGCCCTGACGGCACCCAGTACCACGCTACTGTGACCGACCCTGGTGGCCTCAGCGTCAGCCAGCCCAAGAAGTACTTCAAGAACAAGGTGATTTACGTGAGCAAGCGGCGCTGCAACGCAGGCGAGGTGGAGGACCAGCTGATCCGTCTGTGCCTCGACGAGTGGAGACTGCCGCACCTGATCAACAAGAACCGCGGAGGCTGGGCCCAGACTGAGCCGGATGCGCGGTGGCAGTCGGTGTCTATCACCTACCTTGACCTGACCGTCGCAGGTGCAGAGAAGATTGTGGTCCACAAGGACGCCCACAACGCCCTGGCGTAGACAGCCCATAGACCTTGCCGTGCTCCAACAGCAGGCAGCTGCCCTCTGCTTGCTTAGTTTACACAGCGGTTTGACAGACAGCACATGTGCACAGCAGCAACAGCAGCAGCACTACGCAAAGCCTTTTGAGAACTCTGGTCGCATGCGACTTTGTGCAGCACACAACATTCAGCGGCAGCAACGAGTCACAGCAGCAGCACTCGGCGCCATGGTCACCCACCATGCTGCGCAGTGCTGCACACAGCCCATGCTTGTGCATACATCCAACCATGTGCGGACAGTGTTTGGGTAGCAACTTTGTGTGTTTTGAGGCAACAACTTCCAGTGCAAATGAAAAGTGTGTTTTGTTTGGTCCAAGATGCATACACCTTTTTCTTGAGTGCTTTTCTCTTCGTAGAGGCGCAGATCTTGATCTTTTTGCCTGTCTGTGCTGGTGAGCATCTTTCTTGTGCGCCCTGCTTGCACTGCGCACTTCCTGCCCATGCTTATACACACTCGCTGCACTTGTACACAGATTGCTGGGGCTTGCATGCACACGATGGATGTCATTGGTACATGTGTACAGTGTAGGGCTTGCATCCATGGACTATTTGACACCTAGGGCCTGCATCAGTCAGTTAAGCATGTGTACCAAGGGACACACTGGCCACACGGTGGCAACAGCACCCTGTGCCAGCCTGCCCCCAAAGTCACCAAAAATGCAGGGTTGGGGGGGTGCCCAGGGTGGCCCTTTAGGGGGGTGAATAAAATGCTCGCACTTTGTGTCTTGTGTGTGTGAAGTATTCTGTACACACATACATGGTGGCACACGCGGCCCTTGATTGCAGGATTGCACGGTGAATCTGGGGCGCTGCACCCGTTGTCAACAGCTCACCTCGCTGTCAAGGCCAAACGGCCATGTCAACATCCATTCCTAACCTTGTTCAAACCCTACTCCATATTCCGCACCTTCGATCAGGAGCTCAGCTTGACCTAACCCTACTTCAAATCGTACATCTACGCTGTGCGCTCTTGCCGCGCGCAGGAGCTCAGCTCGCCATGAGGGTACAATTGCACTCCTGCAGACCTCTTACCTCTGCCCTACTCTTGCCAATTTCTACTCCTAATCTTCTACATCTGCATTGTGCACTGCTGCTGCAATCAAAGCTCAGCTCGCTGCGCAAGTACAAAAGAGATAGCCAACCCTCAATTCTAACCGTATGCAAATTCTACCTCCATAGTCTGCACCTTGAATCAGGAGCTCAGCTCGCCGTGGGGGTACAACGGTTTCAACCTAACCCTACTTCTGATCTGACATCCTACTTCTGATCTGATATCTGTGCTGTGCACTGCTGCCGCGCGCAGGAGCACAGCTCGCTGTGGGGGTACAATGGCACCCCTGTAGACCTCTTACTCTTTTGCCTGACTCTTGCCAAGTTCTACTGTACTCCTTATCCCACATCATCATCCGCATTGTGCACTGCTCACGCGATCAAGAGCTCCGCTCGCTGCGCAAGTGCACAATAAATGCCGACATTCAACTACGTAGAAGCACATCTGAAGTTTCTGATTCACTTCTGAACCATATTCTGCATGTTCCGCACCTTCAGTCAGGAGCTCAGCTCGCCATGGGGGTACAACGGCGTAATCTAACTCTACTTCGAATCGCACATCTACGATGTGCACTGCTGCCGCACACAGGAGCTCAGCTCGCCATGGGGTTACAACGGCGCGTTCACGGGCGACATCCGGCTGGCCATCAACAACCTGCACCACCGGTTTCCCGGGGCCCCCGTGATGGCCGCCGCGTATTCGCTCGGCGCCAACCTGCTGGTGAGTGTGGCAGCGCCCAGCAAGGCTGATGTGTGCTCAACTTCGAGTTGTGGATCAACAGGAATGAAGTTGGGCAACAGGGCCGCAGTTAGGCAGGGCACCATGCGCTCGAGAGATGGAGTACGAATAGGCGAGCACTAGTATGGCCGCCGCGTATTCACTCAGTGCCAACCTGCTGGTGAGTGTGGCAGGGCTCAGCAATGTAAAGTATGCTGCGCTGCCACCCAGCGCGCATCACGCCTTGACTGCACGGCAGCAGCTGCGCGACGGCAGCGCGCACGGCAAAAGCAGCGCCCTTAGGGTTAGGGTTTCAACGGCCTCCACGTCACCACCAACGCCGCGCGCCCCTCGTCACCGCAGGTCAAATACCTGGGGGAGGAGGGGCGCCACAGCTGCGCATGACGCCATCATCTGTGCCTACTTCGCCAAGTCAATCGCTACTCAGTCACGGTGCCGCGCCCGCCGCGCAACACGCCTCTCCGCCACGTCACCAACGCACGCCGCGTGCCTGCCCATAAGCGCAGGTCAAATACCTTGGGGAAGAAGGCCGCCACGGCTGCGCCCCGCTCGCCGCCGCCGTCGTCGTCTCCAACCCCTGGACGCTGGAGGCGAAGCACGTTAGCGGCGAACAAGCAGCCCCGCACCACGGTCCCCTCGATTGGATCGTCGGCAGGGCCTACGGGCTGCTGCTGACGCTCGGCCTGAGGATGTATGTGAAGCGGCACCAGCACCTGACGGGGCTCGTTGGGCGCGAAGATTTGGATATGGAAGGGGCGTTGAAGGCGACGCAGCTCGCGCATTTTGACAAGGCCCTCACGGTGCCCATGTGGGGGTATGAGGTATGTATGGATGCGGCAGGTTGCATATGTTGCACCTTTGTTCAGGTATCAGTATGCAAGTACTTCTTGGAGTGCACAATTTAAGTTTTGTAGGATATGAAGGGCGCGCTCAAGGCCACTCAGGTCGCGCACTTTGACAGGGTCCTCACGGTGCCCATGTGGGGGTATGAGGTATGTTGGTATGGTGCACCTACTTGCCTATTATCAGGTACTTTGAAGTATATTAAATGGCATTTGAGTGATGGTCATTCAGGTCGCATTCGAGGCATGCAGCTTGCGCACTTTGACTGGGCCCTCACTGTGCCCATGTGGGGGAATTAGATATGTTGACTTGGCAGGTTGCACCTTCGTTCAGGTATATACAAGTACATAATGATGAGGCAATATTATGGAGGGTGCGCTGAAGGCCACGCAGCTTGCGCACTTTGACAGGGCGCTCACGGTGCCCATGTGGGGGTATGAGGTAAGTAGGTTCGCATTAGGGGGTAACTGTCTCGATCATTGTTACTGCGCAGTATCGTAGTTGAACTGTGTCATATTCAGGGCGCGCTGGCAGCTCGCTTTCACTGTGCCACACGGTGTTCATGTCGGGGTATGAGGTATGATGTTCTGGGGGGTTTGGGTATGTAGGTATGTGGAGGGTGTGCGGTAGGCTTGTTTCAATCCGCAATTGCGCACCGCGTCGCTCTAGTTCAGAAGGCCTTTCTGCTGCGCTAAAGGCCACGCACCTCGCGCACTTTGACCGCGATCTCACGGTGCTAATTTGGCGGTATGTGGTACATTTACATTATGTATAGTAGGCTGCACCTGTGTTTAGGTATCATCAAAGTTTTAGTGCTTGTTGTCCAGGGCGTTCAAGGCCATGGAGCTCGCGCACACTTGGCGCTCACGGACTTTGTATGGGGCTTGAGGGTAGACTACGCACGTAAATATGGTAACACTTGTTGACGTATGAGATACTTGAGGTATATGAGGTACTTCTAGGTGCGAATATGTCAATGTGCAGGGTGCGCTGTGACACGTCACAACTGACGCGCTTTGACACGGTGCCTGCAGGGGGTAAGGTGCTCATGGGGGTTTGGGGCGTGCAGGGGTGGGGGTGGTTGGGGGTGGGAATGTAGGGTATGAAATATGTGGGGCGTGAGGACTATGGAGGGTTTGGGGGTACGTAGGTAGACTTGGCTATGCAGTGACGCAATTACCCCGCTACAGCGTGCACCGTTTTTGCACAATGGACCAGGGTCTGAGGTCAAGTACTCCAATTGTACAGCCGTTTCAGTGCCTCCCCTTCGCCATGTCCTATCTATTTACCAGATTTGGGCCCAAATGCAGCACCAACTGTAAGGAAAATTTTAGTGCGTCGTTCTGCTGTCGGCAGGCCGCGCACCAGCAATTTATCCTCCCTTCCCGCCCGGGCAGCCGTTTTCTGTGACTTCAACTTTGACTTCAACTTTGATCACACCGTAAGCATGACTTGCAGCTTCATGTCAGCTTCTGCACCAGCGCTAAGCGCCTGAATTTCTCATGTACACAAACACCTTATTTCGTTAGGTTCCCCGCCGGCCCAGGTAGAGTTCAGACACTGAGAAGGTCATATAAACCACCTCAGATGCGGCGACGCTGAGCCTTTGGCGACCACTTCGTATGCTCAATGGCAGTCTTGAGCCAGTTTACGCCGTCCCTGTGCGCAACAGCGGTGAGCGCCTGGACTGCTCCATGTATGCAAATACTTGATTGATGCGGTGCCCCGGCAGCCTAAGGAGAGACCAGACATTAAGACCACCAATTAACCACCCAGATGTACCAGCGCCGCGACTTTGATGGCCAACCAATATGCATCGTTGCAGTCTCAAGCCAGTATACTTTGTCCTTGTGCGGAACTGTTCTTGGACCCGTGCTCAGTCTCCCATGGCGTGTTCTTTAACTTGCCGTTACCGATGCTCGCTCTCTATTCTGCCTGCAGGACTTGACGCATTACCATGTGGACGCATCCAGCTGGCGCTACCTGGCAGATGTGAAGGTATGCATGTATGTAGGCAGTAGTGCGGCAGTGTGGCGGTGGTAATTGTGAATGTACTATGAATGTACCGCCGTGTGCTGTGTAGGCAGTAGTTGAGGCAGGCGTGCATGCAGTGTGGTGGTGTTGTGAATGTACTGTGAATGTACTGGCAGGACTTGACGCACTCCCATGTGGCCGATTGGCGCTGGCTGTAAGATGTTATGTAACGTACTCTTTGCTGTGGTGAGGTATGTATGTATACAGCGAGGTACGTATGCGCTGCTGCGCGCAGGACTTGACGAACCATCGCCGCGTCGCGGCAACGCATCCAGCTGACGCTACATGGCAGATGCGAAGCTACGTATGTCTGCAGTGAAAGGTCTACTGCAACGCAGGGCTACTTTGGTGCAGGGATACTATGGTGTTTCTGCAACGACCGGACTTGCGCACCACGTGTAGGGTCACGATATCACTGTTGGGTCATGTCCACTGCCAAACCTATGGACTGCAGCATCACCGCTGCCGTAGCAGTGTGCTGGGCAGTGATGAATGATGGAGTGTTTGACGCTGCGTACTTTAACTGCCTACTTCAAGTGCGTGCAACGTCATGATGCGCCCTTT
Source organism: Tribonema minus (assembly GCA_017506865.1). Classification (NCBI taxonomy): domain Eukaryota; class Xanthophyceae; order Tribonematales; family Tribonemataceae; genus Tribonema; species Tribonema minus. The sequence goes on along the minus strand of JAFCMP010000538.1, from coordinate 469,259 downwards.
TGGCGCTGGTTGTGTTGTCGCGTACTGATGGTGGTTCTAGTGTCTCATACCATGCCGCAGTGCTTCTTGGCTGTGGTGTAGCGTCTTAGGGCCAACCCTGATTTCCAACCCTAAGCCCTGATTACTTAACCCTACATCCATGACCGCATTGTGTTGTCTACAGCTGGCCTCCCTGCCGCCACCAGCTCTGCACACGCCATTTGCCTTGCAGCAACCCGACCAAGCCCTCCTGTAAATCATTGTTGGGCGCTGTCATCAATGATTTATAACATAAGTTTCAGAATCAGCAGACGACTGGGCAGTCCGCCTGCACTGCGCCCCCCCCCCTTGCATCTGACACACCACTGGCAGTGTATCACTCGCGCAGCAGTCACAACTGCGTCAGCAATAACAATCGTGTCAGCTGCAACCACTCACATTTATCTCAAACCCTCCAAACTTGAACTGACCTACGTTTCCTCTCCCTGCCAACAAATTCAACATTGCAAATTCCCCCAGGTACCCCTCATGTGCATCAACGCGGCAGATGACCCCCTGGTCCCCCCTTCCATGTGGCCACCCAGCCAGACCCTGGAAGCCAACCCCAATGTGATATTCGTCAGCACCAAGGGAGGGGGGCACATAGGCTGGTGCCAGGGGGCCAACCCCCTCAAGGGCCTCAGCTGGGCAGACGAAGTGTTGATAGAATACCTGGCTGCTGCGCTGGAAACGCGTGGCGCGGAGGAAACAGCAGCCGCTACTACCAGCAGACTTTAGCGCGTCTATCAGTAGTGCACTACGTCGCATTCGTATCATATGATAGCTCTAGCCATGGACGTCTCAGCTCTGCATCTGTTTCGTTTCACCTCAGCTTCATCACAATTATTGCATTTCAGCCTCTGCAAGCCGTACGCTGCTGTGGCATGTATGTATTCCGTTGCGGGCTTGCTATACCATAGGTAGGGTCAGGCAGAGGCAGCTGGTAATGTGTTTGAGATTGGCACTGCGTCACACTCAGACATGCGGGAGGTGCAGCTTAATGTATACACCACTGCATCCAACAATCGCTTTGTTTTTGTTTGCTCTTGATATCTGCATCTTGCCGCATAGCAATTGCATGCTTGGCTCGAAGAACAATCCACATCCAAGCAGCGCATACGCATACCAGACATCAGGTGTAAAAGTCTGTCATATGCATGCATGTGCCTTTGTTCGAGCAGCGAGGCTTTGACGTGTGTGCCCTATTTATACACAGATGCGCCTTGTCAAAACTGCGATTGAGGCGTAGCTCCGCGCACCATGCATAGCTGTTACCTCTACTTGATGCCCAACCTCACACAGTGTCATTCTGCCGATGTGAAGCCTGGTATACTTTTGACGGCAGTAGATGTGCTGCAAGCTGTGCAGGAAGTCGCCGGGCGGCAGTTTGCGCGCGCGGCTCTGTCAAGCACCACGCGTCAACGCACATGATACCATTGTGCAGAACAGCGTCAGGCGGGCCACGCAGCGCACACTGCGGCAGTACGCCAAGACAGCACTCGTCCATGAGGACCACACGCCATGATGATTCTTGGCGGCTCCAACCTCATGCTGCCTGCCGACGCCTCTCTGGCCACCGGCTACGATGACGTGACGCGTCAGCTGCCGCTCATGGTTGACGTCACTGTGGCACTTGCTTCGAGGCACAGGCACTGCAGAGGATCCCAAGTGGTGCTGCCGCGACTAAGAGGCGGCCAAACAGACCCAATATTGTCACATGTATGACCAGAAGCAATTGCTACAAACTTGACACTTTGGCAATCGGGTCATTTGGCAGCACCATGTGCAGAAGCTGCTGGAGGCTGTCGCCACGGAATATGCGATCAAGATGTCAGTGCCTGGGGCAGCCAGTCAGCTATAGCCCCTGGCACATGCTATCATATATAGCACTTGCGCACATCCGCTCAGCTCTGTCGGAAGCGCTCCACATGTCGTACTCAGAGGCTCTTGGCATGTTATAACGCACATGACGGAGTGTGTACTTTTATTATATTCCACTTGTGGCTGTGGAAATGCCATGTTGTAGGTGTGTCGCCTTGTTTTCACTCTTGGGTGTAGCATGCAAAGCTTGCACGCCGCACCCCGCCTCCCACATCACCCCCAACAAAGCACCCGCAAGCGACTGTCCCCCACATACTAGCAGGGATACTGAACAAAGCTACAAGACTCTCCCCCCACAGACAGACCCGTCTTAGGGCCACCCAGCTCCACGCAGACTTCATCTCAAAGTTTTCATGCAGGCCAAGGTTACCATAATGGGCCCTGAACTGGAGATTGTGGCAATCTACGTGAACCCCGATATCATAAAGATAAGCAGAGGGAGTCACTGGGCGCCAGGCGCTGACGCTAGAAAGAAAGGCTATATAACTAAGCAAAGCATCGCCTCCTTGATGGGCGAGACGGAGTTTGTACTTTTTATTAATTCTCGCTCAGGGCGCGAAAAAGCCCAGATGATTGGCATCTAGCTGTAAGGAATCTACATGTCGTATGACAGTCTGAAAGTGTCGCAACGACAACCACTCAAATGCCGCCGCCGCCAAATGGCATCTCGGGGTCCTCCCCTACGTCCTCCTCCATGTGCCCCCCCCCCCTGGATTCTGCCATGTGTGTCATGACACGGCCAGAGTACGCCATGTGGAGCGCTGCCGACAGTGCCGAGCGTAAGCGCGCCAGGGCGATGCCCTTGAGAGCTTTAGGGCGCGCTCCTCCGGGCACTGACATCCTGCTGGCATACTCCGTCGCCACAGCCTCCAGCAGCTTCCGCCCCTGCTCCCCGATGCTGCCAAATGACCCTATTGCCAAAGTGGCAAGTTTGTAGCAATTCTGATCATAATGACCAGAAGAGTGGGTAGTCTTGGCGGCCTCTTGGTCGCGGCAGCATCGCTCGGGGTCTGCTGCAGTCTTCGCCGCCCGCGACGCCACCTGTGCCTCGAAGCAGGTAACGTCCACCATGAGCGGTAGGTGGCGTGTCGGGTCGTCGTAGCCGGTCACCGGGAAGGCGTCGGCAGGCAGCACGATGTCCATCCTGCGACTCCCCGGCGGCCCGGCGGACCCCAGAAACGGCGTGTAGTCCTCGTCCACCAGTCCCGTTTTGAGGTATTGCCGCAGGAGGCGCTGCGTGGCCCTCTTGACGCTATTGTGGACAATGGTGTCGTGCGCCTTGACGCGTGGCGCTTGACACAGCCGTGCATGCAGGATGCCGCCCGGCGACTTCCCGCACAGCTTGCAGCCTGCCGTCTGCTCCTCTACTCCGATGGCGCGTTTGACGGCCAGCTGCCAGGATAGGCCATCGAACGAAGCCGTTGTGGAGTACATGGGCTCGTTGAGGAATGCCATGCCGATTGAGTGCATGTGGCGCTGCGACCGGAATCGAGCAAGTGCTTGCGTGCGTTGCGTGCCCTGCGGCAGCTGTTGCAGGTCCGCCTCCACCTTATCTGCAAGCTCGGTAGCGACGGCATCTGCAAGCGCACTCTGATTGGGGCGCTTCAGGCTACACTGCAACTGCAGAGCACTGGCGTCAAGTACGCAAGCAGCATCCGCACCAGTGCCACCCCCTGCTGTCGGCCGCAGCGGCGGCTGCTGCGTAGGTGGTTGCTGCTGCAGTGGCGTTAGCGCTGGTGGCAGTATATGTTCCAGCTTGTCACCTGTTGCTGCACGTAGAGATGTGGCAGCTGTGGCGATCGTCCGCATGAGGGGCAGGCGCGCCACCTCTGCTGCTGCTGCGCCTTGTAGCATTGCTGGTGTGGAACGCGCAGCGCCTGCATTGACGGCTGCCGCTGCTGCGTGCGCTGGTGCTGCAGCTGTGCCGCCTGCCGTTGCTGCTGCTGCCAGTGGTGTTGCTGCTGCCGCAGGTGTTGGTGCAGCACCTGCCGCATTGGCCGCTGCCACCGCTATTGCCGCTGTCGCAGCCGGCACGGTTGCGGCGCCGCCTGCCGACGCTGCTCCTGTTGCAGGTGCTGCAGCAGCCCTTAGGCTAGTAGGGCCTGTAGCAGCTGTGTTGCCTATGCCCGCAGCCGCTGCTGTTGATGCTGCAGTTAGTGATGCCGCCGAGGCCACTTGAGGTGCAACTGTTGCATGTGCTGCCGCTGCTGCAGCAGCCTCTGATGCTGGAGCAGCTGCTGCTGCCGCCGCTGCTGCTGCCGCCGGAGTAGTTGCGCCGTGCGCCGCCGCTGCTGCTGCTGCCGCTGGTGCCGCCTGTGCTGCCGCCGCGGCCCCTGATCCAGCGGCAGCTGCGTCGTGTGTTGCCGGAATGGCTGCGCCATAAGCGCGGCCAGCCGCTGATGCAGTTGCCGCTGCCGGAGCGGTCGCGCCTCCACTGGCAACCGCCGCTGCCGCTGTAACAGTTGCCGCTGCTGATGCTGCTGGTGCTGGTGCTGCTGCCGCTGCTGCCGGTGCCGCTTGTGTTGCCGCATCCTCAGCAGCGTTGTCTGCAGCCGCTTGAGGAGCCGCCTGCTGCAGCACCCCCGCCCATCCAGAGAGTGCTGGTTGCAGCGCTTGCAACGTGCCCGCCACATACGCAGCATCAGCGATGTCGCAGGCGCTGGTAATGCCAAGGCCGCCATGCCGTGTTGGGAGTCGCGCTTGCTGTAAGGCTGGGCCGTGCGCTGCCAGATGGAAGTGGGCCCCACTTTGCTCAAACTGGCGCCAGGTCTGGCCTGGTGGCTGCAGGCCCATTGAGTGCTCAAGCACCCACTGCGTGACCCGATCCCACTCCTTGGCGGCTGGCGCTGTCTGCGTAGTGGGAATGGTGCGCAGGCAGTACGTCATGCGAGGCACCACGCAGTAGCGCAGTAACCTGAACATAGCCCTCGGAGATGTCAGGCGCGCGCATCGCTCTGCAAATCGAGCCCCTGCCCCGCCTGCACCCGCTTCCCTGCGCAGCATTGCGTCCACAAAGATGCTGTGGCCCACCGGCACCCCCAGCAACACAGCTCCACGGTTCTGATTTTCATCCGTATCCCCCACTAGCTGAACGCCCAGCTGCTGCAGCAGTTGCCGCTCGTGGTCTGTCACCACATGCCCCCTGCCAGGCAGCGCGCGTGACTTGGTGAGGTTTAGCTCCAGTCCCACCTCCGCAAAGTGTTGTTTGAGCTGCGCCACCGCCTGTATGTCATCCTGAGTCAGCGTGCAAGCGCCTGTTCGGACGTTGGCATCGTCCATGTAGGCGCCCATCCGCCTCCGCGCGCGCTGAGCGGCCGCCGCCTCATTGAACCGTTTCAAGCACTGAGCAATGGCGCCGCAGAAGAGCATCGGTGCCGCGGGGTCCCCCTGCTTAAACCCGCGCTGAGACATGATGATGCGCGTGGAGCCGTCGACGTGCTGGAACAGCAGGCGTGGCCGAGTGCGAACGTATGTGCCGATGAAGTAGTCGAGGAAGTCCGGCAGCTGTGCTGCTACCCATTCCGCTGCCGCCAGGACGAACACCATGTTGAAGGCATTATTGAGGTCCAGCATGAACTGCCAGTGACCGAGCTCATACGCGAGTTTGCCGGCCATGGCCGCTTTCTCCGCTCCTGCTGAGACGGCTACCCCATACTGCCCGTCTGGCTCAAGGAGCTCCGCCAGGAAGTCTTTGCGGTCTGCCACGTACACCGAAGTGCATAGTCGCTGCAGCACCTCGCCGCAAACGATGGGCCGCTGCTTAGCTGTACCATCTTCCTGTTGTTCTGCAAGTGGCGTCAGGCGCCCCGCGCCATGCAACTGCCAGAAGGCATCCGGCAGCCGCGCAGCCTCCCGCATAACGGTCTGAAGCCACCGTGTGAGGACAGCAGCAAACTCATGCCGTCCCCAGCTTGTGCGTAGCGCATCCTGCAGGTGGCTGTAGCGCAGCCCCGATGGGCGTGTGTACTACTGGTCATGGGGGGCAAACGGACGAGGACGAGTCCAGGGACATCCACCGTCTAGGCTTATTCGCGCCCTGAGCGAGAATTTACAAAGAGTGATATTATACTGATAAAAATGTCTCAGGTAAGCACCAGCATGCGGCACCAGCATGCGGCACCAAGTAAATGCCACAGTGCTGGAACTTTGGAACTGAATTTGAAATTTGGGCATCATGAGTGTCAATACATACCATCAATGACATGCGAGTCGATGCTTTGGATTGCACTCTGCAATCATTAATAGCATCTGCTGTCACAGTGCATGCGTGCGCATACAGTACCCCCCTGCATCGGCAGAGAATATACCTTCAAGAATGTGCGCCCAGGTGGTCAATGCAACGCATTGCGACCTGGGCGCACAAGAAATTCAAGTTGAACTGCATTGGGTAGAATATTACATTGGAAAATATGCTTGGTGAGATAATACTTTTAAACTAAATACGCTTTGTTACTACTTATGCTCTAAATAATATGTTCACCAAGCATATGCTTTAGTAAATATGCTCAAGCATATCATTAGTATATGCTCACCAGATTGAACCAATGCACTTCCACTTGAAGTAATGTAGACTAATTTTGTGTGCCACTGAGTGGGCTTTTCATACCGATATCTACTTCCTTGGATGATCCGTGAAGTGTGTATTTGCGTGTTTCTTAGCATCTACACTATTTACTTCGGCTCGAGGGAGCGGAAACCCTGCATGTATGTACGATGTCACTGAGAGCTGGTGATCCAGTCGAGAGGTTGAATACGTCTTTCAAACCTCAACATGCTCACATGCTGCACAAAGGGTATCGGTGGGCATGTGGTGAGTCTGCTCGATTTCAAACATACACTGCACCACAAAAAAGGGGCGCTTGAAACAATGAAAACAAATACGTTTTTTTTTTTTTTTTTCCTCTATTCAAAAGTTGAAGCCATTTTTTGAAACGGCTTTCTGCGTGTTGTGGTGGCATCTGCGAGCAGCTAGCTAGCAAGTAGCAGCCGTGCTACACAACGTTACTCAAAGGTTCCAACCTGTTGCAAGGTCAAGATCGTATCTGGTGGCAGCATCCTTTGAAGATTGCAGGGGTGCTGCGATGCGGCCTGCTGCGATGCTGGCAGCCGTCGGGGTCCTCCGCTGGTCATCGCCTGCTGCTGCAGCCACCAGCGCTTATCCAATGCTGTCCACGGCGGCAGCATTGTTTATTCACGTCCGCGAATCCGCATGGCCAAAGGCTTCTCGGCTGACCGCGGATGACGATTGGTACGTGCCTCCGTGTTCCGCGACCACATCATACTTTCAGCAGCAGCGCGTTGCAGATGCATGCCGCCTTGATGAAGCAAACATAAGCGCAGCTTGTGGTGTTTATTGCTGCTGTGTGCGCATGGATTCCTATGTCGCGGGGTAAGCAGCTGCATGCATGTATGTGGCGGCGAGCTCCGCTATGCAGGACACACCGTGCTCAGCACTTATCGGCGCTCACGTTCGAGCAGTTTGGTGCATTTCAAGTCACTTGAAGTTGACCCTGCTGCACGCTGGCACATCATGACATAGTTCTAAGCCACTGTAGCGATTTGTGCCTCGTGTGATACATACGGGCCGCTCAGGCCTGCATATTGCGGTGTCACGACAGGCAATTGCTGAAGCCACAAGGTTTAACCATCGATGAACACGCATCCCAGTGTGCGCAAACAGCAGAGGCACATTCAACATCACAATTGAGATCCTCTTCTTTGAAGTTCAGTCCCCAGTACATGGTGACGGTGGCGAGCTCGCGTTTGGCTATCATGATGCACATAGCCGTCGCAGCTCTGATGTGCTGAAATCCGCAGCTGCAACCCTTATAACGTAGAAGTATAGGCTAGTGAAAGCTTCTCTAGAAGCGATGTCGAGGCATCGCTCTGCAGTCACTGTGCGCACATGTTTTTGCCTCTCCACAGCGCCAGCACGGCGTACATTTCTCATGTTGGTTAGTGACTGCTGAGTGCCGCACTAAACCTTAAACAATTGCCAAGTTAGTAATTGTAGTAATTGTCACGCTTTTGCCAAAAAGGCGCACAATGGTATGCATCGCCAGACTCTCCGGTGACATCAGATCATCTACAGCGCGTCCAATGGCAGCAGGTCATCGAACAGCCCATGCAGCACAGACCGTCTCAATTAAATATGATTTTACGTACATCAACAGCGCCTGCTGTTGCGGTCTCCCTGTGCTTGCCAGGCTCGCCACCGCCGCCGATGACACCTCTTCCACGGCGTCGTTCCACCGCCTGCTGCCAGCGACCCCCGGCCCAACGCCGTCACCCAGTGCCAGCACGCCTCAACCCACAGCCTTATCCAGCACGGCTCAACCCACCGCCGCACCCACCACTCGTCAGCCAACGGCTCAGCCCACAAGTCTGACTCTACCGGGCGGGTCGTGGACGGCGTCGTGCACCGTCTCCGGCGCGACGTACGACGGCGCGGTGCTGACGGCGACGTGCCACACGAGCAACTGGGCGGTGACGCTCCGCACCTCCGTGGCAGCGCTCAGCACCGACACCGTCACCAACCAGAACGGCCACCTCACCAACGCGACCAACCCGGCGTCGCCGACGCCTCAGCCGACGCCTCAGCCGACGTCGCAGCCGACTCCCCAGCCCACAGCTGAGCCCACGGCTGAGCCAACATCTCAGCCGACAGCTGAGCCGACACCTCAGCCCACGGCTGTGCTGACGCCTCAGCCGACGGTGGCGGCGAGACTGCCGGGAGGATCATGGCCGCATAGTTGCACCGACGCAGCCTATGACGGTGCAACGCTTACGGCAACGTGCTATTCCGCGGGGGCCGGGTGGGTGAGGTCTTCGGTGCCTGCGGGTGAGTGGCGGCGACCTCAAATTGACTTTCACCCTAACGCTGATTCAATTTCATCTTAACCTACTGGTAGCGTGAACTCCTCTTCTCCTCTCCCTAACATCAACACCAGCCTTCACGGTGCTTGCGAAGCGAACCGTTGCAACGGAACGTGCACCTGTGCATGCCGGCCGCCTTGACCCCTAACCCTAACCCTAACCCTAAACCTAACCCTTTTGGTCAAGGGGCCCCATGGCTGCCAACGCAGTAGATGCCGCAGTGCGGGGTACTGCGTATACATGGGCACAGTTTCCTGGCAACTATGCTTGTAAGAGCGCGCACGAGCCTCTGACAGACAACGCTGCTTACTAATAGGGATAGAATCAGGCATGATTCTATCCCCGAGGAGTGTGCACAAAAAAGGAAGCATGTCTTAGGTTGCTCACGGGCCCACTGACAGTTGGGCTTTCACAACTTTTACAGGCCAAGTCTGAGTATGATGATCTGCAGCCTGAGGGTGATTCAGCTTTTGGGGGGGGGGGGGGCAGGCTTTGAATTGCAGCTCCGAGTCGGTTTAGTGTGCGGATCGACGGTGCTCATGGTATTAGGCAGCCGGCACGCGCTGCCAGCCAGCGGTACGCGATGCACAACGCGCTTACCACAGGGTCAGACCTTCTCATCCCACAGGCGCGTAGGATACCTGGATCTCACAGTCATTTGCGTGAGAGAGCGGCGGGGTATCAACTTGAAGGCATACTTCTACATAACATTTTACCTAATTCTACTAATAATACCTGTGTGGCAGCCTGCAGAGGGGATGATGCTCCTCCTAACCCCGATTGTACCCGTGTCTCTATTAGTAGCCGTGACTTGCAATGAACTCTAAGCCGTACGGCTGCAATCGGGCTCACCTGACATTCCATCGGCAGTGCTGTCTGTTGTTTGACAGTCGAGCCTACCGCAGCTACCTGCCTGCACCTCTTGCTGCCCTACCTTGACCCGCACAGCTCCCGCCAACGTGGTCGACCTCCCCTCCAACATCCTGCACATTGTCAACACTTACGCCCTTGGAGCTACCTACCTATCGCTCTTGCTGCGCTGCTTTGGCCCGTGCAGCTGTCACCGACGCGGTGGGCCTCAACTCCAACATCCTCTTCAACGTCAGTACCTATACACTTGGGGTTGTTCTTTCAACCCCCACGCCGGCGCCTACGTCAGACCCGAATGGCACGCAGGGGCTGTCCGGCTATGGTTATCCTGCAGCAGCGCTCAGCACGTCAGCCAGCACTGCAACTGGTGAGTCCAAGAGTTGAAGTTGATGTGCGCTCAAGTGCAAGTTGGTACTGAGCCCATCCTGCAGCAGCGCTCAGCACGTCAGCCGGCACAGCGGCTGGTGAGCGGGTCCAACAGTTCATGTTATGTTCGCTCAAACTTCAAGTTGGTCCTGAGCCCATCCTGCCGCATCGCTCAGCACGTCAGTCAGCACAGCAGCTGGTGAGCGGGGCCAGTCTTAGAGTTAAAGTTAGCGTTAGGGTTGGGGTGAGGATTAGGTTTAATGTTAGGGTTACGGGTAGGATTAGGGTTAGGGTCAGGGTTAGGGTTAGAATGTTGACGTGCGCTCACCTCAAGTTGGTACTGAGCACTGAGGCACTTCGACGCTCTGGTAAGCAGACGCGTTTGCTGGTAGCCAGCTTGATGTTGATTGTCTGGACTTCTTGGAGCCCTGAACGAGGATTGAACTATCGGACTGATTTGTCAAATATGTCAAGCTGCTGTCACGACAAACCAGCGCACATCAACCCTGGCCCTTACCCTACTTAGGCACCGCGCTCAGTACGTGAATCCAGCATGGCATGGAGAATGTCGAGATGCAGCATTCAGCAAGTCCTGTCAGAGGCTAAAGAGCTGCTGCTGAGTGCAATGCACGTGCTTGCAGTTCAATCGGTGGATCGCAGACTTCCACCTTGGACGGTGCGTCACAGTGCACCGCTTGGCGAGCGCAGTGCGAGCGGTGCAAACTTCAAGCTTTGATAGTTTGCATTGTCAATCAGCGTCCGTAGATAGGTGTAAAAAATTGCTACGGCTGCAGAATTGAACATTATTGATGTCCGCGCCGAAAATTTTGCTTCTGATTGTGGCACAACCCTGACCCTTGGCTGCTTTGAATCCCAAGTGCTGCCGTACACATTGATGTCACATTGTAAAGACTGTCGTTTCGTACCCATGAATGCTAACTATCCCTGCAAGTACCTCTAAAACTTATTCAACGCTAACCCTACTCTTGGCCCCAGCCCTGACCTGCTCTGTTTTATGTTTGCGTGGCCACACGTGCTTGCCCGCCGCAATGGAACGCAGCCAGTTTGTGCACAAGTAAATTGTTCGAACATCACACAATGCGCACAAACGCGTATTAATGGTGCTTCAAGTACCTTGTTGCCAATGCCAAATGTTCTATGCACGCTGCCATATGCCTGTGCAGGTATGGCGGCAGCAGTTCTGGCGTGTGTGGGCGTCGCTGCCGCTGTCGCCATCGCGATTGTGGCAGCAAGCGTCAAGGCAGGCAAGTGGCATCTAGACTTGGTGACATCAACGCGCATCGACAGTGCCAATTCTTAAATCGCGGTGAAGTCACAGCTGTATCAAGTCAGAGCTGGATCACTCTGTGGTGTAGGATACTGCAGTGTTTGTACGCTGAAAAAACAACACGGGGTCATTGACCAGCATCGATGCAGGAACAACGGCGCACAGGGAACGGGGAAAGTATGCAAGTGCAGCACGGAGCACATGCATGGTGCTGGGTCAACTGAGCCATAAGCTGACCCTAACCCTACCTAGACCACAATCTTAACCTAGCCACCGCCACCTATAGGTGGGGCAGGGTAGGGTACAAGCAGGGTATAGTACGCAGCGTTGCTGTTGTGGCAAATCACCTTAGCTTGAGGTACGTCTCACAGCAAGTTGGCATGCGCCTGTTGTGATGCAACAACTTGGTGGTGTGCACTCCATAGCATTCGAGCAGAGAAAAATGCGTACGAAACGCGCGAGAGAGGAAAGCAAGACGAATAAACTGTTGAAATATGGACGGGCAAAACGGCAGGTGCTGGGGACAGGAGAGTATTAGTGTCGTCCTTCGGGTGAGGAGGGGCAGGCTTAGCGGTTTGTCAGGGGCAAGGTTGTAAGGACATAATGAGAAGCAAGATTTGGGATCAAAGCCAGTTCAGAATGCAAGTGCCGGCAGTGTGGCACCAGGCCTACGGTGATGCTGTTCCATTTGACAATGTGCAGTGACACAAAACAGTGGTGCCATCACCGGCCGAGTAAGTTCGCAGGCCATTCCTTGCGACATTATGCGGCATCATGAATGGCATAGTACTGGTGTGCCGAGATGGCACACCCAAGAAATGACAACACTTGATCTTGGCAGGTTGCATCACAGCTTGGTAACCATGAGTGCCACCCCATGATTGCATCTACATACCGCGCCCATCACTTGTGCACTGGGAATAAGGGGCTCTACAGAGTAAATCATCAAAATCGCGCCTTCATTAATGCTTGTGCTGCATCAGGAGTGGCAGCCGGCGTAGGCGCTGAAGCCGGCACAGGGGCCTGGGCGGTAGCAGGGGCCAGCAAAAGTGAAGTTTCTCACTTTTGAAGTTTAGTGCACGCAGTGTGCATGGACGCTCTTGATGTATTGCTGGCGCTGCTGCTCACGATTATACCGGCAATCTGTGATAAGAAATACTTGTTTGAACTCCCACGTAGCGGACTTTAATGCGGTGCAACAAGCGCTGACTGCTGCACAGCCTGAGTGCTCCAGAGCCACTTTTTAAAGCATGCAAATACATCATTACCTAAGAATGCAAGTGCATCATGAGTGTAGGGGGCAGGCACGCTGCAACGCATGTCGCGTAGCACGTTTGACTCATTGACTTGAAATTATTGCTTTGTACTTGTTGACCCAGGCTCGCTGTCTCTGAACTTTTGCCTCAATCTGCACTGACAGCCAGCAGAGGGTGCCGTGAGATGCCTGCTGCCCTTGGTATGCACGCACGAGTGTGCCACTTGCGGTCACAGGGCTGCGCTGTGCACTCTGACAGCGCTCTCATCTGACACTTTGCTATATCTTGCTCTCACCTTACATCTAGCCCTGGTGCTGATCTGAACCCTCACGCTGAACTTGCTGCCATATTCGGTAACGCTAACTCCAGCCCTAACACCAGCACCTGGTCCTCTGCACGCACTCCAGGCGCTGACGCAGATGCCAACAACGTGGCCGGAAGCTGCGTATTGCCATCATCCGATCCTGCGATGGTGAGGGGCAGCGGCACCAGGTCCGCTAGTCTGTGCCCTCAACCTTCTACTCAAACTTCAAACTGTGATGCAAAGCATGAATGCGATCCCACCATAAAACTGTCGTGCTGTTCTATAGACGCAATACTGTGTATGTTTTGCGAGCTTGCAAGCCACATTCATGTATCCGGCGGCCCACCATAAAACTGTCGTGCTGTTCTATAGACGCAATACTGTGTATGTTTTGCGAGCTTGCAAGCCACATTCATGTATCCGGCGGCGCGGAGGCGTCTGCTGCATGTCCAGGTCTTGGGGCACATGGCCAACAGAGGCTCTCTCTCACGCTACCTGGCTAACTTGAAGTTTAAGTTCAATTGTTAAAATGCCAAAGCTGTTGGCACCCATTAAGAAGCGCGCTTTCCTTGCGGACTCTGACCGCGGCTAGCACTATATAGCCTTTGAGCATGAAGCGCCTGCGACCATGTATAACACACATTGGATGCGACTAAGCTGAGCACTGTCACAACCATTTCTAGCAACATCATTTTCCGCAGTTCGGTTGCCCCCAGTAAAACAGCACTGCATGGCCGCCGTGCAGTAAAGATGAACACGCTCGTGTGGGGTTAGAATTGGATTTAGGTTAGCATTTGGGCTAGGCTTTCGATGCACGCACCTGCGCTTGGCCGCACACTGAATCGTTGGCAGCATTTGTGTGCGCACAGCGATGCATGGACAAGGCGAGAACGGGCACACACTGATGCCTTGTTACCAGTAGCATGTTGTCCTCACAGTGGGTATGTATAGTGGGTACGCCTGCATTATGTGGTGCACTGCCCGCAACGGCACACACACACCCACGAATGCGTTTTCCGGCGAAGCGCCAATACTATCAAGTGCACTCTGAAGTATATCTCTACTTCTACCCCCAACTTTCAGGCTGGCCTGAACGCCAACAGCCAAACCGTGTCCCCCACCATACCTACAGCAACAAAACCACATCCAGGCTCCTTGCAACTACTGTGACTTGGGCCTGGCCGTGTTCCCCCATGCTGCGGCGCTCTTCTAACTTCAGCTTGCGCTGCCGCTGCCGCTGCTTGCCACCTCACCAGCGGCACCTCCACCACCGCAGCGATGATGCTCAACCAGGTGCAGTTTCTGTCGCTCATTGGCGGCATCGGCGTTGCGCGGGACAGCGCCTTTGGCTCCTTCTCCGATGCAATCAAGTTCCTCAACCTGCAGTTCACGTCGCGTCTACCCGGCACCGGAGGTATGAGCACATAGATGTATGCTCATGTATGTATATGACATGCCTACTTGTATTTATGATGTGTAATTATATTGATGCTCACTTAGAGCGCAAACGAGCCCAGATGATAGATGTTCAGCTTGCTGCCAGAAGCTACCTGTATCCATTGAGCACCTGAATGTCTCAACGTGCTCTGATAATCACTTCTGTCCGACATCGCCAAGTGTATTAGCAGCACATTGATGTCAACTCGAGTGTGCCTATACCAGTTGTATGTGGTGTTAGGCGGAGCTTTGAGACTTGGCACGAGCGCGGGGGCAGCAGAGAAGGCTATGAGTCCGTTTAATTTCCACACATAGATAGCTTGACAGAAGTAGTTTGTGTTCATGCATTCTCCCAGCAGCTCAGAGGAAGGTGTGCACGATCTCCATGAGAACATATGTAATGTATACGGCGTGCTGCGCAATAGGGTATCTGCCCTCCAAGCAGCAAGTCAACAAATTATTCTTGTGCTGAGCCAGCATGACATGCACCTGTGTAATAATTGTGCAAATGACCCGTTGCAGGAGTGCCCGAAACGACGGCATGTGAACCTGCAAACGTACTGCCCATTCAGGTGAAGTGGTCCTGGCTATCTACTGGGCGCGCTACCTGGTCAGGCTTTCCGAACCACATGGCCAGTTGCCTCACATGTACTTTTTATTAATTCTCGCTCAGGGCGCGAAAAAGCCCAGATGATTGGCATCTAGCTGTACGGAATCTACATGTCTCATGACAGTCTGAAAGTGTCGTAACGACAACCACTCAAACGCCGCCGCCGCCAAATCGCATCTCAGGATCCTCCCCTACGTCCTCCTCCATGTGCTACTTTAGTTGATTTCGCTTACGGGGCGAAAACACTTGCCTCATGCAGAGTATGTGCAGTGTACTACTAGTAGGCACCAAATCGTGAGCGAATGACGCCCAACACTTCAAGGGTGTGCCACCTAAGCGCATCCCATGCCTACGCAACTCACACGTACCCCTACCTCATACTGTCCCGAATGCGTGCCGCAGCAGGTTCCGCAGGGCTAGGGTTAGGGTCAACAGGACTAAATTTAAGTTGGGGTTAGGGCTAGATAACCGTGTCTGCGGCCGTGCGGGGGTGTGAGCTGCATCCTGACGTGCTTTGCTCGTGCTGTCCCGTTGGTCACCGCATGCTGCAGCAGGGCTAGGGTCAGCTTACGATCCAGATAAAATATAATCTAGGGTTAGGGCTAGACAACCGTGTCTACAGCTATGCAGGAGTGTAAGCTGCATCCTGACGTGTTTTGCTCGTGCTGTATCATTCGTCGCCGCCTGCCGCAGCAGGTTCCGGCTTTCTTCAGCCAATTCCGGCCGCCGGGTGGGCACCGTATGACAACGAGAATGTCAATGTGTTTGTCAACAACACGCTGATCATTGTCGGCGGGCTTGCTGCCATCACGCTGCTGCAGCTGCTGTACGGAGCGTGGCTGCAGGTGCCCATACGTAGCGGCACGTATGAGTGCATTGGTGCATGTGTATATCATACATGTACGCACGAATGTATGGATGCTACAAGTATACTTATGTACGTGTGCACCTGCACTTGCAGTCTATGTGGGCATTGTGAGCGCAGTTTGGCGCATCAGTGCGCACACACTGTATAGTGCTCAAGAAAACGCAGTACCACACGCTTCAATGAATTTGGAGTCAACACTCCCGCTGAAAACTTGGTTTACCGACTTTGTTCGATGTGGCAGCTTTGGGATGCTTGCAGTCACAAGCAAACTCGGCACAAATCACTTAAGGAACTTAGGGCAGAAGTCAGGCTAAGTTTGTAGCTGCGGCTGCCTCGGGGCGCGTTTGGCATCGTTCGGGCAGTGAGGTCTAATTTGACATTTTGTCAATGAGAGTACTTCGGAGTATTGATTATTAAGTGCAGTCGTACTTTATTTTGCAACTACGTACAAGTCCACAATGCAAATGTACATCAGCTATGTGTTTCACAACTTCAATGTTTATCAACAACTGGGCATTTGATTAAAAGTATTTTTGATGAAGCTGCAACATCATGACTCTGACTTGGCAGGTGCGTGTCGTTGTGAAGGAGCACCCGGCGGTAGGGGTCAGCATACGAACTATAGCACAGAGCGTACTTCTATGAGGCAACGCAAATGCACCACTCACACAATGGTCGCTGCTGCGCTCACCCTGACCCTGACTCATCGGATGTGGTGAGGGCTGGGGTTAACGTCAGGGTTAGGGTCAGGACAAGGGTTGGTCGCATACCGCCGCAATCAAGTGCACGGCGCACATCACCAAGGGTGATTGGTATGTACGAACAGCTCACCAGGGTTAGGATTAGGGGTAGAGTTAGCTAACTCTAACCCTAACTTAGCGCAGATGCCTATATGCCCACCAGCCTTTTCAATATCTCAGAGGACGGCTGGCACCACCGCCCATCAATGCCTCTTTCAGTAGCGTCTGCAGTCCTAACCCTAACTCTAACCCCAACTCCATTTCTAATCCTGGCTCAAACCCTGACGCTAACCCTAGCTCAAACCCCTGACCCTAATCCTGGCAGGCGCGTGTCATTGCCAAGGAGCGCGCGGCCGCACGAGACGCGTCAACGAACGCCACCGCGGAAGACCGCAGTAGGGCAAGCGGCAGCATCTGGCGCTGCTTCCCGCGCTACCACCTCGTGTGGCTGCTCTTCAGCTATCAGGTATGTAAGCATCAGCTTTGCATATAGAAGCGCATTGATCCTGTTCTGAACTTCTGATTGAAGTAAGACGGTTTCATCGGGGCAAGCGGCAGCACCTGGCGCTGCTGCCCACGCTAGATATCACCTCGCGTGGCTGCTCTTCAGCTATCAAGTATGCATCAGCACTTTGCATATATAATTTTTTGTCATCATATTCTTGTTCAAGTGAAGATGATGGCTTCATCAGGGCGAGCGCCAGCACCTGGCGCTGCAGTGCTTCCCGCGCTATCACCCCGCGTGCCTGCTCTTCGGGTGTCAGGTGTGCGCGTTTTTTTCTATCGCATCAGCATATGAAACGCTCATCATGATGTCACATTGAAGTAAAGCATGACTCTGATGATGAGTTCATCCGCACAGTTGGCACTACTTTCCGTCGTAGTGCTGCCGCATTACGTAGCTGCTGCTTACCTACCAGGTGCGCTGCGCGCGTGCCCTCGTGCGCTATCGTCCACTCCAGCGCTCCGCCTATCATCACACTGAAGTGCTTCTTGAAGTGAAGCAAGTCAACTACTGTGGTCGCTGCTCACTGCTATCGTGTAGCACGGATGTGTAACGGCGCTGAGCATAGCTGTGGAGATCGCGCTGTGCTCAGCCGATGCGTGTGCACGTCGCCCTTCTGTGCGTCAACAGCGCATTGATCATAGCAACAGGCTTGGCAACATGACTTGCACTGGGTGTATCTGTTTGATGAGAAGAACAATTTTAAGAGATTAAAAAACGCATGTATATATTCAAGAGCTTGATGTTGGTGCTGGCCCACTGAGCTTGCTGCCACATGGAGAGACATCAATGAGGCGGTCAGCACATGCTTGAATGTTTTCAAGCACACGGGGTGATTAGAAGCCGCCCTGAGCCCTCTTCTCTGCCCCTATACTCAACATTCGTCAAATGCTCATACATATATTACTAAAGCACACCCTAGCATGAATGTCACTAACGATGTGTATCGCTCGCTACAATGTTTGCAGGGCGCAGTGAAGGCCCAAGCAGCAGCGCTCGACAGTGGCTACGAAGGCGTCATCGTCACCGCAGCCATCCTCCTCGCCGTCTTCCCAGTGGCCCTGCTCGCGTACGCAGTGCCGTTTGCCGCGCTCAACTTCACATGTAACGCGCCCGCGCTGATCTTCAAGCTCAAGAGCAACAATCCTACAAGCACCACGTGGCGCGAGGGTGCATCGATCATGAACTGGGCGAACACAGGGGTGTGGAGCGCTGCGGACAATGGAAGCCCTGGCGTTAACCCTAGGAGCCCTAACCCTAACTCTAGGGCAAGCCGGCTGCGAGCGGGGTACGCGCCGCTGTTTGTCGCCTACACGCAGCGCGGCACGTGGTTCATGAGCGTGAGTCACACTTGAAGTATGCAGTAAAGCAATGCAGTACTTGCAGAAAGGACACTGTTGTAAGGAGGCAGTCGCTGTATGGCGATGACACTCAGCTGATTGATGTGTAACTGTGCGACAGAGCACGAGCATCTGGTATGCATGTGTTACACTCAGCAGGCTCTCTCGTCGCATGAGCCAGCAAGAGCTTGAACATGAGCTTGCAGTGAAACACTGCATGCTCCACAACAGGTAGCCACAGCACACGTACAATGACAGCAGCAAGGATGCTGGCTGCTCGTGTGAGCCACAATGCTGACGCTTTTGGGTGACAATCACACATGACTGCGCGATGAGAAGTCATCCATGAGTGGGCAGCCTGACCACTTCATCATGTAGCTTGTCAATTGCATGTATACTAAGAGTTTGAACGATATATCCGTATGAGCCTATCTTCCTTCAGCGAGCTGACCCATAGCCTGTGAGGGCTCCGCTTCCAGTTAGTCAATTCAACCCAGCCTTAGCCCTGACCCTATTGCTAAAACACAAACCACAATGAATGCGAGCCGCATGCCCATCCTGGTAGAGCCGCTCACACTGTCCCCACACTTAAACTGATCACAATTTTTCCTCCTTCCACTGCAGTGGGAGATGATGAAGATGCTCTTCCTGGGCCTGTGCGCGGGCCTCCTTGCTGAGCATTGCCACGCCGTCGCGGCGTGCTTCTTCGCCGCGACCATCGCACACGTGGGTCTCGTGGCGCTGCTGCGGCCTTACGGCAATTCGGCGTGCAACATCATGGAGCTCGTGTGCGCCGTTACCGGTGAGCAAGAGTGGTTGACAATTAATACGAAAAAAAAGAATCAAAAAACAGCTGGTCAGGTGGTGGGATGACAATGTGTGATGTGGAATGATTAGATGCCATGTTGAAGGTGCCACGGTGACTCTTGGTTGCAGTATGAGGAAAGAGAGAGTTAAATGCGCTGACACAATTCAGGGACCACCTGCATCAATGTTGATGTTTTTCAAAGCCAGCTGCAAAGTCGAATGCTTGGGGGGGGCGCTTGTCTCAGACTTGCTCCAGCGGGTTCCAGGAAGAGAAGTGTGACACAAGTCATCTCCCAAATTTCGACACTTCAAAAACCAATCAGCGGCGAGATCAAGGTCCACATCATGCCTAAACCCAATGCATGTGATTGCTACAGAGTCAGCAGGGCAAAACCAGGGCAAATGCGGTACAAGCTTAATGTGCTGCTTGTAGTGCGAGCTGCTGCGGGTGACCAGTGTACTACTGGGGTCTCAAAAGGCAATGTCACATTGCTGCTGCCAATTTGAAGCAGTGATTCATACTATCCGAGCCCTAACCCTTGCACAACATTTGTGTTGCCCGCCTGGCCTCTTCACACAGATATCCTCACGACTGGTCTGCTGCTGGGCGCAGCAGTTACAGGCGACCCTGACGAGGCAGGCCGCCTGCTGGACGGTGCCTTGATCCTTGCCTTCATTTCGCTAGGTACAGTACATGAGTAACATGATGTGTTGGGGCGCCACAGCCTTTGCGTGCACGTCAATGCCATTGTTGCCCGCAAGTGTGAATGCTGAAGCATCCCGCACTGCCACAAGAGACGCTTGCCAGAATGGCCTGAACACTGTCGAAGTCATGCGCAGTGACTGGCTGTCTTATTGATGCGTACTTGAGGAAAATCGATGTTATCACACATGCTTGCACATCTGCTTCCCTGATATCCACGGCAGCCTCACTCTTATTAAAATATAGCAAATCAATTTGAGCTTGACGTTTTTGAAAGGATCAATCTAGGTGCCAACATCACCAGCCTGTTCTTGAGCCTCTGAGAATGCATGCAAATTTGCCTGAGCCCCAACTCGAGGTCAAATGTCCATCGAGCCTCTAAGTGTGGCAAGCACCCTTGCCTTCGTGAACAATGATATCAATATCAGCAAATGCTTCTTTTTTCCATGCCCCATGATTCAATGCAACCCTCATCTTGGACCCCCCCCCCCTCCATTCCTTTGCCCTCCCCCCTCCCCCCTAGCCATCCTCTTGGTCCCCCTGTATGTGGACATCTTCATCAGCACTGGCGCATTCCTCACACAGGGGGCGGCGTCAGCTCGCGACTTCATCCACTAGAACTCCAAGTACAAGTCGCGCAGCACCGAACCATCGCCCTCCCCTGCCGCCGCTGCGGGAAACCCCTCTAGCCCCCCGCCGGGCGTGCGACAGAGGCCAGCACCAACTTCAAACCTGCAGATCTGGAGGCGGAGGCGCACCAGGAAGGCCCGACGCCACTGGGTACTCCGTCGGGTGCGCTCAATGGCATGCCCTGAGCACTGCTGCGGCTACCGAGGCTTGGCTCTCGCCACCATGATGTCTCCAAGGTCCTGAGGACACAACAGCGTTTCAGCTGCAATCTCTATTGTTTGATAGTGCTCGATCCCTTCGTAGGGGAGGGTGCGTAGGCCCTGGGTGAGAGCTTCACGGTTTGTGTGGCCGCCGCTGGGCCCTGGCTTTTTGTTTCGGAATTACCGTAGTATTGCGAGTGATTGTGGTATTGTGAGTGATTGTGGTCACAAGGCAAAGCGCGCCCCGTCATGGCGCTGGCAATGCGCTTGACAAGCGGGATGCGCATGTGGCAGCACAGATCTAATCGCCCAGCACTGGCGGTGGCGTTCAACTGCTCACTGGGGCACGCCCCCCCCCGGCGTATTCTGTTTGGGACTACGGTAGGTACGCAATGGTTGTGGGTGAAATGTTTGTCTCCACCTGAGTTTGCAAAGGGTTTGTGCAAATTGATCTTGCAGATTTAGATTTGGACGCGTTTGTTGTTTTGAAAGAGTCGGCGTAGGCGGCACGTGGTCAGCTGCCCCGGGCCGGCGCTGCCAGTGCATGCAGCCGGCGCGGCCTGACCATGATGATTCAACCGTTGCGCCACCGTGCTGCAGAGGTAGGCAGCATGACGTCTCACTAGATGGTGTATGTTGGTATCCTAGTTCACTCAGCTGCGTAAGCTACAAAAATGCACTAGACTGGACCCTTCAGTGGCACCTGCCAGTGATCCAAGGTCAATATGATGCATTGTTCCTGCGTCACGAACTTCTCATGACACATTTCGGCGCTGGTCATGGGCATTGCTGCATGCCGCTCAAATCCATCTGCCCAAGCGCGGCAGATGTTTGTGAGGGCAAAGTGCTTGCGAGACGTCGATGAACTGTATGTGTGCTGATGTACGCAACGAGGGATGCACAGTCATGATGTGTCATTGTGTGTATTTTGAGCAAGCATTCAGTGAATGAGTAGGAACAAGAGATTGTCTGCAAGAGCATATCCAGTTCTCAACCCTGATGTTATGTGTCCTCTGCCTGATGTGGGCGGGGAAGACATCGCCCCCCCCCCCACCCTCACACACACACAGACACACTCCCCTACCCCCAGTAGCACTTGACGCCCTGAGCGGTAATTGATCAAACGTACTGCTTGTTCATCCCTTGACTGAGTGAATTTCCCACAAGGGGCCCAATACTGCCAGTGACTCAGATCATCAGCGTCAACATCATCATCTAATATCTTGCTGTGGAGCTGCGTCTTATATGCATCTGCACGCATGCACCGCGCCAAAGTGTAGTACACTGCATAGCCATATCACGATCCATCGTGACCTTGTGAAGCTGGACGCTACCCATATTGAGACTTGCGCGATGGGTTTCAAAAGCAGCGTTGAGCACCAAGTAACTGAGTTGTTCCTGGATGATGCAACTTGAAGTTCTTGCAAGCACGGACATGTTACAAGCTTGAGATATATCCGCACATGATGCATGTCACAAGGGCGCCCCATTGTGCAACAAAAGAGATTCTTCACAGCACACAACTACCGTGAGCAAAATTCAGCGCACAGTACAAAACATGCTGATTTGTCATACAGCTACTATGCAATTGTAGCTACAGCATACTGTTACATACTTGAGCAAAGTAGCAAGCGGATCAATTCACATGCCACCTGCGGAGCCTTGCAGGATGGCCACACACAAAACAAAACAAAAAGCATGCACCAAATATCATGCAGCTGACTCACTGGGTATGACATTGTCACCCGCACATAGCGTGTCATGGACTAGTGAAGGCGTGCATTCGTTGGTTGCTGCACTGGTGCTCTGTGTGTTGGCAACAGCCTGCAGGATGACACCATGAGTACATAAGGTCATCACTGCTCAGCGCTAGCATGCTGCAACTACCATTTCCAACTAGCATAGACGCTGCTCTACGGCTGAATGCAAGTGTGGCCCAGCGCTTTTTGTATGAACAACACACAAGCATGCAAGCTGCTGGCACCGGCTGCCGGTGACAGCGGGGCACCTGTGGACACAGCCCGAGCTTAGTGTTCTGTACACCTGTATTGCAGCAACAGTTGGCGACTGTTGCATTGTACGTATGGACTTGTATTTATAAAGGCCCAAGGGGGGCCGGGTTGCCTATGCAATCGAAAAGCTTGCGTCAACGCAGCAGCCTAGTCTGCGCTGTGCCCTAGGAGTTTGGATACCGGCGCCGCAACACAGCCCAGCATTCGCGCTCCACGTGTGTATGCCATGACGCGCTCCGCCAACTCCCGCGCCAGCGATATGCTCAGCTCAATGTGGATCTGACGCTTAGCTAACCCGGCCTTGCGTAACACATCTGCCTTCCCCCCCCCTGAGCACAGTGCTGAGTGCATTGCCAACTCCTTAACAAAAAGGCTTGTCTGCTTGCCCAGCCGTCCGTGCGACTCCTGCACGAAAGGCACAAAAGCCCAAGATGACGTCAAGGTGCCGGTGTGGTGCTTGACCTTCGCGTCCTCCCCCACCCCAGCAGCATAGCCGTCCGTGTTCGAGGCATTTGTTTTGCCTGTCAGGTACGAGCTCGCTGTGGGCGCGCGCACACTTGTGTCTAGCACTATTCCCTTGTTTTGGTATGCACTGCTAAAGTGCAGACACCCTGGGTCAATATTGTACACAAATGTACTCGCCACTGGCCTTCCGAATCGGTCAGCAAACCTCATGCAGCATCCTTGCGTCACAGGACCAGGCTGAGCATGCTGATGCCTCCAGGGCAGCCGCTGCCACCCCTCAAATGCATAGCACATGATGCAAAGCGTGTAGCATGGCTGCAAATCCTATGTAAGGGCACAGTGATGGGGGCATCCCTGCACGCTGCAATGTGCCCCCTCACTGTGCTGTGTGCCTGCAAACATGCGCTGTCCGCCTCCTTGCGGGCATAACTGAGCTGACTTGGGTGTGTGTGTGGAGCTCATTGACAACTACACTGGAGCGTCCAGAGCGTTGAAGCACTGCTCGTGGTTGATCATGAGGTACTCCAACATCTTTGTCATGGCAGGCGCAAGGTGGGCGGGCATAGGTGCGGGCTTGGAGCTGCCTACCGTGCCGCTGAAAGCGGGCCTGCGCACTATGGCGCGCAGACGCATGACGTTCACCAGCTTCTGAAAGCACTCATGGTGGTGATTCTCGACAATGCAGCCATCCTCATCAAGTGCAGCGGCTCTGATATTGCGAGCCCAGACGTCGGAGGCATATTTATTGGCGAGCATAGACCTGCCAAACTGCTTGAACATCTCGCGCATGGTGCACAGCTGCCCACCTCCCCAGCACGCCATGTACACGATGCCGTTGTGGACGCCTCTGAGCGGGCTGGGAGGGGCAGAGGCCCTGGGGTGGATGTCGCCACCTCGAGACTAAGGAGGCAAGCGAGAAGCATGTTGACGCAAGAAGAAGCTGGTCAGAAACTGGCCAGTGCTGCATGCCAATGTTGCGGATGTTGGGCAGCCACTGTGGTATGCTTCTTGTGTACATTGGTTTGGCTAGCAGCTGCCTTTGTTTGTGGGCTTCAAAAAAATAAAAGTAGTACTTCTACTCACAACACCAATATTATCATAGCAGTGTGCAGCGTCAAGTCAGTAATGCCATCAGTGACTCAAGGGTGTGAATGCCACCCGAGCATATTACATGTGGTCACAGAATATTGATGTGCTGCAATCTAGACAGTATAAACGATCTTTTGATTCATTTTCATCAACAACTTCAAGTCACCGGTTTGAAAGCTAAGTATGTGTGTAAATTTACCACTTCATGTACCTTAAGGTTGGAAGGCATCAAAATGCCTGCACACCGTAGTCATGCTGTTCAAAGCAGGCATCTAATGCATTTAAGTTGCGCACTGCATCATTTAATGCCCAGATGTCTCCACGACGGCATGCGCTCGGCATCTGTTCATTCAAGGTCGTACACCAGCAAGAGTAGTATGTACAAGCAAGCACATCGTGCAAGCCTCAAGGCGTCAAGTTGCGCAGGCCTTGGCATACTTTGACAACGGCTAGCAGCCGTTGACTCATCTGGGAAGGCGTACAAATCTACATCTTCGAGTACTTCTTGAGTGCATGTATCCATCAGATTACTGGTGACAACAGCATACATAGTGCTATACACCACTTCAACATTAACTAACAGCATGTAAGCAGAGAACACACACATTTATGTGGTGCTACGGTACACAGTGGTTATTGGGTAAGCAGTTGAGCGCAAGCACTGCAAGCAGCTGTACAAACTAGTGTACGCACGGCAATGTCTAACGATCATGCACCAAACAAAGGTGTCATTATGATAGAGCTGCGATTGAATCTAGGCCTATCCATGTACACAGCTACTGAAGCATACACTTCTGAATCCATCAAGTCATTTAGCAGCGCAGGGAGACCTGTGCGTGAATTGTTGGTGAGCAGTTGTGCAGTGCGCACGCGGTCTACGTCACATTGCGCCCTCTTTCTACACATGTACCTTGATGTTAGCACACTATGTACCCGAACGTATGTGCCCACCTTTTCGAGCCAGGCTCTCTTGCGGCTGTCAATGTCCTCCGGTGCCAGTTGCTGCATGAATGCCTTTTCTGCTGCGAACAGCTTTGCTTGGCGCTCGATTGCTTGCAGCTCGCTGTCGTAAGCGTCCAGCTGCTCCTTGAGCCAGAGGCCGAAGTGGAAGCTCAGCGAAGTGGCGGGACCGGTCAAGCTGGACATGTCGGCACGGAGCTCCAATGGTGGCGTGCTGTCGCTGCTGTAACTCAGATGGCACACAGGCTGATGCGAGAGATTGGCATCAGCGCCGGTTGAGACAACTTGAATGGAGCACTGCCGCCGATCTGTGGTACTTGCCAGACAAAGAGGTCACTCACAGTGCCGCTGGTGCCATTGATGGGCATGGGCTGATAAGTGTTGGCGCTACTGCTGTATGTCATCCCTCCCTCAGGCTGCCTACTGAAGGTGAACGCAAAATCCCGACCGCCCCCAAATGCGGGCCCATAGCCGCTGTTGTGAATGACGGCCCACTGAGGACTGTTTCCAGTCTGCGAGTAGCGCTGTGTGGCAGGGGACTCGACCCCCTTGAAGAATAGAAATGCAGCAGGGTCGCGCTTGTAGGTGCCAGATGACTCCCAGGGTACTGATGTGAACCCGCCAAGGATATTGCCTTCGTTGTCCATGGCCAGGCAGAGAGTGTGGGGCTTGCCGTCGCACCAAGAATGGAACTCCCTTGCTTTTGCGCCATTAACAGAGGCCTGGTATAGCAGCTGCCACGGCGCAGACCAGCCTATCTTCAGTCCGCTCTCCTGTCCAAGGCGAGCGACTGATGCAATGTGCTGAGGCATGCCGGCAAGTCCTTGTGCTGGTATACTGTCGCAGAGCCCGAATAGCTCCACGCATGCTTGCAAGCCCAGCCTGTCATCATCGCTCCGCTGCATGATTGGCAGGTAAGCTTCATCTGCTGCTGCACTCTGGCTGAGCTCGCTGAGGAAGTCGGTGATTGGGCGGAACCAGTTGATGTCCAAGTCGAGGAATATGCGACCCAAATGGTCTCGTGGCAGTACGTGGTCCCACCGGCCGCTGAACATCCATGCAAGCTTGCTGTCCTCAATGTGTGTCAGGGCGCTGCGTTTGAGGCGCAGCTTGGCTCCGCCGATGTTGAGAGTGAGAACCTCGGTGGGCTTGTAGTCCTGCATCAGCAACAATGAAGAATGCGACAGCAATGTGCTGAGCACTGCACTTGGCTTGAAGATGCACACCCCAAAGCGGCACACCTGTTTACTGCTCTAGAGTCAAAGCAATGCGGCCATGTTGCACATCTTTGTACAACCAAACCACGCAGCAACAAAAGTTGACAGGCATGCTGGCAGTCTGCGTTCAAAAAGTTACTACCGCACTGCACTTTGGAGGTACAGCGCATGCACATTCATGAACTTCAAAGTATGAACTTTGAATTGAATATGAGCGCTATTGTGACTGCTTCATCACGCTGACAGACTGCTGGCTCTCATATCGCCTGTAGGCACTTTTCAATGCTTCACCACTCCGAAGGTAAGCAAGTAACTCTGTGCACAGATAGCTCCAGGTTTTCCAAATGTTCTTTGCCAGCTTGCCAAGCAGCGTAAATCGAAGTACCGTAATGTGACTACTAGTTCCAACAGCACCCCCCAGGGGGTCTGCAGGCATGTTGCTTCAGTATGTGGAACCGCCTTTTTATGTGATGCATGGTGAAATACTTCGAAATACGATTTTTCTTCAAAGATTGCGCATGATCAACTAAACAACTGCTACGTCGGCGTACTCTAGTACTACTAGCCTTGGGTCATTGAAGGCTCCATACCACATCAGCACAAGATAACTTTTAAATGTACTTGGCTCAGGTGACCTCGAATGGTGTTGCTGATGACGATGGACAACGTGCACACTCCAGACTGGTGCTTAACGGATCGTGCTTCATGCTTCAAGTTGTACAAGTTGACACAGCAGACTGAGCTGGGAACTTCTTTGAAACTGAATTTGCAAGCCAGCTGTGGTACATGCACCAAGGGGCCAGCGGCGCGTTGGCCCTGACAAACGTTAATGCATACAGCGTAAATACTTGACAGAAAACATGGCATTTGTCAACAATTATTTGTCTGCATCAGTTACACACCTTCTCAGCGAGGCATGCTTGTTCCATTTCCATTTGAAGTCCCTGAATGCGCATCTGCAGCTCATGTCGTTTTTGAGCAATGACCTGTAGGAATGGCGATGTGACAATAAGCATGGATATCTGTGACAAAGCGTGCTGACACAGCAATAATTTTACGCGCCAATAAAGTTTCTTTTTGTTGCATCCAGCAATCATGCACATGTGAGCAGATCGCAACCTGCAAGCTTCGCAACATGGGTGGCAAAAGCTTGTTGTTTTTTAGAATTGCAGCAGTGTAGCTACTAAAGCGGTCAACATTCATTACAATAAAACACACGAACAACAAAAAGCGTGTGGAACACCCACAATTCTGAACACGATCAGATTGTTATGAGCGAGACACAGCTACCTTGTTGAGGCGCAAAAGCTTCATCTTTTAGTCAGACATCAAGAGGCAATTCGATGCCCCATGCGTTTTGCGACACTAATTCAAAAGTTGAATGGTGCTGACAGCCATGTGTTGCTTTAACGATGACAATCAGCAAACACCTTCGATTAAGTGAGCCAACAGAACTGCAGTGTCGTTACCTCACGTGTACACTACCAAATGAGCGCGGACGGTATGTTCCCGACTTATGGGGCGGCCATGGCATGCACGCTTTCAAACGGGGACAAACCTTAGCTCATGCACCGTACCTGCGCGAAACTTTAGCACTTTCCTGCTGTGAACCTGTTGCAAACATTAAACGCGTTCATCCATTGCAGGGCTCAATTTGAGACAACAACTTAAGCCCCTCGACTAGCCCTCAACGGGCTGATGAAAGCCGCTTTTTTTTTTCCGTAACACGCAAGTCAGATGAAATCCAGCCGCAATGCATAAGGTCTAGCCAAATGCAAAACACTCGCATTTGTTGGTGATGACAAAATACTGCGTGGTTCACAAAACATTTGCGGGGCAACACACACTTTTGCTCCTGCGTGGTCACTCGACAGCCCCCCCCACTGAGGCACTGCCCGACGCAGTGGCGGGGCGTTTCTGTCGTCGCGCACTTTGCACAGCGTTGTCTACGCCAATCACCAAGGCAACTGAGTCGTCGCAAGAGGCTTTCAAGGTGAGACGCCATCATCAAATCACGGGAGTCGCGGAACCGAAATGAAAGGCAGTTGTGGGTTTGTTCTTAACGCATGCACGCACGCACGCACGATCTCTTGCCTTTCCTAGGTACACTCTTGAGCCTCCACAGCCTTAGCAGCGCACGTCCACCTCTGCCATGCCATAAGTCTTGAAAAATGCGTGAACTCCAAAAAGGGCAGCTGCCGTGACTCGCCTCGGGCAGCTCGACACAATGCTTCTGCAACGTTGATGTCCACAGCAGTCTCACAATGTTCCGCTCTAGCCTGATGCTTTAGTTTATAAAGGGTTTACTCCTTGTCCCAAATACCACCAGCCGGTTCATGAGAATGCATGCAGCCCCCCAAGGTCACCTGTGCGCCCCCCCCCCAACCGGCCTCCTGGTCCCCCTCTACATCGACATCATCATCATATTGAGTAGTTTCTCAGCAAAACAGGCTGCCTTGTCCGCATGAAATTAAATCCGCCACAACCGCAACTACAACTCAACTCAACTCAACAACTCGCGCAGCGCCCCACCGTACGGCCGTCGCCACCGCCTGCAGTGCCGCTACCGTCGCAGAATATCACTCCAGCTCCCCCTGCAACAGAAATGGCTATTACAGGGTTCCTTCAAGTTGTGAACGCCTGCGCGCACGAGGGCCTGCGCAGCATTACTCAGCGCCTGGCGCTGCGGCGGGCGCGCCTCGACCCTGCGCCCGCCCCCTCGCCCGGCCGTCCTGGCGTGCTGCGCTTTCGTGATGCTGTGCCTGCGCAGGTTGCACGGCACTGCGGCAGCAGCAGCGGTGGCGGAGGCGACGGCGGCAGCGGCGGTGGCAGCACCTTGTGTGGGAGCGGCACGGGCGCCGGCGCCGGCGACAGCGCGCACGTCAGCAGCAGTAGCAGTAGCGGGGAGGGCAGCGGCACTGACTTCAAGGCTACAGATTCGGAGGCGGTGACACTCCATGACAGCCCGACGCCACTGGGTACTCCGTTGACTGGCTCACAGGTCAAGTTGGCGACGGCATGCCCTGAGTGCTGTTGCAGCTGCTGAGGCTCGCGCCACCATGGTGCCCCCAAGACCCACAGTACACAATGGCATTTGATATACATGTAGCTTCTATTGATAAAATTTTTTGAGTAGCGCTCGCGCCCTGCATAGGGGCGAGCATTACGGTTTGCGTAGCTGCCGCCAGGCTCTGACTTCATTTGTCTCAAAAGAAGCGTTTTGCTGTGTTCGAGTGTGGTCAATAGGCAAAGCGTGCCCATCACGACGCTGGCAATGCGTTTGACAAGCCAGACGCGCATGTAGCAGCTTAGGTCTGATCGCTCAGCAGTGGCGGTGGCATTTCAGCTGCTCACTGGGGTACCCCCCCCCCCCACACACACACCCGCATGTCTTGCTTGGCACTACGGTAGGTATGCAATGATTGCCGGTGAATGTTTGCCTCCATCTGAGTTTGCAAGTATTTCTTGATCTTCGAGATTTGAACGGGTTTCAAATTGATGTTTTGATGAATTGGCGTAGGCAACGCGACTTGTGATCGACAGCCTGACACTGCCAGTGCATGCGGCAGCGCGGGTGAAAATTGCCTTATGATGGTGCAAAGCTTGTGCCACCGTGCTGCTGCACAGGCAGGCAGCATGATTTCTCACTTGATTGTGTATGTGCGTACCCTAGTTCATCAGCCACATGTGTAAGCTAATTCAATGTACTTTTTATTAATTCAATGTACTATACTGGACCCTTCAGCGGACTGACACCCGACCCAAAGTTCATGTTGCATTGTTGTCTTCCTCATGAATTCATGAAATACTGTGGCGCTGGTCACAGGCATTGCTGCTGCTCTCAAGTTTATCTGTGCAGCCGCGGCAGGTGTTTGTTGAAGCGAAGTGCAGCACTAGCGAGGCGTTAACGCGTTTATTGATTGCTGACTCACTGTGTATGTGCGCCGGTGTTTGTGCATCCTCAACTGACTGCTGATGTCTGCAACGAGGGCTGCACATTTATGATGTGTCATTATATTTGAACCGTTGATTGCGTGTGCATCCTTATTTGACTGCCAGTGCTGATGCATGCAAATTCTTAAGATGTACAACATCGCACCATGCGTCCCTTAAAATTTTACGTCGCAATCAGCGAATGCCATAGTGTGTGGAGGCAAGAAATTGTGTGCAGGAGCGTACCCAGTTCTCACACCTGAGTCAGATGTGATGTGTTGTCAACGTGGTGTATACGTACGTGGCCCGGGTGAAGGCATTGCCCCCCTCCCCCCCCTCCCCCACGCACCCCTACACTCATCATTGAAGAATGATTCTTGATTCTTCTCAATCAAGCGAATTGCCCGTGAGGGGCCAAACAACGCCTATCTCTCAGATAATCAACGTCAACGGCATCTTTTAATTTCTTACCATCATGGGGATGTGTTGCGTGCACCGTGCCAGTGTAGGACACTGCATAGTCGTTCCCGCTCCATCGTGAACTTGTGTCGCTACATTTTTTTGTGAAAACCACCCCCCCTGTTGAGTCTTGCGCGATTAACTTGCGAAGCAGCGTTGAGCACCAAGTACCTGCGTTGTTCCTGGATGATGCAACATGAAGTTCTTGCATGCACAACAAGCTTGAGATATATATATGCGCACATGATGCATCATCACGACAGCATACCATTGTGCAACAAAGAGATCCTTCACCTCGTTGCTGTAAACAAAGTTCAGTGCAGCATTGAAATTTAAGCATGCTGATTTGTGGCACAGCAGTTTTGCAGCAATAGCTATATTTCTAGTACACTGCAAAAGCGCTTCAAGAAAGGGGCAAGCAAATCAGTCCACAATGGCACGTGCACCTGCGGTTCCTTGCAGTCACTGGTACGGTATTGTCACACATAACAAAAAACAACCAAGAGCCAAATATCATACAGCAGACTCGGTGAATATGACATTGTCAACCACACATAGTATGTCATGGAATGGACAAGCCAGCACAGCAATGCGCAGGCGTTGGTTGCTGTAATGGCGCTCTGGGTGTGGCAACAGCCTGCAGGATGACATCATGAGTACACAAGGTTATCACTGCTCAGCGCTAACATGCCGCAACTACTAGTAGTACCTCTGCCATATAGCATCTGCGGTGCTCCATGACTGAATGCAAGTGCGGCTTAGAGGCCGCTGTCATTGACAAGCATGCAAGCTGCAGGCAGCGGCTGTTGGTGTCAGCGGGGCATCTGTCACAGTGTGGCCACGAGAGCCTCTGAGTCTGCAAATGATATGTAACATCAACCCAATGCACTGTCTCGTTGCATCACAGGACCAGCATGCTGATGGGCACACTGCTAGTGGTGTGGGCATCCCTACACGCCGTGAAGTGCCCACCCCACTGTGCTATGTGCCTGCATGTTGCTGCCTACCTCCTTGCGGGCATGGCTGATCTGACTCGTGAGTGTGTGAAAGGAGAGTTTTTTTGGAGCAATCCCCGGATACTAAAAGGCACCACAGGACATTAATGCAATGATCGAGTTGAAGATTGCACAATCATTTGACTGAACAGCAACAGTTCGCTTCAGGATGCTGTGCGGACGGTGATGCAACCGTCAAACTTCAAATTGAAGATGATGGTCAATACTGAGCGTGACAGTTGATGTTAAACTTCAACTTGAAGTTGTACTTCAATTACAGTAGCGTCTCGAGTCAAGTTTGTCCAATTTGAAGTTTGAAGATTGCACCATCATCCGCAGAGCGAGCTGAAGCGAACTGTTGATGTTCGGTCAAATGGTTGTGCAATCTTCAACTTGATCATTGCATTAATGTCCTGTGGTGCCTTTTAGTATCCAGGGATTGCCCCAAATAATTCTCTCCTTGAAGCCCAATTACACTGGGGAGTCCAGAGCGCTGACGAACTGCTCGTGGTCGATCGCAAGGTAGTTCAGCATCTCGGTCACTGACATGGCAAGCGCAAGGTGGGCGGGCATGTGCGAGGGCTTGGCGCTGCCTATCGTGCCGCTAAAACCAGGCCGGCGCACAGTGACTATGGCGCGCAGCCGCATGACGTTCACCAGCTTCTGAAAGCACTCGTGGTTGTGGTCCTCAACAACGCAGCCATCGTCATCAAGCGCAGCGGCTCTGACATTGCGAGCCCAGACGTCGGAGGCGTATTTGTTGGCGAGCATAGACCTGCCGAACTGCTTGAACGTCTCGCGCATGGTGCACAGCTGGCCACCTCCCCAGCACGTAATGTACACGATGCCGTTATGGACGCCTTTGAGTGGGCTGGGAGGGGCAGGCGGGTGGATGTCACCACCTAGACTCTGAAGAGGCAAGTGCCACAGTGAGAAGCGTGGACGACACAAGAAGAAGCTAATCAAGAAAATGGCCGATGCTACATGCTGATATTGCGGATGTCAGCAGTCACTGCGGTATGCTCTTTGTGTAAATGAGGTTTGGCTGCCTGTCGTGGGCTGATGCAGTCTTCGTAACATCAACAGTAGTACTATAGCATTGCAGCATGCGGCGTCAAATCACATATGACTCAAGCCGTAGGGTGTAGATGCCACAAGCATGCTACATGTTGCGATCAAGAACATTGATGTGCTTCGATGGCAGCTAGACAGTCCTACTAAGCTAAAAATCACCAGTTTGAAAGTTGAAGACTTTATGTATCGTAAAATCCCAGTTGATGCAACTTGAAAATTTCAGGGCGTGATGTGACTCAAAAAGTTGAAGGCATTGAAAAGCCTGCATATTGTGGCAAATGCTGTTCAAGCAGGCATCTGCAGATCATGGCGTAAGTTGTGCATGACATCGTTTAATGCTCTGCCTCTGCAACGGCACGCATCCATCCATTCATGTAACGTCATACTCCGGCAAGAGTACGTATGGACTTGTATTTATAAAGGCCCAAGGGAGGCCGGGTTGCCTATGCAATCGAAAAGCTTGCGTCAACGCAGCAGCCTAGTCTGCGCTGTGCCCTAGGAGTTTGGATACCGGCGCCGCAACACAGCCCAGCATTCGCGCTCCACGTGTGTATGCCATGACGCGCTCCGCCAACTCCCGCGCCAGCGATATGCTCAGCTCAATGTGGATCTGACGCTTAGCTAACCCGGCCTTGCGTAACACATCTGCCTTCCCCCCCCCTGAGCACAGTGCTGAGTGCATTGCCAACTCCTTAACAAAAAGGCTTGTCTGCTTGCCCAGCCGTCCGTACGACTCCTGCACGAATGGCACAAAAGCCCAAGATGACGTCAAGGTGCCGGTGTGGTGCTTGACCTTCGCGTCCTCCCCCACCCCAGCAGCATAGCCGTCCGTGTTCGAGGCATTTGTTTTGCCTGTCAGGTACGAGCTCGCTGTGGGTGCGCGCACACTTGTGTCTAGCACTATTCCCTTGTTACGGTATGCACTGCTAAAGTGCAGACACCCTGGGTCAATGACTGTGTCCGCCCGATACCCCGGTACCTTGAAGACGCTAGCGTCCTCATTGCGGACAATAGAGACATGGTGCTGTCTCAAGATGCGCTGTAGGCACCGCTTTTGGGCAGTGTGTGTCGCGTTGTGCCCCCGTATGTGCTGGCTGGGGCAGCTGATCGCATGCGTGGAGGTGGGGCTCACGTCACTGCACCGCCATGGGCACACCTCGCCCTGTATGCCCCACCCGTCTATAAAGATCGCAACCATAATCATCGTGGCTGCTGCCATACTGGACATGGGCGCCGCACCCGGGCGGTCATTGGCAGCGGGTGGCACGCTCATCCACGCCATTGCCCCGGACGCACGCTGGCTGCGCAGCTGCGCCAGGACCCGCGCGCTAGCCTGTTGGCGGCGGCGGCTGGTGTCACGCAAGTCACCAATAAGTGTAGCCTGCGTCGGCTTGCCCACGGCACCAGCCGAGGCAGCCTCTAGGTCCTCCACCAGGCAGTCCTCGTATTGACGTCGAAGAACATTTGAAAGGCCGGCTTGTAGTCCGTGCGTGAAGTGACCGCGCCGGCGGCGGGGCACTACCTTTCTGCAGATCTCGTCAGCATAGGCCTCCCAGTCGTCGTCGTCGTCCTCCTGCCCGCCGCTGCAGCTGCTTTCTTCCGCGCTAGTTTGTGTTTTAGCGGGCGTGGAAGAGGCAGCCGCGGCAGCGGCTTGAGGGCCAGGTACGGTCGCCGCCGCAGCGGCCGCCTCGGCGCCAGGCACAATGCCGTGGGTGTGTGGGGCTGGCTCAGTGGTCCCCGTCTCCGTGACGGCAGTTGCGGCGTAGATCGCTTGCACCGCAGTGGGGAGCGTCGACGCTGCGGCCGTTGTATCCGCTGCCCACCGTAGCAACGATGCTGGGAGCTGCTCGGCCACAGCTGTGCGTGATTTTTCGCCGCCATCAGCTGTCAGCGCTCGCGTAGAGCGTCGCACGGCCTCGATGATTGGCGGCAGTCCCTGGTCCTCGCGTATTGCGCATGAGTGCTGCGCGAACCAGGTGACTGCGCCGTGTTCGTCAGTGCCGAGCCTCAGGGCCCCTGCTGCCACAGTGGCATGAATTATTGCAGGCCGCAGTGTTGTGCATGCCTGGGCCGTGTATGCGGCTGGTGCCAGTAGCCCCAAAAGCGGCATGCCCAGACCGCCTCGTCGCTCCGGCAACCGTGACGCCCGCAGTGGCACTGCGATGTCCGTGAGTTCTGGCGGGCCCAAGCGCGGCAATACCAGCACGCTGCCACTGCTGGCTACCTCATTGTCACCAGCAGTGCAGGCGGCCAGCAGGTGTGACTTCATGACTGCCGCGGTAGCGCAGCCGTGCAGGTGCAGCATGCGTTCAAGCGTCCATGCACAGAACCCGTCAAATGCGTGCAGCCATGTCTCACTCAAAGCCGTGTCAACGACCCGAGCTAAGAAGCCCATGCGCTTTGTCAGTGACCTGCGCAGAATGAATTGTGCTGCCTGTAGGTGATGCCGCGCCATCCCAGCTAGCTGCCACGACAATCGCCATGTCCCTGCGTCAACAAGATGCTTGCTCATGGCAGCATGCACATAGGCTGGGTGCCCTACCGGTACCCCGACCGACGTAAAGCCCTGACTGGATTCTGGCATGGTGGCGTCCACAAACGGTATGTCAAGGGCGCGCAGGCGTGCTCTGGCCGCTTCATCAAACACTGTGCCGCGCATGGCAATGGCCAGCGACTTGTCTGGTCGAACGCGTAGGCCCCCTGCCGCAAGCCGACGGATCACCTCTGCCACCCCAGCGGCCGCTGCATCGTCGAAGTAGGCAGCTTGCAGCACGTTGAGGTCATCCAGGAAAGCGCAGTGCGGGGCTGGCGGTTCCGCTGTGCTGTGGCCGTAGGCCGGCATACTGCCGGGCGTCGCACTCACTCCATCAGGGTAGAAGAGTAGGAATGCCGCTGCCACTGCAAAGTACAGCGGCCCTAGAGGGTCCCCTTGCTGGCACCCTAGGTGGGAGCAGATAATGCGAGCTTCACCGTTCACCTCCACTCGCATCTCTGGGGCAGTGTCACCACAGTATACGGACTCAAAGTGCGGGAGCAGCTCCGGACAGAAGAGCATAAGTCCCCGCACAATGGCGGCGCGATCCACACTGTTAAATGCGTTCTCACAGTCCAGCTGGATTGTGGTGCCATACAGCTCGTGCCACACGCGCGCGCGCGCTGCCACATGCTCGACGCCAGACCGGTATCCTACGCCAAACTGCGACATGGAGGCCAGCAGCCCCGATATTTTGCCCTTGACACCCCGTGCCGCTGTGGACCCGAGGAGTCTGCGCCAGACACTGGAGCAGGCGATCGGACGCCGCTTCTGTCCTATGCCTGAGAGGGCCGCGGCGCGGAGAAGCCGTTGCGATTGCTCCGGCAGCAGTTCGGGCTCAACAAGCAGCGTCGTGAACACCTTGGCCAGGTGATGGGCGAATGCCGGTTCCATCACATCCGATTCTGAATCACCAGCTAGTCCTGGCGAGGCACTGCCCACGGGGCGGGTGGCTGCTTTCACTGGTGCACCAGGCCCAGCGGCCATCAAGAGGTGTTCATAGCGTAGGCCGTCCAGCCCTCCTGCCTTCCCCGCCCCTGCTGCGGACAAGGTCGACAGTATGTCTGTCGCCTCCACCTCGAGGCGCCGTCCGGCTGCGCTGGCAGCATCCTCAGGCCTATCGCTGCGATCATGCGCCTGACCCGATTCGAAGACGGGACTGCCGCTGCCAGCGGGCCCGGCGGTCGTTGCCACCCCTGCGCCGTGCAAGCAGTGCCGCCGGGCGTCGCGTACCAGGCCGCGCACTTGCTCCATTGGCGTATCGACTACCCCGGGCCGGGTGCCAGTTTCAGGGTGCTTTGCTGCCAGCACCTGTGCCGTGACCTCGTCTGCTGGGGCGCATGCTTCACGCGCCTCTAGTCGTGCGGCAGCCAGGCCTACCCCCCGTCGCTTGCCTGAGAGGGCAGCGCATGCTGTTTGCTGCCTGGAGTCAGCCTCCGTCCAGTCGGCATCGAAGTTCGTTTGTGCCGACGCCGTAGCTGCGTTGTTTGGTTTGGGGGCCCGCAGCGCCGCTGCTGCTGACAGCGTCTTTCTCAGTAGCTCCGCAAAGTCGCCAGACAGCAACGCTGCCAGCCGGGCCGCAGGCGGCATACCGGTTCCCTCCGGTTGCCTACCAAAGGCCATTGCTGCTAGCAGGTGCAGCAGCCTGTAGCCGCGCTGCACTAGAGTCTGAGAAACCTGATGAGCAAACGCCCCGGCACCATGGTGGAGGCGCACCCGTGCCGCCTCACGTGCACTGTCTGTGGCGTCCGCCAGTAGTCGTGTGGCGTGCTCCACTAGCCGTGCCCACTGGGTGCACTGCAGCTGAGTGCGGAAGGGGTTGGCAGTCGTGGTGAACCGTAGCAGCAGTAGATCCGCCTCATTGGTCTGGTCAAGTGCGTGGACGACCGAGGGCGTCGAGAGGTCCCAAGCCAGGGATGCTCGTGACTGGGGCTTTGAGGGCCTGCCACTGGTGGTGGTGGTCGGGGGGGGCGGTGACGCGGCATCGTCCGGCGGGTCCAAGTCCATGTCCGCCCATCCCACGGCCGTCCCGTGGGGGGGGCTGCTGTCCTGCAGCCTTAGGCTGTTAGACTGAGTGCGGCTGCCGGCGCTGCCAGGCGGTGCTGCAGCAGCTGCCGTTCGGCGCCGGCGTTGCGCGCCGGTTGCCGTGGCCGCCGGGCGTTTCTTGCTGGACTTTGAGTTGGCAGCGCCACTAGCCGGCACCGCCGGTGGCTTTGGAGGTGTCGCTGCGGCAGCCCCCGCCGCCGCGGCCGCGCCGTCGCTACCCGCACCCCCGCCCTCGGACTGGCCCGGGGGTACTGCCGGGCGTGCGCGCGTGGGGGCGCTTCCATTCCGTCGACACGTGTGGCATGGCGAGGTCAGCGCGCATTGCCTCTGCCCCGCGCTGGCTGACATATGGACCAGACCGCAGGCACCTGTGCATGCACTCAGCTTCCTTACCGCCCGTAGGAAGTCTTCTGCCGTGCAACCATACATGGTGCTCATCTCCTGCACACGCTTGGCATGGTGTGCCCCAGTGTTGCAGGTACTGCTGCCTGAAGGGGCACGGTCACCGGATGGGTCGTGATCAACCTGCTGCCGGATGCCCTTGGCGTATGCTGCCGCCAGATTTTGCTGACAGTGTGATGTGCTCGCCTCAGGGTTCAGCATCGACCTCGTGCAGCTACCACCGTTGAAGTGGGCCACTACCGGTGCCATGCGGCTCGCAGCTGACAGTTTGCCTCGCTGTTTGCTGTCCTCTTTCTGACCAAGCTGCCAAAATGCCAGTGTGCATAAAGGACACCTCAGTGGCTCAGGCTGCTGTGGCAACTGCAGCGCAGTACGGGGCTGTGTCCGACTCGGAGCCGTGATGTGGGTGCTGTTAGCTTGAGTGGTCGCCGACGCTGTCATAGTGGTTGGCAAGGGCGGAGCTGCCGCAGGGGCGACAAGCAGTTCAAAGTGTCCCACATTTGTATATAGCCCAGGCGGCGTCCACAGCACATCCAGATGGCAGTCAGGCTGAGCTGGAGTTGCCGGTGCGAATACCGCTGGCAGCCCCATCAGTTGTGCCAGCACCAGCCCTGTTGATTTTTGCGTGCTGCCAGTGGCCTGAGGCTCGGCCTGCCACACCGTCACCGAGACCGCGTAGACCGCTGCAACAATGGCCCACACAGACAAACCGAGGGGCCGTCCCCACACGCCCTCTTCCTGTAGGCGTTGCAGCAGGAGCGTGTGCCCGCTGTCCGCGCTGTCCGTTTCATTTGTGCCGTACTCGATTGCGAGGCAGCGAGCGCGTGTCCCGTACGTGTCGAATTGTTCACGTGTACACGCAGGTTGGGCTGCTGCATGCGCGGTCAGTTGACGCATCGATGACATGCTGGCCCCTTGTTTGCCCGCCCCCTGCGTGACGTATGCCACCATCCCGTCCAGCAGTGCCTCTCGCATGGCAATCACCAGTGCTGGGGCCGGCAGTCCGTGCTCAACTGCGACGCTGTCTATGCCGTGTAGAGCTGTATGAATCAGGCAGTTGCCGTTGCCCACGTTGCTCACGGGGCGAAGCTCCCCACCACGTGCTAGCGTCGCTGTGTTTTCCCCAAGCGCCTGTTTGTGGAGTGCCTGCAGGCCCGTGTGCCAAGTGGGAAAACCATAGTTGGTGGCTTTTGCCAGCGCGTCTTGCTGCTCCTCCACGGTGACTGTATGGCACACGGTTGAGGGTATCCGGGTCGCCACCGTCACGGTGGTGACCTTCGCCGGCCCGGATATTGGTGCTGAGGGGGCAGAGGCACCGCCCCTCGGCGGTGTGGTGGCTGGTGCCAGGGGTGCACGAGAATTGTCGCACTGGGCCTGTCGCTCCTGCGTCCGCCGTCTGTGTTTACCTCTGCGTCGACTGCGCTTTCCACTGGCAACCATAGCCGTGACAGGTGCTGTCTCGGTCATTGTTGCGTGGGTGCTGTTATCACCAGCCTGCGTTACGTCTGACTCACCACGTTTCCCGGCTGGCTGGCGAGGCGACCTGGCAACGACCGGTTCCCTAAGGGAGAGTTGGTCAAACACCGTTGCCAGGTCATTACCTTCTTCTCGGAGGGAGAGCAAGCTGAACGTGACCGTCAGGTCATGCATCTGACTCACCAGCGGTGCGCAGGAAGTCCGGCCCAGCAGGGTCTGTGTTGCTGGCGCGTCGCTGGGCGCCGGCCGCATATGCAGTCGGCGTGACGTGCGGCAGGGTCCAAGCTTGGTACCCGTCGGCCAAGCGCAAAGCACCGTGACGCGTGCCCGATTGGGGGCAAGGGCCAGTGCACGTACCCTGCGCGCGAGTGCGCCAGCCGCCCCCAGCAGGCCTTGCCAGTGTGATCCCGTCGGGTCCCTGGGGCATTCGCTAGACTGAGCGCCCGCTGCGACAGCAGCTGCGGCACTGCCAGGTGTGCTGGGCACACGATCGTTGCTTGACATCGTTGCGCCGCTATCGCTAGCACGACTTTCGCCAGGCAGCACACCCATTGTGCTGCTCCGGGTCAGTCTCGGCAGCGGCGCATCTGCCACACCGTCCAACGTAGATGCATGGGCTTGCCTGGGGTCTACCCCCAGGTGCTCGCATCCGAGGAATTTGCGTATGGGACCACATTTGCTAGCGGCGGCGAGCAGCGCGGCTGTTGGCTTCAGGCTATTCCCCCCACCAACAGCTGCACCACCCGCTGCCGCCGCGCATGTCGTTGGTCGGGTGTGTATGTCAGCAATGTGATCATGGCCTGATGCACGGTCACAGCCTGACAGTGTGCATGCTGTCGCGGCGACCGGGCCTGCGAGGCAGTCGGCGCAGCGCCACGCGTCGCACTGGTCCAGGGCCCCTAGATCACCAGATGGTGTCGTGGCGCTTGCTGCTGTGCGTCTGATGAAGAGGTTGCCGCACCCGTCGCAGACCTGCTCTAGGCCGCCGTATATTGGTCGGTGGTCTAGGAAAAGCTGAACATGCAGTTCTGCAAATTGCTTCCCTTTCCCTGTGTGGCGCGTGCGCTGGTGTGCACATGCGTGTGCCGCTGGGCAATTCTTTCCCGGGGCCTGAGGATTTGCTCGCACTATGAACTTGTCGCACATGCGGCAGTCCAGCCCCGGGATATTGACCTTCCGGTTGGCAGCGGGTGTCTTGGCGGGCGCCAAAACTGTCATAGCGGTGATGCCGGATATTGGGTGCCCGTTGCGACTGTTACCGTCAGAGGTGACGCTGCCGCCTGACAGAGAGGCGCCGCTGCCAGCTGGCTGCAAAGACCGGGACGTGATTCGTCTCTGGTGACCCGCCGGCCCAGGTTCGCCAACTTCCATCGGTACAGGCATGGTCACGGTGACCGGCTTTGCCAGCGCACCGCCAGACTGTGGCTCTGGACGGGTGACGCTGCCAGTGCTTTGGGCGCTGGCGCGGCGCCGACCCCGCCGGGGTGCAGCCGCCCCACGTTCGCCGCCCGGTGCAGCAGCCGCTGCGGCCGCTGGTGCTGTTGTCACCATGTCTGCAGTACATGGGGTTTCCGCTGCGGTGACCTCCATCGGCTGAGGACCGGGATGCCACTGGGGAGAGGCGCCGCTGCTAGCTGGCTGCGAAGGCCGCGACGTGATCCGTCTCTGGTGACCCGCTGGCCCACTGGTAGGTTCGCCAACTTCCATCGGTACGGGCACGGTCGTGGTGACCGCCTTTGCCAGCGCACTCAGTTTGCCAGACGGCGACTCTGGGCGGTTGATGCTGCCAATGCTTCCGAGGCGTCCCAGGGGCGGCCCGGCGCTGGCGCCGCGACGCCGACCCCGCCGGGATGCAGCTGCCCCGCGTTGGCCATCTGATGCGGCAGCGCCTGCCGGCGGTTTTGGCACCATGTCTGCCGCACGTGGCGTTGCCGCCGCCGTTAAGTCGGAGGTAACCTTGCGACCGCATGCAGCGGCGGCTGTGACAGTCGTCCGTGGCTGTGCAACCACCGGGTTGGCCGGTGCGGGCCCCGCCGCTGGTGCGGCAGTGGCAGCCGTCACTAAAGGCGTTTTCCGCCGCGAACGTCGTTTTGGCATTGGCGTTGTCGCTACTGGTGAATCCGGCGGCAGTGTCGCCCGACGGCGTTTATTTGCCGCTGGTGGCGGTAGTACCACCAAGCTCAGTACAATCATCGCTGCTGGCGGCAGTGCCTCCCGTAAACTCGCCGCTTGAGACTCCGAGTCACTGGCAGGCTGATGCCGCGGGCGCTTCGTCTGTGAGCATCCCCTGTCACAGTGATTAGCGGCACCTGGGCTAGACAGATGGCGGCGGCGCTTCTTGACGTGCGCGTGGCTGCCACTGCCCTGAGGCTCGTCCGAGTCGGCTGACGACAAGTGTAGTCTGCGCATGCTTCTGCACAGCTCTGCAACCTGACTGCACACTGGCACCTCTGGCATCGGCCGCGGTCTAGAGCTCTGGGCCATCAGCTGAGGTGGTGGCGGGCCGGGTATCGGTGGCGGGTCCGGTATCGGCGGCGGGCCCGGTATCGGCGGTGGGCCCGGTATCGGCGGCGGGCCCGGTATCGGCGGGGGGCCCGGTATCGGCGGCGGGCCCGGGATCGGCGGCGGGCCCGGGATCGGCGGCGGGCCCGGGATTGGCGGCGGGCCCGGGATCGGTGGCGGCGGCGGTATCACTAGGCGTACCCAACGGCCAACACCATGGCGGCGTCTGCGGCGTGTGTCAGATTGGCGTGCAGCTTTGACCTGCCACCACCACAAGCCAGTATTCAGCCCGTGGTTGCGCTGTTCCCGTTTGCGTTTCAGAGGTGACCCCTCCCCACGTGAGGCAGGGCTGGTAAGCCAGTGGAGAGCCATAGCTTTGAAAGGCGACTTTGAGGCGCGAGAAAAAAAAAAAAAAAAAAAAAAAAAAAAAAGAGCCCAGGCTCGGTCTCGAATGCGCGGCTGCCAACCGCGAATACTCCCCTGCACAACTATACCACTTTCAGTTCAAGATCCCGTCCTGCTCCGGTGTATCTGTTGAGGTGCTTCTCCCGCCGTCGTGAAACGAGCGGTGGTGGAACGAGTCGGTGTGCTCAAGCTCTCTGCCTCTGACCAACACAAGGCAGCTGGGCTGAATGCAATGCTGTGCAATTCGTGTCCTTGCCGCTGCAGTGTCGTGGTCCTGTCGTGTCTGTGCGTGTGCTGAATGCAGTCAGTCTCTGCCAGGCGAGGTCCCTTGTGCGGCTGCAAATCAAGCTGGTCAGCAAGCGTTCAAACCTTAATCTGGTGAACTGCTATCTACTGCCCTGCGATCCAGTGTGCCCTAGGTTCCCCCTTCCCGATCCGTCGACGGCGATATCGTCTGATGTTTTGTTTTTTTTGTTTGTTTTTTTTTAGTTTGCCCTTCTTGTGCTTCGGCCGATGTCGCTGTGTGCGTAGGTAGCTTTAGCAATATCAATGCGAGGCTTACTTGCTTACACCGGCGACCCACGCTGCGTGTCTGGCCTTGTTCGCCTCAGGCCCGCGGTGGAGCGAAAATCCGCTCTCTAGTCCTCGGCTGTAGCCAGGCCGACAGGTTGAGCGTGCGGTGCTGCTGTGCCCTCAGTGTCCCCTGTGCATCCTCGCCTTCCGCGCCGCCGCTCCGCCAGCGGCTCCTCCTTCGCTGCCTCCTCCTGCCGCTCGCCCGAGCAGCAGGGCACCGGCAAGAGTACTAAGTAAGCAAGCACATCGTGCAAGAGTCTGGCCGCCTTGTGCAGGCCTTGACATACTTGATCAACAATCACCATGTTGGGGTCGAGGCTTACTATCTTAGTGCTGGCTATGTAGGGGTGGCTTGCTTGTGGAGGCTAGCAGCTGTTGATCCTTTCGGGAAGGCATACAATAATTTACATATTCGAAAATTCTTGAGTGCATGCACGTATCTATCAATATACCGGTGACAACTGTTACAGCATACACAGTGATTTGCACCATGTCAACATTATCCAATGGCATGTGCGCGGCGAACACACACATAGTAATTCGTTGCTAGCCGTACACAGCGGTTTTTGGGTGTGCTGTTAAGCGCAAGCGAGCAGCTGCATACGACAAGAATGCACCAAACACAGTTGTCATTACAAGAGACCTGCGACTGGATCCAGGCCTAATCATGTGCATAGATGCATACACTTCTGAAATCCAACATGAAGCCCCTGTTACTTCAAGTTACTAGCACCACTGGCAGAGAGACCGCAGGCTGTGCGTGTACTTCTTAATGAGCAGCTATGCAGTGCGCATGCAGTACTACTAGTAGTACGTCACATTGCGCCCTCTTTCAGTACATGTACCTTCATGTTAGCATTATGTACCCGAATGTATGTGCCCACCTTTTCGAGCCAGGCTCGCTTGCGGCCGTCTATGTCCTCTGGTGCTAGCTGCTGCAAGAATGCCTTCTCTGCTGCAAACAGCTCGGCACGACGTTCAACCGCCTGCAGCTCGTTGTCGAATGCGTCCAGCTGCTCCTTGAGCCAGAGGCCAAAGTGGAAGCTCAGGGTAGTGGCGGGACCGGTCAAGCTGGACATGTCGGCACGGAGCTTCAGTGGTGGTGCGCTGTCGCTGTTGTAGCTCAGGTTGCACACAGGCTGACGTGAGGCTGTGGCGTCAGCGCGGGGTGAGGGTGACAACTTGAGTGGGGCACTGCCACCGGTCTGCGGTACTTGCCAGACGAAGAGGTCAATGACAGTGCCGCTGG
Source organism: Tribonema minus (assembly GCA_017506865.1). Classification (NCBI taxonomy): domain Eukaryota; class Xanthophyceae; order Tribonematales; family Tribonemataceae; genus Tribonema; species Tribonema minus. The sequence goes on along the minus strand of JAFCMP010000538.1, from coordinate 425,170 downwards.
TGCCTTTGATGGGCAAGGGCTGGAACGACTGGGTGCTGCTTGTGTGCGTTATCGTTCCCCCGATGAAGGTGAAGACCAAGTCGTAGCCATTCCCAAACACAGGCCCATAGCTGCTGTGGTGGAAGACAGCCGACTGGATGTTGTTCCTAGCTTGAGAGTAGCGCTGCATGGCAGTGGAACCACTCCCCTCGTAAAATAGAAATGCAGCACGGTCCGGCTGCCAGCTCCTAGATGAGTGAGACGCCCAGGCAACCGTCGCCAACCCGCCAAACACATTGCCCTTTTCATCGACGGCAAGGCTGACAGTGTTGGGCTTGCCATCGCACAGCCGGTGAAAATCATGTGCTATTGCGCCATTGACAGATGACTGGTACAGCAGCTGCCATGGCGCAGACCAGCCTATCTCGAGTCCGCTCTCCTGTCCGAGGTGAGCAACTGATGTGACGTGCTGAGTTAGTGGCACGCTGGCAATACCTTGTGCTGATACAATGTCGCAGAGCCCAAACAGCTCCATGCATGCTTGCACGCCTACTCTGTCGTCATCCATCAGCTGCATGATTGGCAGGTAAGCTACACCTGCTTCTGCACCCTGGCTGAGCTCGCTGAGGAAGTTGGTGATTGGGCGGAACCAGTTGATGTCCAAGTCAAGGAATATGCGACCGGAATGGTCTCGGGGCAGTACGTGATCCCACCGACCGTTGAACATCCATGCAAGCTTGCTGTCCTCAACGTATGCCATGGCGCTGCGCTTGAGGAGCAGCTTGGCTCCGCCGACGTTTAGCGTGAGGACCTCGGGGGGATTGTAGGCCTGTGCTCAACACCAAGAAGAATGTGACAGCGATGTGCTGAGCACTGCATTCAATTTCAAGAGGCACACCCAAGCGGCACACGTGTTTACTGCTGATGAGCCAAGACAATGCGACAACGTTGCGCATCTTGGCGGTTTGCACAAACAAGCTATGTGGCAATAATCATCAGCAGAAACATTGAGAGTCTGCATTATCACTGCACTTATACTTTAAGTGAATGGTCTATGCACAGTCATGCACGCATACAAGCGCTGTTGTGACAGCATCATGCCGACAGGCTGCTGGCTCGCCGACTTCTATTGCCTTAGTGGCTGTGGAATTCATTGATGCTTTACTGCTCCGAAAGGCTATGCAAGCTTGCACCTTCAGTTTGATGCAAAATTCTATGCAACAACTTGAAGTCTGGCACCCCCCACAGGGGCTTACCACTGACAGGCGTGTTGCTTTGGTCAGCGGTGCCACATCTTTATATGGTGAAGCGATGTAAAATTTCTGACTGTACATGGTATAGCTAACCAACTGCTGCATCGGGTTGCGTTCCGGTCATCCAGGTGCCATATTGCAGCCACATTGCCACATTGATACAGTGTAGGACTTGAGGCTCAGGAAGGCCCTGCAGGCTGTTGCTGCAGACAGTGGGTTACGCACACACTCCAAATTCATGGTGGGATCATCATGCTTCATGCTCAGGCTTTACAAAGGTAACGTCATATGACACAGCAATTAGTGTGCAGCCTGAGCATCTGCCAGCAGTGCGATGGCGTGTGGCATACAAATAGTGGCACATGCAGCAAGGGGCCAGCTGCATTGGGCCTTGAATGCGCACAGTATACGCCATAAAATGAATAATATTTCAGGATCATCCCATGGCATTTGTCAACATTATTTGTCTGCATCAGTCACATACCTTCTCAGTGAGGCATGCTTGTTCCATTTCCATCTGCAAAGCCTCAGTGCGCATCTGCAGCTCATGCCACTTCTGCGCAATGCCCTGTAGAAGTGATTATGTCATGAAAGGCAGGCATTAGCGAGACTGCATGCTGACGCTGCACGAATTCAAGTGCCAGAGGCTTTTGAATAACCTGCATCTTGTTGCGGCATGATACAGCAATCATGCACATCTGCACAGATTATTGGATGGCAATCTGCAACTTGAAGCCTCCCATCATGGATGCATATATTGTACTACCGTATTATCTATTGTTGGGCCTGTGGGGCGAGGTTTCTATTACTTTTCAAGCCCTCACAACTTGATGCCCCACCCGTTTTTCCTCGCGTAATAATGTGCCCCCTCCCCTTTTTGCATATACAGCATGTACCCTCTGTGTACGTGTACTCTGCACGCTCAGCGACTCATGCTGCATTACCACCTTACGTGTGCACATGCATGCACTGTCAACAGCAGGCAGAAAGGCAGCGAACACACAGGAAGGCTCCCAGAAGCAACAGCTGGCGCGGCTGATGCAGAGGCATCATCACTGTTAAGGGTTGCTGTCGTACTCTCCTATCTGCACGACTACGCACTAGCTGTCATTGAGCTAAAATGGCTCAAACAAAACTGCACCCCACCCTTTTTTTTTCCATGTATCAACGGCGCCCCGCCCCCCTTTATTCGCCCTCATAAAAAACTCGCCCCATGGGCTTAATTAATCATAGATGTACAGTAGAGATTGCAGCAGGGCATGCCGCTAGCGCTCAACATAACATGCGACACATGTATGGCAAAAGGCTTGTGTAACACCTAAGATGAATGATTCAAGCCCGTTAAAAACCTAAAAACTGGCTGAGACGCCAATACCTTGTGGCGCAAAAAGTTCCATGCGCAGTACTCAGGAGTATATTATAGCAAGATGTGATTTTATGCCCTGCCCCATGTGAGTTGAGTTTCCTCAAGTGGTGCTGAAAGCGATTTATGTTGACACACAATTGAGCATACAAAAATTGTTCAAATTGGTAATACCACTGTGACACGCACACCACGAATGAGCGCGGACGGTTTGTTCCAGGATGGGGGACGGCCACGCATCTGGACGGGAAAGAAACTTTGTTCATAACCGTACCTGCTTGACTTTCCTCACAGCTCGTTTCATCTCATGCTCCATCCCTTGCAGATCCTGCGGCAGACTTGCTACATAGGCTCCTGTGTTCCGTGCCATTTTTCAGCACCCCGCCAGCTTCGAACCTGTTAAAAAAACATCATTTATGTATATGAACAAATATTGCGAAACTTGAGAGCCATGCTGCGTGACAGGCTGTTCTACTTAAGATTGTGTTAGATTGTGTCATCCCGGTATTATGTGTAGCTGTCAGGTGTGACACAGGCTCCCAAGCATTACAAGCACTCCGTTCCAGACGCTCATTCCAGACGCACGAGTCGCATCCTTGAACATCGGCTTCGCTGACATTTTTCGCACAGAGCACGCACACCTTTTCTCCTCGCAGCTGGCCACTTCGCAACAGACACACCCGATCGCCCTGATGAGGCTTTTTCAGATGCAGAGGTTCATCTACAGTGTGTCCAGGTCCATCGTGCTGCAACTACACGTCGCACAGGGCTTTCGCGGTGAGATGCCATCATCAATTCACGGGAGTCGCGAAATTGAAATGAAGGGCAGTCCGGACATGTTGTCAGTATGTACGATCCGTTGCCTTTCCCCAGGTACACTCTTGACCGCCACAACACAACACACAATGCATATATGCTTTGCATTGCATGAACTTCAAGAGATGCCGTGACTCGCCTCCCAGCTGGGGGGGGGGGGGGGGGGGGCATGCGCCTCGAAGTGCGGCAAGCACCCCCCACCTTCCTGCATGCACAAGAACAGCAGCACCTGCAGTGATTAAAATCTGTTGTGCCACCCTGCTCATTACATGTACCCTCAACCTGACTTACCCCCTGCACTCATTACCCCCCCCCCGAACACACACACCAGCGTCCTCCCGGTCTCCATCTCCACGGACATCTTCATCTGCACCGGCATTCCTCGCACAGGCGGCTGCGGCGCGTCAGCACGCAACTGCGCTACAATTCAAGCGCAACTCGCGCAGCAGCCTGCCATCTGAGTCGCCGCCGCAGAAAGCCGCTCAAGTCCCTTCCAGCGACAGACCCTGGCCATCATGCGTCCTTGGGATGCAGAGCGAGCGCGAAGGCCTGCGCAGCATCATGATTGCTCACTGCCTGGCACTGCGGCAGGCGCGCCTCGACCATGCGCCCGCCTCCACGCCGCCCCTGACGTGCTGCGCTACGGTGAGCCTGCGCAAGTGCCAGTGGCGCGGCAGCAGCAGCGGCGGCAGCGGCGCTGGCAGCGGCAACAGCGCGCACGGCAGCAGTAGCACTGGCAGAGCCTGAGGCCATCATGGCTGCCATGGCGGAGAGGCCCTGGGCAGCAGCTGCTGCTGCCTAAGTTGGTGCTGCACCAACTTCAAGGCCGCAGATCTGGAAGCGATGGCGCTCCAGGATGGCCCAAAGCCAGGTACTCCTTCAGCTGCGCTCAATGGCATGCCCTGAGTGGCGTTGCAACTGCTGATGCTCAGCTCCGAGTCGTGCCACCACGATCATCATGTCCCCAAGATCCTCATTGACAAGACACAATGGCGTCTGAGGTGCAATTTCTATTGTTTGGTAGCGCTCGTTCGAACCATACTAGTAGTACGTACTACTAGTAGGGGAGAGTACGTACTAGTAGGCCCTGGGCGAGAGCGTCACGGTTTTGTGTGGCCGCCGCTGAGCCCTGGCTTTTTCAAGTTGTTTCAAATCGAAGTTCCCCTGATATTGTGTGTGATTGTGGTCACAAGGCAAAGAGCGCGCTGGCAATGTGCTCGACAAGCGGGACAGGCACGTGCCAGCACAGATCTGATCGCATAACGCTGGTAGCACTGCAGTCAGCTGCTCACTGGGTACGCCCCAGCGGTCCCTCCTCTGCGTGTCCTGCTAGGCACTACGGTAGGTATGCACTGTTTGCAGGTGCCACAGTGAATGTTTGCGTCCGCTTCAAGTTGTCAATGAGTTTGCAAAGGGTTTGTCCAACTTGATCCTGGAGATTGGACGGGTTTGTTGTTTTGAAAGAGTTGACGTAGGCAACATATGGTCAGCTGCCCTGGGCCGTGCTGCCAGTGCCGCAGTGCATGCGGCCGGCGCGGCCTGCACCATGCATGATGGTTCAAAGTTTGTGCCACCGTGCTGCATAGGTAGGCAGCATGACCTCTCACTTGATTGTGTATGTATGTATCCTAGGTAAGTAAGTCAGCTGTGTAACCTGTCAATGTACTATACTGGACCCTTCAGTGGACACCGTGGCAGATCCAAGGATCACTCTGCATTCTTGTCTCTTCTTCATGAATTCATCATACCGTGTGACGTTGTGGCGCTGGTCATATATAGGCATAACTGCTGCTCAAACTTTGAATCCATCTGGGCAGCCGCGGTAGATGATAGTTGGGGCAAACCTCTACTAGTAGTGAAGCGTCAATGAACTGTATGTCTGATGTATGCAACGAGGGCTGCACAATCATGATGTGTCATTGTCTTTGAACAATTGATTGGTGTGTGTACATTCTCAAATGACTGCTGATGTACTACATAGTATGCAAAGACGCTGCACAATCATGATGTGTTCACTTTCTATAGCATTCAGAGAATGGGGGGCAAGAATTGTCTGCAGGAGCGTGCCCAGTTCTCACCAGGTACCACATGCAACGTGTTCTCTGCCTGGTGTGGATGGTGAAGGCATCTTCCTGTCCCTCACACCTACTAGTACCCCCATGGGCGTTCTTCCAGGGAACTCCCAACGAGGGGCCAAATAACGCCGATACTCAACGCAGTTGTCATCATCTAAATTTCTTGCCAGGATGCTGCATCCAGCGCTGATGTGCATGCGTGCATTGTGCCGAAGTAAAGTACACCGCATAGCCGTATCACACTCCATCGAAGACTTGCCAAGCTGGACACTCTGGTATAGCCAGAGTGAATCTTGGGCGACTTATTCAAAAATCAGCGTCAAACACCAAGTCCTCCTAGGCTAGTTGCTGCTAGATGCTGCAATTGTTAATTTCTTGCAACGGATATGCAACAAGCTTGAGATATATGCACACAAAAATCATGATCACCTGTGCACACCATTATGCCACAAAAGAAATCCTTCAGAGCCCACAACTACGGTAAGAAGAATTCACTGCAAAGTACACAACTTGCTGGTTTGTCATACAGTCACTATGCAAGTTAAGCTACGTAGTGTACAGTATGCGGTAGCAGTACTTGAGCAAAGTAGCAAGCAAATCAACTCACGTGTCACCTGCAGTGCCTTGCAGGATGGTCACACACAAAACAAACAAAAAGAGCCGAATATCATGCAGCTGACTTTTTGAGTATGATTGTCAACCCGCACATACTATAGTAGCATGCCATGGACAAGTCAAGGCGGCACAGCAACATGCAGGCGCTGGTGGCTGTGCTGGCGCTCTGTGTGTTGGCAACAGCCTGCAGGATGACATCATATGAGTACACAAGGTCATCACCGTGACTGCTCAGTGCTAGCGTGCTGCAACTGTCCTCTTCCATGTACTGTAGGTGCTACTCTACGTGTGAACGTAAGTGTGGCCCATAGCTCGTTGTCTTTGACAAGTATGCAAGCTGCAGGCGCCGGCTGTCGGTGTCAGCAAGCATCTGTGGGCACAACTTGAAGTTGTAAACATGACATGTAATGATGCACTGTACATCGATGTGTGCTCGCCATTGGCAATCTGTCAGGAAACCTTGTCCAGCAACGCGCCTGGCATCACACGACCAGCATGCTGACGCCTGCAGGGCTACGACCCTCGAATGCATAGCACTTGACTTGAAGCATGTAGCACGGATGCAAAGCCCCCATGAGGGCACACTGATGTGGGCATCCCTACACGCTGTGATCATGATGTGCCCCCCGACTCTGCTGTGTGCCTGCATAATGCTGTCCACCTCCCCGCAGACATGGCTGAACTGACCTGTACAGTGCCACAGTGTGTGTGGAGCTCAACTACAATGGAGAGTCCAGAGCGCTGAAGAATCGCTCGTGGTCGATCGCAAGGTAATTCAGCATCTCGGTCATGGCAGGCGCAAGGTGGGCAGGCATGGGCGAGGGCTTGGAGTTGCCTACCGTGCCCCTGAAATCAGGCCTGCGTACTATGGCGCGCAGCCGCATGACGTTCACCAGCTTGTGGAAGCACTCATGGTTGTGGTCCTCGACGATGCAGCCATCCTCATCAAGTGCAGCAGCGCTGATGTTGCGAGCCCTGACGTCGGAGGCGTACTTGTTGGCAAGCATGGACCCGCCAAACTCTGTGAATGTGTCGCGCATGGTACACAGCTGGCCACCTCCCCAGCATGTGATATACACGATACCGTCATGGACACCTTTGAGCGGGCTGAGGGGCGCAGGGGGGTGGGTCACCATGTCACCAGCTCGAGCCTTCGGGGACAAATGAGAGGCATGGTGGCGCAAGAAGAAGTGTCGGTGAAAAAATGGCTGCTGCTGTTTGCCAATGTTGTGGAATTTGAGCAGTCGTTGTGGTACAGTCCATGTGTACATCGGCTTCGGTCGCCTTTCGTATGTTAGCTCAAATATCCACAAAACTAAAATATATTTCAAGTACTTCAAAATTATAATTTTGAAGTTTATATATATTTATAAGAGGCAATGTATCTACAGCCATAGTTCACATTTTGTAAAGTATGACGCAAGGGTGTATATAGCACAGGCAAATTATTTGCCGTAGTAGTCAAAATCATCGGTTTGCTGCGATACCAGCTGGTTCAAAGCACCAACCTGAAAGTGGAAGTTCCGGAAGTATGTTTCTTCGCTGAACCAAGTACTTCTACTTGAATAGCCTGCACACATGCTGTACAAAGCAGCCGTGTGATGGAAGTGAAAGGGGCATAATAAAATATTAGTTAATATTGTGTCAGGCTCTGTGTATGCCACAGCATGCACCCTTGGCTGCAGCGTCCATTTGTTCAAGGTAACACACTAGAAACAGAAGGTACGTGCGGGCACAGCTCACAAGCCTGTTGCCTTTCACGGGGTTTGACATGCTTTGCTGACAATTACCATATGTGTGGTCAAGGCTGACTGACGTTGCCAGTTGCTGATTGTGGCCCGCTTGTGGAGGTTAGCAGCTGGTGACACATGTGGAAAGGCATAGTCTATGTCTCTACTGAAAATCAAACATTGAGGTATCAAGGGGGTGCATACATGGACCATATTCTCACAACAAACAGTATGACCAGTGATGACATTTGCCCTGCATCAACATTATGCATTTGCACGAAAAAAACGCACATCACTGTAGTCTTTTACAACTAGCCGCATACATACATTGTTGACTGTGTTACTGAGCGCAAACAAGCAGCTGTAAAGTGATGTTGTGTCAATACACAACTATGGCGCATTCGACGACTTCTTGATTCGATCGATCTGTCCCTGATCCCATCCCTGTTCATGTGCACAGAAGATGCATGATAAGTGAAGTCCATTTTTATTACTTGAGTTGAACTTCTTGAAGTTTATCAGCAGCGCAGAAGGACCTGGGCATGATCACAAGCGCTAGTGAGCAGCTGTGCAGTACTGCCGGTGCGCATGCAGTAGTACTTCGTCATGTTGCGCCCTCTTCCTAACTATATGCTTTCGCAGTACTGCCATAAAGGAATGTGCACTGTGCATACCTTTTCACGCCAGGCTCTCTTGCGGCCGTCCATGTCCTCCGGTGCCAGCTGCTGCATGAATGCTTTCTCTGCTGCAAACAGCTTAGCTCGACGCTCAACAGCCTGCAGCTCGCTGTCGTAAGCGTCCAGCTGCTCCTTCAGCCAGAGGCCGAAGTGGAAGCTCAGGGTAGTGGCGGGACCGGTCAAGCTGGACATGTCGTCACGGAGCTCCAATGGTGGCGTGCTGTCGCTGCTGTAGCTCAGGTTGCACACAGGCCGATGTGAGGCTGTGGCGTCAGCGCGGGGTGAGGGCGACAACTTGAGTGGGGCACTGCCACCGGTCTGCGGTACTTGCCAGACGAAGAGGTCAACGACAGTGCCGCTGGTGCCTTTGATGGGCAAGGGCTGGAACGACTGGGTGCTGCTTGTGTGCGTTATCGTTCCCCCGATGAAGGTGAAACCAAGTCGTAGCCATTCCCAAACACAGGCCCATAGCTGCTGTGGTGGAAGACAGCCGACTGGATGGGCCCCCAGCCGGGGTCGTGGCAAACTGCATAGTAAGGGCTGCTTACCCTCGGAGAATAGCGCTGCACGGCAGTGGATTCGCTCCCCTGACAGAATAAAAAGACAGCAGGGTCCCTCTGCCAGCCGCCAGATGACGTCCAGGGCACCAATGCGAATCCGCCAAAGACATTGCCCTTGTCATCGACGGCCAGGCAGACGGTGTTGGGCTTGTCATCGCACAGCCGGTGAAACTCATGAGCTGTGGCGCCATCAACAGAAGAGTGGTATAGCAGCTGCCAGGGCGCATACCGGCCTATCTCGAGTCCGCTTTCCTGCCCTAGGCGAGCAACTGATGTAATGTGGTGAGGCATGCCGGCAACTCCTTGTGTCGGTATGACGTCGCAGAGCCCGAACAGCTCCGCACAGGCTTGCAACCCCAGCCTGTCATCATCGCTGAGCTGCATGACTGGCAGCTGCAGTTCATCAGCTGCTGCACCCCCGCTGAGCTCGCTGAGCAAGTTGGTGATTGGGTGGAACCAGTTGATGTCCAAGTCGAGGAATATGCGGCCTGAGTGGTCACGTGGCAGTACGTGATCCCACCGACCGCTGAACATCCTCGCAAGCTTGCTGCCCTCAACGTGCGTCAGGGCGCTGCGCTTGACGAACAGCTTGGCTCCGCCGACGTTGATGATGAGGATCTCGGAGGGGTTGCAGTCCTGCTCAACACCGACGATGAAGAACATGATATTCTGATTAGCATTGTGCTGAGCACTGCACTTGAGGCGCACACCCAAGCGGCACATGTGTCTGCCAGCGAGGAGCCAAGGCAACTCGAATGTGCCTACCGTAATACGTTGCACATCTCTGCACAAATGAAAAGACGCGGCAACAATATTCAAACCGCACGCTGACAGTCTGAATCATCACTGCCGGTGCTCTGTACTTCGGGGGAAAGGCGCCTGCGCATGCATGCGCGCAGATTAAGCTTTGTTGTGACGAAGTTATGCTGACAGCTGACAGTTAGAGCTGCTGACTCTCCCAGCAATGGCCATTGCAACTGAAAGTTTCCCGATGCTTCAGTGCTCTGAAGGGCAGTGCACACATGGCTTTCACAAGGCTGTTGTTTTGCCAGCTGGCGACTTGCAGTGAGTGCATCAGCGCTCCGCAGGGGTTTTCCAAGGGTGTTGCTTTGGTATGTGGTGCCACATTTTCATATGTATGGTGACATGAGTCTTCCACTGTGACTGCACATGATCTAACGTACAACTACTATGCCGGGGTACTACTAGGCTATGCCTTTCGGTCATTGCAGATGCAATGAGCACCTCTTCAACTTAACATATTGCGATATACATGGCCCAATAAGACCTTGCAGGCTGTAGCTGCAGACAGTCGACAACGCACACACTCCAGGCTCATGGTGGGGTTGTCGTGCTGCATGCTGTTACAAAGTTACTGTCGTATGACATACTAATTGTAGTGCAGCCTGAGATTTCGCCAGCAGTGCGATGGCGTGTGGCATACAAACTCCGGCGCATGCATCAAGGAACCAACTGCATGGGCCCTAAAAAAGTGAATGCGCACAGTGTGTTTCACAGTACCTACAGCATTTTTCAGCATTGTCTGCCTGCAGTAGTCACATACCTTCTCAGCAAGGCATGCTTGTTCCATGTCCATCTGAAGTGCCTCTGTGCGCATCTGCAGCTCATGTTGCTTCTGAGCAATGACCTGTAGGAATGTCAATGTGAGGAAAGGCGTGCATTAGCGAGAATGCATGCTGAACCTGCAAAGTCTTGATTGCCAGTGGCTGTGGCTGTACTTGTTAGCTGAACTTGTTGGAAATCATACACACTGTGACGCTTGAGCAGATTGCAACCTGCAACTTGAAGCTGTGTATAATGACTGCCCATATTATACCAATTCTGCATTGAATTTGCAGCAGTGCAGCTAGCGGTGAACACATGTACTTATACGGCAATCAGCTTGTGTGACAGCCACATTATGCACCAAAAACTGATGCATTGTGATGAAGCGTCGATACCTTGAGAGGCGCAAAAAAGCTTCCACAATTACTCAGGACTTGCCTATATCAAGGCAACTCGATGCCCTGCCCGATGTGATTTGCAACTCCTCAAGTGGTGCTGAAAGCCATACATTGCGACAACAAGAACAAACAAGTTGAAGTTGATGGCCAAAATGTATTGCCTGGCACAAAACGTGCCGCACATTTGATGGCAATCAGGACAAGACAAACTTGATCACAATTCACCGCAATCGACTTGCAAATTGTATTCGGCGTGTGCTTACACACTGGCTGGCCACTAGGCCTTCGTTTCTGTGTGTTCCATGGCCCCCACGCCACCACAAATGAACTTCAATACACCATTGTAAAGTAGTTTTGCCAGTTACGTAGGAGCCTCAGCGCTGAGCGCCAGGCACGTGTCATGCGGCTGCAGACGCAACTGCTGCTGCCGCATTCGTGCTGCGTACATTCGTGTGCGTGCCGTCTTCATCGCATCACCTCGAGCCAATTGAGGTCTTGCACAGTTGTTTACAAAGAGGTCATGTGCCGCGCGATGTGCGGCAAGATGCCCAAGTGGCCATTTATGTCCTGAAGTCTGTGCAACGCCTACTGTGGCACCTGCTAACGGTGCTACGACGTCATTTAAATATTTCAAAGTATTTATTTTCAGCAGCACCTCCAGGAGGGTGTTCTGGTGCCCAACAAAATCAAGATAAAGAGGATAAAAAGCAGTTTTAAAAATATACAAATGGCTGCTTTCGGGCAAGACGAGTTTCAGGATATGGGCACGGGAAAGAGACGTTGTGTGCCAGGCCCTAGGCAAGAGACACGTTGTGGCACTACTGTGACAGGCACACTACAAATGAGCGCTGTCGATTTGTTCAAGGGTGGAGGACGGCCACGCATCCGAACTGAAAAGGAAAAAAAACCTTTGTTCATTGGCGTACCTGCTTGACTTCCCTCACAGCTGTTGTCATCTGATGCTCCATCCCTTCCAGGTCCTGCGGCAGACTTGTTGCATAGGCACCTCTGTTCTGTGTCATTATTCAGAACCCTGCTGGCTTCGAACCTGTTAGAACATCATGAACATTCAGCCATTGCGAAAGTTGAGAGCCGTGCAGGCTGATTTACTCAAGGTTGTGCCACCCCGTTTCAGCGCAACAGAGGAGAGTCGTGTGACCCCGCAGGTCTCCAAGCTTCACAGGCTCACTTCCAGACGCTCAGTTCCAGGCGCAATTCACGAAAAACTCATTTCAGGATACTTCGTAGTGGCTTCGCGAATGACATCGCACAGAGCACAAACAAACCTTTTCTCCTCGCAGCTGGCCACTTCGCAACAGACACCCGACCACCCGACCGAGGCACCGCCTGATGCAGACTTGAATCAACAGTGTGTCCAGGCCCATCATCGCTACAAAAAAGTACACGTCGCAAGGTGTGAGTCGCCATCATCGATTTCGGGGTCAATGCCTAAAAGTCACAGTGCTCCACCGTGATGTGCCGCTGATGCTGGCGGCGGCGACGCTGGTGCTGTCGCTGCTGAGGCGGGCAACCTGTTAACATGTCGGGCGATGCATGCGTTTTTTTCTGCTTTTTTTAAAGGTGGGGCAAGTCATCTTCAAAGCTTCACTTCAAACCGGAAGTGAAGTTTTTTTTGTTGTGAAAGAAAGCCGTGAGCTTGCCAAGCTCATCATTCAACAGAAGGACACCACCAGTGCTGTACATTCATCCCAGGCGCAAACGCAGGGTAACAGGGCTGCAGGGCTTAAGAGTACAGCAGTTTTCCAATCCGAGCGAGCTCTTTCCTCAGAAGCAGAGAGGGACGAGCGCTGCACGGCTTAAGAGTGGAGCAATTGCTGCTCTAGCAGGCTTTTTGAGAGCAGCAGAAAGTAGCTGGGTAGATCAACATCAACAATATCATCATGAGCTCCAGCGAGGATGGTGGGGGCGGAGCCTCGGACGATGAACATCGCATGGCGTTCACCGCCGACAATGACTACGAAGATGGTCAATGGATCGGAGGAGAGTTCTATGCCAGGGGTCAGAAACGAGGCCGGCGCCAGACCCGAGAAGAGTCCGTCTACGGCGTCTTTGCAGAGGACGAGGACGACGAGGATGCCATGTTCAGGCAGAGGAAGCGGGACAGGAAGGGCAAGGGGGGAGGCGGCAGAGGCAGAGCTGATCTCACCAAGCCTGTCAACTTTGTCGGGGGCACACGCGTGGAGCACGGCACACAGGAGGCGGAGCCAGAGATCAAACCCGCAGTCGCTGCCGGAGCTGGCGTGAAGCAGGAGGAGCCCGAGTCTAGCGATGAGTCCGATGGTGGTGCCGGCGAGCAGCGGACACAGCAAGCTTTCAGAGCGCTGCTGCAGAGGGCAACCGCGCCCTCCGCGCCGGCTGCGCCGCGTGAGGTCGCCGCGGAGCCTCAGGAGCAGGAGCCGGACTTCAAGCCCGCGACCATCGCGAAACTGCCCACGACGAATGCAGATTTCAGAGCCTTCTTGATGAAGGGGCTGCAGGCCGCAGCTTCAACTACAGCAGGTGACGCGCCAGCCGCCGCTGCAGCTTCAGAAACGGCTTCAATCGCGAGCCAGGAGGCCGGCGACGGCGGCGCAGCGGCAGCGGCGGCAGCAGCAGCGCCGCCGCCGCCTAAGAAGCCTGCGAAGCTCGATGCGGGATTCGGCGGCTGGGAGAAGCACACCAAAGGCATCGGCCTGAAGCTCATGCAGAAGATGGGGTTCACGGGGCGCCTGGGCAAGCACGAGACGGGCGTCACGCGCCAACTTGAAGTTAAGGTGCGCCCCGGCGGCATCGGCCTGGGGTTCGGCAACTTCAAGGAGGCGACGACGCTCCGCGTGAACCGCGAGATTGAAGCGGACCGCCAGGGGAAGACGCTGGAGGAGCTTGAGAAGGAGCTGGGGATTGAGCGGACGGAGGCTGTTGTGAAGCCGGGGGAGGCGCGCAGGGAGGCGGCGGACGCGGCAGCTGCGGCGGGGCTGTGGCGCAAGGTATGTATGCATGTGTATATCATGCAATGTAGAGCGCTGCTGCTCACTTGTAGCCTGTTGCACGACAACAATAGAGGCAGACATCAAGGTGACCAATGCGCGCAGGGAGTCGGCGGACGCGGCGGCCGCGTCGGGGCTGTGGCGCAAGGTATGCATGCATGCAATGTTGAGCGCTGCTGCTCTCTATGTAGCCTGTTGCTCCACGTCGGAAGATGTAGACATCAGGGTGACCAATGCAACAGAAGACTGACTTCAGTCGCGTGCTGCTAGAAGTGAATGTGTCGTGGTCTGTGTACCCGGCAAGTGTAACTGTTAAAAACAGTCAAGTGTGCCGACGGCAATGAGCGTGTGAGTGCCATACGCTCCAACAGCATGCATGTGTATCTTCATCGTTTGTGTCAAGATTTTGAAGTTAATGTTATTTTCAGGCTTCGTGTGCTGGATTCGAGGTGACGCGCCACGGCGATGACGCATGCAACTTTGTGTGTAACTGTTGAAGATGAAGTTGTTCAGACTTTGTGTGCTGATTTCAAGGCGACGCGCCGGGGCGACTGCGCAGAGCTGCTGTCCGTGGCTGTTATTTCTATCGCAAAGAAGCGCACAGAACTGCTGTGGGTTCAAGCAGAGGGTTAGTCAGGGATCGTAGCCGTGAGGGATGGAATGGGTCAAATGAGAAGCGTGGTGGTAGGCGCATACGCATCATCCCAACTTCAACCTCAGGGCGCAGCATAGAGGGCACATGAGCGCAAACACAGGGAGCGCTGCTGCTGCCAGCGCGCCATTGCCGCACTTGTCAATGGCAGCCCTTGGGCAAGTGCCCTGCAAGAAGAGTTGGCATCAGATGTGCTGCTAGAAGAGGCACACCATCTTTCACCGAGTTGCTGCCTGTACCAGCTGCGCTGAAGCATGGTCTTGATTGCTGCTTGTGGTCTGGTGCGCGGATACGACCTCTGGACGAGGCCGTTGCGAGCAGGACGCCGGCAAAAACCCGATCACGTTGCTGCAGCTAAGTCAGTCACCATGCTTTGACGGAAACGCCGTGTGGGCACAAAACGACGACACAGAGCGTACGAGCACAACTGGTGGCCATCACTGGTCACAGGGATTCGTGAGAGGCAACCTCGGTTGGGGGTGAACGTTATTTGCCGCATCACCTTCGCTGATCCATGTTCATGCTGAGCGCTGCCGCTGATCATCATCACTTCAACCACCCCCCTCACCCGAGCCCTGCTGGGTTCACTAACTGATGCTAAGCACTGCTCTTTTCGAGCCAATAATACATTTTCAACCTGTGTTGAAAATTTCCAGACAAATTGAAGCTAACTCCAAACCCTAACCCCCTACCCGTTGCATGCATTTCTTTGCGCCAGGGCGCCGCTGCGAAGCGCAGCAAGCGCCGCTACGTGACGGCGGAAGAGCTGCTGGCGGCGGCGGAGCGCGATGACACCGCAGCGCAGCACGGCTCAGCAGCAGCAGCGCCGCCGCAGCAAGTCATCGTGGACATGCGCGGCCCCACCGTCAAGCTGCTGAGCGGTGCTGACGAGATCAGCGGCGCGGCGCGCGCGGCGGCGGAGGCGCCCAAGCTCGGCCAGGAGCTGCTGCACAACGTGCACATGATAGTGTCGCTGGCGGAGGCGGACGTGATTGGGGGGCGGCGGCGCGCGGCGGCGGAGGAGGCGCGCGCGGCGGCGCTGGAGAGGGAGGCGGGGGGCGTGCATGCGCGCGTGGAGGCTGCGCAGGCGCGGCTTGCCAGGATAGAGCAGGTATGAACAATGTGTGAAACTATACACTTCAGAAGTACGTACTTTCAAGTATGATTATTGAAGTATGTAGCCGAAGAGTATGTGTGTACTGCACACGGTAACGTGGTCATGGAGGCGACGCGCGCGTCGGCGCTGGAGAGGGAGGCGCGGGGGGTGCGCGCTCGCGTGGAGGCTGCGGAGGCGCGGCTGGCCAGGATAGAGCAGGTATGTTAGATGTTGCAGTGCACTTACCTAGTTGATCAAGTATGTGAGAGCATGGTGCAACACACGAAAAAGAAAGCGTATAAGACTGACATGATGATTCACGGCATTGTGCTGAAGAGGGAGGCGGAGGCGTGCGCACACGCGTGAAGGCGGCGCAGGCGCGTCTGGCTAGGGTAGAGCAGGTATGAACAATGCGTGAAACGATTACGTGTGTATATTGAAGTATGTAGCTCGGGAATGTGTGCGTACAGCACATAGTAACGTAGTCATAGTGGAGGCATCAGGAGCTGGAGAGGGAGGCGCAGGGCGTGTGCGCGCGCGTGCGTGGACGCTGCCCAAGCGCGGCTGGCCAGAGTTGAGCAGGTATGCTCAATATTGCAGTGACTTGATGCATCTCTCGGCACTGGGCGCAGCAGCTTTTGGCGATGCTTACGGTCAGGAACCCAAACCCTTTCTTGCCGTACTCTAACATTACTTATTCCTAGCTCTGATTCCTATCTGTTCACACGCGTTACTGTTTCCTGAGCGCTGCAGCTGTCAGCGCTGCTCGACCGGGACCGCTGGCTGAGCACTGACATCAACTCTTTCTCGTCGCTGAGGTTGCAGCTGTCAGCGATGCTCAGGCTTAGGAATACCCCTGGCTCTACTCTTACCCTGCCATGACCTCAAAACTGATGCCGACGCTGTGTACATTTTGACTCTCTCTCATTGCTGAGCGCCGCAGCTGTTAGCGATGCTCGACCGCAACCACAACCGCTGTTTGAGCACCGACATCGACGTCTCTCGTCGCCAAGCGCTGCAGCTATCCGCGGCTCGACCGCGCTGCTCGAACCGCAACCGCTGTTTGAGCGCTGACATCGCAACTCCCTTCCCGTCGCTGAGCGCTGCAGCTGTCGGCGATGCTCGACCGCGTCTCGTCGCGCGTCCAGAAACCCCAGAGGCGGTCACGCCGTCCGCACTCGCGCGCGCCTTCGCTGGCTGAGCACTGACATCTCAGATCTCTCGCCCCATTGCTGAGCACTGCAGCCTTTGACGGCTGAGCACCGACATCAAACTGTCTCTGGTTGCTGCACGCTGCAGCTGTCGGCGAAGCTCAACCGCGTCGCGTCGCGCGTGCGCGAAACCCCGGAGGCAGTCACCCCCGCCGCCCCCCGCGCGCGCCGCCTCACCTGCAGTCGCTGTTTGAGCACTGACATCAGCCGTCTCCCGTTGCTGACGCCACATCTGTCAGCGATGCTCAGTTGCACCCGATGGCACTCTGACATGAACTCTCTCATTGCTGAGCACTGCAGCTGTCGGCGATGCTGGACCTCGTCGCGTCGCGCGTGCGCAAAACCCCGGAGGCAGTCACGCCGTCCGCCCTCGCGCGCGCCTCAGCTGCAATCGCTGTCTGAGCGCTGACATCAACTCTCTTCCATTGCCGAGCACTGCAGCCGTTGGCGGCTGAGCACTGACATCACTTCCTCTCCCCGTCGCTTCCCCGTCGCTGAGCACTGCAGCTGTCAGCGATGCTCGACCGCGTCGCGTCGCGCGTCAAAGACGCCCCGGAGGCGGTCACCCCCTCCGCCCTCGCGCGCGCCTTCGCCACCATGCGCGGCGCCTTCCCCGAGGAGTACGCCGTGTTCGGCGTCGCGCACGCCGCGCCGGCGCTCGCGGCGCCCGTCATCGCAGCAGCGCTCAGGGGCTGGCGGCCCATGGAGGACCCCGGGATGGCGGGTGCGCTGCTCATGCAGTGGCGGGCGGCGCTGGGGGGGGGGGGGGGGGGGGGGGAGGGGGAGGGGGGGGTTCAGGTGAGTCAGTGCCCTGCGAGAGAGTGGGGGTGACTGTTGTGTGTCGATGCGATTGTCTCCAGTTAGGGTTAGGGGTAGGGTTAGGGTTAGGGTAGGGTTGGGGCGCACCAGCTTGTAGACAGCGGCGCCTGTGTGGGGACCGCCTGTTGCACTGTAGGCGACCCATGGCTGATGAGTGCATTGGCGTCGGCAGCGTCGTAGGTGCACATATATGCGCATAGCGCTATGCGTGTCCATTGACGTCTTGGTGTGGGGGGCGCAAGGGGGAGGATGGTGTTTGTATGTACACCATCGAGTGCTGGTCCGTGTGTTGGGTGCATCAAGATCAACGCCACTTTGCACATCAAACTGGCGGCGCTTGCAGAGGCAAATGACGGTGAGCGCATGCTCAGCGGCACTGCAGAGCATCACATGCATGGCAGTCACAGGGCTCAACTGTGCACCTAGCCAGTACATTGCACAACTTAGAGTTAGGGTCGGGGTTAGGATTCGGGTTAGACTTAGGGTAAGGTCGACCGACAAGTGAGCCCTGCCCATTTCTGATTGCAGGACAGCAGCGCAGAGATACGTGAAGGCTTCAGGTGCCAGAGCACAGTGTTTTTATTCAGTGTTTGTATTCTAATTTTCTGCGTGGTCGATTCTGCGTGGTGAAGCTCGGTAAGCTGACAGTCCACTGCACTTGCTGTTGTCTGCTGCTGCGCGCGGCACTGCAGCTGGAGCTTGCCGGTGCAGCGCAGCTGCGCGGCGCCGGCGACGCAGCTTACGCACAGTTGGTGGAGGCAGTCGTCATGGGACCTGTGCGCCAGGCGCTCGCCAACAGTTGGAAGGTAAGGGCTGTCGCACTAAACCTCAAGGCACTGAACACTCAATTGTGAACTTCAATATTGTATCCGCTTATGTGCAACTGGTAGCTAGTGGAGGTAATCGTCATGGGGCCCGTTCACCTGTTACTCGCCAATGGCCGGAAGGTAAGGGGTGCCGCACCAAATTTCGATGCGCTGAACATTGATGTGAGCTGCAACATCGTATCGGCTTGTGCGCAGCTGGTCTAGGCAGTCGTCATGGGGCGTATGCTTCAGGCGCTCGCCAACAGTTGGAAGGTGAGGCCTGCGGGCACTCAACTTCTATTTGAAGTTCAATGTTGGAGTTGGCCCGTCTGGCGGGCGCTTGTCGGCAGCTGGTGCGGCAGACCTTAAGGTCACAGATAGCAAGACAAGGCAGTTGTTGTGGCGACCATGTGCCAGGCGCTTGCCAACAGTTGGAAGGGGAAGCCTGAGGCTGGACTTCAATATCCAACTGAGAGATCATGGCCGCTGTTGAGCTGTGCTGATGCGTCGTCTCCTTACTTGTGCTCTCCCGAAGCCACACGCTGGGATGCAAATGCAAGGGTTAGAAGGTTAGGGCTAGGGTCAGGGTTAGGGTTAGCCTGCGCCCCAGTCGTTGCCGACCCTGACTCAATTTGTTTACCCAGTTGCTGACCACAGCTGCAACTTCCTATCCTAACCGCAATTGCGCAGGCGCACAACAACGCTCAGGTGGCAGCAGCGATCGTCTCTTCGCTCGCCTGGCCACTTCAAAACCATACCCCTTCACAAAAAGCTACCTGTGACCATCCCAGCTCTGACCCATTCCTCACACTCTCCAACCCTAATCTTAACTGCCGAAGGTGCATGACAACGCTCAGGCGGCAGCTCTGCGCGTGCCCCTGCCACTTCAAAATCTCACCCCTACTCAACACGCTAACAACTCTGACACGATCCGTTATAATCCTGAATGAGCCTTTGCTCAAAAGTTTATATGGCGCCTTTCCTCACTCTCTCCAACCCTAACCCTACTTGCGCAGGCACACACAACGCTCAGGCGGCGGCAGCGCTGGTCTCCGCGCTCGCCCTGGCCGCTTCAAAACGTCACCAGTACTCAAAATTCCAAATCTGTTTGTTTTCTCACATCCTCCAACCCTAACCCTAATTGCGCAGGTGCACGACAACGCTCAAACGGCAGCAGCGCTCGTCTCCGCGCTCGCCCCGGTGCTGCCAAGCGGCGCGCTCTCGCTCCTCGCAGAGCAGTCCATACTGCCCAAGCTGAGACTGGGGCTCGCACAGTGGAGCTACAGAGACCAGGGACTGGGGCTTCATGCGTGGGTGTTACCGTGGGCGAAACTGCTGGGGCATCGCTTGGCAGAGCTGTTTCCAGAGGTGAGCGCGCAAGAGTCATGACAGATTTGTGTGCAGCCCCTGGCAAGCTGGGGTGTTGAACTTGACGATAGTGTGCGTTGAGAGGTGGATAGTTAAGTAGAACTGACGGCGTGTGTTGTGGGCAAAACTGCTGGGTCATCGCCGGGCAGAGCTGTTCCCAGAGGTGCGCGAACAATAGTTGGTGCTCTGCGCTAATCTGTGGCGAGTTGGGGTGCTGAACTTGACGTCTAGTGTGCATTGAGACATGGATGGTTGAAGTAGAAAAGACGGTACGTGTGATGTGTGTGGGGCCGTGGGTGTTGTCACAGGCGCAGGTACCGGAGGGCAACGCTCAGCAGAGCTGTTTGCGCATACGCGAGCAGAGAGGCGTCAAGTGCATGATTTGGGTGACAATGACTACTGAACTGTGAGGAGTTTATGTACCTGTGACAGTCACAGAGCCATTGCGTGCACTTGCAAGTGCCGCTCCAGATCTGTTCGGCACTGATGGCAATAGTCAAGAGGGGTTCGCAAACTGTCACCTTTTGGTTGCGGTCTGTGTTGCCACAACTTCATATGCAACTTCCAAATTTGGCAATCATCTTTCAGCCATTCCTTGCATGACCTTGAAGCAGTACGACTCTGCGCGTAAGGTAACAGACTTTAACATGCCCGCTCCAGCCATGCAACTGGATGCATCCATGAGGACTCTGCCCTGCGCCTTGTCAGTCTTGCGACTTACCCGTCAGGCAGCAGCACACAACAGCTTGTCCCCCCCTCTCCGGGGAGCAGCCCACAAGGGCTTGTCACCCCCCACACACAGCAGCAACATGAGGCTTGTCACCCCCCCCAGGAAACAGTGCTGCCCTCCTCCCCCCCTCTCGGCCAGTGGGGTCTGGCGTGTTGATAGCCTGTTGTATGCGCCTGATGCCTACAAGACACGGCAAGTCACTTCAACATTTCCTTCCCCTCCTGCGGGTAGATGCTCCCCGCCAAATCGTCCCAACCCTGCACGCCTCTGCAGTCATCAGACACAGTGTATCTGTTGCGTCAATCCATACTGCTCATCACAGCAGCATGACTTTTCCGCATGTGCTCCTCCGCAGATTCGGCGGAAATTGGCGGCAGGGCTCAAGCGCTGGCGGCCTGACGACGACGTGGAAAATGAGGCAGCGCTCAGCGCATTGCAGCCATGGGCCGGGGTCATGGACGCACGAAGTTTGGAGGCGCTGCTCGGTACCAGGTATGCATGTATCATTTTTTTGCCCCGCTATTAGTATTTTTGGGTGTGTAAAGCATACGTCTTTGCATGCTTCTACTGTAGCAACCTTTCGTTAAGGGCACGCAGATACGATGTCAAAAATAACGCAGCACTCAGCGCGTTGCAGCCATGGGCCGGGGTCATGGATGCACGAAGTTTGGAGGCCCTGTTTGTACTAGGTATGTATGTATTGCTAGACGATGTAGCGTATGTATTGCGTTGGGCCGGGGTTATGGATGCACGAAGTTTGGAGGCGCTGCTCGGCACCAGGTATGGATGTATCACTAGACTACGTAGGATATAATGTTTGTATTACTAGATTATGTAGTGTATGTAGGTATTGCATCGGGTTGGGGTCATGGACGCGCGCAGCTTGGAGGCGCTGCTCGGCACCAGGTACGTATTACGTATGTATTACTTGGTGAAATGAGCGCTGTTTTGCAGTCACGTTGCACTTGAGAATGTGCACTTGACGTTGCAGTTTGCTTGAGATCTGTTCGAGATCTTGCTAGACCATGTAGCGTATGTATTGCATTGGGCCATGGTCATCGACACGTGCAGCCTGGAGGTGCTGCTTGGCACCAGGTTGTATGTGTTACTAAACTACGTAGTGTATGTGTGTATTACTAGATGATGTAGTGTGTGTAGTTATTGCATCGGGCCAGGGTCATGGATGCGCGCAGCTTGGAGGCGCTGCTCGGCACCAGGTATGTATGTTTTACTGAGCTTTGCAGCTAGGTCACCTTCAACCCTACTGTGCTACCTCTGAAGGAGATCTAGCATGTCTAGTGCTCAAGTCAAAGTACTGCTGCGGAGCGCAATACAAGGATGTCTTGCGCCTCAAGCGAGAATTTGCAAGAAGTACAAGAATATATAATAAGTACAAAAAGTAGGTACCTCGAAGTACATATACTTGTTCATTCCTGTCGCAGTGGGCTCTGCACTCGGTCTCTAAAACTGATATTCAACCCCCATCCCCCCCTCTCCCCTCAAAAAAACGCTTGTACTCGCAGCATCGCTCCCGCGCTGGCCCACGAGCTGCGCGACAAACTTCACCGTCAGCCATGTACCTACCCTGCTATACTTCCTGTGGAGTATACTTTTATCAATCAGAAATATTAATTTGAAAAATCTCGCTGCCCACTTAAGTAGACTACCTCAACAGACAACAACAAATCGTGTCGCAATGAGCTGCGAGCTCATTCTCAAATGCTCATTTGCGTGGTTTCTGCCAACATTCACCTCCCAACCCCCCCCCCCCCCCCCCCCCCCAATGCGTGTACCTGCAGCATCGCTCCCGCGCTGGCCCACGAGCTGCGCGACAACTTCACCGTCAACCCCGCTCAGCAGGACCTCGCCCCGCTGCAGCGCGTGCTCAAGTGGGCCGCGCTGCTGCCGCTGCAGCACACGTGTGCGCTGCTGGAGGGCGAGGTCTTCCCCAAGTGGCGCACGGCGCTGCACCACTGGCTCGTCAGCGGCTCCGCTGATCTAGGAGAGGTGAGTCATGCAGTGCTCAGTAGTTGTACTTCAAGTAGTGACGCCCCTTGAGGCCGGCAGTGTACAGCAGGTGCACTGGGTTGGTGTTCCCCAAGTGGCGCACGGCGCTGCACCACTGGCTCGTCAGCGGCTCCGCCGATCTGGGCGAGGTGAGACATTGCAGTGCTCAGCAATGTAAGTACTTCAGGTAGTGACGCGCCTGAAGCAGGCGCACGGCGCTGCACCACTGGCTCGTCACCGGCTTCGCCGATCTGGGCGAGGCGAGTCACTAAGTACTTTGAAGTATCAAGTACTTTGAGGTATTGCACGTGCATTGTTGCGTGTCATGTTCACAGAAGCAAGTGTCAACGGGTTCACATCATTGAGCCCAAGTGTCAACGGGTTCACATCATTGAGCCAGCAGTTATAACCCAGCCCTCAAGCAAACGCACACGGCGCCGTACCATCGGCTCGTCAGCGGCTCCGCGGACCTGGGCGAGGTGAGGCGTGCAGTGCTCAGCAGTGTACTTACCTTTAAAGGTAGTGACGTGAGGCCACCAATGCGCAGGCGAGATGCATGATATCTACATGCATGCATGCCTCGCGGACAAACCAGCAGCAGCACCAGCAGCAGAGCAGGGTGCTAGCGTTCCCCCATATGCGCCTTGCAGGCCACTTTGCTAGAGCCATGGCGCGGCACAAGTCGGGGGGCGCACTCCAGAGAGCAGCATCGTGAGTCGTGACGCACCTCAGGATATCGATCCCGTTGTTGTGGTCGCAGTCGATATTGCGGACCTTCGGACTTTATTTGGCTGAACGCCCTGGTAAGCGCCTGCAGTACGCCATTTGCATGCGTCTTGTGGCCTGCGCCGCTGCTTCGTGGGGGTTCACCCCAACGCTGGCTCGTCAGCAGCGGCGCCGCGGCGGATGTGGCCGAAATGAGGCCAGCAGTGCTCATCAGTGTGCTTTGGGGATGTGCTCAGTGTGCCTACCAGCCCAACGTCACCACGCCTGCGGCATCCTGTTTGCACTCCTGTCGCTGGTGCCACTTATTCATGGGGTCCCACTCAAAGCCATACATACCCCCCCCCGACGCGACTCAACGTCGTCCGGCAATGCTGCGCAGGCGGCGCGCTGGCATGTATGGTGTGCAACATGCTGCAGGGATTCACAAGTACCCCCCCCCCAGCACACCCCTGATACCCGTTGCACCGTCAACCACCGCGGCGGCGCGCAATGGTGCACTGGTATGATACGGTATAATTCACGAATACGCATAAACTACACACCCCTGACACCCAAAACCCCATGCACCCCGCCGGTGCGGCGCCGCGCGCGACAGGTGGCGCGCTGGTACCAGGGCTGGAAGTCGCTCTTCCCGGACGCCATCGCCGCCGACGCACGCGT
The DNA here is from genome assembly GCA_017506865.1 of Tribonema minus. Lineage (NCBI taxonomy): Eukaryota > Xanthophyceae > Tribonematales > Tribonemataceae > Tribonema > Tribonema minus. Next base: position 401,076 of record JAFCMP010000538.1, on the reverse strand, counting down.
GCAGTCGCAGTTCACCGCTGCGCTCGCGGCAATGGACTGCGTGCTGCGCGGCGCGCCGCCGCCGCCGCCGCCGCGCGCAGCCGACGCCTCCTACGCGCGCGCGCTCGACGAGAGGCGCGCCGCGGCGGCGGCGGCGCGGCGCGCGGCGGCGGCGGAGGAGACGCAGATGGAGGCCGCGGCGAGCGCCGCCGCTGCCGCCGCGCGGCGCAGCGCTGCTGCCGGCGGCGGCGACGTCACGTTCCGCGAGGTGGTGGAGGCGCTCGCGATGGAGCGCGGAATTGCCTTTGTGCCGAAGCCCGGGCGGTTTCATCTGGGGCGCCAGGTGTACGCGTTCGGCGGCGTGTCGGTGTATATGGATCAGAGCGTCGCGTATGTTGAGACAGGGGGGGCGTGGTCGCCCATCTCGCTGGACGATCTCGTGGAGTACGCGAGGAACAAGCAGCGGTGAACGGCGGCGGCGGGCTGCGTGCGCAGCAGCCACTGCTAGCGTATTAGTTTACAATGCTATTTGCTCTACGTGTTGTATCTACGTGCAATGGGTGTGGGTGCTGTGTGGGTTCTGACAGACGCATGCGTGATGCTAGCAGGACACCAGCGTGCTGCCAGCTACATGCACGCAATAAAATTGTGAACCCGGGTGTTTTTGGTGCCTGTACATGCTCTGGAGTCTTGTGCTTGTTGAGTCTTGATGAGCCTATGCATTGCGATGGATCGTGTCATGGTGATGATGTTGTCCTTCTATGCATGTTGTCCTTCTATGCATGCCAATCGTGTCATGTATGATGATGGTCGGCACCACCGGGGGGGGGGCAAAATAACAACAAAATTATTGAACTTTTTCTCTTTTTTTCTTATTTAAAATGATGTTTTTTCAAGTGAACGCTGTTTCGGGGTCTCTGTGTAACTGTAAAAATTGCGTTTTAGCGAACGTCGTTTCAGCGACTGTAAGCAAGCCTGAGGCAGCAAACATAGCAATTCCCCTGATCGCGGTGCTCAATGGCCGACGAAGGCAGCAGCAGCGACGAGGAGGAGCGCTGCGAACCCTCAGCATCCTACTGCCAAGGGGCGCACGTCGATGCCGCGGTGACCGTGCTGAGGAAAGGCGTCGTGCGGCGGCAGCTGCGCGACAACCGCTACAGCGTTCAGTTATTAGATGAGCAAGGGAACGCAGGAGGCAGCGAAGCAGTTGTCATTTCTGGTAATCTCCTGCGGCCGAGTTGCGAATCTCCAGCAAAAGCACTGCTGCAGCAGGGGCCGCCCTGGCATGTTCGCACTGTCCTGTGCCAAAGGCTCGAGCAAGGTAGCTGGGGGAGGCTGGTGGTGTGCGTGCACGATGGGGCTGCCACAGACGCAGCAGCGGCACTGTGCGATCGTCGGTATGCAGCTGACGATATGCGAACGCCGACGTCCAAGGCGTCAGCTGCGATAACAGCAGCAGATGCGCAAGTCAGAAGTAGCGAAGCTGCCTTCCTGCTTGAGCCGGGAACGCTAATCACAGTGTCAGCGACCTTCGCCGGAGGTGATGTGCAACTTAATCCGGCTTGTTGCCAGCTGCGCTGTCTCCGCGACACCCACTGCCTCGAGATGGACGTGCAAGTGGCGCCAACATTCGCCGTGCCCACTGGCGGCGCCACTGTCAGCGGCTGCCTGGAGGTCTGGGCAGGACCTACTCTGTTAACCGAAGTACTTCTAGCCCTAGACGTCTTTCCTCATACAGCCGTACCGCCGCTGGCATCGTCAAAAAAGTCTCCGTCCTCCAGCACGGGCATTTCCGGTCACCTGAAGTTGCTCAAGACGCTGCGCTCGCACAACGGCGTGTCGCCGGCGCCGAGCCCCGCGCACGCGGCAGCGCACGGCAGCATCAGCGCCGCCGGCAGTGGCGTGGCGGCGCCGCTGCTGCGAGCTGCGCACTGCGACAGCGGCCCCGAAGGCGGCAGCGTGCGCAGCAGCAGCCCGGTCACGACGGAGGACTCAGAGGGGGAGGCAGCGGCGCCGCCGTCGCAGCTGCCGTACTTCTGCTCGGACGGCGGCAGCGGCGGCGGTGCAACGGCGGCGGCGGCGGCGGAGCTGAGCGCGGAGCTGGTGCAGCTGATGCGGCTGCTGCGCGACGGCGCGCTGGTGCTGCTCAAGCACAGCCGCAACGGGCGTGCCGTGCGGCGCACGGTGACGTCGCCCGACGCGCTGCGCACCATCACGTGGGGGCGCGAGTCCTTCAGCATGGCGGACTGCCTCGAGTGCCGCCGCGGCACCGACAAGGACCCGCTTGCCGCCGCCACGGACGCCGCCGCCGCGGCGCTGCTGGGCACCGCCGCGCTGCGCAGGAGCCTCGCCGGCGCGCACGGCGGCGGCGACGCCGCAGCCGAGCGCAGTTTCAGCCTCATTTTTCCTGAGCGCACGTTGGACTTCACGTGCTCTAGCGAGGAGCAGTGCAGCATGGTGGTCGCTGGCTTCCGCGACCTGCTGCAGCTGCGGGACGCCGCTGCCGCCGCTGCCGCCGCCGCCGCTGCCGCCGCCGACGCTGGCGCCGCCGCCGCTGCCGCTGGCGGCGACGCAGCGGGCAGCAGCAGCGCCGCGCCAGCAGCAGCAGCAGCAGCAGCAGCGTCAGCGCCTCAGGTTGGAACTCAAGCTGCTGGCCCTGCGCCGAGTCGGCCGAGTCGCAAGTCGTCGGCGGGGCTTCACCCGCGGCTGCTGCGCCCGTCGAGTTCGGGCGTGTTCCGCGTGCCGTCTCGCTCGGGCGGGTGCGTCAGCCCGGAGGCGCCGCCGAGCCCCAAAGCAGCGGCAGCAGCGGCGGCGGCGACAGCAGCAGCGACGGGGGGGGATGGCAGCCAGAGCGACGGCGCAGCGGCACGCAAAGGCAACGACAGAGCAGCGGATGGCGTGCCAGCCGCTGGTGATGATCACGCCCATGCGGAGCCGACCGCTGCTGCTGAAGAGTTACAGGAGGCCGTTGCGGGTGGCGAACACAGAGACGCCACCAGCAAGCGTCGAAGCGGCACCGGCAGCAGCAGCAAAGCCGAGCCGTCGCCGCTCGACAGCGGCGATGGCAGCGGCGGCGGCAGCGACGGCGGCGGCAGCGGCGGCGGCGGCGGCGGCGGCGCCAGCAGCAGCGGAGGCGGCGGCGGCACAGAAACGACGGCCGCCGAAGAGCCTGCGCAGCAGCCCGCGGCGCACGCCAAAACGGCGCTGGCGGCGCTGCTGGAGAAGGGCGTCGCGCTGCAGAAGCACAGCCGCAACGGCAAGGTGGTGGAGCGCGTCGTACGCAGCCGCGACACGCTGCGCTCCATCACGTGGGGCAGCGAGACGTACCGGCTCGACGACATGCTGGCCGTGCGCGCTGGCGCGGAGGTGTGCGAACACATGCCGACGCTGGATGCGGACCTCGTCGAGCGCAGCTTCAGCCTCATGTTCCCCAAGCGCAGCCTGGATTTCACGTGCGCGACGGCGGTGGACATGCAGCAGATGCGCGCGGGCTTCGCCGCGTGCCTCAAGCAGCGGCCGCCGTCGACGTGAGCCTTCACTTGAAGTTTCACTGTGTGCGCGCGGTTGGTGTAGGTCGGCGCGCGCCTTGGTTTGAAGTTTACAAGCCACTTAAGTTTTATTGGTGTTGAAGTGCTGAGCGTTGTGTCAGGAAGGCCGCAGGGCCGGCGTCGCACTTGCACGCAAGGGCTTCTCATACGCCTCGCTCGATGAGCTTCCTACTGCAGGTATGCAGCACCATTTGATGCTACTGCTGTCATATAAGTATACTTCAGAGGTACTACACTGAAAAGGATCCATTGTAGACAATGCTGGGGGACCTGAATGCTTTCAGTGTGCTTGGCTCCATTGTGGTAGGTTTGCCTGCTGTGCGTTCCAGCGGGTGGTTTGACGGACGAGCACTGCGGCACGGTGTGACCATTGTGCAGTGCGCACTGCTGCTCACTCTGCCTCCAGTCATCCGCAGGTTGCCAGTGGCAAAATCACAAGAGATGCTGCGGGAAAATACGTCTCGCGCTCCAGGCCAGACCAGTGTAGACTATAGTATACTTGCTTGTCTTGCGCAAATCACATACTGCTATTCAGGATGCGGTCAACATGCAGTGTGTGCAGGCGCTGTTGCTAGCGAGGTAGGTAGGTACCTGGCCAAGCGTGCTGCTTTGCCAGTAGCGCATGTGCATGCAGAGTAGACTAGACGTGCATGAGGCGCATCGACATGATCGCAGCCTTTTACAGCACTCCAAATGGCCTTTTTAGCTGCAAGTGTTGATCACATGAAAGTGGGTGATTTGAAGGTTTGTACTTTTTATCACTTCTCGCTCAGGGCGCAAAAAAGCCTAGATGAGTGGTATCGCTGTACGGAATCTTCATGTCGTGTGACAGTCTGAAAGTGTCTCAATGACAACCACACTCAAACGACGCCGTCGCCATATGGCATCTCGAGATCCCCCCCTACGTCCTCGTCCATTGTACATGTAGGATGTTGGCGGCATGCACATGCTTGAGCAGGCTCATTCTGTTGGGCAAAATGAGGGTTGAGGAAGGGTGTGAAGAATATATTGGCAGCCTACGTAGGCCTACGTACAGCAAAAATGTAAGTTCAAACACACACAACACACAAAGAAAAAAATCATCCGGATCCCCCAAAAAAGTTCAGAAATGAATTCAATCAAATGAATCATGATGGTGAACTGTACGTGAACTCTAACCAGGACTATCTAGCTCTGCCTGCACCACCTGCGCAAGAGAAGTGGCGGACGGAGCGTGGTGCGGTGAAAGCTGAAGCTGTCAGTGCTGAGTGCTGCGCGCGTTCATCCCAGAAAGCCGTGCTGTTGACAGCCCGTGCAGAGTGCTTCAACAGGAGGCAGGAGCAGTGGAAAGCAGCTTATGGCGCTGGCGCTGGCGAGGCTATGACAGCAATGGCTACGTCTTTTCTGCCCTTCGCTCCTCGGACTGCAGCGGAGCAACAGCAGCAACAAAGCCAAGGGCAACAGGGGCAATGGCCTCTCTTGGCAGGCAAGCATACACCAAATTGCAGCGGGCGCAAAGCAACTGCGTGAGACGCCTGCAATGCTTTCAAAACTAGCTCTACAACGTCACGTGCCCACTATCGTTCGCCTTTAGTGGCTATCTCTGCAGTTGGTGTGTGCTTCTCTCCGCGGTTAACTTGCCTTTTACACGGTTGAACATGCGTGATCTGCAGGCACATGTGCCGCCGCCGCCACCAGCGAAGTCAACTCTCGTTTAGCATTGCTGTGTTCATTTTGCTCTCGTTCATCCGTTTAGTGTGTGCAGCACGTGGCAGGTTCAGCTGCATGCCGCCTGTTTGTGTTCAACTGCGATTTGACCACACTCACGCTTGCTCGTACGCTGCGTGCACCTGCAGCCAAGGACGAGTTGACGCCTCTGGGCGACGATGTGTTCGACCTGTTTGAGTTCAGCACCATGAGCCAGATGGTGTTCGACGAGCCTTTCAGCGGCGGCAAAGGGCACTTCTATCCGCCTTTCCTCATGCCATCTTTCGACGAGCAAGACGCGTTCGCAGAGGCGTTGCCTCCGGCACCGTCATCAACTGCTCAGCAACCACCGCCTGCTGCCACTGGCAAAGTACTGCCGCAGCCGAAAGGCGAGCCCATACGCACGGTGATCACGTCGCCGTATGCCGCAGCCGCCGCGGCGGCGGCCCTGAAAGCTCTGCCACCCAGCAGCACTGCCCTCACAAAAAAGCGCACGCACAATAAGGAGGAGCAGCAGCAGAAAAGGAGGGAGAGGAACAGGGTTCTGGCGAAACGGACGCGGCTCAGGAAAAAGTTCATGTTTCAGAGTTTGCAGACGCAGGTACGGAAACCCAATGTGTTATTTGCTTGTCTGTAGCTCATCCTGCGTTTCATATCCGCGCCAATCCTGCGCCAACACATGGCCCATGGCTGCACCAGTTTGCATCATCATGTGCAAGGTTCAATCATTCGTTCGGGCATCGTAGAGGAGATGCCATCAGGCCTGAGGCTTGAGTACTTTTTCTGCTTCACGAACGCGTGCAGCGTGATGCTGGTTGTTCACATAGCAGTAGAGGCGCCGCCAGATGACAGGGCGATAGAGAAGATGCCATCCGGCTGCATGCCTCATCAGGCATGCGACCCTTTTGTTGTTTATTCTTACAATCGCGGATGCAGCGTGATGCTAGTAGTTCAGGTAGCAGGACAGGCGCTCGCAGAAGACCGAACCCCACTTTAATTCCTAGCAGGGGGGACAATGGCAGCTCTCGTGCACCTGCAGCCTCGACTTATTGACAACGACTTATCCACTACGACAAGCAGGCCAGGCACGGCCCTGTGCATGGATCCGTTGTGTATTGGCAGGACCTCTATTTACAGAGGTCCCGTGAAAGTCATTCGGAAATTGTGCACTGTTGTTGAAGTTGAGGTAGCAGTTCCACTACGCAGTTGCCGAAAGATTCAAGATGCAATGCGGCGAACGGGTGTGCTCTTACCCATAGTAACCGCAAGTGATTGATACATACTGGTAACTCCGACGCCACTGCAACTGCTTTCATGTGTTCGGCACACAGTCCCTCCGGAACAAAGCTGTTTTTGTGCCCCCTACACAAAACTGGATCTGATCGAAACCGGTAGATACATTGCGCCGAAACCGCTCGTTTGTCATCGGCGGTTACCGCGCTGACATCGAGACCGCAGCGCTCAGCAACCGTATCACTACTGTACATCAGTGCTCAGCACAACAGCTCTACTGAGCCGCCCGCTCTGGGCCGCAGGTGGCCAGTCTGCAAAAGGAGAGCGAGCTGCTGACGGCAGTTGTCATCAAGCGCGCTGCGCGTGACATCGCCATAACTGCATCATCTTATCGGCTATCTGTAGTGGTTGCGTATCTGACCCTATGCACGCTGCGCTGCAGCTATAGCCGTCCGTGCATCCTCACTCGTCGTACGCGGCGGTCCCACTCTGGCTTCAACTCATGAAGTAGTGAGTTCAAAGCTGAAGTCGGACCCCTGCCGCGCACTGTGCACCACCAGGTCTCCAGCCTCCACATGGAGAACGAGCGGCTGAAGGAGATAGTGATAAAGCGCTGTGGCGATCGGGGCCCGCGCATACTGGCTGACTGCTGCCGCGGCGGACTGTCGCCGGTGGTGGCCAGCTGCACGCGGCAGGCGACGGCGCTGCTGCAGCGCAGCGACTTCTTGCTCATGAAGGTGAGCTGAGCCTAAGCTGGGCAGTGACAAAGACGCTTATCAGAGTGATGGCGACCCTCCAGCTACTAGACTCAATAAAAAATAGATAAAGATGAACTCATTTGTAGTAGAAAGTCTATGACGACGGCGATTGCTGCGGTCTGCAGATGGTGCCACTTGCAGCACAGTGATGAGCGCTGCTGCTGCGCAGCGACTTCCTGCTCATGAAGGTGCGTTGCGCCTGTATACATACATACCCAGCGACGCAGGTCCTCAATGCATTTGTATCAGAGCAGAGGTGTGCGATGACGGCGGCTGTTGCGGCTTTGCACGGCGCTGCTTTGTATTGCCTGGCGGCGCTGCTGCAGCGCACCGACTTGTTGCTCATGAAGGCGAGCCGAGCGTACGCAGTCGGCAGGTCTCAGAGCGTCTGTGCTTCGGGTTAGGGTTAGGGTTCCTGCTCATGAAGGTCAGTCGCCAGTGACAAAGACGCTCATCAAGGAATGAAAGTGAAGTAGGAAGTCTACTACGACGGCAACTGCTGCGCTCTGCACGGCGGTGACACTTGCAGCACGGTGATGATGGCGCTGCTGCAGCGTTGCTCATGAGGTGAGCTGAGCGTACGCAATCGTCAGGTCTCATTGCGTTTGTACCTGCGGCAGCGGAGCGTGCCGAGCACTGCTGCTTTGCAGGGTCAGGGTTAGGGCTGGGGTTCAGGCAGGCAAATGACGACTCCAGTGACCATGGCAGAGGACTATTGCTACTGCGTCAACGCTGTGTGCAGCACATGTTGTACAGCACTGGAGTTGCAGGGGGTCGGCACTGCTGCCAATCCTGACCCCAAGTGCTATCTGCGGTCTGGGGAGGGCAGGATGAGCAGGCAAATGCTGACGTCAGGAGGGCTGCAGAGCGCTGCCGCTGCTACATCATCAGCACATGTTGCTGAGCACTGGGTTCAGGGGTGAGCGTTGCTGCTGGCCGCCAACCCCCAAGTGCCGACATGCGGTTAGGGTGTCGCTGCAGCTGCTGCTGCGCGGGAAATGCTGCATGTGGCAAATACAGCAGGGTGCTGTCACCTGCCTGCGCATACATTCGGCTCAAAACATTAGCTACAACATGAGCTACCGCTCAGCAAGTAGAAAATCTGGCCATGTGATCAGATTGCGAGCGAAACGATTGTTCTCATCTCTAAGTAAGTCGGGCGATTTCCGCAACTTTGACAGCTGAAATTGGCACATCATTTAACTTTCGCCGTGTACGTCTGCGGAGCGCTGCCACTTGCCTACACCACAGTAGACAATTTTCGCGGCTCGAAGTGTCCCCGCATTTTCCAAAGCATCAAGTTGAGGTCATTTGTTTTTTGCTGCGTGTGTGTGTCTGCAGGCCCTGCAGACGAGTCAGCGGCATTTGACTTCACAACCTCGCTACCTCTCATCAAACAAGAAATCTCGGTGTCTGATCAGATCGCGACCGCAGCGACTGTCTGCCACTTGCCTACACCACAGTAGACAATTTTCGCGGCTTGAAGTGTCCCCGCATTTTCCAAAGCATCAAGTTGAGGTCATTTGTTTTTTGCTGCGTGTGTGTGTCTGCAGGCCCTGCAGACGAGTCAGCGGCATTCGACTTCACAACCTCGCTACCTCTCATCAAACAAGAAATCTCGGTGTCTGATCAGATCGCGACCGCAGCGACTGTTCTTGCTGCAAAAGTCAGGCAACTTGTACAACTTTGAATTCATTCATGTTCATCATCACATCTTTCTCCTTTTTTTGTGTTCGATGTGTACGTCTGCAGGCCTTGCAGACGAGCCAGCCGGCGTTCTGTGTGACGGATCCCACCCTGGCGGACTGCCCCATAGTCTACGCCAGCGACGGCTTCATCGCGCTCACGGGCTACTCCCGCGCGCAGGTACTTTGAAGTATGCATGTATGCGCACTCACGCATGGCCCTGTCTGAGCGCTGCTGCCTGTGGTGCGCCTGTCCGACACTCATCTCATAGTCTATGCCAGCGACGGAGTCATTGCGCTCAGGGGCTACAGCCGTACGCAGGTATGCATGTATGCGCACTCACGCATGGTCCTGTCTGAGCGCTGCTGCCTGTGGTGCGCCTGTTCGACTCTCATCTGATTGTCTATGCCAGCAGCGGTTTCATCGCGCTCACGGGCTACACCCGCGCGCAGGTATGGCCATCTCTGAGCGCTGCTGCCTGCGATGCACCTGCGTGCAGCAGTCATTTCACAGCCATTGACAGAATTAGTGCGCTCGCGGGCGTCAGTCGCGCACAAGTATGTAGGCGTGTCTGTTCTTAAGCACAAGGGCAGTGGTTTCTGAGCGCTGCTGCTTGTGACGCACCTGTGTGGCGAAGGATATTGAAGACGGACTTGGATTCTTGAAGTTGGTCAGATCAACCAGAATTCTGGTCACGCTCGGAGAGCTTGATGCAAATCCTCAGCGCCGTGCATTGCTCTTCGTTTCAATTTTCCATGCTCATGACGAGCACGCTATTGCTGCGCGTGTTCAGACGACACACTTCAAGTTGAAGTCCTCAATACCATTTGTATTTGTCACTTCAATTGACCATCATTGCAGTCGTGCGCGCAAACCCCGCCGCACCACCACCAGCCCCCGCGCTGATCCACATCCACTTTTGGCACTGTTGCTGAGCGCTGCTGCAGGTGCTGGGGCGTAACTGCCGCTTCCTGCAGGGCCCCGACACGGACCCCGACGCCGTCGGCAAGCTACGGCGTGGCATCGAAGCCGGCAGGGACACCAGCGTGGTAAGTGTGATGTTTGTGTTACGCGTCTGTTGGGTGATGGCGTTTGCGCACTCTAGTGCCGTTGCCGCTGGCACGTGTGCAAGCTTTGACCTCAATGTGGCTCTCTTCCAGAGAAATGGCCAGCAGAAACACGAGCTGCAACACGCGGTGCTGGCCGTGCTCCGTGCTCGGGCCATGGCGTTCGTGCGACACTGGTATCGTTGCCAGTGGCACGTCGCCGCTGGCACGCGTGCAACCTAGTGCCGCAATTGGCTCACCTTTAGAGAAATGGTTGGAAAAAATACGGTTGGAACACGCAGTGCTGGCTTTGATCCGTGTTCGGACCATGGTGTTTGTGCGACACTTGTGTCGTTGCCAGTGGCACGTCGCCGTCGATGAGTAACGCTCAGAGGTGAGGCGGCACACTTCAACTGCGATTGGCTCACGTCACAGAGAAGTGGCTGGCAGGGCATGAGCGTGGTGTGAGTTCAAGTTGCACCACTCTGTTGCCTTCAACTCTGGTGTGGGGGATGGAGTTTGTGCAGTAATGCTGCTGCTCATGGCCATCCTTCATGATTCTCCCTCTGGCGTGTGAGACTGAGGGTGCGGGGGGCGGTGATACTACGACGTGCGCAAGCCTCGCTTCCATGTTCATAAACGCATGTTCATGATTATGTGCGTGTTCATGAAAACATGTTAATGCATCGTTCACGTACGTTTTCTGTGGAATGAGACTGAGGCTGCGGTCAGCGATCCTATGATGCGCCGATTGCCAGCATGGACATAGCGTCATCTTTACTTGCGCCAATGCTAGCGCTCAGCACCTCACCCCGCACAGATCATCTGCACAACGTTTCCAAACGACGCAAAAAGTAATGAAAACAACATCTCATCATGTCGTGTCAGCTTACTGCACATCCCCAGGTTCACATTCATGAATCAGCACCCTCATCCGACTCTCGAGTCTGACTCACGGCACGGCTGCATGCGCATCACTTTGGTTCGTCCCAACTCAGCACCAGCATTAAAAGGTCTTCTGTAACCTGAACTTCACAAGCCCACCCAACTCTGACTCAAACTCTGACCCCCCCCCCCCCCACTGCTGCAGTTCCTGCGCAACTACAACGCCAGCGGAGAGTCGTTCTGGAACTTTGTCTTTGTGAGCCCGCTGCGCAACGCCGAGGGCAAGGTCATCAACTACGTGGGCATACAGCACCCCGTGGACAACCCGCCCGCTCCGGACGTGCTTGAGATCATGATGGGCGACAGCGATGACATCTACGACGATGCCGACGAGGACGACGCCGCGTCCATGTAACTGCCGTCAGTTACAGATGTAACTGCCATCAGTTACAGGTGTAGCTGTCGACAGTCACAGGTGTAACTGCCGCCGCGCAGGGGTCAACGCAGCGGCGGCAGCGGCGGCCACCAATGTGGATGTGGTCTGTCGGTGCGCATGGTGGTAGTTTCCTGGGTTCAGCAAACTGGCACCCCTTTGAGCTCTGCTGACAATGTGATGGCACTTGGGGGGCTCGCAGGCCCATGTGGTCTTTTACGGCAGCGGCAGCGGCAGCGGTGGTATTGGTGGCGGCAGCAACGGCGGCGACACGGGCAGCGATCGGCGGCGGCGGCGCAGCGGTAGCTCCGGCACTTGACATTAGGCTAGGGTTTGGATGGGGGGGTCTGTTGGGGGGAGAGCTGTGCTGCCCGGCTCAACAGCACATGGTCGCTGTCACGTCGGAGGCAGCAAGGCTGGTGATTTTGGGGGGTGGCGCAGGCAGGGGAAGGGGGGGGGAGCACAGCACTTCAACTTGAAGCGGACCGTGCGCAACGCCGGGCACATAATGCGGAGCAGCGGGGCTCACACAGATCGTGTGGCCCGATACAGGCTCATCTCCGACACTGAGGGGGCAGATTTGACGCGTGCGCAGCTAGGTGCGACGCAGGGGGTAGGGGGGCGGGGGGGGGGGCGGAGGTAGACGTTTTGGTTTAAAGCCTCTGGGTTATTGTATTTCCTGCTGGGCGGAAGAGTAGAGAGACAGCTTGCACGGTCATGCAGAGGCCCTCCTCTCTTGTGGCACAGCGCCAGTGCAGATGGAAGGGTGAAAGAGGGGGTGTGAGGGGGGGGTTCAGGGGGCCCTGTTCAGGTCCCACGCTTAGCTTCCCTGTAAAGTTGGAGTACTTTGATGGTATGTAGGTTTTCCCAAGGTTGCGAGTACCCATGCACGTGGGGAGTCACTGTTGGCAGCTAAATGCAGCAGTGTGTGCGCGTCTCTGCGTGTGTCTTGTAAATATTTACCATGTCCCCTTTTTGTGCCCCACAAGCTGCTGTTCAGCACATGCATGGCGCCTCAGGCGATATTGGCACGTGAACCCCTCAGGCATTCACAGCGAGACAATGCCTGCCTCTGTACCGGCTTATGCGCGCATCTGTATGGTGCCGCTTAAGGACCTGTCGCTAGAGAGACTCTCCTTTTTAGGCCTGTGTGTTGCCAATACTCATGCAGCTACAACAATGTCCTGCTGTCGTGTTGCCAACGCAATGGTGAATTAAGCGTTTGCACATTCGTCTCATGGACGCTTGTGTACGCAAACAGTCTGATGCTGGCTACATACCAGAATCATATGTCGCCCGTGGAACCCCAACGAAGTTTTGTGGAGCGTCACCGCTGAGCCAACACTGAAATCAACATACTAGAACTTGCCAAGCTTCTGCGATGAGGCTTACACGCCAAAACGTTCACCAGCAATGCAAACGCCAGCAGCAGCCCCCCCTCAACCGGCACACCAACAAGAATCAGCTGGTGACATTCAGATGCGCGCTCGAGTTCTCAAACAGCGTGCTCAGTATATACGCCTGGCTCAGCAGCGGCTCAACGTCCGCCTCCGACCACGCGCGCGTCGGCATATCCTGCAAGAACAGCACGAGCGCCGCGAAATCGAGCCGCAGCAGCGCCGGCGAGAACTTGCACAGCAGCGCCGCGCACACATACACGTGGAACGACTCGAAGCCCCCGTCCTCCTCCGAGAGGTACGTGTCCCACGCGCGCACGATCGCCGGCAGCGGCAGCTCGCGCATAAGCAGGCAGTTCATCCAGCGGAACGCAAACTGAATGAACTGCACGCCTTCCGCTGCAAGGTGCGCGTGCAGGTCAAGGTCGATGCGCCGCACGAGCTCCTCTAGGCGCAGCACCATACGCTGCAGCCCCGGCTGCATGGCCGTGTAGTGATCCTGCAATGGCGATGGCGGCGGCGGCGGCGGCGGCAGCGCAGAGGGCGGGGTATGTAAGCATGGGTGTCAGCAGCAGCATGCGCTGCAGCCCTAGCTGCATGGCTGTGTAGTGGCGACGACGGCAGCAGCTGCGGCAGCGCAGAGGGTGGGGTATATAAGCATGGGTGTCAGCAGCAGCATGCGCTGCAGCCCCGGCTGCATGGCCGTGTAGTGATCCTGCGATGACGACAGCGGCGCCGGCAGCACAGAGGGTGCGGTATGTAAGCATGGGTGTCAGCAGCAGCATGCGCTGCAGCCCTAGCTGCATGGCTGTGTAGTGGCGATGACGGCAGCAGCTGCGGCAGCGCAGAGGGTGGGGTATATAAGCATGGGTGTCAGCAGCAGCATGCGCTGCAGCCCTAGCTGCATGGCTGTGTAGTGATCCTGCGATGACGACAGCGGCGGCAGCGGCGGCGGCGCAGAGGGTGGCGTATGTAAGCATCGATGTCAGCAGCATGCACTGCAGCCACAGCTGCATGGCCGGGTATTGATCCGCAGCGGTGACGGCAGCGGCGGCGGCCCAGCAGTGCGGAGGGGAGAATACGGGCCGGCTGCGTAACATTGGTAGCATTACAATGTGCTGCAGCATTGCTGTCTAGAAGATCTTGCAGTGCGGCACCGGCGGCTACGCCGGCGGTGGCATGGAAGGGATTTGGCTTGAGGGTATATGTGTATTGACCCCACCTCACAGCGTATTGAGAACCAGCAGGGCTATTTAGAGACGACAACCGGAGAGAAAACATGCGCGGACGATTCGCGCATGTGCGTGCGGGTCCGCCGAGCGCAGCACCGTGCGTTGCAGTTGCGGCGGCTTTGCAAACCTTCAACTCATGCAAGCTGGCTGTAGTGATCTTGGCATGCAGCACCAGAGGGGGAGAGCCGGGGGGTGAGGGTGCTGTTCACTTACTTCAACAGGTCTACTTGAAGTTGCGGCACCGTTTTTCATGAGGTAGCATAGTCATTGAGAGCTGCCTGGGTGAAATGGTCAATGTGCTGGTCAATGTGCGGCAGCCTGCTGTAAAGCACAGGCACAGCATCAGCCAAAGCAACAGCATGTCGAATGACTTCAGCTGCAGGAGCTGGCCGAGTGCTGCGCAAGGTGCCTCATGTTGCACGCGACAAAGCAGTGCAGAGGGTCTGAGCCACATACAGTTGCACCTGACCCTCCTTGCTGGGTGTTCAACCACTGCTGTAGCTGGTTGAGCAGCAGCGGTGCTTTTGAGCACTGCTGCCTGCATGCGCTGTCGCTTTTTAAAACTATAACATGGCGACCGTAACCTCATGATGCTGTTGATACCAGCCACGTGGAGTAATACGAACTCATCGTTCGCTTTGGTAGAACTGCATGAGCTGCCAAGAAGAGCCTAACATAACTTCAACAGGCTACCGTGCGGGTCTGGTGCTATACACCTACCTACGGTCAGTGGTCTACTGAAAGTCAACTCTGTCGCGTCACGCAGGCACGTCATACAGCAGTGCCAATGTCGTGGTGGCGGCAGCCACTGGCGCTGGCTGTGCATAACTTCACAAGAAACTTCTGACTGCACTCCGCACATGAGGAGACTTTGTTCCTCCGCTAGCGGTTAGTCCAGTCGTAAGCGCGGAGGACATGTTCACCCGTTTCCCTACTTCAACTTCAACATGAACAAAACAGACCCAACAACCGGCAGCAGTTCACATCGGAACGGCTCGATCTATCAACTGCTCAGTACCGGTGTTGCTGACTGTGTATGTTTCACTGGCTTCACTGCGCAACCTGAGTGCCCAATCGAAAAGGCCACCACTTGTTTTGGGCAGGCACTTGGCCTACTGAACACAGCACTCATCGCCTGCACAGAACACAGGGTACTCGTGACTGTGTCTCCAGACATCTGTGTGCTCTGGACTGCACGGTACTGTGCTGAATTGCACTGTACTGTGCCGTACTGTACTGCACTGCATGATGACTACTGCAACGCGCGCACGGCTTGTGCGTCATCATACAGGAGCTGCCGTCCTCTGCACCAGCCAGCAGCTGGCTCGGCTACATACAGCCTACAATCGACTGTAAGACTGGGGCCAGCAACACCATGCATCTACTAATTCACCTGCACTTGACTAGTACATACCTAGAACATACCTGGTACAGAAATTCACGGATGCAACGACCCACCTGTATATTGTCCAACAGCTTCGTCAGACACCAATACGCGTCAGCCTCAATCTCCTTGAGCGCCTCCTCCGGAAGCGCCGCCGCCGCCGCCGCCGCCGCCGCCCCCGCCCCCCCCCCCTCCCCCCCCACGACGTGCTCCCCCAGAAACACCACGTAGAACGGCGTGAGCAGGTCGTTGATGCCCTGCACGTAGCCGCTCGCGGGGTGGCGCTGCGCCCAGACGTAGAGCGCGCGCGTCATGCTGCGCTGCACGGCGGCGACCTCCGCGAACAGCGGCGCGTCCGGCGCGGTGCGCGGGATGTCCACCAGGATCTGGCGCAGCAGCGCCTGCTCCTGAGCGCTGCGCG
Organism: Tribonema minus; assembly: GCA_017506865.1. Classification (NCBI taxonomy): domain Eukaryota; class Xanthophyceae; order Tribonematales; family Tribonemataceae; genus Tribonema; species Tribonema minus. The sequence goes on along the minus strand of JAFCMP010000538.1, from coordinate 385,388 downwards.
CGGCGTCCGCGGCGGCGGCGAAGTGCGCGGCGACGGCCTCGGCGTACTCGCGGCGCTTGCGCGCGAGCGCCGCGGCGCGGCGGTCACGGTTCGCCGGCATGTAGCCGCACAGCAGCTTCCAGACGGTGGGCCGGTAGGCGGGCGGCACGCCGTTCCAGGCCAGGCGGCGAAGATCGGGCAGAGAGACCACGTCTGCACCGAGGATCTCGCTGTACTTGCTGTCTCTGAAGCTCGGCCGGGACTGGAGGCCGGCGCCATCGGCGTGCGGCGGCGGGGGCGCGCCGCGCGCGCTGCTGCTGCTGCTGCCGGGCGTCTGCTGCCGCGCCGACGACGGGGGGGGCGCTGGAGGCGGCGTCCTGCTCTGGGGGGGGGACATCCACGGCGCGCTCGCTGCCACGCTCTTTGACTGCGGGGGTGAACGGGGAGGGCTGAGCTCAGCGTGCTGCTGCTGTTGCTGCTGCTGCGGCTGCTGAGATGGTGGTTCCGTGGCGGAATGCTGCCTGGCTCGGTCAGGAGTTCGCGCAGCTCGGCTGGAAGGGGGTGTAGCGTGGTGGTGCTGAGCCTTGGGCCTGTGCTGCTGGGATTGCTGCTGAGAGGCCCTCGCTCCCCCTCCCCAGATCCTGCTCGCCTGGCCGTGCCCAAGTCTCCTGAAGAAGCTATCTAAAGTGCCAGATGCAGCAGGCTCAGCCTGGTGGGAGGGATCATGGGAGGCAGCGTCGTCTGCTTGAGCGCCGTCGCTCATGAGAATGTCGAGGATTCTGTGCGGTCCTTGATGTGCTATGATCTGCTCTGCGCTAGCGCACACACGCACGCTGACAACGTTGATCTTCTGTTACGTCGCTAGATGAAGTTTGACGGCTCGCGATCCAGGTCGCCTGAAGAATTCGCGATGTAAGTCGCGCCCTCACGTCAGAGCTCCAGCGATATTGGGCTTCAAGTATGCGAAGGCGATGCCGAAAACGTGACAGACGTCGGCGGTCAGCAGTGAATATGCAGCTTGATGTCCAGGTAGACAAGTTTGCTATCAACCAGCAAACCAGCGAGGGCGTGGTACGTGCCTGCGCTACCGCCTCTCTCACTGCAGTGTGAATGAAATGTCATGGCCGTGGTATGTGATGATGTGTAATGTGGGATGAGTGAGATGCTATGCTGAAGCTGACTCTTAGTGCAATGGGGCAAGAAAGAGAGAGAGACAGAGAGAGTGGACAGAGACAAGTTAGAGATTACCTGAGTAAATGTAGAAGCATCATGTTCCTCACACCTATAGCTGCACAGTCCAATGCCTGGGTGAGGGCTTCCCTCAGTCTTGCTCTAGCGGATTCCAGGAAGAGTAGTCCGCCGCCGGCTCGCCGCCTGTGCAGCCGGATGCGTGACTGACCGGCGGCGGCTGCTGGCCGCCGCCTTCCTCTAACAACCGCACTCCTGTATCCGGCTGCCCAGGCGGCGAGCCGGCGGCGGCGGCACAGTTGCAGGAGGAAGTCGGCAAGGGCGACGCGCAGCACACTTGCACGATTGCACCGCGTTGGTACGAATGGGACATGCCCCACCCGCCCAGTCGCGGCGCGAGCGTCGGGCGCACCGGTATTGGGCGACCGCGAAGACAAGACTGAGTGTAACACTCTCAATCTCTGGCCAGCCAGGGCCTAGGGGTAATTACTATAGTGGAGCTACAAATATAAAGGTTTGAAACAAACACATAGAAACATCATATTGAGAGCCCTGGTGCCTGGAACTCTCTGATGGCAAGTCAACCTCTCAACTAAGTGCACAACCCTAATCCGCAACAAGTTATGACTGGTGGCACGGTTAGGGTTTGGACTAGGGTTAGGGTTAGGGGCTAACCCTGATTACTAATTAGTGAAACAGGCTAGGGGCTAACCCTGATTACTAATTAGTGAAACAGGCTACCATGTGATGCTGTCATAAATGCAAGCTAGCAAGCTGGAAGAGCAAAACATGGAGACGAGCTCCAGAGAACAAGTTGATGTGTTACTGATGCGAACGCAAGGCTCACCGGGGGATGTCTTATTGTCAATGCGGAGAGAAGGCTTGGGGCCTGGATGTCTTGGTACAGTTGTTCTCTGCTACTTGCCGCTGTTGCAGCAAGGTTCCTAGGTTCTGAAGCTGTGCACACTATACTGATGTGCCCTTTGGCATGTGACCTGAGCTAATTGCACCTGAATCAACTGGGGTCAAGTGCAGCTCTAGGCACCTATTTCAGGTCTAAGATGACCAGCCAGGTCTGACTATGACCTGGCCTCACTATGAGGTATAACTGGTCCTCAATCTACCCCCAAGCCGTATCAGATCCCCCTTTTTTGCTGAGCATCGCCCTCGATGCGGAGTTCAAGCTCGACGCATAGGACCTTGCTTTGTGATATTTGCAGCATGCCCGCACTTAGTGCACTACTAGGCATGGAGGCCAATATTAACTGGTTGGAAACCCCATTAACAACCCGGGAGGCAAACCTGCTGTTCAGGTGAATCCTCTCTTCAGGAAAAGGGAGTTCCCGGCCTCAGGTGTGACTCAAACTTAGAGTCCCCACAACTATATCGCACTTGAAGATTATGAGGGACAGGCGAGCTGCGAGCACGTTCGCCGCGCGTACAACCTGAATGAGAATGGTACTGCACCATCTCACCTCAAAATCTGGTTCGGGCAGCCTAGGTAGCTTTTCCAGCAAGATCTGTAACTGTTCAGATTCATGTCTGAGCTTTCCTCATACTGCGCGTATGCTATAGCAGGTTACGTAACTTTCGACTTGCAACTTGCGTTGCTCGTCACGCACCGCTTCTGTCAATTGCATGACAGACTGAGCCTGCAACCCCCGCTTCCCGGCGGATGCCTAGGCTATCTTGATTACGCCACTATGGTCCTAACTTGTGAGCAACTGCCACAATCTGGCAAGACCAATCCACTGCTCTGCAACTCACAGAGGTGGCATACATACTTTGGGTCTGGGCAACGTTTTTAGCTGTACGTTTGCCTAAGGCTGCTGCACCTGCCAGGTGACTGACGCCTGCCTCACCAGCATTGACAAAGGTTTCACTGTACCCTCTTGTCAAGGTGACGCTGTTGACCATTCGAATGCCGCGCCGCTACATATCAGCTCTTGTAGGAGCCACGGGAGCGGCTGCCGCGCACCCGAAGTGCCCAGCCGTACTCGGCACGAGAATAAACTCTCTACGAGAATAAACCTCTCTGAGACCGCACTCAGGCCTTTTCCATGGAACTGTCCCAAGGAATTGACTCATCAGCTGTTGCTGTTCGCTGACGTGCCTATATAAGGGGATATATCTTGCAGGCTTCACTGAGCTGCATCAACTCAATACTGTTTTGAGTGACTTGGGGTTCTGAAACATCAACTTTTGAAAATTTCAGTCAGGTCCCCCATTTCTCTCCCGGGGCCCCTTTTTTGCAAAAAATGGTACTGTTCCATTTTCGCAAACCTAAAGCCAAGGCAGGATGCAAAAATGGTACTGTTCCATTTTCACAAACTTAAAACCAAGGCAGGATGCAACCTAGTCTGAGCATGTCCAATGCTCACTGTCAGTGACTGGGTGACTGGTTGCAATCTGTGGCAACTTTACCATTGGTCACGACTGTAATTGGGCCCGTAGTAACTGCCAGTGTTCTTGTAGCTTGAGAGCAATTCTGCACGCTCTGCGGGCGTGAGGTCGGCTATGGCGCTGATTGCCATGTCTACCTTGCTCTTTTTGCTGTACTGAGTGTGGGAGTCACTTGAGTCCGACTTTGACTCGTCAGCGCTGCTTTCAGCACTGTCCCACGAACGCTTGTCTTGCTGGACGCGTTCAACTGTGAAAGCGGGCATTCCGTATAGGAATCGAAGCTCTCTCTGATGTTCGGGAGCAGCCTGCCACTTTTGTTGGGCAACGGCTACCACCTTAGGCAACTTGGTATTAACCATGTCCCAAGTGTCGTGCATGCCGTTTACATCTTGACGGCAGCTCAAGGGTAGTCCATGAACAAACTTCATACGGACAATTTGCTGGTTGTCCGAGCAGTCAGCATCATATGCAGCTGCGACCACCTGCCTGCCCCACACTTCAGGGCTGGTACCAGTAGTCCTAGTGAGTTCGTGGAACTTCTGCAACGCCATCTGCCTAGCAGATGTACTGTCGTACGCCGCTGTCAGACACTGTATCATCTGAGCGTACATTAGGTCACTGAACGAGCGAGTCTTGACTCCTGTACGCTCGTTGAGCACTGGGTGAGTCAGGTCAGAGTACTGACTCGCACTCAAACTCTGCATGAGCGCTTCTGAGTAAGCATATTGAGGTACGCCGCGTACTTCGCAGCTAGTAGTACGCTCAAAGGCTCTGATGGAGGCCTGAAGCCTACCAACTTGGGTTACTTTTTTCACACCACCATCGCCAAAACCTCTAAGGTCTAACCTTGGCTTGGGTGTTGAACTTGAAGTCAACTCAAAGTGCGGTGAAGTAGCACTAATAACTTTAAAATTTGCTCGCTCACTACTACGTGATGCGTTCTGGCGTGCCGCAGCACCATCAACCTCTGGTTGCTCGCTATAACTTGGAGCAAGTTGACGTGCAGCAGCACTACTGGCCTCTTCTGCGCCTTCCGGGCCAAAGGGTATGCCGCCCTTACCCTTGGAAGACTTTCGTCGCTCTTTGCCGCTCTGCACAACTGGTGCTTGTGGCGCGACGGGCACCTTGCGTGGCACTGCTGGCACACGCGGCGCAGCCACACTAACCGCACTCTTGCGCGGCAACGTCAACAGTGACGAAGCCTTGGCCTTCGCTGGGGCCTTTGCAAGTGCAGCATAGTTGGCTGGAGCCTTCTGCTTAACTGGCAGTTTGGGGCTCTTAGACGTACTGACCACCGGTGACACCTCAGGCGCACTCGGGGCTTGCGCACTGCGCGCAACTGACGTCTTGGTCGGCTTACTACGCCTGACCTTCTGTGGGGTCACCACGGGCGCAACTGGGGTTGCAACTGGCGCTGCCGCGACTGCCGCGGGCGCTGCCGGCTCCACTGGCGCGGCTACCGGCACTACTGGCGTGGTTTTTACTGCAACTGGCGCTGCCGCGACTGCCGCGGGCGCTGCCGGCACAACTGGCGCGGCTACCGGCACAACTGGCGCGGTTGTTGCTGCACGTGGTGTCTTGCGTGGGCTAACTTTCTGTGCGAGTTGTCTCTCAACAGCTGCGCGCGCATTCTGCCTCAAACTCGGCAAGCTGGGCTACTGTTACTGTAATACCCTGCGCAGCTAGTTGCTCAACTGCCTGCCTCAAACGCAACTGCTTTGCCGCTATGGCATCAGCCTCAGAACCACCACTGTTGGGCTCATCACTGAAGTTACGAATGACAGGCGTTGCTGGGGTGTCGGGCGCACTGGCACCGACCTGCTGGCTGGGTTTCGCGGACGCTGCCGGGGACCGTGACTGGGGGGTTGACGACTTGTCACCCGAGCTACGCGAGGGACACACTGCGCGCTTACCACTCGTGTTGCTGGTAGAAGCAGTGCTGCCAGTAGCCTCAGGCCTGGTTCTGCTAGTACCACCACGTCCATTACGGTTTGACCCACTGGATGGCTTCTTGGAGCCTTGGTCTACTTTGACCATTGTGTATCCTGCATCACATAAGTCGCGCATGAAGCTGACGTTGACAAGCCGCATCTTAAGCATGTCAACGCAGAGCCGTCTATGCCCCGCACACTCGTGCTACTAAGGCACTCTGAACTGCAAGTCAGCCAGTCTTTTGCAGTTGTACAGATACGACCGCGTTGTCAGATTTGCAACACAATTGCGGCCGACAATCATGAGGCAAAAATGCATCGCTTTGCTCTAAAGCTAGGACTCCTCTCCCCCTTCTTTGCAAAAAAGCTAGTCAAATGACTACGTTCATCAACCACAGATGAGCCGCAGAATAGGGTCGGCTCGATGAAAGTTGCACAATCAACGCCGCTTAGACTCTCGTGCAGCACGCGCTGCGGTATCTTGACATCAACGGGGCGGGTCACGACGCAGTGGTGCACCACCACGTTGCCCCGTCGTATAGACACTCTTATGCAGGAATACGGGCGTGATTAACCTTCTAAACTCGCGGCCCCACGGCTTTCTTTACGTAATTCTTTACGTGACTGGCATCTCGAAAGGTTTTGACACGATTTCGAGTGGTGATACATTGACAGCTATCACCGCGCTGCTGCCCTTGCGAGCGGGGTTAGCACGAGGTAATTTAAGGACTGTCGACGGGTGCCAAATTGAAACATGCTACCATGTGATGCTGTCATAAATGCAAGCTAGCAAGCTGGAAGAGCAAAACATGGAGACGAGCTCCAGAGAACAAGTTGATGTGTTACTGATGCGAACGCAAGGCTCACCGGGGGATGTCTTATTGTCGATGCGGAGAGAAGGCTTGGGGCCTGGATGTCTTGGTACAGCTGTTGTCTGCTACTTGCTGCTGTTGCAGCAAGGTTCCTAGGTTCTGAAGCTGTGCACACTATACTGATGTGCCCTTTGGCATGTGACCTGAGCTAATTGCACCTGAATCAACTGGGGTCAAGTGCAGCTCTAGGCACCTATTTCAGGTCTAAGATGACCAGCCAGGTCTGACTATGACCTGGCCTCACTATGAGGTATAACTGGTCCTCAATCTACCCCCAAGCCGTATCATTAGTATTACGGATGGGGCGACCCCTAACAGTTTAGCTGAGGCGACAAGGGCTGTAGGGTTAGGGTAAGAAGTAGGGTTAGTAAAGGGCTTAGGTTATAACATTAGGGTTAGAGTCAAGGCAACTGCAGTTGCGAACTTTGTGTGCAATGTACAGTTGCGAACTTTGTGTGCAATGTACAAAGGGGTCCAAGAGTGAGAACAAGGCGACACACCTACAACATGGCATTTCCACAGCCACAAGTGGAATATAGTAAAAGTACAAAGGGGCTTTCCTTCACGTGTGTTACAGGGGTGACCATGTCTATTTGTTGGGGGACCTTTGGTGGCCTAGCTCCGACAAATTACTGTTAGGGCGAGGGATGCGCGCGAAGCGCGCAACCCTGGGCCAGAACAAGCATACAAAAAGGAAAAAAGCCTGCTTTGGCTTTATTTTACTACTAAGGCACAAATCTGGGGGGTAGAACAAAACATCCCTCCCAAAAGGCAATTACAATTTGACCAATGGTTAGGGGAGAAAAAGCTTGCCGCCAACCGGGATCGAACCAGTGACCTTAAGATCTTCAGTCTTACGCGCTCCCAACTGCGCCATAGCAGCTGATAGGTGTGAGACTCCGTGCGGCGCCTGTAGCCGCAGCGGCTCGTGCGATCAGTCACTCGCTCTGACGGGCGGCGTCTGCGCTCTCCATGCACGACTTGTTGACCTGCAGGCTGAACTGTTGCAGCAAAATCAGACGCGGCACTGGCACTGCATGCGCTCAAGTTGAGGTACATGGTGTAGCACGCTTGCACGCCCCCGCTGTCATGACCTACTGCTGCAGCTGCCAGTGTGTTAGCACGACAAGCCTCTGCGAGCCAGTCATGACCTTAAGATCTTTGTCTTACGCGCTCCCAACTGCGCCATAGCAGCTGATGGGTGTGAGGCGCGGCGCGGCGCCTGTAAGCGGCGCTGCCTGCGTGATCAGTCAATTCACTCGGTCTGACAGCCGGCGTCTGCGCACTCGCCTCACGGCTTGTTGAACCGCAGGAACTGGTGCAGCAGCAGCTGCCTCAGACCTGCACTCCAGCGGCGGTGCCCTGGCATTCGCTGAGGTACGTGCTAGTAGTACGCTTGCACGCCCCTGCTGTCATGCTAGCAGCATGACAACTTGAAGTGCAGCCTGACCATGACCCCAGCGCACGAGCCAGTCATGACCTTAAGATCTTCGTCTTACGCGCTCCCAACTGCGCCATCGCAGCTGATGGGTGTGAGGCGCGGCGCGGCGCCTGTAGCGGCAGCGGCACTGCAGCACTCGTGCGCCGCGGTCACCAGTGCTCCGCCTGACAGACGCGTCTGCGCACTCGCTTCACGGCTAAGCCTTGTTGAACTGCAGGAACTGTCACAGCGGCAGCTGCCTCAGACCTGGCACTGCATTCGCGGGGTGTGGTGCACTGGGCACTGCTGCTGCTGCCGTCACGTACGGCTGGAGCAGCTGCAGCTACCGGTGCTGTTCTGGTAGCGTCGTGCAGTGCCACCACGGGCCGTGCTTGACCGCTCACGAGGCGCCATGCTCAAGGTTGCCAATGTTGAAGGATGCGTAATGTGTCCGAGGCTCGTCAGCCCTCGCGCGCTGCGGAGCTTAGCAGAGTGCCGCTAACCCTAACCCTAACCCTACTCCTAACCTCACCCTAACCCTGGTGCCGCTGCTGCGCTCATCATCGCGCAATGGAGCCGCGTGCTTCCGGGTCCTCACCCACACTCAACGGTGCGCCCTGCGTCGCAGACGACGCTCCACGGTGGTGACGCTCCCCATATTAGGGTTAGGGTTAGGGTAGGGTTAGGGTTAGGGTTAGTTCAGGCTGTGACCGCAGCGACTGACCCTCCTCATCACCCTTTAGTGGCCTCGCAGTGCTCAGCGCATGCGAACTGCCGTGGGTGACGCTCCCCGCTGGGCGCTCCTCTTTTCCTCAGCGCGCGCTGCGGAAGAGTTCAGAGAGTCCCTCGTGCATGCCTTTGTGGACGTCGACGTGCCCGCAGAGTTGCTCGACAAGAGGCCGACTGTGTGATGTTGAATCTGATTGCGCTCGGCGACGCATCGCTCAATGCCGGAGGCGGCGACGCACGCTCCTTCCTTTCTCAGCGCACCGCGGAAGAGCTTCCTGTCCCTCGCGCAACGACTGTATGGGGTCGCTCATGCGTGCTGCACGCAGGATGACGTGCCTGCACAGTTGCAAATGAGAGGCTGACTGTGTGGCACTGACGCTCGCCGCGCAGCGCTCAACGCCGCAGACGGCGACGCGGCGGTCCGCGCTCGCGCGGCGGTGGTGCCACGAGGCGCGCGCGGAGCTGCTGCCGCGGTGCGCGCGCTCCACCGCGCCGCAGCGCGCCGCCATTCCTGCGCGCCGTCAGCGACTGCGTGCGCAGGGAGAATGCGACGCTGGGGCTGAGCGACGCGCGCCTGTCGCACCTCGTCGTCAGCGTCGAGGGCCAGCGCGGCGACGGCGGCGGCGGCAGCGGCGGCGGCAGCGGCGGCAGCGGTGACAGCGCTCAGAGCAGTGCGGAGCACGTGCCGCTGGTGTGGGCGGACGCCAGCGGTCTGCGCGCCGTGCAGGTGCAGGAGGACAGGGACCGCAAGCGGCTGATACGGTCCGCGACGGCGGCGCGCGGCGCGCAGCCCTTGTCGCCGAGCGCTGCTGCCGATGCTGCCGCTGCCGCCGCCACCGCGTCCGCACCCCCTGTGCAGCGCCCCCATGAATACATCGAGGTGCCCTCGCAGGAGGAGGACGAAGATGAAGGACCGGGCTCTCCCATTGCCGCCAATACCCCCAGCTGCATCCCAGGGCGGGCGACAGCGGCGGCGGCAGCGGCGGCGGCGGCGGCCGCGGCGATGCGCGGCCCGAGGGCAGGCTCATCGTCGCCGACGGCGCGCTTTCTGACAGCCGCGGCACCTATGGCATTGATGCGCTTGCGCGCTGCCTGCAGTACGCCATCGGTAAACTCACAGTGCCGTGGCCCGTCACAACGCCGCCGCCGCAGCAGCAGCACGCTTCAGCAGCGCTGCTGATACTGACGGCGCCGGACGTCTGCAACACGATGCGTGCCGCGCAGCAGCTTGCGCTGCCCCTCGCGATGCACGTGCTGGTGCTCGACAACGGCGGCGGCGGCGACGACGCGCGCGCGGGCGGCGGCGGCGTCTTAGCGCTCGCCGCAGCGCTGCAGGGCGCCGCGCTGCACGCGCTGGACGGCTGCCGGGCGCGCGCCGCGTCACGCGTGCGCGCTGCTGTGAGCAACGCCGTCGCCGGCCAGCGCGCCGGTCTGGCGGCGGCGGCGGCGGCCGCGGCGGTGACGGCGGCGCGCCTCTATGCGGCCTGGATGCGCAACGCCTCCCCTTCCGTCCTGCAGCACGTGCTGTCAGCAGCGCGCGCCGCCGCCGCCGCCATCGACGACGACTCCAACCTCAACATTGAAGTCACGCGGGGCCTCGAGCTGACGACGGCGCTGGCGCTGGCGCTGGCGCTGTTCCGCTGCGCGTGCGCGCAGGGCGCATGCCGCCTCGCTGCGCGCTCCACCGCGGTGCGGCGCGCGCTCGCCGCCGTAGACGCGTGGGGCCTGCTGGGGCGCGGCCTGGAGCGTCACGCTGCGGTTGAAGTTCGAGACCGCGCTCGCCGCGCTCGAGGGCGAGGCGGCGGCCGCGGAGGAGCGGCGCCGCGCGCTGCTGCAGAGGTTCGCGCGGGGACGCTGAGGCGGCGCGCGCGCGCGCGGTGCAGCGGCAGCACGTCGCGGTGCACGCGCTGGCGCCGCTGGCGCGCGCCTTCGCGTGCGCGTGCGCGGAGGCGGCGGCGCTGCGCGACGACGCGCTGCAGGCGCTCTGCGAGTCGCTCGGGCTGAGCACTGCTGTGGCCGCTGCCGCTACTGCTGCTGCTGGCGGCGGCGGCGCCGCCGCCAGCGGCGGCGCAGCAGGGGGCCGACAGCACCGGCGCTGCTGCCGAGGGGCGGGGCGCGGGCGCTGTGACGCTGGGCGGCGACGCTTCATCGGCGGCGGCGGCGCTGCACGGCACGACGTCACCACACCACGACACTTCATGTGAGTCATGGGTTGAAGAAGATTTTAAGATAAAGTTCATCGTGGACACTTCAAGCTGCACGTTGATGCTATCGCAGGCTCAGGGAGGGCATGCGTCCGGCACACATTGCAGCGACTACGCACAAGATGAGTTGTGTTGCTCACCTATCGTGCCCAATCTTCAGTCATGTCCGGAGCTCGTTGTCCTGTGGCAGACGCGGTGGTGACTGCCTCGCCTGGGCCTAACTTCAACCCTAATGGCAGGTTAACGCCAACTGTGAGTGTTTGCTCCCATCATACGCTGCACTGTACACTTCAAGTGCTATGCCTCCTGCATGCGATTCCTAGGATTTCACCGCCCGCTCTGCCATTGCACACGCCTCCCCGCCGCGCTGCAGTCTCCGACCTGCCATCTGCCGCCAATGCAGGCTTCCTCCTGAAGAGCTGTGCAATCCTCCTGGGCAGCCTCATGCGCTACAGCAGTGCTCAGCCAGCAGCACGCAAGCCGCCTAAGTCCATAACCATGCTGCAGATGCTGCTTCTGGACCCCGCGCTGACGCCTAACCCTAACCCTAACCCCAATCCTAACCCTAACCCTAACCCTGACCCTGAGGTTAGGTAATCCTCTTGGCTGCACGTGCGGTGATGGGTCTCTTCTCGCCTTCTCGGTACTCTAAGAAGTACCTCAAAAGCGCACGAAGGCAACTACAAGAAGTTATTCGAAGCATGTTCATAGTCTGTACAGTATCAAGCTGTATAACGATGAACGCTACATGTAGTGCATAATAGGCAATGTGCAGTGAAACCATGTTTTGGAGATGTGACGATGTTGGTGACGTGCCGAGCAGGTGAGAGGGGGTGACATCAAGAGTCAGGGTCAGAATTAGGGCTACTCTGACCTTAGACTTTGGCATTCAAGCGAGCAGTACCACCTCGTCCACTGCTGCATAGTCGTTGTGCGACAGGTCAAGAACCAGTCGCCACAACCTTGGCGTACTCACTGTCTTGTACACCTGAAAACTCGTCCATTGACATGTGGAGTATGTTGCGCTGCCACCTCACCTTTCTCAACGACGCTGCCTCCACATGCGCACCACTCTACGAAGAGAGCACCGCCACCGCACCACTGACGTGCCCCCCCCCTCCCCTTCCCATCCCTCACGCCTCAGTCGCAGAGCACTGACACGGAGCACTGCCACCACGCCACTGACACGCCCCCCTCCCCCCTGCCCACCTCTCACCTCTCACGCCTCAGTCACCAAGCGTCGCCAGGACCGAAGCCTGCCGCAAACCGAACCCTAACCCTAACCCTAACCCTGACCCAACCCTGACTTTAACCCTAGAGTCCACCATGGACGCCACCGCCATCGCAGCGCACCACCCCGCCCTGGCGGTGCTGCTGCGCTGGCTGTGCGCGCTGGCGCTGCAGGAGGCGGCGGCGGCGGCGGCGCGCGAGCGCGCGGCGGCGGCGGAGGCGGAGGTTGCGGAGCTCACGGCTAAAGGATGCGGCACTGGCCGGGGCGGAGCGCTCGGGTGTGCAGCTTGCTAACTCTAATTACAACCATAAAGGTGTTCCTACCCTACCTGGTCCTCTCATAGGAGAGGTTTTTCGGTATTGCTGGGTGGGTTGAGGAAGCATATGCGCGCACTCTACGGCTCAGGACGCGGCGCTTGCCAAGACAGAGCGCTCAGGTTTGTATGCAGCTTGCGTTCTGCTCAAAGGAGATAGGTTCCTGCTTCACCTGCTTGGTACAACCGACAAAACAAACAGCTGCAGCGGTCAATACAAAGGCCGTGGAGCTCGTTGTCACACGCATGACCTTGGCCCGGCTGGACCTTAGGGACCCTCACCCTAACCCTAACCCTAACCCTAACCCTAACCCTTATGCATGCTGTGCCATGCAGGCTCCTCTCGTCAATGTCTCGTTATTGCCGCCTTCCAGCTGCAGCACACGGTGGCATGCATATGATCACAGGCGCCAGGCGCGTGTTGTTCGCCATCCATGCTGCAAGCCGACAACTCGCGACAAGCCCTCAATCATCGCAATCCATTGCACGTCGAAGTTCACACAAGGATACACGACAGCCTCCCCACACCCGTCGCCCGGGGCCGCAACCACCACGCCCCCTACCACCACCCACCCTCATGACTGACGACGTCCTGCCACCATCGCCCGCTCACCGCATGCACGCAGAGGTGCGCGCCATCGATGCGGAGCTCGACGCCATCACGGCGCGCCGCCAGACCGCGTACGGCGTCGCGCAGCGCGCCGCTGCTGCGCAACCTCGCTGGCCGCCAGGGCGCGCTGCGCGACGCCGTCGCCATGTGCGCGCAAGAGCTCGGCGACATCGCCGCGGCGGCGCGCGTGTACGCAGGCGACGCCGCCGTCTTCTGCGCGCTGCTGGCCGGCGGCGCCGCGGTGCTGCCGCACGCCGCGCCGCGCCGCGCGCTGGACGCCGCGCGCGCGGCGGCGACGGCGCGCGGGCGCCCTGTGTCGTCGCGCAGCAGCAGCGGCGGCAGCGGCGGCGGCGGCGGCGGCAGCGAGGGCGGCTCGATGCTGCCAGCGGACGCGGACGGGGACACCAGCGGCGAAGTGCTGCCGGCGGCGCGGCTCGCGCTCCACGACTTCTGCACGGGCGCGCTGACGCAGCGGCCACCACAGCAGTTCCGCGCCGCGCTACGAGCTGCGCCAGCAGGTGCAGGTCTGGGCCGCGGCGTCGTGCCCGGACGCGACCGCGGCGTCCGGCGCCGCCGATGCTGCTGACGCTGCCGCGCTTCCCACGAGCGCTGCCTTTCGGCTACCCTTCCACCCCGCTTTGGAAGTTCGTCGACGCAGCGCTGCTCACCCTGGGCACCCCCCTGGTCCCCCTGCTCGTCGGCCCGCGCGGCGTGGCGCTGCGCTGGCTGTTTAAGGCGTACCAGGGCAGCGCGCTGCTGCCGCCGATGCCGGCGGCGCGTGTCGCGGCGTCGCCCCTCGCCGACGCCGCGCACCACTGCTGGTGAGCGCCGTGGAGGCGGGCATGCACGTGCACCTCATGCTAGAAAGTGTGCACCGTTCCGAGGCCGTGCGGCGGCAGCGGCGGCGCGCTCCCGCACCAGGGTTCAAGCTGGTGCTGCTGGCACGCGCCGTGCCGCACGCTGTCGGTGCGGACAGCGGCGGCGGCGCTGCTGCTGCGGGCGGCGGCGCGCGTGGGGGCGCTGCCGCGCTGAGCAGCTGCCCTGCCGCGATGGCGGCGGTGCAGATCATCCGCTTCGATGATGCGGAAACCGCCAGTGCCGGTGGGGGCGTGTCTGCTGTTACCCCTGCTGACACCGATGGAGCCACAGCTGCGCAAGCACCGCACGAAGAAAGCCCATCATTGCCAGCACCGGCAGCGGCATCAACAGCAGTGCAGCACCAGCACCAGCACCACCAGCAGCAGCAGCAGCAGCAGCAGCAGCAGCAGCAGCAGCAGCAGCAGCAGCAGCAGCAGCAGCAGCAGCAGCAGCAAAATGGCAGCGCGGCAGCAGCAGACACGGCGGCGAGCGAGTGGGAGCGCGAAAGCCCGCGTGCGCGCTACCGCAGCGAGCTCGTCAGCTGCGCCGGCTACCTGCAGCAGGCGCACCGGAGCGTCCTCGACGAGCTGAGCCGTGATGAAGTCTCATATGAAGACGGAACTTCAACAGGCCGCAGCAGCGGCGGCGGCGGACGCGGCGTCGCACGCGGCGGCGGCGGCGGCGGCGGCAGCGGCGCAGCGTGGACCGGCCCTACGCTGCAGCACACAGGCACGCTGTCCACGCTGTGCGAGCAGCCGTTCGCCTTCAAGGCGGCGCTGGAGCGGTCCCAGGCGCAGGTGCTCAACTGCAGGGAGAAGCTGGCACAGCTGAGCGCTGATGCGGAAGCAGACGTAACCGACGTAATTGTCGCGACAGCGCTGCTGCCGGCGCAGCGCGCGGCGCGCGACATGGTGCAGGGCTCATCGCCGCTGCTGCGGCGTGCGGCCTGCCTTGCGAACCTTGCGATCCCGTGTCAGCGGTCATGCTGGAAGCGCACACCGCCGCCGTCGCGCTGCTGCAGCCGATGCCTCCGACGGATCTGCTGCTGCGCACAAGGCAGTGCTGCACCTGTGCGCCGTGTTGAGGACGCACCTCCTGTCATCGCATGTGTGGCTGGCGGGGCTGGCCGCACTGGAGCCGGCGAGGGTCGGCGACGCCCTGTGGCAGCTGATGCTCGCGGCGCTGTGGCATTCACATGGGCGCCCACACCCGCACGATTGCCGGCAGCAGCAGCAGCAGCAGCAGTGCCTGCCCCCAGAGTCAACTGGTACAGAAGGCACTCCGGCCATCAGTGCTCAGATGACTGCCGCCGCTGGCGCTGACCCAGCATGCCAAGCCCCCGAAGCAACAACATCACCGGAAGAGCTCGCCTATGCTGTTGCAGTCAACGAGCTGGTGTGCGTACCCCGATCATCCAGCAATGAGCACGAAGAAGATGAAGAGGAGACGGACATGCGCAGCGTGCGACTCTCCACGGACTCCGGCGAAACGGGCGCGGGCCGCGCGCAGCAGGAGGCGGCAGCAGCGGAGCGGTGGCGGCCGCACCTGTGGGACCTCACCTTTGACCGCCGCAGCTGGGAGAATGGCAACAGCGCTGCACTGCTTGTGCGATCATTCACTTCACTCGGCCTGACAGACGCCGCGTCTGCACACTCGCTTCACGACCTGTTGAACTGCAGGAACTGTTACAGCAGCTGCCTCAGACCTGCACTCCAGTGGCAGTGCCATGGCAGTCGTTGAGGTACGTACTAGTAGTAGTGCGCTTGCACGCCCCTGCTGCCATGCCAGTAGTATGACAAGTTGAAGTGCAGCCTGAACATGACCCCTGCGCACGAGCCAGTCATGACCTTAAGATCTTCGTCTAACGCGCTCCCAACTGCGCCATAGCAGCTGATGGGTGTGAGGCTCAGTGCAGTGAATGTAGCGGCACGGCTTGCAAGTAGTACTACGATCATTGACTTGGTCTGACAGCCGTCTGTGCACTCCGTTTACAGTTGTTACAGCAGCTTCAGGCTCAGACCTGCATGCACAGCAGCAATGCGCCACTGTAACCAGCTAACAGGGTGATGGCAGTTTCTGCCAGCTGACATTGTTTACATCGCGACTTGATCTATCAGCCAGGGTTGACATAAACGGTTGGTGCTACGTTATACGTACATGATATACGTATACCGCCCTGAGAAGCCAATACATAGGTCCCCGCTAACTTCAACTTTAACTTCACATCTAACTTCATTGTTTTTGCGTGTCGCATGTGAGGGGGGGGGGCTGTGTGTGGTTGCCGAGCATGGTTTTGTTTGTCGAGCACGATCTGCGCACTTCATGTCGTATATAATTGCTCAATGCGCAGTCATCGTCTGTGGTCTGTATCCCGGCTGCGCTGCCTTGCGGGCGCGCTGATGCTTGCCTTTTGCAAGCATCGTCCGTATATGCGTCCTGGCGGGACTCATACGTACGCTCATACGGTATATACGCTTCATACGGCATAGGGCGTACATGTCAACCCTTGCTATCAGCTGCTCACACAGTACCGCTCCGCACGAACATATCGGTTTCGGCAACTGCAGTCAGTGATGTCACTGCCAGCACGCGATTGGTGTCGATGCGTTTGATCACACTGTGTGCATTGTCAAGCAGGCCATCGTAGTACAGCCAGGTAACACGGAACGAGAAAACACCCTCTCCCCCCCCCCCCCCCCCCACTCTCCATACATAATGCCAACATCTTGACTACAGTATACTATGCCTTGTTGCTCTTCTGTGTGTCTGTTCCTTGGCTGGGCATGCATTGCATGCATGCAATCCTCGCTCGTGTACGAAAAAGGCCGCATGTGTTGGGCATGCCTAGGCAGGCACTTGACTCGCTGGACACAGCACCCATTGCCTGCTCAGTACAGAGAACACGATACGGTGCTGTACTGTATTGAACTGCATTGTACTTAGGGTTGCACAATAACGTATTTGGCCACATAAATATGGCGTATTCGGGGTGTGTCTCAGGCTGGCAATCAGGGATACGTCTTCATACCTCAACTTGATAACATGCTGCGCAAAGGGCGTATTTGTGGGGCATGTGGTGAGTCTGCTCGATTCCGAGCATACGGTCCACCACAAAAGGGGCACTTGCACTCAGAAATAAACTTCAAAATACTTTTTGTGCAGGACAGTCTGTACAGTACTGTACTGTTCTGCACTGCATGATGGCCACAGTAAAGCGTCAATCCGCAGGCGGCAGACGCGTTTGCAGTAAAAACCTGTACGCCAGCGAGGGAGGGCATGTATGTGCCTGCATTACCTCCTCTCTCATTGCAGTGGGCCTTTTTCTGAACACTCACATGCTTACTAGTAGAAGACCAGAACCCTCATCACAAAGACATCTGCACCTCCTCTTGTGTAAGCGACGCCAAGTCAAGCCGCCAGCAAAAAGCGAGCACCCGTCATTATACCCACAGCATGAAAGAATCTTGAGCATCATGCACACAAGCAAAGGTGCAGACAGCGCAGCCAAAGACGTTCATGGTCAAATAATAAACTAATAGCCATGGTATCATGAAGTGGAGGACTCTGATGCTGTACGTGGAGGAAATGCACATTGCTGAGCCCCCTTCCCCCCCGCCCTGCCCCCCTTTGTGCCCCCCCCCCTTCAGCACTTCCAGATGCGGCATGTGTTGTCCTTGGACCCTGTGATGACTGTGTCCCCTTCGTAGTTGAATGCACAGCTGAATATCTCGTCTGTGTGCCCCTCCAGAACTTGAAGGCAGTCCCCCGTTTCGACCTCCCACAATCGCCCTGTCGAGACAAGCAGAACGCATTCAGGGGGGGAAAGGGTAGTGAGCGGCGGTGCACTAGGGGTTGCTTGCCTTGAGAGAGATGCCAGAAGTGCTTGAAGGCTTGCGAGGGGCGCCGAACATGATGCAACTTCCAGTATGAAGTATGTATCACAGCAACGGGAATCATAGCTTTGATGGAAACGAATGAACGGATCGTAGAGATCTAGGTGACAAGGAGTGGTTAGCCGCAAGTGCCTACTACTGATAATCGTGGTTGCCGTTGCTGCAGTCACTGATATGGGCCGTGTTGCCATGGCGATCAGGCCACGTTGGACTGCACTTCACTACGCCTGCGTCAAGTGTGCTATACATACATACCTATACGCGCCTGGACAAGGCGGCAGTGTTCATCTATGAACAGAGCACTATGCCTGTAATTCAAACGAGGAGCAGTTGGAAGTACACATGGCAGTGGCAGCAGTTGCTTGTCGTGCCACCGGGCATACATGCATACTTCAAACAGTGATGAAGGTGCTAAAATATTTGAATGCTCTAGAGTCCCGTGCGCTCGCCCGTCATGCCTCTCGGCACATGCATACTTCAAACAATCATGAAGGCACTCGTATACCCAAACACCTGACTACTCTAGAGTCCCATGCGCTGACCAATCTTGTCGCTAGGCATATATGCATAATTCAAAGTATTGTGAAGGTGCTCGTATACTCATATTCTTTAAAGTCTTGAGCGGTCACCTGTCTTGACGCTGAGCATATACACACAAACTTCAACTACCACAAAGATACTTCCTGACGTACTTGAATACTCAAATATCTTAGAGTCCTGTGTGCTCACCCGTCTTGTCGCTTGAGGCGGTGAGCATACATGCACACTTCAAACTACAATGAAGGTACTCGAATACTCAAATTCTCAGGTACTCTAGAGTCTCACCTGTCTTGTCGCTGGAGGCGGTGAGCATAGTCTACATGCATGAACTTCAAAGTACAATGAAGGCACTCAAATATTCAGATACTCTAGAGTCTCACCCGTCTTGTCGCTGGAGGCGGTGAGCATACATGCACACTTCATTCAAAGTATAATGCAGGTACTCGAATACTCAAATACTCAAATGATCTAGAGTCCCACCAGTCTTGTTGCTGGAGGCAGTGAGCATACATGCATATACTTCAGAGTATGATGAAGATACTCGAATGCTCAAATACTCAAATACTCTGGAGTCTCACCCAATACTCAAATACTCTAGAGTCTCACCCGTCTTGTCGCTGGAGGCAGTGAGCACGCGCGTCCCCTGCGGGTTGAAGCACACCTTGCTGATCTCCCCCTCGTGCCCTATGAGTATCGCCTGGCACGCGCCGTTGATGGTGTTGAAGACGCGGGACGTGCCGTCGGCGCTGGCAGTTACAAGCTTGCTGCCCGTCGCGTTGAAGCTCACGTCCAGGATCTCGTCGTTGTGGCCGCGCAGCGTGTGCACGCACTGGCCGCTCGAGACGTCCCAGACCTGACGTGACAGCGCTCAGCACAGCAGAGGGTATGTAGGTCTTCAGAGAAAGAAACTCAGACCTGACATGGGGTTGCAGCGCTCAGCACAGCAGAGGGTATGTAGGTATCACAAACAAGCTACGTCGTTGTGGCCGCGCAGCGTGTGCACACACTGGCCGCTAGAGACGTCCCAGACCTGATGCAGCGCTCAGCACAGCAGATGGTAGTAGGTATATTCAGAGAAAGAAACTCAGACGTGACCTGGGGTCGCAGCGCTCAGCACAGGAGAGGGTATGTCGGTATCAAAGAAGGGAAATAACTCAGACCTGACCTAAGGCCGCAGCGCTCAACAAAGGGTACGTAGGCTTCAGACGCACAAACTCATTTACCTGAGGTCGCAGCGCTCAGCAGCAGAGGGTATGTAGGCATCATGCGCACAGTGTCTCATGCCTGAGGCCGCAGCGCTCTACAGCAGAGGATACTGTAGGTACCAGACACACAAGCGCCACGCCCTCCAGAGCAAGGATAGAAACCGTATCGCTTGAAGTGCACCACCGCTAGAAGTTGCAGCTTCACGGTATACTTACTTGAAGTTGCCATTGTGCAGGTGCAGTTGCATAACACTTGATAGGTGGCTGAAGCCGCTGTGCACCATAGCTAAACCATGTCAACGGATTCTGGCGAAGAGCTTGCACAAAAACATTTGCTATCAACGGAAAGTCGTTGTCAGGTGTGGTGCACTGATAAATGCTGCCTCGTGCAATACAGTTGATGGTGACAGAGACCAGTGACCCACATCCCACAGACCCATCTGTCATTGAGAACGCTCTGAACTGGGATCATTGCTGGAGACAAGTTTGTAGTGCGGGTATTCTTACTCCCTTCTTAACCCTACTCACACACCCCAAAGCTTAACCTCAGCCCTAACTCCAACCCTAACATTAACCGTAACCCTAATTCAACTCGCTAACGCTCACCTTGCATGTTCGGTCTATGCTGCCGCTGATGCACAGGTCGCTCGAGTAATTGAACTGCGTGCTGCTGATTTCGCCGTGGTGCCCCGCCAGGGTATGTATGCAGCGCCCATTGCGTACATCCCATACCTACATACGCCACAACAGTTGACATGCGACATGTGAACTTAGCAGCGTACGCGAGAGGGGGTGAAGCCAATGATGTGTATGCAGCCACAAACTTGACGTGCCATGTGTAGACTTAGCGGCACACGCGAGAGCGGGTGAAGGCAAAGATGTGTATGCAGCGAGCACAAGTTCGATAATTCAAGTACTTGAAGTACCGTAGATCACGGGGTATAAAACCCCCCCGTCTAGTCGCGCTGCGAGGCTCATGCAGAGCCAACGGGGGGTCTTATTCGAGGGAGGGGTCTTATACAACGTACCCCCCGTCTTGCACGCGCGTGGGTGGCTGCGGTCGCATTATCGCAAAATGAATACTGCAGAGTTCTGCTTTTGCAAGCAGCACGCCACAGATAGACGTTTTGCAGCTTCTACCCAAGCACGCCTGGTTCGAACACCTCCTTGGCACAGCAAACGCACGGCTGCAGAGGGGTTCGCAGCAACGCAGCTTGCACACCACCTGCGTACGGCTGCAGCACACTTGTCCCCCGCGCTGAAGTATGCCGAAACGACTTGAAGTTTGCGTAACTGCCGTTCCTATTGCTTTACGACCCCGGTCTTATACGACGCGTGCCTACCCCGGTCTTATACAGCATACCCCTGGTCTTGCACGCACGCCACACCTCACAGAGGGAACGGGGGGTCTTATACCACGGCATAAGATGGGGGGGTCTTATACGAGAGGGGGGTTTTATACCCCGTGATCTACGGTATGTGGAACATGAGTGAGCAGCACATAGTGTGTATGCACCGACCATCGCGCACATCTCAGATTCGACGCCCGTGTCAAGGGTTAGTATAATGGAGGATGGATTTGACGAGCTGCTGTATTGAGTGTTTAGTATACTTGCACATAATGTGAACGTAGCGACCATTGCATATATCCCAGACCTGGAGCACCACTGTGACATGCCATGTGCAGACTTTGCAGCACGCACTCATGATTGCAGTACCCGTTGCGAGCATCCCAAACCTCGCGCACGTTTGTGGCATGCCAAGTTCATTGTGCTGGCAGCAAATGGTGAGAGGGATGAATTTAAAGCTGTGCATTCAGCGCCCATTGCACACAGTACAGTACAGACCTGGAGCACAGACTTGGCGAGCCGTATTGAGAATCAGCATGCTGGTACATAACGTGAATGCAACCCCTGCTGCGAACATCTCCGACCTGACCGCCAAATTCGGCCAAATTCGGCATGCCGTACTGAGGGCTAGCAGCAAATGCTATGAAGATTGGAATTGCTAGTACATACGCTGATTTGTGGCATATCCCGAGCCTGCCCAGTGTAAGTGTGAATAACAATCTCGGACTCCATCATGTAATATGCAGCGCGGTCAGCAGAGTCAAAGAGAAAAGGTGGAGCTGGAGCTGCTGTTTGGCAGAGTAAATTTTGACGTGCCACCAAACAGCTCCTCTTTAGAGCCGATGCCGGCAACACTTTGCGCATACATTGGGTAAATCAGCAAAGTCTCTACATGGAGCTAGTACTGCAGCAACAGGCCTGTATGGCGGCCAACAGGACCACGACCAGATGAACCGCACCTCGAGGCAAACATTAGTTGGGGGTGAGGCAACGGACGCAATACCATAGGTATGCACTGTGTTGTCTGCCCATCGTGCACGACAATCCGCTTCTCAGCACAAAGTATCCGTGTATACTTATGTGTCAGTAAACGCACTGATGCATACCTACGCATCTGCAGCAGCGCTCCGGCGCACACGCGTATGCGGCCGCTCACAATGACTTCAGGAGTTTGAAGTTGCAGTACTGTGTGGGGCGACGCTTTCACGACGCGGCATCTCTGACCTCCATACCAACACTTCAAAACATATAGAGTGTCCAGGTCAATATGCTGCACGTGCGCCACAGCTGCAGATTTACTGTGAGGTATTCTTGCCTTCTGTGATGTGCGAGTGGAGCAGAGATATTGGCAAATCACACGCTGCAATCATACCCGTTTTTTGTGCATACGTGCCAGCACGATCGAGGTGATGCTGCGCCAGCTTCATCAGGACAGACAGCGCGCACTCGAAGCGCAGTAGCAAATCGCCGCTGCGCTGCAGCAGCGCTCAACTATAGCAGCAGCAGCAGCGCTCAGCAACAACAGCAGCAGCAGCACTCTGCGGCAGCGCTCACCTTGACGGTGTGGTCAAAGCTCCCCGTGATGATGCGCTGCCCCTGCGTGTCAAAGTTGAGCGACACGATCTCCGCCGTGTGCCCGAGCAGCGTGTGCAGGCACTCCCCCGCCTCCACGTCCCACAGCCGCGCCGTGTTGTCCATGCTCCCCGTCGCGATCGTCGTGCCGTGCGGGTTGAAGCTGAGGCACACGATCTCCGTCGCGTGGCCGCGGTAGGTGTGGTACAGGTCGCCCGTCTCCGCGTTCCACAGCTTGCACGTCTTGTCGAAGCTGCCGGTGATGATCTTGTCGCCGTACGGGTTGTTGAAGGCGATCGCGTACACGACGTTGCGGTGGCCGTCGAGCGTGAGCAGCTCGTCGCCCGTGACCGTGTTCCACACCTTGCACGTGCGGTCGTACGACCCCGTGATGAACTTGTCGCCGCTCTTGTTGAAGGCGCAGTTCGTGAGCGGCAGGATGTGCGCGCGCAGGATCTTGAACAGGTAGAAGTCGTTGCTCTCATTGCTCTCGAGCTTCTCGATGAGCTTGTAGATGAGCCGCCGCAGCTGGGGCTTGCGGTTCTCGCTGATAAGGGGCTCCTCGAAGACCACCTGGTTCACCAGCACGTCCACGTCTGTCTCCGGCGTCAGGTGCAGCAGATCTATCTCCTTCATCTCCCGCGTCTTGTCCCGCTTTTCATACTCCAGTATGATCCCTGCTCGCACGGTGACGGCATCAGACACGAGCACGCGACACGATGTACGTCAGGCATACGGCAACTTGCAAGGTTTTCGAGTGTCGTGCAGTGCAACGCAGTGAAGAAACCGTGCAGGTCGCAGAAGCATTTCGTGGCCATCGTGCTTGCTAAGGTGGTGATTCTGGCACAAGATCCTGAGCAGGGATTTTGACCTCATTGTTTCTGACTGAGGTGCAGACCACTTCTGCCAGCAGAGGTTCGGCAGCATTTGCATGCCAAGCAAGCAGTACGAGGACGCGTACCTGGAGGATAGTATCGCAGCAGAAATCGTTTTAACTTCATTGTGCAAGCGGCAGTATCCGTATCCGCTCAGAGCGGGGCTGGTTGCTGCCCAAGAGCACACCGCTGCAGCACAGTTGCTGCGCTTCTGGTGATGTTGCAGGGATGCAGATGCGTCGCCAAGGCACTCCGTAACAGGATTCAGTAAGATTAACCAGCTGATCCTATGTCACCGTTCTGTATGCGAGCAAAATCAACTGCCAGCACAACTGTCCGTTTCTCCTGCTTGGCATGGGGCAACGAATCGGAGTCCGAGTTTTTGAGGTAAAGGAAGTGGTTGTATTTTAAAAAATGCAGCTTAGGATGCAGAGCTGCATCCTAACTTGAAAAAAAGTATTTAGAAATATTGTTGAGAGAGTATGAAGTGGTACCGTGAATGGTGGTCCATGCAGCAGCAAGGGCTGCATCTGACTTGTTGTCTGCTTTTGGCGATCATGGTGCACCTAGTATACCTGGCAGTGCCAGAGTCTGTGTGGCCCAGACGTCTAAGATGTGCTGCAGAACACCGGAGAAAGCACAATGTTGTGCAAATGACTGTTTGGCTACCTAACCACATTAAACATCCTGTGCTTTGGCTGGGGCATACTTTCGTACCATAAGACAAATCCGAAATCCTGGGTCTTTGACCCTTTCTGAACCACTTCTCACTGACGAAGCACTGCAGCTGCAAGGACTGCAACATGTTGCTGCAACATGATATCTATAGTGCGGCAAGTTGAAGCAGATTCTGATTGCAGATGGTCAAATATGTGTGTGCCTCGCAATAACTATGCACATTGGCATCCAAATTGAAGCATTGCTCAGCCTCAAGCAAGTTGCTGCGTCTGATGCTGTTGCGGGTAGTAGAAGGAGGCGCTGCTGCTGCCTGCTGCTGCTGCCTGCAGTGCCGCCTTTATCTCTGCTGTCTGCGTATGGGTATGGCGTGGAGGGCGGAGCCTCTCTCCCTCGGTCTCCCTGCTCCATCAATGCCCGACCGAGTATACCTGGCAGTGCCAGAGTCTGTGTGGCCCAGACGTCTAAGATGTGCTGCAGAACACCGGAGAAAGCACAATGTTGTGCAAATGACTGTTTGGCTACCTAACCACATTAAACATCCTGTGCTTTGGCTGGGGCATACTTTCGTACCATAAGACAAATCCGAAATCCTGGGTCTTTGACCCTTTCTGAACCACTTCTCACTGACGAAGCACTGCAGCTGCAAGGACTGCAACATGTTGCTGCAACATGATATCTATAGTGCGGCAAGTTGAAGCAGATTCTGATTGCAGATGGTCAAATATGTGTGTGCCTCGCAATAACTATGCACATTGGCATCCAAATTGAAGCATTGCTCAGCCTCAAGCAAGTTGCTGCGTCTGATGCTGTTGCGGGTAGTAGAAGGAGGCGCTGCTGCTGCCTGCTGCTGCTGCCTGCAGTGCCGCCTTTATCTCTGCTGTCTGCGTATGGGTATGGCGTGGAGGGCGGAGCCTCTCTCCCTCGGTCTCCCTGCTCCATCAATGCCCGACCGAGTATACCTGGCAGTGCCAGAGTCTGTGTGGCCCAGACGTCTAAGATGTGCTGCAGAACACCGGAGAAAGCACAATGTTGTGCAAATGACTGTTTGGCTACCTAACCACATTAAACATCCTGTGCTTTGGCTGGGGCATACTTTCGTACCATAAGACAAATCCGAAATCCTGGGTCTTTGACCCTTTCTGAACCACTTCTCACTGACGAAGCACTGCAGCTGCAAGGACTGCAACATGTTGCTGCAACATGATATCTATAGTGCGGCAAGTTGAAGCAGATTCTGATTGCAGATGGTCAAATATGTGTGTGCCTCGCAATAACTATGCACATTGGCATCCAAATTGAAGCATTGCTCAGCCTCAAGCAAGTTGCTGCGTCTGATGCTGTTGCGGGTAGTAGAAGGAGGCGCTGCTGCTGCCTGCTGCTGCTGCCTGCAGTGCCGCCTTTATCTCTGCTGTCTGCGTATGGGTATGGCGTGGAGGGCGGAGCCTCTCTCCCTCGGTCTCCCTGCTCCATCAATGCCCGACCGATGCTGTGCCCTGCACTGCTCTAGTCCTCTCTATCTTGTCTCATTCCTCAGCAACTCTACTCTGCAGGAGGACGCCTCCAGCGCTCTGCTGCATCGAGATGTTGTATCTTCTCGCTGATGTGCTGCTCAGAACACGCCTACTAGGTGCGCTGCCTGCCCTGTCACTGGACCTGCAGACGTGACAGATAATCAGTTCTGGCCGCCACACACAACGCCGTCATTCCATGACGGCATCGCAACTTAAGATAGATGGAATGCTTGTACGTCCGGTACCGGGGTATCGGGCGGACACAGTCTTTGACCCAGGGTGTCTGCACTTTAGCAGTGCATACCAAAACAAGGGAATAGTGCTAGACACAAGTGTGCGCGCGCCCACAGCGAGCTCGCACCTGACAGGCAAAACAAATGCCTCGAACACGGACGGCTATGCTGCTGGGATGGGGGAGGACGCGAAGGTCAAGCACCACACCGGCACCTTGACGTCATCTTGGGCTTTTGTGCCATTCGTGCAGGAGTCGTACGGACGGCTGGGCAAGCAGACAAGCCTTTTTGTTAAGGAGTTGGCAATGCACTCAGCACTGTGCTCAGGGGGGGGGAAGGCAGATGTGTTACGCAAGGCCGGGTTAGCTAAGCGTCAGATCCACATTGAGCTGAGCATATCGCTGGCGCGGGAGTTGGCGGAGCGCGTCATGGCATACACACGTGGAGCGCGAATGCTGGGCTGTGTTGCGGCGCCGGTATCCAAACTCCTAGGGCACAGCGCAGACTAGGCTGCTGCGTTGACGCAAGCTTTTCGATTGCATAGGCAACCCGGCCTCCCTTGGGCCTTTATAAATACAAGTCCATACGTACGTCCGTGATGCATGCATCAAATGGCCCTTTTGCAGTCCTGATGCCGTCACCCGAGACACTGTTTCCGCTAGGCCACGTGGCTTGGCGCTTTTGCCTTGGGCGCTAGCCAGCTTGCGACCTTAACCGACCTTGCCTGAAAGATGCACACGGGCACCTACTTGTTGCCATCAGGCCAGCTTGAACGACGACAAGCATCGTCTAGATGCACTGCTCTCACACCATGGCACATTGTGCACACCTGCTGCTCATGCCTTTCACAGCACTCCTCAATAAAGTAGTGTTCCCTTCTGGAAGTCGAAGCTCTCCTTCCTCCTTGAAGATATGGCGTGGCCTGCCCTCGTGGTCGTTTGTCCACTCTGGTAGCTTCAAGGAACCGTGTAGAGGTGGATCCAGATATAGATCCAGCTGCTGTGTCTGTCACTCAAGCGCTCGTGAGAATGGCTGGTCGAACCGTGATACTAACTAGTAGCTGAACCACAGGCTGAAGTATCTCTTGCACGCTCTATCAGCTGCACAGCACTGCAACCATCATCACAAGTGTTTTCCACTCGCTGAGCCCTTCTGCAATGAGGAACTGCTTTGCACAACTTGAGTTTTTGGCCAACGCTTCAGACTCGCTGCTGTCAGACTGCCATGACAGTCCGGACATTCGACCAGTGGTCTTAAGTTGTTGATACAAAGTGGACTGACTGTATACATATACAGTGACTTCTTGGTTGTGTCCGACAGTCATTTGGCCCCAGCTGAATTGGCCACCTACTAGTTGGACAACACATGCCTGGTCTCGTGCAACCCAGCCAGCAGCCGCTGCAGCAGCCAGTGGCCCCACCATAGTACCCAATGCAGATGCCTGCACATAGTCCGATGGTCATGCCAGTCCTGCCGGCACATAGCCAGCCGACCCTGCTAGTGCGGCTCATTGGGCAGCGGCAGCCGCCACCCCATTCACTTATGTGCAGCAACAGCCGTGCATTGCATGTACGAGTGCCCTCGCCAGCCCGACGTCCGTATCTGTATCTGCTCAGAGCGGAAGCTGGTTGCAGCACACCGCACATGGATGCCTGCGCTCCTGGTGATGTGTCAGGGCTGCTGATGCGTCGCCAAGGCGCTCCGTATCAAGCTTCAGAATCACAAGTGATCTCAGGCCACCGTCACGGTCTCGGTCCACCGTCTCCGCGCATACATTGCGAGCCAGCCCGAAACGTATTTTATTCTGCAGTTGTAGTTGAACTTGTGAACTTCTTAAGGGCACTGTGACTGGGCAACAAGTTCTGATGTTGCTCATGAGGTTGACAAGAGCATGAAGTGGCACCGTACATTCTGGTCCATTTGCAGCAGCTTGAGCTGCATCCCGACCTGTTGTCTGCTGTTTGTGATCACCTACCCGCCAGTGGTGTGGCCCAGACGTCTCAGACGATGCTGCAAACCACCCGCAGGCCCCAAGTACAGTGTTGCGCAAGCTGTAATGGTTTAATTACTCAAGCATATTGACCTTCCTGTGCTTAGGCTGGGGCACACTTTTGTGCCATAGCCTACCGGCCCATAGGACAGCTGGGTCGTCAATTGAACTCAAGTTTGACCACTTTTTGAACCACCCAAGTATTCTCGAGCGGGTGATCACTGGCAGGCCCTGTACTGTTCCTGCTGTGCGCCCAGGTCCACGTGTTGTCGATATTGTGAAGACTGAGGTGCGCCAGTCTCCTGAAGTGTGTGTGCCGTGTGTGTAGCTGCCACAAAGTCGCTGTCGAGTCCCCGCCCGCTCTTATAGTATACTTTGACCAAGCGATCGCCTGTGAGAGCCGCAGTGCCGTGAGAAAGGCCTAGGTGTGCCCTTGGCAACTCGCACGTGTGCACACTAGCCCATGGGCAAGTATACTTATAACCATGCCACCATGGCTGGCGCGTACAGCAGAGCAAGGCGCATAAGGCTTACAGCATGGTTCTACAGGTGTCTTATGATTAGCATGAAGCATGTGCTGTGGCATATTATTATTCCGTTGGCATATACGACCCAGTTTGTGGCAGAATACGGCCAAATAGCCCCTCTAACCCATAGGCTAGAGGCACCTTAAAATTGGCAACACTGCAACATAATAGTGTGGCAGGCTGAAGCAGAAACTGATCGCAGGCAGATGTCGCATGGAAAACGTGTGTGTGCCTCACTGAACCATGCAAGTGGCATCCAAAATTGAAGCATTGCTCAGCCTCAAGCGTGTTGTCGGTTCTGATTGTCGTGGCCAGATTGACCGCTGCGGCAGCTATAGCTCACCGTGCTGCTAACAGTGGACAGTCAGTGGCACCAAGCAATATGTTTGTGCACCCGTGCTGAAGGTGCAGAACCAGCAGCCAGCCTGCCCAAATATGTGTGCAATCTGAAGCTATGTACTGACTGACAGCAAATGCAAGAACAAATATGCATGCACAGAACACACGGTTAACTTCCACCATGATAGTCAGGTGGCTGATTCAGCTGGGAGTCTCATAAAGACAACCAAGAAGTCACTGTATATGTATACAGTCAGTCCACTTTGTATCAACAACTTAAGACCACTGGTCGAATGTCCGGACTGTCATGGCAGTCTGACAGCAGCGAGTCTGAAGCGTTGGCCAACTCAAGCTGTGCAATGCAGTTCCTCATTGCAGAAGGGCTCAGCGAGCGGAGAACACTTGTGATGATGGTTGCAGTGCTGTGCAGCTGATAGAGCGTGCAAGATACTTCAGCCTGTGGTTCAGCACTGATAGTATCACGGTTCAACCAGCCATTCTCACGAGCGCTTGAGTGACAGACACAGCAGCTGGATCTATATCTGGATCCACCTCTACACGGTTCCTTGAAGCTACCAGAGTGGACAACGACCACGAGGGCAGGCCACGCCATATCTTCAAGGAGGAAGGAGAGCTTCGACTTCCAGAAGGGAACACCACTTTATTGAGGAGTGCTGTGAAAGGCATGAGCAGCAGGTGTGCACAATGTGCCGTGGTGTGAGAGCAGTGCATCTAGACGATGCTTGTCGTCGTTCAAGCTGGCCTGATGGCAACAAGTAGGTGCCCGTGTGCATCTTTCAGGCAAGGTCGGTTAAGGTCGCAAGCTGGCTAGCGCCCAAGGCAAAAGCGCCAAGCCACGTGGCCTAGCGGAAACAGTGTCTCGGGTGACGGCATCAGGACTGCGAAAGGGCCATTTGATGCATGCATCACGGACGTACAAGCATTCCATCTATCTTAAGTTGCGATGCCGTCATGGAATGACGGCGTTGTGTGTGGCGGCCAGAACTGATTGTCTGTCACGTCTGCAGCTCCAGTGACAGGGCAGGCAGCGCACCTAGTGGGCGTGTTCTGAGCGGCACATAGCGAGAGAAGATACAACATCTCGATGCAGCAGAGCGCTGGAGGCGTCCTCCTGCAGAGTAGAGTTGCTGAGGAATGAGACAAGATAGAGAGGACTAGAGCAGTGCAGGGCACAGCATCGGTCGGGCATTGATGGAGCAGGGAGACCGAGGGAGAGAGGCTCCGCCCTCCGCGCCATACCCGTACGCAGACAGCAGCAGCGCCCCCTTCTACTACCCGCAGCAGCAGCAGACGCAGCAACAACACATGCCTGGTCTAGTGCAGCCCATTCAGCAGCAGCCGCTGCAGCAGCCAGTGGCCCCACCATCATATTACCCTATGCAGATGCCTGCATATAGTCCGATGTTCATGCCCGGAGTTAGTCCTGCCGGCATGAGTCCCCTCTTCAGCCCCAGCTTCTGGGCATCGCCAGCCAACCCTGCTGGTGCGGCTCATTGGGCAGCAGCGGCAACCGCGACCCCATTCGGTTATGCGCAGCAGCAGCAGCAGCCGAGCAACGCGTTGCATGCAGGCGTGCCTCCCCAGCCCGGCGTCAAGCTTGACCGCCTCCTCGAGGGCAATCGCGAGCAAGTACAGAAGAGGCAGAGCGCCCTCTTGAAGCTGCACACTATGGAAGATCAGCCGGGCAGCAGCAGCAAGCAGCAAGACGTACGACAGGCAAGGGACGAGGGCGCCACATCGGAAGTTGCTTCAGTCAACCCTCCGTCGCCCCACGGGGGCGAAGCAGATCGCGAGGCCGGTGCCCATGCCAGGCGTCCGCGACAGCAGCAGCAGCAGCAGCAGCAGCAGCAGCAGCAGCAGCAGCAGCAGCAGCAGCAGCAGCAGCAGCAGCAGCAGCAGATGGCGGCGCCAGTGGCGCGGCCAGCGCAGCTCAGTCCCGACCACGAGGCGAGCGCGCGGAATCCCGTGCCGCCAGTGTCGCCCGAAGGCTCCAGTGCACAGGGCGCCTACGGCCCTTCCTCCCCCCACTCGCAGCCCCCTCCAGAGCTACCCAAACCTCCTCACTTCATGCCGGAGCACATGGCGCAGGAGCCGCTGCTGCCGCCGCCGCCGCAGGCGCCGATGTACCCCGGCCAGTTCACTTACGTCACCTACGTCCCGGTGCCGCTGCCTGTGAGCTCATCGCCGGCGGCAGCATTCAACGCGTACAGCTCAAGCGGGGACGCCACCCCAGTGGGCGCTGCTCCAGAGGCCTTTCAAGGGCACCCCATGATGCTCGCGCCTCCGCAGCCGCACCCCTACGCGATGGTCGACGGCGGCATGGGAATGGGGCCTGGAATGAGCATGCCGCTTGCGGGCGGCGCTTCCGCGGTGGCCGCCACGGGCACGCCGTGGCAGTTACAGCAGTTACAGCAGCTGCCGCCGCACCAGCTGCAGCAGCAGCTCCAGCAGCAGCAGCAGCTCCAGCAGCAGCAGCTGCTGCAGCAGCAGCTGATGCAGCCTCAGCAGTTCCTGCCGCCGCACCAGATGCAGCAGATGCAACAGCAGCAGCAGCAGCAGCATCAGCAGCTACTTCGAAATCCGCAGCAACATCAGCTCCACCAGCAGCAGCAGCGCCTGCGACAAGAGTCCCAGAAGCGGCAGCAGCAGCGGTGGGGAATGCGCAGCAGCGGCAGCGACGGCGGCGGCGGCGGCGGCGGCGGGGGCGCTGCGGACGGCCTGGCAGCGGGTGCCGCGCCCTTTGCGGACGATGGCGGCAGCAGGGGTCGGCAGTCCAGCGGTCATCTGCTGAGCTGGGTCACCGAGCAATGCGCGCTGCACAAGCGTCAGGACAGCAGCTCCGGCGCAAGATCGAGCGCTGCAGACAAAGCGAGAGGCAGAGGCAATTCGCAGCAGCCGCACGCTGCCGCACCACGTGAGCCCGGCACCAGCAGCGGCGGCGGCGGTGGTAGCGGCGGCAGCGGCAGCAGCGATGGCCACGGCGGCGGCGGCGGCGGCGGCGGCGGCGGCGGCGGCAGCGGCAGCGGCAGCGGCAGCACCAGCGGCGGCGGCAGCAGTGGCGGCGGCAGCGGCAGCGGCAGTGTGCCAGATCCTCTCACACAGCATCGATCTGTGTTTGATGCCTATGAGCAGCAGCAGTACCCGCATGGCCAGCGTTTGCTACAGCAGCAGGACAAGCAGCAGCTGCAGCGGCAGTGGCAGCGCAGCCCTGCTCCAATGAGCTCGCCGCCGCCGCCGCCGCTGCTGCCGCACTCGCAAGTGGGCCAGCAGCAGCAGCAGCAGCAGCAGCAGCAGCAGCAGCAGCAGCAGCAGCAGCAGCAGCGACAGCAGCCGCAGCAGCAGCAGCGGCAGCAGCCGCAGCAGCAGCAGCAGGAGCAGCAGCAGCAGCAGCAGCAGCAGCAGCAGCAGCAGCAGCAGCAGCAGCAGCAGCAGCGGCGGCAGCAGCAGCGCAGCAGCGCGCCGCTTCCCGACCACTCCTCTGCGCAGCCAGCAGCGGCTCAGCAGGGGCGGGCCGGCAACGCGGACATGGCGCCGCCGCCGCAGCCACCACCAGCTGCTGCAGGCAAAGCCAGCAGCGCCGCCGCCGCCGCCGTCGCTGCCGCCGCGCAGCCGCCCGCCCCCGCGCGCAAGCGCAAGCCGGCGGAGAAGCGCGCCGTGGACGGCGCCGCCAAGCCGGCGGCGGCACGCGGCGCGCGCCAGAAGCTCGACGAGCTCCAGCAGAGCATGCACCAGCTGCAGCAGGTGAACCACCGCCTGCGCACCGCCAACGACACGCTGCGCTCCCTGCTGAGCTCTGGCGGCAGCGGCGGCGGCGGCGGCGGCGGCAGCGGCGGCGGCGGCGGCAGAGGCGCGCAGCTCGGCGCGCTCTCCGCGCGCAACGCGCTGCTGCGCGGCGCCATCCTGGAGCTGCAGAGCATGTACGCGGCGCGCGACTCCGCCTCGGAGGAGCAGGTGGCAGCAGTGCTCAGCCGCTGCGACGCGATGCTCGGCGAGCAGGGGGATCCCATGCCGGCGGGCAGACGCGCGGCGGCGGCGGCGGCGGCGGCGGCGCAAGGGGGGATGGCCGACGCCAAATTCTGGCCCGTTCAGGGGGTCGGCAAGACAGCGCCGCCGCTGCTGCTGCCATCTCACAGCGGTGGTGGCGGCGGCGGCAGCGGCGGCGGCGGCGGCGGCGGCGGCGGCGGCGGCGGCGGCGGCGGCGGCGCTGACAAAGGGGGCAGCGGCGGCAGAGGCTTCGGTAGTGGCGGCAGCGGTTACAGCAAGAGCTTAGGTGGCGCCGTCAGTGTTGATAGCACTGGTTTTGGCCTCATCGGTTTTGGCGGCAGAAGCAGCGGTGGCGGCGGCGGCAGCAGCGGCGCCCTCGGCAGCAGCGGCATAGCAGATCAGTTCAGCCGTCACATCGGCGCAGGTCACAAGCGCAAGGGCAGCGGCGGCGGCGGCGGCAGCGGCGGCAGCGGCGGCGGCGGCGGCGGCAGCGGCGGCGGCGGCGGCGGCAGCGGCGGCGGCATGCAGCACACCATGCAGGACTCCGCACACACGCTGCTCGCGCTCGCCCACAGCCCGCGACAGACGCTCGGCGGCGCTGCGCTTGAGGCGCCCGCATTTGACGGCAGCCGCAGCGGCGTTTTAGTGGTGAGGGATGTCACGGAACAGCAGACTGGCCGCGGCGTATCGGGCCTCGGTATCGGCAGCCGCGGCGGCGCCGATATTGATGCCGGCAGTGGCGGCGGCGGCGGCGGCGGCGGCGGCGGCGGCGGCGGCGGCCGTGGCGGCGGCGGCGGCGGCTATGACACAAGCGGTTACAGTCTCGTGTCGGGTGTCAGCAGGCGCCCAGGCGGCGCGTCGTACGGATAGGTAGACTTACAGGCTAGTGCAAAGAGAGCGAGAGAGCGAAGAGCGTGCGTCGCGGCGGCACCGCTTTTGTGTGTCGGCCTTTTGAACGGGAGCACAGAGTCATCGATGCGTCACGGGGGGGGGGGGGGGGGGGCAATGGCTGCCCCCCCCGCCCCCCCTCCCCCCCCCCCCCCCCCCCCCCCTCGCACACATGTTCCTGTGTGGGGGAGAGATGAATTTTAGTGTTTGGGCTCCGTCACCAACCCCCGCTGCGCCTGACCCAGTGTATCCCGTGCAGTTGTGGGGCTTGTAAATATGATATCTTGAGTGTTCCATGTGGTATATGTATCGGGCTACAGATCATGGGGTGGCACCCCCCCTCGCTCTATACAACTTGAGCAGCGCTTCCGCGCCCTCAGCACCATCAGCAGTTTCAGCGCAGGCGTGTGTGTGTCCGCTGCCTGCTGCCCAAGATATTTCACATGTTGCAAATGCGTCGGAGCACGCTGTGCGCATTGCTCAGCACTTGTGGTAGCTTCGCGAGGGCATCAGCTCGTCGGCAAGCCTTTCTCAAGTGTTCATGCTGGCACTGTTCAATACGGGCAGTTCTTACTTGTATGCATTGTCATACTGAGGTATGTATTGGAGACAAACTGCCTCTTGCAAAGCTTGTCAGGTCTGCTCTGTGCTGTGGTTGTGTCAAGTTGTGAGTCGTTTACATGAGCTTGCATGCAATCATTTCTCGAAGTATTTGCACATTGCTGACTACCACCAACCAGGCAAGTAGGATGCTCTTGCTACATCGGACCTGCACACTTTGTACCCACGCAGTGACGCAGAATGAGCCGCTACTTCCATGCATGTTTTACGCCTGTAGGAATGGTGGATTGCCACAACGCCACAACAAGCTGCAGTTACAAGCAGGATCTTCGATGATGTTAGTGGCTGATCCGTCGGTCACTCTGTTGTTGTTAAAGGCGCTGTGCATTTGCTGGCATACACTTCTCATGTGCTACACTCCTATGCAGAGTTGAGGAGGTGGGGAAAGAGGACATGGCATGAAGTATGGTTACGCACTGCATCATTGTCACGGTGAGCAAACTTGGGTGAACAGACCCTCCACGTGTACACAGCTATGCGCATTGAGACTTTTACGGTGTTCACAAAGACACATGTAGATTCTGGTGCAAGTCCACCGGACATCCACCATCTGGGCTTATTCGCGCCCTGAGCGAGAATTCATAGAAAGAACGGCTACCTGAATCAGAGTAGGGGATCAACTCTGATTTTTTTATTGAAAAAAAAAATACTTAAAAAAAAAAAAAAAAATAAAGTATTTTAAAAATGTTTGTTGGGAAGTGCGTTTCCAATTGATACTACATGAATGTCAGCTTCTTTGTGAAGCATAACTTACATGGTCATACATGCACACCGCCACTCCAGCTACGAATGCCAGTGAACCACATGGTTCACCATGCAAGGAATGAATCCGGAAAATTCCAGCCTGTAAGCACCCAGTGTCAACATTTCAAGTTTAAGGTCGGTGTTTAGCTCTGGCTGTTTGGCTCTAGCATCTCTTGTTGTGAAACGCTGGCGTAATACTTCTGCGTCTGTGTTCCAGGCAAGACATCGTATGAGTGACTCTTGACTTAAAGTCTTGAGCAGATGTTGAGGCTCAGTAGGTGGGCCAGAGACAGTATGTGCTACGCACCGTGTGCACTGTGACGGTGCCCACAGTGCATCAAGAGTGCCTCCACGCACTTCACATGAGCACTTTGACACGCTTGAGCCAGCATCTGTTGCGCACATGCATGAAGGTGCAAGCAGCGGACAACAGCCAAGAAGCGGCACCCCCCAGGAACATCAACATCAGCAAAAAGACAGATGTATGCAACTCTATCATGCTAAACCACCCCACGCGGGGCCTATGACCCCCCCCGCGGATCCTGTGCTTCCTGTGATGTGTGTCTTAAGGTCCATGCAAGGCCAGTATCCAAGACTCTGTGTGCTGCATCCTATTGACCGCGCCGCCGTTTCTGTGCCTCTCGCAACTGCAACTGCGCCATTTACATACCCTACATACCCCCCCGTGCAGCTGCGCTGCGGTCCTTGGTCCAGCTGGTGCCCCCAACGGAGGAGATGCAGGGGGTCTGCGGGGGGCGCACATTCATGAATTCAATGATTTCATGCGTGAATGACAGGACTCGAAGCGCGCCATTAATTCCCATTGGCAAGTGATGCTGACGATGACGTAATGGCGGCGAACGACACTTACAAAGCTGTCATCAGTGAATGAGCCTTGTGCACCCCTTCCCTCATTGCGCCTGCCAGAATATGAACTTTGCTTTTGAACTTGTGTGTGCTCCGTGCACCGTCCAAGTGCGCACGGCAGCACAAAACAAAGCTCCGAAACACATGCACTCACGCATAAGTATGCATCAAAGCACAGCCAAGGCGTCAAGATCAGCGCGAAACGCACACAGCACGAACTACACGACAACAGCAAGCAGTATAATAATAGTGGAAGTGTTGAGCGCTGCTGACCTTGCGCACGTGCGGGAAACCCTCCTCCAACTTCTGAACTTGCGTGCGACTTGTGCGCAGAACAAAGCCCCAGTACACATGCGCTACGCGTATCCGGCACGCGCAAGTGTACGCATCAATCCACCAAGCTCAGCAAGTAAAGCAAACAGCGCGATCTACACAAAGAACTGCAGGAAATTTGTTGTTGACAAGCAGTGGAGGTGTTGAGTGCTGCTGACCTTGCGCAGGTACGGAAACCCCTCCTCCAGGACCGCTCCCAGGCAGAAGTCAGCGACATCCGCCCTCGAGATGGAGCCTGTTGTGAGACCGAGCGATACAAACAAGCATTGTGACATTATATATAGGAACACTATTAGTGAGCGCTATCATTATAAAGTGTATGCCTCGAGATGGAGCCTGCCATGGCGCAGAGACCAAGCAATACATACATACACACATTATTATGTGTTGGAACATATGGTAGTTACATGCTCATCTTGACGGTTACGGCAGTTATGCTTGCCGGTAGACAGACGACAACACATTCACTTCTAGCAGCACACGACTGGCGTCGGTCTTCTGTTGCATTGGACACCTCGATGTCTACCTCTGCCTGTGTGGAGTAACAGGCGAGTGAGCAACAGCTCTCTACGTTGCAACATTATGTCATGCACAGGACACGCACTTTTACTGTGCAGTATCATACTAAAGTATACTTCTATGTGTAGGTGTTTGCAGCGAGCATTGCTAACCCTAACCCTAACCCTAACCCTAAGCATGAGACAGTTACACATTTCCCGGTACCAACGCGTGGCAAGGACCCTGCCGAGATTGAGCGCTGTGATGTGAACAGTCGAACCGCAAGTCAGCAATGTTGACGTGATGCCTGCCAAACATGACAGGCTACGAGACTCGAGCCACTGCACACCGCATGCATGCAAATAAAGCTGGAAGTCAAGCCAGCACCAGCATCTGCGTACATAGGGCTGAACTTCATGAGATAGCTTGAAGCTCACCTGCTTCGCCGGAGATGACGTTGATGACGCCGGTGGGCGGTTCAACGGTGAGTCCACCGGGGCGTACAATGGTGAACTCCAGGTCACTTCCGGGTCCACGCGTGAACAGCGCCTCCTGGTTGTTCTTGTCCTCAAAAATGTTCTTCATCACGGTGAACATTAAAACCTTGAAGAAGAACGGAGCCTGCAAAAGCACGGCAGCAGCGCTCAGCATGTTAATAGTGCACTTCAGGAATGGATTCTCTCGTATGTGGCCTCGCCGCAAGGCCCGCACAAGTGTATGTACTAGTGTGATAGCAAAATCTATGCAAGACAGCTAAAAGCACCAGTCTCGCCTCTCGAAACACCAAGGCCTCATCCAACTCTGACTCAAGGACTTGACTCAAGGACTTGAATCTGGGTCAGGTGCCTGCCACGCGCACGACAATGCTCAGCACCATGAAGTGACCATCAGCCTGTTGAAAACAGAGGCACGCACAACTGCTCCTGAAAGTTGAACTTCATCACATAAGCCAGATATGCCAGTTTTCTTTGAGCAGCTCACACGTAGCTTTAGGTGTGATATAGGTGAGCATGGCGTGCACGTGTTGCGTGTGGCGCGAGTGGACCATTTCAGCAAGCAAGCGCGCTGAGTGTTTCATGCTCGATGGATGCATACTTCCTTACATTACTATCAAACCTGTTGCGATACCAGCACCTGCATACACAGGTACCTCGCAAGCGTTGTACCAACTTCAACAGTCCATACACAGGTGTGTGCGGACTCGACTCAGACTGAACAGGTGCTAATCGAGTCACCCTCGACTCAGACTTGGACTCGCCTGGTTCTCGCTGTCTCCCGCGCCAATGGAGGTGACCGCGGCGATGCGCTTGACGCCGTTGGCCTTCATGGCTGGTGGCAGTGCACAGCGAGCATGGGGGCGTGGTAGGTTGGCACGTGAGCAGTGCGATTTGAATTCCGATGCTTCAAAAGTGCACAGCTGAGGAGAGCCGCAAAGGTCAGGTTCAGGTAACCGAACTAAAGAGTTGCCAAGGGCAGGTTCAACCCTAGGACGAACTTGCGCTTCGACCGTACCTCCAGTCTCAAACCAAGCCCTAACCTAATCCTAGTTATTGCCAGGGCATGTTCCGCTGCGGGCGCGTAGAGCTGCTATAGTTAGGGTTAGGGCTAGGGTATGCGCTCTGCACCTCGTGCTTCAATAGCGCGGCCGCTGAGGCAAAGCCATGGTGGCTTGCAGACGCTTCTCATCTTGACACGCTGTTGCTGCAGCATAGGCATTGCGATGATGCCATCACTGACAGCAGCCCAATGCAAATATGTGCAATCGGCTCCGTAAAAGGCACAACGCACAGCCAGCGCGACTGAGGATTAGGGTTAGGCTAACCCTAGGTGTGCACAGCTCCACCGTAACCTGCGCAGCCCAGTCACTTCCAACAAAAAAATTCAGATTGTGTAAACCCGTACAGTAGGGCATGTGACATTGCCAACCACATTTACGCGTCACTTATGTTAACTGCACCGCATCACCATCCCTGCAGATGCCAGATACAGAGCATTGCCACACATCGCAGCGCGCCTACCATACCAGAACAGACTGTATGAAAGGCGGGGGCCAATACCACCCAAACTTTGACGTTGCGTATCAAAGTTCAACTTCACATGGGCAGAGCTCGACACACGCGCACGCGCGACGATTTATGAACCACTCAGACCACGGCGGAGTCTAGCTTAGGGCTAGGCTAACCCTAACCCTACGGCAGCGTCATCCGCTGCAGAGGGCGCGCGACGGGCACGCAACGACGCCGTAGGCACCGACCCGAGCCTCACCCTAGGGTTGGGCCAACCCTCACCCTACGACGGCGTCATTCAGGGCGAAGGGCGAGCAGCCGTGACCATACAACTGCTGCTGCACCCACACACACGGCAAGTGCGCCATTGCTTGCGGTGGGGGGTGCAGGCATACCTACCACCACCAGTGGTGGCACGCAGCTTCGACACCACAGCGGCAGGGATGCCTGCCTCAGCAGCTTGCAGGCCACCTGAACCTAATCTAACCCTAACCCTAATTCTACCCTCGTTGTACCTCTGAGCAGCGTTTGCGCCTCTCATACGCTGCGTTGCCTCCCCTGACACTACTTCTGTAGTCATTTCCCTGCCGACAATGGTCTTATGATTCTTGCGCACGGTTAGTCTTAAGCTGCTTGCTCGCGCCACAACAGCCGGCAACAGTTACACATGGTAACCGCTGCGTACAACAGTTACACATGGTAACCGCTGCGTACAGCAAAGTGATTACATGTTACCAGTGCAAGCTGTAAGCACCGGCAAAAGGGGTCTTTGGCCAAATTGCTGAAAGGGGTGTTCACACAAGCTGACCTGAACCGCACGCCGCCACAGTGCGCTTTGCCACTGCGTACAGCCATTTGTGATTGAGCTCCGCCGCTACAGGTGTTGGTCATTTCCACTTGTTCCACCACGCATCACACAAGGGCTTTGTGTCAAAGTGATATCACTGCTAGACCTTGTGACGTGGATGCGGCTGCCATCTGCTAGTTAAGCATAACGCACCAGCAGTGTTGACAATGGTTGTTGCTGCCAACCGGAATACACTTTGCATGGCGCATTTGGTTGCGAGGTGTGGACGGATGGCACCACAACACGGTGCTGAATCAACATCACAGGTGATGTCACAACTTTGTGCAACTGTGTGTATTGTGGCGGCGACCGCGTCTTGCTGATTCAAGATCGCATCAATCGCTGACAGCTGCCATAATGTGTCCATGTCTTGTCGCACGATATGACAACGATCAAGCACGCAAAATGACATCGCCATACGGTGCAAGCGCTACTTCAGTCAGCCACAGGTTGTCTCAGCGCTCACCCTTGGTGATCTTGCTGGTTCCGTCCGTGATCTACCATGCTAGGCGATGTCACAAAGATCTAGCCCGACAGATGATGTCGCCATTCCACGCAGCCGCTACTTTAACCAGCAACATATTGTTGCATTGCTCAACCTGGATGATGTCCTGTCTGTGATCTACCACGCTAGTTGATGTCACAATGATCTAGCAGGACAGATGACACCGCCATTTGGCGCAACATAAACGAGCAACACATTCGCTCACCCTTGATGATATTGCTGGTCCCGTCCGTGAGCATGGTCTTTCCGACATCCTTTGTCTTTCCCCCCAGCGCCACCACCACGCCCGTGACATCGCCCCCCGCAAACGCCTTCGTGACATCGTCGTAGCTCACAACGCTGCCCTGCACCACCTTCAGCTTGTCGCTTTTAAGGGGCTTCCCCGCGTCCGGGCCACCGCTGCCGGCAGGCACCACGAGCTGCCAGATAAACATGCCAAGAAAGAGCAGGTGAAGCAAATGCATACAGTCATTGGTTTTGCACCATATGACTTGCATTGCTAAGGTTCCTGATTATCATGGTGGAAGCAGTTGGCGTGAGTCATGCGGCATAATATAGAACAGATGGGACTAAATTGTGCGTATTGGCCGACGCATTGATGATTATGCGACACCTTGGATGCCTCAACATCGTAGAAAGCCTTGAAGAGGTCTTGGCTCACCAATTTGACTGGCACCAGTGTCCAACAGCTACGACAATGTGCACTGCACACGAGACTCGCACCTTAGAAGGATCCCGCAGGAAGGCAATCACGTCCTCTCCCCTCTGCAATGCCTGGTAGGTCACCTCGGAGCCGAGCAGACCGCTTGCGCCGAAGACTGCAATGCTCATCTGGAGGGGAGATGCATGGCGCACGCCAGCTGAGGTAGCATCGACCAACACAGACAAGTGCCAGAGGATGAGTAAGTGATCGAGAAGCAGGCACAATGAGGTGCACACACACAGTGGCACGAGGCGATCATGCCAAAGCATCAGCTCCACTACGCAGAGTCAAGCACCATGGCGCTAACACATCAGTGGTGTGAACACGCCAAAGGGACGAACATGATCTGAGTTCAAACAAAGCACCAACAGATTTAGTTCGCACTCACCACCCTGTGCAGTACGAGGTGCGAAGGAGCTGGTAGACACAAACGCCGCCGCAGGCCCCAGGGACGCGACGAGAGCAGCTGCGGTCACCTTCATGATCCCGAGGCAGAAAGATTGTTTTCATGGGTATCTTCCGTCGAGGCGCCACGTGGTCCACGCACACTGGTTCACGTTTGAAGTTTACACAAAGGAGAATGAACGGTTGGCGTGGTGATGCACAAAGCAAGAAATGAAATGGTCTAAAAAAAGATCATGTCAAGTCAGTCAAGTCGAAGGTCTGGTGGCAAGTCACACCATTACATCAACTTGGGGGGCAAGGACAAAAACATGCACACCATGGTAGCCGTGCCCGAATTCCATCATGCATGTTCTATTATGATCAGAGTGTTGTGGAGCACTGTGTACACATTCACATCTGCATTGCACTATCCGCCGCTGCCGGCGCCGCCGCCTGCGCACCACCGGCGCCGGCGCCATTCGCAGTGCTGCTGCCATTGGCCACAGCAGACGCAGTGCCACTAACAGGCGCCCCCCTAGCGTCCGGCGCGAAATACTGCGCAACCACTTTCCGTAGGACGGTCTCTCTGTCCAGCCGCTGGTTGCCAGTTTTCTTGGACACGCTGCACCAGAGCTCGCCGTGCGACGGCTCCGCCTTGACGCAGCGCGCGATGACGTCCGCCTGCTGCTCCGCAGTGCCCTGGGAACGCGGCAAAAAAGCAGGGGCCACATCAGGTGTTGTGACTCAATGAAAACGAATCAAAAGATTGTAGAGCTCTAGGTGACAAGGTGTGGTTGGCCGTCGAATTGAATGCCTTCCACCAATAACCGTGGTCGCCGCTGCTGCAATTGGCCATGAGTCAGACAGTACCACCATATCCTGAGTAGTCAAAAAGACTTCTGTTTGCAAGCTTTTTAGCGTTCGAGGCATACTGGGGGTGCTGAAGCAGGCAGAAAGCAGCATGCTTCAGAATGATTTCTGCCCTTTCTATGGCATACATAGCGGCGCGTCGTCGGTTTGACCCAACAATGGGCGTCTGATGCAGGCATGAGAGCATGCAGAGACATTGCTTGACGCGCTAGGGAATGGACGCATGCGAGCATCATTGACAGAGTGGAGAAGAGGGGTGTACAAAGTGCTGCAGAGTTTGCCGGTCCTATGGGGCAGCATGTACACGCACCTGCTGCAGCTCCAAGGCAAAGAACGCGGCCGATGCATCGCCATTCAACCGCCAAATGTGCTATAGAACGTACTATTGTACACATATGCACATGTTGACCTGCACGCGGCCGATGCATCGCCATTCAACCGCCAAATGTGCTATACTTCGAAGTAGAACGTACTATTGTACACATATGCACATGCTGCAGGTCAAAGCCAGATGATGCGGCTGCGCCCGATTCAAAAGCATGCCAACATGTACCAATATACATACCTGCTGCAGCTCAAAAGGCGAAGAACGCGGCCCCCACGCATCGTTATTCAATGACATGATGTGCTATGTGATGTGACGCCATTCACGCCTACTTGGAACACAATCACACCAAGGCAAACAACTCGGCGCCGCGCCAGGACACAACATGCTATCCTATACGTACATACGTACCTGCTGCAGCTCAAAGGCGAAGAACGCAGCCCACGCGTCGCCGTTATCCGCATCCAGCGCCACCGCGCGGTTGAACCACTTGCGCGCCTTGGGGTACTTGCGGTCCTTCTCAAACAGGCGCGCGACGGCGGTGATGACGTGCGGGTCGTTGTCGCAGCGCTTCAGCGCCTCCACGCTCTTGCCCTTCTGCTGCGCCCGCGGCGCGCACAGGATTTCCTCCGCCCACCTGCGGGGTACGTAGGTATGGCATGTTGGTGTGGCACTTTGTGAGATTCTGTTATCGCGCAGTGAGCATGCACCTGCAGGGAATGCTGGTATGGTATGTTGGTGAAGTATGTTGTGATTGCTAAAGAGAGCGCGTGTCATGTACGGTGCGGTGTGATGAGGCCGCGCAGTGAGCTAGGTCTCCTCCGCCCACAGCCTGCAAGGTTAGTAGGTATGGTACAACAGGTCCCGCATGGTGAGCATGTGTCATGTACACATGTAGTGTGGCGTGGTATGACCGCGCAGTGAGAAGTGTCTCCATCGCGCACCTACATAGCATTAACGCTGAACGCGCAGTGAGCGCATCTACGGGATGGCATGCATGGAAATGTGGCATGTAAGTAGGGAAGTGTGTTGTGGTAGGTATGGTAGGACATGGTGTGGCTGCGCTGTGAGCGTCTGCGCAAATTGTACAAAGCCGTTGATGGCAGCGGCAGGGGATGGGAACTGACGTCCTGTGGGCACGTCACCGGCTTGCACATGACATGAGATAAGTATCAACCTGCGCTCGTTGTCTTTGCAGAGCATATATGACGTACAAGCCTTGGGACACACGCACAACTCTCGCAGGCTCGGTATGTCTCAGCTGACTGAGATGAATATACAAATTAGACAGTGCGCCCACATTGACTGAGATGCATCTACAATGTAGACACTTGCAGTAAGCCATACGTGGGGCAGTTCTGCAGCGCCCTTGCCATGAGATTTTCCGCCGCCTTGAGTGATACACACACTGTGCCTTGTGTGGCTTGTACGCCCAAATATGACATGTACGCCCAAACATGAGTACACAAAGTGCACACTTACAGTAAGCCAGATGTGGGGCAGTCCTGAAGCGCCTTTGCCATGAGGTTTTCCGCCGCCTTAACTTCGCCGCAGCGTCGCTCCAGCCGTATCGCCGCCAGCCACAGCGGCGGGCACCTGATGGTGAGCGCAGCGAACAAGAGAGTTGAAGTTATTGATCTATTCTTTGATAATCGGCACCTATGTGTGGTCCTCACAGCGGTGGGCACCTCAGGTGAGCCAGCGCGCAAGGGAGTTGAAGGTGTTAAGCGGTGTGGAGATTGGAGCGTCAACTCGACAATCGGCGCATGCGTGTGGTGCTCACAGCGGTGGGCACCTCAAGCAAGCTCAGCGCGCAGGAGAGTTGAGGTTGTTGCATGGTGTGAAAAACGGAGCGTGAACTTGACAATCGGCAACTTTGTGTGGTCTTACACGCAGCGACCGTGAAGGTGGCACGTAGTGAAGGAGTGTCACACTGCAAAGGAATGTCATGCGTGCGCGTACTGAGCGTTGCCTTTGAGTGGTGCAGGCGGACGGAAGTAACTGCTGCGCAAACACAACGGCGACCATCCATGTGCAGCACTCACGATTGCGACTCGTGCAGCAAACGTGAAAGCGTATGTGAGCGCTCAGCACAAATCTACAACATTTACACAAGCAATAACGACAACTGCACATAGCAGACCAGCAAGGAACGTCACACCACGAAGGAGCGTCACACCATGAAGAAGCGCCAAACGCGTCTGAGCATGACCTTTGATTGCGCAAGCAGACAGAATGGCATCCAACCACACGCAACCATGACAGGTGGTGTCACACCTCAATGGAGCGTCACCATACGAGACAGTGCAAAGCGCCGCAAGCACACGCCGGCGCTAACTCAAAT
Organism: Tribonema minus; assembly: GCA_017506865.1. Taxonomy (NCBI): domain Eukaryota; class Xanthophyceae; order Tribonematales; family Tribonemataceae; genus Tribonema; species Tribonema minus. The sequence continues at coordinate 340,998 of JAFCMP010000538.1, read as the reverse complement.
AGCGCAAGCGAACAAATACAGCACCAACTACACGCAGCGGCCCCAGCGACGTCTCATGCGCGCGTCGAGCACTCACTTTGGGTTGCGCAGGCGCGCAAGCTCCAGCATCGAGCGCGCCTTGTTCGCCCCCCACGCCCCCTCCTCCAGGCGCGCCGCCAGCAGCCACAGCGGCACCGACTCCGGGCAGCGCCGCAGCCCCGCCTGGTAGTACGCGCGCGCGCGATCCGCGTTTCCCGCCCCCTGAGCACTGCTGTCTCCCTGCGCTGCAGGCTCCAGCGCGCACTGCCCCGCCATCATGTACAGCTTGTCGAATGTGGGGTAGCGCGCGAGGGCGGCGTCCAGGAGGCTGAGCGCTGCCGCGGCGCGGCCCTCCTCGCGCTCGAGGATGGCGCTCTTCATCCAGACCTTCTGCGTGGGCGCGCGCTCGCGCGCCTTGGCCAGCAGCAGGCGCGCACGCTCCGCCTCCCTGGGGGGGCGCCAGCGGAGGTTGGAGGGGGGGAGGAGGGGTTGGGGCAAGTTAGATTGGCGGGGAGCAGTGGCGCGACGCTGCAGCAAAACATTAGGGGTTGGAGTGAATGAGTGGCGCTACGCCTCCGTGGGGGGGTGGAAGCGGGGGGGAGAGGGGGACGGGGGGGGAGGGGGCGTTGGAGCGAGTTAGATTGGGGACGGGGAAGGGGGGGTAGGGCGAGTTAGATTGGGGGGGGGGAGAGTGGGGTTGAGCAAGTTAGATTGGGGGCGTGGGTGGGTGGGATTGGGGCGATTTAGATTGAGGGAGGGGAGGGGGGAGCAGTGGCGATGCTTCAGCAGAACATCAAGAGTTGCAGTGAATGAGTGGTGCGTTTCTCTTCGGAGGCTATCACCGACCTCCATGATGCCATTGTGCTCGGTTGCCAAGGCTGGCACAGTGTAGCGGGAGCATTCTGAGGCGTACTTTGTAGAGTGTACATACTTCAGAACATGTCATAGCAGTGAGCGTGCAATGTTGTGCACTGCTGCTGTCGCACACATGAACTCAAAGTACATCATACCAGTGATCATGCGTTGTTGTGCACTGCTGCTGTCGCTCTCACACGAGCTGGAGCAGCAGCCACAAACCGCCACCAACACATGTTGCCCTATACTTGAACTTTAAGTACACTTCAATCATGTACTTCAAGTGTACATGTTGTAGGTTTTAAAAAGCGTATTTCCCCACACAAATACGCCGTATTGAAATACGCCGTATTTCCAGTACGTATTTGACGTATTTGGCGTATTTGGGCATATGCTGGCACACGCAGTGTAGCTACAGCAGCAGCAGATCTCTGGGTGTGCAACCTCAAGATCAAGTTGAGGTTTGACGCACTGTACGCCTCATCTACTAGTAGGCGCTCAGGGTTAAGGGCAGGGTTAGAATGAGGATCAGGGTTAATGGTAGGAGCTCGAGCAGCCACGACGACGACTAGGGTGGCGTTTAGACGTGCACAAATCGTGAGGTGGCGATGGCAGACACCTCTGATGATGGCGGTACCGGTGGCGAGGCTGCTGTACCTGCAACAATTCCTGTCGAGCTAGCATTGCTGCCTGTGCAGCCATCGATCGGCTGTGTGGCCATGCCATCCATCGGTGTCGAAGAAAAATGCGCGTGCACAGAATAAACGATCATTGGTTGAAGTTTGGTTTAATGGATCATCGAAGGGGGAAGGGAAGGGCAAGGGCGGCGTGCCGACCTGTGCAGCAAGGGAGACGGATGCGTCGTTGCCCACACTGCCTTGTCAAGCACTCGGTGGGCATTTGCAAAGGGGTCAGGCGTGAGGTCGCTAAAAAGCACGTGCCAGTTCCTGGTGCTGCTGTCTCGCTGCTGCTGTCAGCGTCAGCAACAGAGCGCAGTTAACAGATCTGCGACAACACCGTATTTGCGGCGTATTTGCTCACACAGATACGTATTTGAATACGTATATACGCCCCCGTACTTAAGTACGCATACGGAGTTTTGCAACCCTATACATGTGACTTGCCTGTTCTCCCACTCCAGCTTGACAGCCGCCAGCCAGATCTCTTCGCTGTCGGGGTTGGCTTTGAAAGCTTCCTGCAGCGTTGCTCGCGCTGCCGGTACGTCACCAGATAGCCACCGCTCCTTGGCCTGCGTGAATGAATGGATTAATGTGTGAATTAATCAATGAATGAAAGAAAGAGCGAGAGTAGCCGGCACATCACCAGACAGCCATCGCTCCTTGGCCTACATTACATGAACGGATTAACGTGTGAATGAATGGATGAATGAACGAGACATCGTTAATAGCACGTCATTTGACAGCCACTGCTCCCAGGCCTGCATGACATGAATGAATTAAACAAGTGCATGAATGGATGAATGAACGAGAGCGTCAACACAGCACACTGTGCACATTGGCAGATGGACGTATGAATAAATGATCAAACAACACAACAGTGTCGCTGCCCAATGGGCACATGACAGGCGATCACAGCTCTGCACATGACGCAGTGACACTTAATGATCGACCTGAGGGCATGGACGATACACATGACACTTACTTGTCAGTACCGGAGGAGCACACGCATCACACACTAACATGAAGCGGAAGAAAGGTCCAGTCCATTGCACAGTCCCAGCTTGAAAGCACCAGCACGCAGTGGTACGCAATACGGTGATGCATGTTTGCAGCGGTATGCTTCAAAGCAGGGCGATACTCGCGCTCCACTACCAGGCTAATCGTACCTCGTACAGCATACACCAACGTTGTTTAACTTACAACGACGTCTGACACAACGCGCGTCGCTTCAGCAACAGAGGAGAGACGGATGACTCACGGCATGTGAGGTATGCATGTAGGCATACACATATATGCACATACCAGCATGAGCCACAGCAGTTCGGCCTTAGGGAAGTAGCGCACTACTTGGACTGTAAACCAACTGCAACACGCAGTAGGCATGCACGTACCAGCATGAGCCACAGAAGTTCTGCCTTGGGGCAGTAGCGCACTGCCTTGGACAGGAGCTGCTCCAGCGCCTCGTAACTGCCAAACTTCTTCTCCAGCTGCGCAGCCCTGCAGTCGGAGCGCCACCGCGCATTGAAAAAAAATCGTTACACAAATACAGTTACGCATTGCAAAAAAAACGTTACAGGTGAAAAAAAAAAGTTACTGGTGAATGCCAGCGCATCAGTGCTGTGTGAACGAACCCAGTTGAATGCTTTCATAATCACGAATGAAACCTGATGACATGTCTATGTGGACACCTCACGGCAATCTCACTCACTCTCAGTTGCATTTTGGAGTGACCGGGGGAAAAAAAAAGGTGCCTCAAATACGACTGCAGATGCAATGCTGAGCTAGATATGTACGCTAACACGAGTGCGCAGTACACGAGCAAGCCATATCAAGATGCCCTTCTTGTTGGGGAAGGAGCTGACGTATTCAACGCCTGTATTCAGTAACAAGCTGATTAGAGAGTACTTCAAACGGCGACGCACCTCATCCAGATGCCCTTCTAGTTGGAAAGGAACAGGCTTATCAACAGTAGTTCACACGGTGACGCACCTCATCCACTTGCCCTTCTTTTTGGGGAAGGAGCTGGGCTTGCAAAAACCACTTATGCTTTGCCTGTATTCAACAACAAGCTTACTGTATTAGACTAATTCACACCGCGATGCACCTCATCCAGATGCCCTTCCTGTTGGGTGAGGAGCGTGCAAATCGTACACCTATCGATACCCAACCTGGATTCAAGATGAAGCTTATTAGCAGTACTTGTAGTTCACACGGCGACGCACCTCATCCAGATGCCCTTCTTGTTGGGGAAGGAGCTGAGCGCATGCGCAAGTATTCAAGAACAAGCCTATTAGAGTAGTTCAAATGGTGACGCACCTCATCCAGATGCCCTTCTTGTTGGGGAAGGAGCTGAGCGCGTGCGCGAGTATCGCGCGCGCCGTGACGACGCTGCCCCTGCTGCTGCAGTTCTCCGCGTCGTCCAGCCACGTGCGCTTGCGGTCCTCCGCCTCCACCCCCATGTGAATGGTCGCGCGCACGATGGCGCCGCAGGTGATGGGCGCGCCCGCAGACTCCGCCGCCTCCGCCTCTTTGAGCCACGCCTCGCGATCGTTGATGACCTGTGGGTGAAGAGTGGTTGTGCAGTGACGATGAGCACATAGAGCAAACTTAATGGCGACTTCATGGGGTAATTGTATGGGGATGTATGCATCTAAGGATTCAAGGGCATGAAGGTATCTGATGCGCGCGCCCGCCGCTTCTGCCGCCTCCGCCTCCTTGAGCCACGCCTCGCGGTTGTCAATGACCTGAAGCGTCCAGAAGTGGTTATGCAGTGATGATCAGCAAATAGGGCAAAGTGCCACAGTAACTTTATTGGGGTATTTCCACGGGGTATGTAAGCTCACCAGCACCCTCTCAATGATCCTATTCGCCATTTCCGTCTTTGCGCCCTGGCTCGTAGGGGTCACATCATTGTTGAAGTCATAGGCACTGTTACATACCTGGTACTGCCGCAAGCTCGCCAGCGCCCTCTCAATGATCTTATCCGCCATCTCCGCGCTTGCTTGGCGATATGCACATATGCACATCTTTATACTGTATCGCATACACCTGGTACTGCCGCATCATCCGCAGCCTACTCGTTTGCTTGCCGTCAGGGTTATGCAAATATACACACAGAAAGACACACACCTGGTACTGCCTCAAGCTCGCCAGCGCCCCTCTCAATGATCTCATCCGCGACCTCCGCGCTCGCGCCCTGGCTCTGAGGATTAGTTACGTTAATGTTGAAGTTGGCTATCAGGGTTAGGTTCGGGTAATGTTGAAGTTGCATACCTCAGGGTACTGCCGCAGGCTCGCCAGCGCCCTCTCGATGATCTTATCCGCCCCCTCTGCGCTCGCGCCCTGCTTTCAAGGGGTACTGAATAGTAGGCTAGAGTTGACTACTTCTAAATAGTTGTAGTTGCATACCTGGTACTGCCTTAGGCTCGCCAGCGCCCTTTCGATAATCTTGTCAGCCACCTCCGCGCTCGCGCCCTGGCTCTCCTCCAGCTTGCACGCCGCGATCCAGATAGCCAGCTCCGTGGGCAGCGCCTCGCGCGCCTGGTTGAGAATGCGCCGCGCGTTTTCATAGGACTCCAGGCGCGCCAGCGCGAGCCACATGTCGACGCTGTGCGGGACGCACTCCACGGCGCGTGCGAGCATGATGCGCGCGTCGTCCACGTCCTGCGTTGAGCGGCAAGGACAGGGGCAAGTGCAGGCAGGGTATTAAGTTGGCAACAGTGTTGACGTACAACGGTGAAACCATTACTTGCGGCAATATAAATGACATGGATGGTGACGATATGAGGGACGCGCACGAGCATGATGCGCGCGTCGTCCACATCCTGCGTTGAGCGTTGAGGACGGGGAAGGTAGGTATGTTGGAGATCATGTCAACATGGAATGAACACCTCTACGAGGCGATATGTGAACATGTAAGGACTATTGAAACTGATCCAGGGCGCGCATGATGCGCGCGTCGTCCACGTCCTGTGTTGAGCATTGACGACAGGACAGGTAGGTATGTTGGATGAGGTTGTTGAAGTAGAATTACGTAGTCGCTTTTGAGAGGCAGTATATCAACATGAGCATCATCGCTGTGAGGCCCGCACGGCACGTGCGTCCTCCACGTCCTGCTTTGAGCGTTGACAGGGTGGGTACGTTAGCAGAGCAATTTGGGAGTTCGAGGAGATGCTCAGCATGATGCGCGAGTCGTCGACGCCGTCCTGTTCGAGCATTGGTGACTAGACACACACAGGCAGGCAGGTATGCACAGGTTGTTGACTGCAAACGCTTTGAGAAAGAGGGTAGCATCGGGAGAGCAGCCTCGCATGCTGCCTGCTGGATGGTATAGCACAACAGGCAACAGCTCACGCGTCGGCGGATGCGCGCTATTGCCATGCTGCAGAGCATAACTAGTAGTGTGCTGTGAAGTCACTTCACCTGCAACAGCGCGCTTCATTGCAGAGGCAGTCTATGCTTAGGAAACTGACAGCAGGGCGCTTTCATGACTACAAGAGAAGCAGTTACATAAGGCGCACTCACCTCCAATTCAATGGCCGTACGCCAGAGCTTCACAGAGTTGGGCACAAACTCCAGCGCGCGCCTCAGTACGATGCGCTTCTTTGTCGCGTCGGTCTCCAAGTCAGCAGCGTGCAGCCAGATCTGCAGCACAGAACCGAGCACAGAGCGTGAGGCTGCGCTCGTTAATGATGAATTGAACTTCAGTGATGAATTGAACTTCAGTGATGAGCTTCAGTGATGAATTGAACTTGCACAGGCCCAAGAATATGGCAGCGAAGAGGCCACAGCACAGTGCGCTGCTTTGTGGCAACGGCTCCAGGTCAGCAGCGTGCAGCCAGATCTGCACCTCGGAGTGTAATGGCCGCATTCGCCAGCAATACATACTTCAAAGTATCTGAAGTTGTGGAATTGTGAGCTGTTGCAGATAGATGGACGCGCGAGTATGGAATGCAGCGCCGCTGTGCGAGAGGCAGCGACGACGCCGTTGTTCGTTGCTGGCCTGAAGGCGAGGCTGCCTACCCCCACAAATGGGGATTCTAAACCAATTTGTGGGGGTTCTAAACCACCTTGACGCTCCCCGGCAGGTGGCGCACGGCGTTGGCGAGCACTGGTGTGGCTCGGCTTCCCCGTTGGTGCACATCACCTTGACTAGAATCAAGATCGGAGTTAGATCCTAACTGATTTGAACAGGTTTGCCATGCGACGGCTCATCATGGACCAGGCGCGTACATGATACTGCTCATTTAGGGTTAGGGTGGGGAGTAGGGTTAGGCTAACGTTGTGTACCCGTCTCAACGAAAGCGCACCTTGACGCTCCCCGGCAGGTGGCGCACGGCGTTCGCCAGCACCGTCTTGGCGTTGTCCGGCGTCTGCAGGCGCGCGGCCTCCAGCCACACGTCCTCGTTGTCGGGGCACGTCTCGCACCCCTGCTTGATGACCTTGCGCGCGGCGACCAATTTTCCAGCGTACTCCTCCAGGCGCGCCGCCGCTATCCAGCCCGGCCCGTGCTTCGGGTTCGTGCTCGTGACGCTGCGCATGAGCAGGCGCGCCTTCTCGATGTCGCCGACCTCCGCGTCGGAGTTGATCTTGAGGGAGTTGAGGTCCGTGAGGTAGCCCTTCGGGTCCACGACCGTCTGCCCCGAGACGCTGTCGCTCATCCTGTCGAGGTTCAGGCCGAGCACCTTGCCCCGCGCCTCCGCGAGGCCGCTGATGCTGGTCATGCCGCCGGGCGTCGCGGCGCCGGGGTCGAGCGCGTTGACGATTGCGCCCTCCGTCCTGCTGCTCTCGATGACGTGGTCGGGAAGAGGGGTGAAGACCTCCTTGCGGCGCACCTGCTTGTGCTTGAGGGAGTAGTCGCCGACCTCGGGGATCGCGTCCCACATGTCCGGCGTCATCTCCGCCATCTTCGCCTTGAGGTCCGCGAACTGATCGCTGATGGTGGGGCGGTCCTCGCGCGCCTTCGCCAGCGCCTCCTGATCCTTCCCCCTCTTGCGTTTTCGCTGAGCTTCCATGTGCTCGTCGATGGCCTGGTAGACCTTGTCAGCCTCCAGGTCCGCCTCGTCGTAGGGAGTGTCTCCGAACAGCCGCTCCTGGTAGCCGGCGAACTCATCGTAGTTGCTCTCGCTGTAGTCTGTCCTCTCTACAGCACCTCCGGCAGCGGCGCTGGGCTTGCCAGCTCCCTCCCCATTACTCCGGGCCAGATCGCCCATGCCACGCCCGCGGCCAGCAACATAGCCAGCAGGAGCGGGACCGAAATCAGCAGCGCCGGGGACTGCAGGAGTGCGTGCTGGGCCAATGTCCGACCGTGTTGTGAAGCCGACTGCACCTCGACCCAGACCCGGAACATAATTGGAGGGAGCCTTGCCCCTGGCGAATGTTTGGGCTATGGAGCGAGGCCCCACGCCCACTCCGCGCATCTCCGCAGAGCGAGACATGCTGCTCTACTCTCCTGCAGCTACACTGCGATGTGTGGGATTTGATCTGATGTTCAACTTTTCATGAACTTGAAGTTGATGTTTTCCCTAAAAGAACGCTTCTGGAAGCGATAGAGTTGAGAGCATGCGCGCATCGACATTGGCGTATTGTGACATCACTTGCAGTGCAAGCGCCACGCAGAGCAAGCCATGAGACATGAAACAACTACGACTGCAGTCACAACAACAAATAACACAAGCAGCGTGGTGTTCGTATGCTATTGGTATTATGCATATGTAACAAGGAATATGTAACAGGGATGTAAAATGCCCAGGTTCCCTCGGCGTCGCAGGATGACGCGCGCCCTCTCACAACGAACAGCGTCACTGCCCCGCCGCACATGACAAACATACACATACCCCCCCTTCCCCTGAAAGCCCCCCCTGCTTTGCTGCCGGCAAAGCCTCGCCCCCCCCCCCCCCTCCCCTACATGACGTCAACCCCCCCGACATACACACGCATGCCAACCCCCACAGACACGCTGGCCGTCAGCAGGTGCACCGCCGCCGTCATCAGAAACGGCACCGCGCCGCGCCCCGCCCCGCGCGCAATGTGCCCCCAGCGCACTTTTACCGTCGCGAGGAGCTTCGCATTGAGCGCTGCCATGCGCTCCCCCTCCGCCACCATCGCCAGCCGCTTGGGCTCGCTCAGTCGCGCGCCGATGCCGTCCACCGCCGCCGCCAGCAGCGCCAGCAGCTCATCTGCGTCCTGCTCAGGCTCCAGCGCCAGCGCGCTCAATCCGCCATCAGGGTCACCGTTGTCCGAGACGCCTAGCGCGTGCGCGATGCGCGGCCGCAGGTCGCGCCCTATCTGCAGCACTGCAGCCTGCATGAGGTACATGTACGCGCAGAGGAGCTCCGGCGCAGCGGCGGCGTGGTCGTGGAGGCGCGTCACGTACTCCGCAGCGGCCTGTTCGGGGGGGGGGGGGATGGAAGGGGCAGGGTTGAGGCGGGCTATGCAGCGCTTGAGGTGGCTGCTGAGGGAGGCTTGCAGCAGTTACGGTGGCTTCTGAGGTGTTTGTTGGTGTGTTTGCGAAGGCTATTCAGGCATGCTTTAGAGCCCTGTTGGTGTTCATGCCGTGGCTGTTCAGGTAGGCGTTGAAAAGCGCTTGCAGCGGCTGTGGAGGTAGGCTTGCCCAGTGTTTGTAGTGGCAATCGCACGCTCCTGATTGGCGAGTTGGGTGAGCCTAGCCTGAGGGTGGTCACGTGGCGCCTCTGAGCAATGCAGAAGCTCTGATGTGAACGAACAACCACGGCGATCGAAGTGTACATGCCTTGTGGGTGCGCACTCAACACTCATCGTTGTTGGCTGCACCGCAGGGCCGAGATGCATGAGTTGATGTGTGCATGTTCGTATGAAGACACTGTTGCCCTGAGACGCTCTGCACCGTGTGCATGAACGTATGCCATACTGGACTGGTAGTTCAACGGCTGGAGACCGCCAGGCTTTGCCTGGCGTTTGAACTGTCACGACTGTTCACCAGCCATCAGCTGCTCACCGGTTGATACGTCAACTCACAGGCAGAAGCTCCCAAATCAAGTACACGGCGTGATCTGCTTGCAACCGGTTCAAGCTCAAATGAAGGTATGCGTCCAGCAGGCGCCTGTCAACCACTTGTTGAAGGCAGCTGCAAGCCAGAATTATACCCTTGTGAATAGCGCATGGAGCGCATATCGCATCAATAGACGGCGTGTCCACCAGCTTTTCAGGAAACACTCGCACTTATGGATACGTGCCATTTCTTAATTGCAGGACGATAATATGGTGGTGCAGCGTACTGGAGGTCCTTCAAATTAGCAGTGTGACGTGCCAAGGAGCATGCAGGTCCCGCAACTCAGCCAACAAGTGTTCACCTCCAGCTCCCGCTGCTCTTCGAATGGCACAGGAATCTGGAAATGCCGTATGTCCCGCACGATGGCATCCTTTACGCCTTCACGCATGAGCATGTCGCCCACAATTGGATGCTCCTTGTGCTGTCGCTGCAGCTTCTCCAGGTGCAGAAAGACCGGGAGAAACACTCGGAGAACTCTTGCGTACGACACTCCTTCCCTGTGCAGCGGCAAGACGCGGACGCAGTAAGACGGGGCATGGCTCGCGCGTACTATGCGATGGCAGGAGGGTGACAAACAGGCTGTTGGCGAGCACGCGGGCCCCAAGTTAATCAGTGACGGCCGACGCCTCGGGGTTCGTATACACACCTGTCGTACAGACACCAAGAAAGCTTGGTGTTGAGCCATCTGAGCCTATTTGCCTCCTTGAACGACTTCCTGGCCGCCGCTTGCAGGTCGGCGGCTAACATATCCCGTGGTGCAATGAACTCTTCGATTTCATCAATCTCCGTGTCGGAGTCGCCCTCAGCTGCTTGGGCCTTCGGGTGCTCCAGCGCCGAATCCTTCATCTGCTCAGGTATTCGCTCCATTCCTCGCGCCTGAACCACCTCGCAGGTAACCATTGACGTTTTCCGTTCCCCCCTTCTCCCGTTCATCGGTTACTGCTCACGACAGACACGGTGATGCTCAAAATTCTGAATTCCCTCGACTGTTCGCTCGCGCGGCCTCGACTGTACACACTACACAGCACACTGAATTGTGACCGACGTCGTCGTCATCTTCACAGTATCGCTGGCGTGAATCATTGGCAAGTCAGCTTGCGCCTGCAGCCACTTCTCGGGAGGGGGCGCGCTAAGGAAACGTTCTCACTGCCAACTTGCAGCAATGGTGGCCTGCCTGTTGAAGGCGGCGCGCACCTGGGGAAGCTTTGCCACGGGTCAGTTTGCAGTGGCGCAGTCGAATGGCGCGGCCCACGGCAGCACCAACAGCAGCGCCAAGGTCAGCAACGATGCCCGAACCACGACAGAATCCACCACAGAATCCGCAGCTTTAGCTGGCGCGGATGCGTCTCACCAACAACAGCGGCAGACAAATGGCGCAGTCAAGGAATTCCCATGGAGATTAAGGAGGCGGCCATCCGCAGAGATCATCAGCCCCCGCAGGGGCTACGTATTCATGCTGCTGTTGGCGCTGCAGTTCGGCCTCCAACCTCTGGTCCAAAAGAGCTGCATCAACCGAGAGGAGGTCAATAGAGTGTCCCTGGTCATGGCGACGGAGCTCACTAAAGTGGCCATCTGCCTCAGCGTCATGGTCTCATCGGGCTTTCTGGCGGACATTCAGTCCAGCTGGACGCTCAAGAGCAGCATGAAGGCCGCCGCGCTGCCCGCGGCCCTCTACGCCCTGCAGAACTGGCTCATCCAAATCGCCTACATGAACCTGGACTCCCTCACGTACAACCTGCTGAACCAGACCAAGACCCTCAGCGCGGCGCTCTGCCTCTACGTCGTCATGGGCCGCCGCCAGTCGGGCCCGCAGATAGTGGCCCTGGCCATGCTAGTAGCAGCAGCCCTGCTCCTCAACTCGCGGACCGCATCCGACAAGGACGGTGCGTCGGGCATCTCGTGGGAGCTGGGCGTGGTGCCGGTGATGGGGGCGTCGCTGCTGTCGGGGTTCAGCGCGGCTGTTACACAGAAATCGTTACAGGAGCGCGGGCGTAACAGCTACTTGCTGAGCGCGGAGCTGGGGCTGTACGGGATAGTCACGCTGCTGGTGACGACGCTGGCGGCGGAGGGCGGCGTGCAGGTGAGGCGCGGCGGCGTGCGTGATTATTAAGGGGGATGTGGATGCCAGTGTTTGTGCTGAGCGATGCTGATGTTAAAGTTGAGCGCTGCCACTCGGTGCTCGCTGCAGCATATGAAGTTCATTACTTGTGTCATCGGCTCCAACCTGCGTTACATTGAATGTATGTCAGAGCGGCAAACCTCATCTTTGATCTGGTCAATTCAGGGCACTGCTCGAATCATTACACATATAGTATGTGCCACTCAGGGTTGCATGATAGCATTACTGCAATCAAAACATCCGTTGAGCTGTTTGTGGTGCAGTCCAAACAACGATTCCGGTACATGAGAGCTTTTGAAGAAGTGGCGGTCCTACTCTGCTGCTGCATCGTTGGTGCTCCAGCCTCATCGCCTAAATTGGCTCATGAATCATTGAGGTATAGTGGCACTGGTACAGTAGCGTGCTGCAATTCGCAGAAAGACGGCAACACTGCATTGCAGAGCGTATCTTTCACTAGCTGGAAAACCTGTGTGACAGCGACGGCCTGATGAGAGGCCCATCACCTCGATAAGTACACATTCAAGGCACATAACCCCCCCCCCCACACACACACACACAACTGAGCATTTCAATAAAGCTGACCCTGGCATAGTGGCGCTATGCGCCGCACACAGGTGCTGCCGTATGTGCCTTATTTGTCAGAGTCACGCTGAGGGGCACCTTGCCAGGCTAATTAATCGCACTCGCATATCTGTTGAAGTTGGTGCTAACTTCAAGTCATTTTCTGGACCTTGTGAAGTTGGTGATGCTTCAATAGCAGTTGAGGTGATTGTGTCTGCGAGGCATTCTAACGTGAGCCCACAACAGCTGCCTTTCTGTAGCGCACACCCCTGTCACCGCATCAACAGTTTGGGTAGTACCATCGAGTACCCTGCCATCGAACCCCTAAACATTACCGCAGGCATGCACCCACATGCTGCGCTGCGCATCAGGCCGTGGCAGAGCTGGACAATGAGCAGCCAATCTGTTTGGACAGCAGCAGCACACCCAGATATGTGCAATTTTCAAGCTGCAAAATCTGTATTTGAGCACGCAGATGAACTGTACTTAGTATGATGGTGACTATAAGATTCCACGCCCGCTGATGCGGCCATCGCTGAGCACTGGCCCACCCCCTTGCTTTTTACCCGAACCCCCAGTGCGGCACAGTGGGCTGTGGCTCCAGAGGCTGTCTAATGATCAACCCATATATGGCTACCACATACCACATGTATAATGACCCACATGTGTGTTGCGCCATCACTGCCTGGACCAGCAGCATTGAAGTATCCCCTGCTCCCTGTGTAGAACGTGCGTACGATGGCGCCCAGGTGCTCGTTGCGCTGTGACAGCGCTCAACACTGAGCGACCCATACAATCGTGCACAACCACAATACATGCGGAACCCTCATATGACATCCATTGCAGCACCCATTTACGCAGCCTCACCTGCCTCAACCAGCAGCACTGCAACATCGACGCGGTGTCACACAGCCGTCCCCATTGCTATGCTCCCAGTTTTACAATTATACTCTTGCTGCTCAAGGAGGTCTGAATGATCACTCATGACCACTGACTCAGAGCTAGCAACATGCAACACCACGCAGCTGCCAGACTGGGTGAGCAGCACTCTAATCTCCTTGACGCGCCGTCACAACCCCTCCCCCGTTTCCCCCCTGCGCGCCCAGATGCTGCGCGACGGCCTGTGGCGCGGCTGGACTCCCTGGACGTGTCTGCCGGTATTCACGCAGGCCGCAGGCGGCGTGGTGGTGGGGCAGGTCACAAAGCACGCGGGGAGCGTCAAAAAGGGGTTTGCACTGGTCGGCGGCATTCTCGTTACGGCGGCGGCGCAGTACGTCCTGGAGCGCGAGCCGCTGTCGCCGGAGCACTACGTGTCTGCGGTGCTCGTAGCGCTGAGCACTGTGCTGCACGCGCGATACCCATACGTACCCAAGGCCAAGGTGCAGTGAGCCAGCCCCTTCAGCCAGCCCGCTGCCTCTCTCTTGAGCTGAGGCTAGCGATTATGGAGACAGGAGCCAGCAAGGGGGGAGAGGAGGGGGGGGGGGGGGGCAACGGAGCGCCACGTGGAGGACACGGCAGCACCAGTGCCTTTGCTGCCGCGAAGGCGCTTGAGCGGTCGGCATGAATGCGGCGGCAACAGCAGCAGCGCTGCTGCGCAATGCCCAGGGCGGTGGCGGTGGCGCAGCGCCGGCGGCGACTGCTGCCGCAGCTGGCACGGCTGCATCCGCAGCAGCCTTGCTGGCGGCGACTGGACTCGTGATGCGGCAGGGCACGCCCTGCCAGAGCTCGCAGCTGCAAGTTTGGCGCTGGCAGCAGTGCTCAGAGCACTGCCACGCGCTGCCTCGCCAGTAGCTGCGGCAGCATGCATGTGGCGGCAGCTCTGCTGCCGAGGATGAGAGAAGCATTAATCTGTCAAGGATGACGTGACTGCCGGCGCTTTGAAGTCGTCTGGGACAAGCAGGGTGGATGCGCAAGTACTTGAGGTTGAATATGAGCGCAGCGGGGAGTGGGGGCGCGGCTCAGCTGACATAGCAGCGGATCGCTGCTGCCACACCTTGAAAGACAGCAGCAGCAGCATGTTGCAGCAGTGGATAGAAGGGCATGTTGGTGTTGACGCGTTCGAACCGTCTAGGTCACATGCCATCGTAGGCAGCCCCAGATCTCCAACATATCGCACGTTTTGGGCGGCAGCAGCATGTATCGTTGCGGCAACGCTTGTTGCGTTGATCATTCTCGTGCCAGTTTGCATGCCATTAGAATTCTGCACAGTACAGGCAGTTTGGCTGGCGCCTTGCACAATTTCTGTGGTACATCACAGATCCTACATTGGCAAATGTATATATTCAAATGTCAATGCGAGAGGGCTTCCCAAGGCCACAGGCCTGCTAATCTCATCGTCTGCCTTCCGTTAGTATGCCCTGCCATGTATTGTGCATGATGTCGTATTTGCTTGATGGAATGATATATGTAGTGGTGCACGGCAAACGTCATCTGGCTGCATGCTCAGGTGCGACCCGCCCCAGCACCAGCATGCTGTTGCGTCGGCAGCATCGTTTCCACGCAGCTGGCCTTGAAGTGACCGTTGTTTGGCAAGGTTGGCGTTCAGCAGACATTGCCATCATTGCTGCTCTTGCCATTGTGCAAGTGACACTGAACAGCTCATTGATGCACGCGTGCAGCCAAATGTATGCGCACGGTAACATCTCGCGTCGGACACTTTGTAGCAGTCGCTGTTGTCGGCTAGTGTCAGCAAGCAAGCTCAAAGAAGCTTGAATCCAATGCAGACCTAGACCATGTAAATGCACAGAGATAGAACACAAGTGATGCGGTCGTCAGAGTCAAATGGGACCATTTGTCCAAAGTCACACCAAGCATGGCCTCAGAACTCGACGATGTGGCCCAAGCGACCGTTAGCTTACCATTATGCTGCCTGCTGCCAAATGCCGTGCACCTTATTTCATGCTCCGGCTACATGCATCACCGCACGCAAGCTTTCCGGCCGTACTCTACCAAATGTTTCCCGCCTGTCTTGCTGGCGCTTCTGAAAGTGGTCATCACAATATGTCACCTTTCAGCCTTTGCACAATGTCACGGAGCAAGGGCAGGTGTATAAATCAATGCGCTGCAAGGACAGCAACGCAGACGCAGAAGCCCGAGCATCTGTCGACAAAACATAAGGGCAGCCTCCTTCCAACTATATGATCATAATCCTGATCAGTGGCAGTAGAAACGAAATGGTAGCGATGGCACACGGTCACAAGTGCACGGCGCTCCCCCCTCTCCCCCCCCCCACCAAATCGGAATGCGCCCCTAGAAATCCAGTGGCGTCTGCACTAGCAAGACACCTAGCGTCCACACGCTACCTCCTCGCACAGTTCCCTGTGTGCGCCATAATGGTATACCGCCCAACTGAGAGAGCATCCATGCTAGCTCGTTGCACAGGTGCCCCTGTGCCCAGTGTCGGGTACACCCCGCAGCAGTGCACAGGACCAAGCTGCTCATGGACAAAACGGCATGTCAATGTTGATGCGTTGCGGTTGTCTGGGGGGTGTCGTGCCGACTTCCATTTAACGACACTATGTTTTATGAGAGCTCAGCGGTGTGCTGCAGCATGCTAACTTACCGTGTTGTCGGTGGAGGCCTGTGGAGGTGGGGGTGTCCTCAGCTATAGCTGTCTTGTTGTCGGTGGAGGCCTGTGGAGGTGGGGGTGTCCTCAGCTATAGCTGTCTTGTGCCGAGACCGGAGGTAGAGAGAGAAGTGAGTGTGCAGCTGCCTTTTTGGCAAGTTGCAATTGGATCCTCGGCACAATCCAGGGGATCTGACTCAGGAGTAACATGTATGAAACCCTGCATCATCACCCGACATACCAGGGGTATGCCCTAATAATGGCATCATCAGACACGGATACCACAATGTGCAATCCGTAACAACTAGATCTCCAATGCGAATCGCACGTGTTTGGGCGGCAGCAGCAAGTATCGTTGCCGCAACGCGTGTTGCGTAGATCTGTTCTCGTACCAGTTCGCATGCCAGTAGTATTCTGCACAGTGTCTGACTGGCACATGCGCACTTTCTGTGGCAAATCACAGACCTTATATTGGTACGTGTACATTTTATTAATTCTCGCTCAGGGCGCGAAAAAGCCCAGATGATTGGCATCTAGCTGTAAGGAATCTACATGTCGTATGACAGTCTGAAAGTGTCGCAACGACAACCACTCAAAAGCCACCGCCGCCGTGTACATAATCAAATGTCAACGCGAGAGCTTACCGAGGCTACAGGCTTCCTCATCTTATCGTCTGCCTTCTGTAAGTATGACCATGCTATGTATTGTGCATCATGCCATGTTGGTCTGATGTTATGTTGTAGTGGTGCACGTCAAACGTCATCTGGCTGCATGCTAAGGTGCGATCTATCCCATTGCCAGCATCTTGTTGCGTCGGCAGCATCGTTTCCACGCAGCTGGCCTTGAAGTGACCAGTATTTGGCAAAGATGGCATTCAGCAGACGCTGTCGTTGTAAAGTGCACAATGGCACCTTTGCCATCATTGCTGCTCTCGCCATTGTGCATGTGACACTTGTCGTTGTATATGGTAGCAAGCTCAAAAGAGCTGTGACAGAGATCCGATACCGACCCATGTAAATGCACGAGCAGACATGTGTTGTGATCGTCAGTGTCAATGGAGACGGTCTGTCCCAAAGCCACACCGAGCATTACCTCCAATTCCAAACCTTTTGACTCGACAGTGTTGCCCAAGCGACCGTGAGCTTACCATTATGCTGCCTGCTGCCAAATGCCATGCACCTTATTTCATGCTGCGGCCACGTGCATCACCGCATACGCAACCATACTCCACCAAAAGTTTCCCGCCTGTCTTGCAGGCGCTTCTGAAAGTGGTTATCACAACATGTCACCTTTCAGCCTTGCACAATGTCACGGAGCAAGAGCATGTGTATGAATCAAAGCGTTGCAACGACAGCAACGCAGACGCAGAAGCGCGAGCATTCTCGACTAAACATAGGGGCAGCCTCCTCCCATCTATATGATCATTATACTGCGGCAGTAGAAACGAAATGGTAGCGATGGCACACGTTCACAAGTGCACGGCGATCCCCCCTCTCCCCCCCCCACCAAATCGGAATGCGCCCTAGAAATCCAGTGGCGTCTGCACTAGCAAGACACCTAGCATCCACGCGCACTAGCTCATCGCACAGTTCCCTGTGCCCCATGATAGTATACCGCCAACAGAGACAGCACCCATGCTAGCTCGTTGCACAGGTCCCCCTGTGCCCAGTGTCGGGTACACCCCCCAACTGAGAGAGAGGGCACCACCCCCGCTCCCCCTCCCCCCCCTCTCCGCCCCCACCTAAGCGGACACTGGCTGCTTGAGCCCGAGAACGGTCCTCAGCATGGCGCCGTCCTCTTGAAGTTTGGCCTCCTCCTCCTCGTTGCTCGCGGTGCGGCTCGCCATGTACGTGCCGTAGATGGACTCGCACACGTGATCCGCCAGCCGCAGCTCCACCTCGAGGCCGCCCGCGAGGCGGCAGTAGCTGAGCAGACGTGTAACCGACGCCACCACGCGCGCGTCACGGCTCGCCTTCACGTCCGACGCAGCGTCCTTGATGGCCGCTTCCGCCCTGCAGGTGTGAATTCCGCGGCAGCACGTGTCAGTTTCATGCAGGAATACGACCATGAGTGTGTGCAGTACTACGATGTGTATCGTATCGTAACCCAAATTGGTGCATGCCATATGCGCGCGCGTAACGGCTGGCCTTGACGTCCAACGCGGCGTCCTCGATGGCCGCCTCCGCTCTGCATGTATAAATTCCACGGCACCACATGCAGTTTCATAAAGGAGGACAATCACGAGTGTGTGCATTGCGTGCATCGTGTCGTGACACAAGTTGGTGATGGTGGACATGCGCAATTCATGCAAACGCGCGCACGCGTTGCGGGTGTCGAGCTTTTTTTCGCAGCAACAGCGGGCGCGTAGCAGCGTATCAGCATTGCGTGTGTGCGTTTGTATTGGTGTTCGATACTGACATGTTTAAACATACATACACAAGCGCGTGGCGGATGGCTTTCACGTTCAACGCAGCGTCCTTGACAGCCGCCTCCGCCCCGCAAAAGACACAGTTCACAATGGGAGCCAGAAGGCCAGCATTGTGCGCACATGTGTGGGTATCGCTACAGTAACATGTGAAACATGCAAACACACCAGCGTCCAACTTATGGCGTCGTCCGCTCTATGATGCGATCACAGTCTGCACAAAGATCGACACCATCTTATGGCAGCAGGCTGCGGATGGAATGATCTCTATGAGTAAATAACGCGATTCTCGTCGATGGTAGAGGCAGCACAATACGGTTCACGCCTCTATGAGCATGGCTGCTCTCATTTGGTGAGCACGCAGATGGAAACACGCAATCAGGGCAGTATCAGCTCTCGGCCAGGGTGTTCAAGAGTGCGTCCATAGCAGCTTCCTGCATGCGCGAAGAGTCCCTCACACCTCTCAAGTAGCGGTGTGTGCCACGAGATCAGAGGACGGACAGCCCTCGTGCACATCACCCCCATACTTCAACGCCGTGACTGTCCCCACCCTAAGACACAACGACCACACTCACATGCCATGATTGGCCACTTCATGAGCCCGTGCGCATGACATGTACACAATCTCCCAGTTGCACCTGAATCTGACACAAACTTCAACAAAGCTGTGACTTGCCGCTCCCCAGCCTATGCACATGATGCCACTTGGACTAACTTCAACGTAGCCATAACCCATCCCACACATCCTCCCCTACGGCTTCCAAACACACAACTCGCCAAATTTCAACTTCAATTCTGAACTACAACACAACACCAAGCCGTCACAACGTCTTCATGGCACAACTTCACTCTCACAGCACAACTCACTCTCTCAGCACAACTGCACATGCACACACCACCGACCAAACTTCAACAAGCCGTGACTCTCCCTCAGCATGCCCGCAAGTATCTCCTGCGCCTCGTCCTCCCCTAGCCCGCATGCCTTTGATACTATTCAAAGCACAACATCACGCACACCACCAAACGAACTTCAACAACAAAGTGGTGACTCACCTCTCCCTCAGCATGCCCCCGAGTATCGCCTGCGCCTCGTCCTCCCCGAGCCCGCACGCCTCCGCGACCTCCTCAATCTCCTCCACGCCCCCCTCCCCCTCCCCCTCCAGCGCCGCCCCCGCCTCCGTCACGAACAGCTTCTTCAGCCGCTCCTGCGACAGGCCGACGTCGCGCGACAGCTCCAGTCCCAGGCCGGCAGCGGTTTCGCGCAGGTTCCGCGCCATCTCGACAGAGAACACCGGCTTCTGGAAAGCCGTCTCCGCCTTGTATGTGAGCACGCGCCGCTTGACGCTGGTGACCAGCGCGTCGTACTCGGCGTCGGGCAGCCCGAGCTTCGAGCCGATGGACGCGAGGAAAGCGGTTTCGCGCGCCCCCAGCGACGTCGCGCCGCGCGCCAGCTGCGCCGTGAAGAACTGGTTGAGCACCGTGGAGCCGATCTCGGCGTGCACCGACGAGACCTTCTCGCGCGGTATGCCGAGGATGCCCGCGAGAGGCGCCTGCGCGGCCTGGTAGCGCGCGGCGGTCTCGCCCTCCACGCCGAACGCCGCGACGACAAACTGCTGGTATAGACGCTCCAGCAGGGGGGCGGGTCCGAGCCCCTCCGCCGTGACGGGGTAGTACGTGACGCCGTTCTCTACGACAGGGAGCTCGTTGTCGAGGTAGAAGTCCACGAGCGCAAGCGTGTCGGAGTTGACTGGGGGGGGGGGGGGGGGGTTGGGGGGGGGGGAGGGCGCAACAGGAGTGTGGGTATGAGTTTGAATCAGAGCGACTGTGCGAGTCTCAGTGTGACACAGCAGCAGAAAACGCGCGCCGTTCGAGTGAGAGCAGCCATTGGCCCATGGTGCATCCTTGAGTGAAACTCACTTCTTCGTGTTCAGGTGTGATGCACGTTATCCGCACAGCTGCACTCTTACGAACCTGGAGGTCAAACGCATTGCAGTTATTGTGACATTGTAGAGTACTGGCGGAGCATACACTAACATTCAGCACAAAGCATACCGATCGCGTTCCATGCGCAAAGTGTAAACAAACTAGCCCCGTGTTTAGGCAGTTGTATGGCATGAACATCAACACAAGAACATTGAAGTCGGGGCTAATGTACACATTGCGTGTGCGTTGACCTGCCCCCAGTGCTAGGATTAGGGTTAGCCCTAAACCCTCACCCCAAACTCTAAATGTAAACCCTGACGCAAGTATCAATGCTCAGATCATCTAATGTATGCTGCCGACCACTTGGTGCATTATACATACCTGCCCCAGTCGTAACAACGCCGAGATCGCGCGCCCGCATCATTGCCAAGCACCGATGCTTCCAGTACCTTTTCAGATAATACTTGTAACGCAATCGAGGATATCGGCAAGTAGACGTATATGGCATATGCAAGTGCATACGATGGTAGATATCACATATGTATGAGTTCAAAGAAAAAATGGTAACACATACCTGCCCCAGTGGTGACAATGCCGAGATCGCCCGCGTCGTTGCCATACACCAATGCTCCCAGTTGCTTGTCAGCCAATACTTCCAACACGGTTGTGACACGGTATAGTACGCATGTGCAAAGTGCATGCGTGGTAGATACATATGAGTTCCAACTATAAATGACAACACATACCTGCCCCAGTGGTGACAATGCCGAGATCTCCCGCGTCATTGCCAGACACCAGCACGTCATCGCCCTGGTCGCGCCCCCTGCGCTGCGCCAGCTGCTCCTTGCTCAGGTAGGTCCTGTCAAAATGCGGCGAAAGACCACAGAGCACAAACGTTGCATGTTAGTACTGTGAAGATAGAGCACACAAGGCAAGCATCGAAGGCCCTTCGTGCCGCTTGGGACAACGCTGGCATGTGCTGAGCAACGTTGACAAGGACCAGGGGCAAAGATGTGCATCGATGCAACCAAACCCTAGCCTGGTTCATAGTGACGACTTCCGATTGAATTCTATGCATACATGTTACTCAACCACATGTGAAACTAGGACAGTGCGTATAATATGCTGCTCAAATGCGGAAGGCGAGAGGATTATGCTGATCATGCAGGAAAAGCCAATGCCACGTAACTGCCTTGATATCATACACATACAAGCCTTGAGCCCACTGCGTGATACCGAACTTTTGCCAGCCTTTGGACTGCACGCAACGCCGGCCCACTTCGCCCGACCCCCAGATGACAGCATTAATGCATGAGAGATTCGTGAAATTAGGCGAGGATGGCGATAGTGCTTCATCTACTGCCATAATTACCACCGATGTGACACCTGCCTGAAGTACATACATATACATACCATACACACTACCATTACCTGCATACCCCCGACGCACGTCAGGCGCTGACAAAGCCATTGTAGAATGATGCCAAGGGTGAATGGTTCACCAAGTGTACGATTCAACACATCCATGTGGCTTGCATGTGCATCACATCATCAACTCTGCAGTAACCACACACCTCTCAAACTCGTAGCACAGCTGCTCCACCATGGGCTTCATCTTGGCGCGCGCCGCCGCGTGCAGCAACTCCCTGTAAATGGACGTGCAGTAGGTAAGCACATGAATGATGGTCAGTGCACTGTAGCTTCAATGGCTAAACAACAATGATGCTATGACTCACACCTTGCGTGCAACTGAGTGATCTTCCGCAGGCTTTACAAATCAATCAATGCTGGGCTCAAATGGTAGTTGCTGGCACGACTAAGTGTGACTCCAAGCCTCTTCTGCATTCTTTGTGAAGGCAGTTGCAACGAAGGTGATTGCCGGGGGCTCAATCATGACTGCTACGACTCAATCAACATGCGTGCGACTGAGCGAGTCCAAGTCTCTCCAGCGCACCCACCATATTGAACAAAAAAATACATTGAGGACTGTCGTTTTTCAATGGCGAGCCCTAGTGCACTGTTGCCAAACGGCCAAACACAAACAACGTTGCTACAACTCACTCACCTTGCGTGTGACTGGGTGAGTCTAAGTCTCTTCTGCAGGCTACAGTCGAAGCCATACATGCTGGGCTCGATGGTAGTTGCTAATTGCTGGCGCGACTGACTGACTCCAAGCCTCTTCTGCAGGCTTCGTGCAATAAATTGCAATGTTGGCAATCGCTGGGGCTCCATGACTGATGAAGAAGTTGAAATGCTGTTGATTGCTGGGGGTTCAATGATCACGGCTACGACTCACTCACCTTGCGTGCGACTGGGTGAGTCCAAGTCTCTTCCGGAGCACCTCCAGCGCGTCCCTCAGCTCCGGCGTAATCACGCCAGCAGCGCCCATGGACTCCAGTATGCTCTGCACATAAGACACGGCAGCGTTGCTCAGCATCAGTCACCAGACATCAGTCAGCGCACGCGTTCGGCCACATTATTGACTCCAGCATGCTCTGCAAATCAGACACGGCAACACTGCTCAGCATCAGTTAGCGGACATCAGTCAGCGCAAGCTTTCAGGCACATTATAGACTCCAGTATGCTCTGCACATCATACGGTAGCAGTGCTCAGCATCAGTCAGCAGACATCAGTCAGCGCAAGCGTTCAGCCACATTATAGACTCGAGTATGCACCGCAAATCAGACACGGCAGCATTGCTCAGCATCAGTCAGCAGAAATCGGTCAGCGCGAGCGTTCAGCCACGTTGCGGCAGCCGCACTGGCGGTGCGCGTAAGGAAGCGACCGGAAGCGCACAACATGAGTAAACATCGAAGAACCACAGGCTCCAGTATGCTGTGCAAATCAGACTGCAGCAGTGTCACTTTGCATTGGATAGCAGTATCAGTCAGCACAAAGCGTTATCCCAAGCCCTAAACCTAACCCTACTTCGCGTAGGGCCCACCCGCGTTGGCTGTGCGTGCAAGCAAGTGTTCATAAGCGCAGAGTACGAGCGGGCGCCGGAGTTGGCGCACACGTCTCTAGAGAGCCTGCGGAAAGTCGGGCTCCTCAGCTACAAGTGCAGCGATGTGTTGGTGTTGTATGGGCTTGTATGATGCGTTGAAATTAGCGTTATGTGTGGGAGTGGGCCTTCCAGATGTACAGGCGCGGCCTCTGATGCCAAGAGCGACCTCTGACCCAACTGGGCCAACTCACACCATGGCATTTTGCCAGTCGACTGCAGGACTTCACATGCACACGCAAGCGCTGAGACTACTAGCAAGAGACGATCACTGCTGATACATTCTGCAGTAACAGTTAACCTTCATAGCAAGCTGATGTTGCTGGTCCAGTTCACTGGAGGCAGGCCAAGACACACGCGGTGGGTGACTGCACCTCTGACCAGCGTACAGCGACCAGGTGGATGATGCACTGCAAGTACTTGAAGTTGACACTAACACTTCTGACTGCGAAAATGTGGATGACGTGCATCTTGAATACTTCAGGTCGATGGTGTGGTTATCATTCTTGCCAACATCCCTGATGGTATGCGGAGCGCGCACACAAGCCTGTGCAGGGCTTCCACTTCAACCCATCACTGTATACTTCAAGTACACAGATCATTCTGCCAACATACTTGCAGTATGCAGGCGCGCACACGAGCCTGTGCAGGCCATCCGCCTCAATTTTTACTGTAAACTTCAACTATGAACTAACGTGCTGGGTAGGAATGCATAATTTTGTCAACATACCTGCTGGTACGCGGGCGCGCACACGAGCCTGTGCAGGCCATCCACCGTGTCCTGGTCCAGGCCCAGGAAGTCCTGCAGCTTGTGCAGGTCGTCGCGCTGCGCCTGCGTCATGATGGTGCCGTAGCCGGCCACCGCCTTGAGGCGCTGCGGAGCATCACCACCATCACCAACAGCGGGAAGAGAATAAGAATCAGGCATGAGCGTCAAGATGGTGGCACAGCTGGAAAAGATCACGTCATGATGGTGCCGTAGCCGGCCACCGCCTTGAGGCGCTGCGGAGCATCACCACCAGCACAAGAGACAGATGAGTGAGTCATCAGTTATAGCTAATTGCTAAGCACCAAGAACTTGGCACATGAACGTGTGAAGATGCGTCATGATGGTGCCACAGCCGGCCACCGCCTTGAGGCGCTGTGGAGCATCACCACCATCACCAACAGCAAAGGCAAATAGACGGGTGAGTCATAAGCATCACGAATCGCGATGGTGGCACAGCTGGGTAAAGATTACGTCATGATGGTGTTGTAACCGGCCACCATCTAGAGGCGCTCCGTAGCATCATCATCACCAATAGCAAGGCAACAGACGAATGAGGCGTAATATCATGGCTACCCCCCCCCCCCCCCCCAGCAGTGCCCCCAACGCCAACGACAGGGACCTCGTACGCATTTATACCTGATAGTGCAGGTTCAGTAGCTCTGCCACCACGGATATGCCACCAGCATCAGGCAAACATACGTGCAGCAACAGGCACACAAACACCCACCAAGTTACCCACACACCAGATTTTTTGAAGCGATGTCCTTCAGCTGCTCTGAGAGCGCCGCATTGGGTATGCCGAGCCCCCCTACGCCATCATCGGCTTATACATACACAACGACAGCAACATACAATGCAAACATACATACATACCTGGAAGTACAGGTCCTTGAGCTGCTCCGAGACGACCGCCTTCGGTATCCCCAGCCCCTTCACCAGCGCCTCGTTGCGCGCCTTCGCGTCCGCCCCGTACCCCCCATCCTCAATGCTATCCTCCAGCGCCTTGCGCAGCAGCGGGCCCGTCGCCTCCTGATACGCGCGCTGCACCTCGCTAGCGCCCTGCCCCATGAGCCGCGCCAGCGTCTTGAGGTCCGCGGCCTGCTCGTCTGTGAGAGCTGTCTGACCCGCGAGCGCCGCGTTGAGGTAGATGCGGTACAGCTGGCCGCCCTCCTTGCGCGAGAGGTCGTCCACCATGGAGCCTGAGCGGTGTGGCAGGGGGGGGGGGGGGGGGGGTATGCATCAGCATTCTGCTTGCGAAGAGGTGCCTGACTTGTGTGTTCGTAAACAAGCAAGACAACGAGTTGAGGTAGATGCGGTACAGCTGTCCGCCCTCCTTGCGCGAGAGGTCGTCCACCATGGAGCCTGCGCTGTGTGGCAGCGATGTGGGGGTGTGGGGAGGGTATGCATCAGCAATCTGCTACAAGAAGATGTGCGTAACTCGTTTGTAAACAAGTTAGAGCGAATAATTTTGTGCTACTATGAAGGACGTCTTGATGGTGTTGGCGTGTCGTACTACAATCGGCGGAGGGTGAGCCAACGCTCTTCTCAGTGATGTCACCAGATGAACTTCAACAAGGAACTTGCAGTAGCAGGCCTCCACCCAGGCTCCAACGATGTGTATCACCACATTCGCATGGCTGACAGTAGTGTTGTTGTGACTTGAGCTGCCAGATAACCACGGCAGCACTTGGCTTAGATCAATATGCCATGACATTCCTCAGCACAAACGACAGGAGCATGAAAGAAACAGCACACACACACTGCAGCCATCATGGTGCGCTGAGACAGCGCACAGGTCAACTTCAAGTTCAATGCTGCATGCACATGCACACACACACACGCGCAACAACACTCTCGGCAGGTGTGCACTTCAAAGTTCAATACTTTGTGGGTGCGCAGATGCACGCCTCTCAACCACCCCTGCACACACCTACCCACAGGCACCATGCACACAGGGAAACATGCCAAGGTACATACACGGATAGGTATATGCTATGCGTATATCCGGTCTCGTGAATGCACTTCAAGTATAGAAGTGTCAGCCACCCTAAATGATCTTGCGCACAGGGTCCCCGCCCTCCATGACCCCGAGCGAGCCCGCTCGCCGCCTTATTCTCTACTCAAAGTTACATGTTACGCGTGTCCGTCTCATGAACTGAACTTCAACCGAAGGAGCGTCACTCACCCTGGAAGATCTTGCGCACGGGGTCCTCGCCCTCCTCGAGCCCGAACGCCTTCTCCACGAGCCCGCTCGCCGCCTTGACGAACGCCACCAGCTCCTTCGCCGCCTCCAGCGCCTTGGCGTTGTTGCCCACGCGCACAAACTTGGCCGCCGCGATGAAGTGCGTGCTCGCGGCATTGCGCACGGACGACTGCAGCACGCGCGCCGACGTGTCAGCGCTCAGCGAGAGCCCCAGCTGCATGGAAGCGAGCCGCCCGGAGCGCAGCGCCGACTGGCGCCGCGCCGTGTCGGGGTCCTCGTTCTGCGGAACGCAAAGACCAGTCCACGTCAGCATTGCTACGATGCGTGGTGTATGCTACGAAAGAACGACATAAACACACTTCGATAGCAGCAACAAGTGTTGTAGAGCCCGGAGCGCAGCGCCGACTGGCACCGCGCCGTGTCGGGGTCCTCGTTGTGCAGAATGTTTGGCAGGGAAGAACCGGTCTGGCGTCAGCGTTGTGTTGCTTGAAAATGCATGGTCTTGTAAATGAAGATACATGCATCATGGCTCATGCGGATCTTACGCGCCATGTTGTCGGTGTCACCATCTAATCGACACACATCTGCTCATGATTAACAACTACAGTGAGGTGTTAGCTCACGGCTACTCTCATGGGGTCTCTCATCGCACTGCTGACACTAAAGAGAGCGAACCTTCAAGGTGACGATGCTGTCTTTAATGGCTGTATTCGCGGCGCTAGCCAACAGTAATATTGTGAGTATGCTCCACCTGTACATGCAAGGACGTTGCAGACCTCCTCCATACCGAAGACTGCTGCTGCGCAAACCGCGACTTTTACAATGTCGATACCTACCACAATCTCCACACTATACCTACATACCACACTCACGACACCTCCAGCGCCAGCTCCAGCTCCTGCTGCGCCTCCCGCGCGACCGCACGTCTTCAACCTCAACACAGCTTATACATGGCAACCACAACCTCAACACCATACCTACATACCCCACTCACTGTCGCCTCCAGCACCTGCTCCAGCTACTGCTGCGCCTCCCATGCGACCACAACCTTGTGATTTCAACCAACCTTGAAGCTCAACTATAAAGTCTTTACCTACCAAGACCTCCAACACTATATCTACATACTCACCGTCGCCTCCAGCACCTGCTCCAGCTCGCGCGCGACCGCCGCCTCGTAGACAGTCTCATGTTTTCAACCTTTTAGAGTTGAAACACAATTACATGTACATGCCTATCACAACCTCCAAACTATACCTACATGCCGCACTCACCGTCGCCTCCAGCGCCTGCTCCAGCTCGCGCGCGACCGCCGCCTCGTACACGGGCACCGTCACCGCCTCCAGCTCCTGCCGCTGCTGCTCCTCGTCGAGCTTCAGCGCGTTGCCGAGCTTGCCGAGCCTCTCCACGGCGCCGTCCTTGAGCTTAGTCCCTTCCAGCAGCGCGCGCGCTTCGGCGCGGTACGCCTCGAGGTGCATCTCGTCGCGCATGACGTCGGTGATGCCGAGCGTCTTCTCCGCGAGCTCGAGGGCGCCGGGGCGCAGCGTGTCGAGGCGCGCCGCGGCGGCGTCGAGCGCCTTCGCGTAGAAGGGGCGCGCGATCGCGAGGCAGCGCGCGTTGACGTCCGCCGCGTCGAGCCCGAAGACCTTCCGAATGCGCCCCATCTCGTACTCGTACGCCTCCTCCGTGTCGCTGACCTCGAACATGCGGTCCGCGAGGAACAGGAACTTGTCGAGCGCGCGGCGTGCGGGGTTGTACTCGTCCGCGAGCTCCTCCTCTGGGGTGAACAGCACGCGCTCCCTGTAGAGCAGCGTGCTGGCTTCGTAGTGCGCGGTGCCGATCTGCTCGCCGTCAAGGCCGAGGGCCTGGCGCAGGTCGCGCAGCTCGCGGATGTCCGCGGCCTTGGTGGCGCTGCCCTTGCACATGGCGAGCAGGAAGCGGCGGTAGACGTCGATCAGGAGGTCGCTGGCCTCGTCCCCCTGGACGCCGTAGGTGGCGAGCACTGCGGTGATGTCGGCGGGGCGGACGTTGGTGAGCCCCTTGCTCTGCAGCAGCTCCGCGACGGCAGCGGGCGCGGCGGCCTTGGACTCATCGCCGAGCTTGCGCTTGGCCAGAGTGCCTGCAAGTCCCGTCACCGCGGCGCCGACAGCCGACACCACCTTGCCCCCCGGAGTAATTAGGAACCCCACGACTGCTGCAGCGGGGATGAGGCCTGTGGAAACCGCTTTGGCGGTGCTGGGGCCCAGCTTGCGCAGCGCCTTGCGAAGCGGATTGCCCTCTGCTTCTGCCTCCAGATCGTCAAATGCATCGCTGCCTTGAGGTTCCACCAGCATGCGCGCCACCTGGGATCTCCTCCTGCCACCAGATGCTGTCTGCTGAACCCCAACAGAGGATCTGCCATCGGCACTAGCGAGGCTGGCCCTTGCTCTGGTAGGAGCAGTGAGCGCTCCTGTGGAGAGAGGCCTGATTACGAACGCGTCCGATGTCTGGGCGATGAGAGCCAAGGCCACTGCCAGGATCAGCACCGGCCGCCTCTTGGCCACGCCGGCTGCCTCCTGCTGGTGCTGAGGCATCTTTGCTGCTCCTGCTGAACGCGGTGCCAGCACGTGGTGCGTGTATGAGTGGAACTGCTACCTCAAGTCCGTGATGGGAAAATGTGAGGGTCTGAGCTTAAATAGGGTGGAGCCTCCCTGAGGCTCTTGAAGTTTCGATAGTTGGCACGTGTGTGTGCGAGCACCAACATCGTGATCAGCAAGGTGGCGCCTCCGATTCTAGTGCGGCTGCTGGTGTTTCTGCTTTTGCTGTCTGCAGCACTCGGGCAGAGCATGAGCATCGCCATCCCCATCAAAGATGCAGCTCCGACAGCCAAGCCCAAAGAGGGAGCATACGCTGGCCCGCTGCAGCCTGTATGGATGGCAGAGGTTATATATGCTGACGCAGCAGCAGCAGCAAAAGGTCCGAAGTGGGAGCCTCTCTGGAAGTCAGATTGTGTGAAGCTGGAGGCAGCCTTGCGAAGCGGGAAACATGAGCTAGTGATCACGGGGGGTGGCGAGAGCCAGATAGATCTGTTCAAGAGGACCCTCAACCCCGTGTTCTGGAAGGGGCCGGAGCGGAGAGTGGTGAGGGGCACGTGGTTCTACAAGTCCTCCAAGGGACACCTGGTGCCATACCAAGAAGAGGACGCTGCCAACCTCGAGGCACTCTTCCAGCGGGCACCCACAGAACTGCAGGTTCGAAAGAAATGCCACATGCAATTTGGCGCACTCTTTGCGAGACTCAGTGATGAAACGCATAATCAGGTTGGCGGAGGGCATTGGACGAGAATCATGACATTACACGAAGGCCCAGGGCGACTTGCAGTGCGTGCTCAGCCTGATTTGTAGCCTCAAGCTTCAAGTTGGGCTTTGGTGGCTTGGTTTTGCTGTGGACTGGCCACTGCGCTTGTTGACAGGGATCCAGAGGCTTTGGCGCTGCACTGCAGCAGTGGTTTTGTCGATGACGCATGCCTAGCAGGACTGACCAGGCAGCAGGAGCACAGAAGCTCTTGCACGGCGGCGCGTACAGCGTGCGGCAGCAGCCACTTGCCTCGTCGGCATAACGCTCATTTGCAAACGACAGGTTTTTGTTACAATTAATCTCATATGTCTGATATCAGCTGTATACCTCCCTTTACTGTGAGTGCAATGAGGTCATGCTGATGATACGTTCTCAGTCTGCTTATTGCAGCTGTAACAGTTACTGCTTCTGTGACATGCTGACTGCATGCAGTAACGCCCTTTGTGTGTGTGCCTCTCTTGTGCACAGCACTCTGAGGAGGTGTCGGTGGGCCTAGCAGACGGCAAGCACAAGGTGAGCACACGCACGGGGTAGGTAGGTACTGTGGTACATCCCTACATAACGTCTAGCACCTTGCCTTTTAGTTCAAGCAGCAGGTTCTGACATCACACTCTTGCGCGGCTGGTGGTTTGTTGCGACAGCGAGCATCATGGCCACATGCGTCAGGTGGCACTTGCTGCAGGTCCGCGTTTGCTGTCAGCAATGCTCAACAATTGAGCACCTGCTGCAGAGGGAGCACTGTAAACATGTCAAAATAGCGAAAGACGTCAACGTATGTCGTTGCACTGAAGCAGCGCTCACCATCAACACTAAACAACAACAGGTCGGCAACGCATATCATGGCACTAAAGTGTGCCAAATCAGGCAATTACACAGCGGCGATTGCTGCCGAACACCGTGAACACCAACACAGCTACAGGCAGTGGCCATGTCAATGCACTGAATCAGTGCTCACACGCCGGTCCCTAGGTGGTCATGCGGCGGTGGTTCACCACGCTAGACTACAGGGTAGGCAGTAACCATTTCAATGCACTGAAGCAGTGCTCACTCGCCGCTGCACAGGTGGTCATGCGGCGGCGCGCAGCCCAGGACCTCGCCTGCAGGCTATCACACGAAGTCGATCGATCGCCTTTGAGCACCACGATCTTCAGCACAGCTAGACTGCAGGCAGTTCAGCAAATTTTCCAATGCGCTGAAGGAGTGCTCACATGCCGATCCGCAGGTGGTCATGCGGCGGCGCGCAGCGCAGGACGTCGCCTGCACGTTATCACACAGAGTAGCCATTCCAATACACTGAAGCAGTGCTCACATGCTGGTCCCTTCGAGCACCGTCAACACCAACACAGCTACACTGATGAAGTGCTCACACGCTGGTCCGCAGGTGGTAATGCGGCGGCGCGCAGCGCAGGACCTCGCCCCCTCCCCCTCCGGCGGCAAGCTCGAAACGGACGGCACGCTGCCAATGGTGGTGACGATCAGCCAGGTGCTCGCAGGGTCGCTGCTGGAGGTGCTGGTGAAGAATCCGCTGATGCAGTCGCGGGAGGTGGTGCGCGTGTATGGGGAATACGCGTGCGCGAGGGAGGAGGAGGCGGAGGGGGGGCGGCTGCTGCCGATCGACAGGGTCCTGTTCATGGTGCACGGCATCGGCGAGGCGGTGTGGAGCCGGCCCGGGGTATGTAAGTATGCAAGTCGCGGTATGTAGGCATGGCATGCAAGTAGTGGCATTCAAACTGCGCGTTGCGCAGTAATTGTTGTACGTACGCGCGTCGTGGCAGTCGTCCCCGCGCCAAGCCCGCTTGTCGTCCCAGCATCAGCGAGGCTGTACATGTAAGCATCCAGATTGCGGCAGTTACCATCATCACATCCGACCCTAGACGAACGCTGCCGCAGCATGCTGCACCCCCCGTTCGGCGAATGACAGCTCACTGACACTGACATCGAAGCGCTCTGCAGCCCTGGCATCCCTGGCATCTCTCAGCCTGCCCTGGTCCACGTGCTGCTGACGCACTGACTGTCAGCAGCAGATTGAGCATCATCTGCTGCTGAGCACTGCTGCAGGCACCACTCAACTAGAATCAGGCCACCAGGCCGCTGACAGCTCATTGGCCCTGTCACTGCAGCGTGTCTGCTGCTGACTGAGCAGTGCCACGGCCAACTTGAAGTTGGATGATCAACTTGAAGTTGACAATGAACCTTCGCACTGATGATGACGCTCACACCCACTGCTGTTGAACGCTGCTGCTGGCGTGGCATCGCTCATTCTGCTCTCTACCACCAGCTCACCGCCCAACTTGCACTCACCCACCGCTTTGATGGCACTAATGGCATGGGGCATTGTCCGCTGCTTACACTGACATTGAGAGCACACTGTGCTGCTATTGCTGAGCGCTGCCGCAGCCATGGCATCGCTCAAGACGCGCTGGGGTGGCTAGACTCTTCTTTCTGAGGGTTATTGACATGAGCACTGTGCATGGTCGATGAGCGTTGCTGCAGACATATCGCTCAACTGACACCCTAACATGTTGTATATATTGCTGAGCGCTGCCGCAGCCATGGCTTGCTCATAAACGCAGTTGAGTGTCTAAACTCCATCTTTCTTAATGACAGGCTGGAAGCGGTGCAGCGGCATTGAGCACTGTGCATGGTTGATGAGCGTTGCTGCAGACACAGCATCGGTCAACTGACACATCATGTATGTTGCCGAGTGCTGCCGCAGCCATGGCATCACTCAAAGACGCGGTGGAGTGGCTAGACTCCTTTTTTCTGAGGGTCAGGCTGGAAGCGGTGCAGCGGCAGGCCGGTGATGCCGCTGCCGCAGAGGCAAAGGCCAAAGGCTTCTCCAAGGAGGCGATCGCGGCTGCCGCGGCTGCCGCAAAGGCTGGCATCAGGCCCACGGGCAGGTATGTATGTACTCTGGTACTTCAAGTTTCACTTCAAGTGTTGTTGCTGGTATGATCCGCAGCGAAGGGCACACCCTTGGGCTTGTGCAAAGAAGCAATCGCAGCCACCGCCGCCGCCGCCATGGCTGGCACAAAGACCATGGGGCAGCCGGTACTTCAAGTGGTACTTGAAGTTGCCATGGTGAAGTCATGCGTGCACTAACGCATCGACACGCGCCGTGTGCGCCGAGTGGCAATGCGGCGCGGCCATCTGTGAGGTATGTAGGTACCTTTGAGGAGCATTCCGAGTCTTGTCGCCGGTTTGTGAGCCTTGCAGTGAGGTGATGCGTCAAGTAGAACAGTGCATCATGCTTCATGAGACACAGCCTTTTGTGCCAGTAGAGCCCGCGCAGCATTTGCTGCCCAGTGCTCAAGTACAGCACAGGCACAGCATCGCTGCCTAATGTGAGAGCATATTTTTGCCAACGGTCCAGCCCAGCTCACAGTTGTTTGATATTTCTTTGTTTACGTGTCTGTTGCACTGTGCATGCCAGGGTGCTGGTGTTGCCCATATACTGGCATGAGAAGGTGCAGCGGAAGGAACTGGACTTGCAGAAAGAGCTGGCGGAGGTACGCTTTTCGATGTGATCAACTGCCACGCTGAGGATTCGATTTCATTTCATGATTCATTGCCATCATTGTGTTTAAAACCACAACAACATGTTCACAAGAACTATTCACTTAGTTTTCATTTTCACTGAATCTGCTGCCATGCTGGACATGCAATTTTATTTCATGGTTCATGGTTATCTTTCTATTTTGAACACTAAGTACAGCATTTTACAACAGCAACTATCCATCCTTACTGCATCTGCAAGATCAGCTGACGGAGTACGCCATTCACGTGTCAACCAGCTTGATCAGCTGCTATGTTGAAGATTCGATTTCATTTCATGATTCATGACCATCTTTGTACTTTGTCAATCCACCTATTTTTCACAGCAGCAACTACTCATTTTACACTTCATCTGCAGAAAGCGCTGGCGGAGGTACACCATTCATGTCCTTGGTATGTATGCTTTCAACTCTGATTTAGTGAGCTCTCCACCGTGATAAGCCCAGAGCTTACTGCCATGCAAACCTCATCTTATTATGTCTCCATGATTTGGGGTTGGGGTTAGGTCACTAACTTTAACCCTGACCGCAAGTTGCGCATGTTTTCAGTGCGGACCTCATTGGCGATGTGCCACCGAACCAGGCCCAGAGCCTCACCGCCTGTCCCTAATCGTAGCCCAAGCCCCAACCCAGGCTCTAACCCTGACCCAACCCCCTTCACTCAGGTGACTCTTCCCACCGTGCCGGCTGTGCGCGCCTTCAGCACGGACGTGATTGGCACTGTGCCATCTCAACATCCAGCACTCACCACCGTGCAATGTAATCAAAACTTCAACACCAAAACTCAACACCGACTCCCCTCCTCCCTCCGCGCAGGTGACTCTCCCCACCGTGCCGGCGGTGCGCGCCTTCCGCACAGTCGTCATCAGCACTGCGCAATCTCAACAATCACAGTGCGCGCCGCCGCGCAATCGCAACCAAAACTTCAACACCAACACGTCAACACCGACGCCCCTCCTTCCGCTCGCAGGTGACTCTCCCCACCGTGCCGGCGGTGCGCGCCTTCAGCACGGATGTGATCGGCGACGTGCTCTTCTACAACGCGCCCGTCTACCAGCGCTCCATCCTGGAGGAGGTGGCGGCGACCATGAACGCGGACTGGCGCGCCGTACTTCAACTTCAACCGGGCCTCGACGAGAAGGCCGTGGGCATCGTCGGGCACAGCCTCGGCAGCGTCATCGGCTTCGACTTGCTGCAGGTGAGCACTGCTTCAACCCGCTGCGCATTGTGCCAGCAGAAGGGTAATGTGAACTGCAAGCAGGGGGTTGCGGCGGCGGTGGGAGGCGCTGGGCCAGTCAGCGGCAGCTTAGGGTTAGGTTAGGGGTTAGGGTAGGGTTAGTATTAGGGTTAGGGGTAGTGGCACGCACTTGCAGGAGCGGTGGCGACGATTACAAAGGTAGAGAGGAGAGTTTCAACTGCCCCATGCTCTAAACAATGAGCCGTCAAAACGCAAGTGAGGTTCACTGCACTGGGTGCAGGTTCACTGCACTGGGTGCTTGCTTGCGGGTGAGCGCCCGCTTTGGTCCTAACCCTAACCCCTAACCCTAACCCTAGCCTAAACCATGAAGCGTCTGTTGGCGCCATCGCTGCGGGCCGCAGAAGGTACGTGAAATACAGTGCTGCACTGTGGCACTAATGGCACGTGCTGACTGCTTGTAAACGTGGTGGTCACGGAGCTTCTGCCGAGTTCAATCAGCTGAACTTGAATGGCGCCCCTCGAAACCTGTAGGCTTTGACACAAAAACACATTTTTTCTCACCTGTTACCTGTTTTTTGTTTCCTGGACGCTGCTGCAGGCGCAGAGCGGCGATGGAGCGCTGCTGCTGGGGCGCGCCAACATGGACATGGAGGTCAAGGTGCCCAGGTGCGCACAGCTGCCGTCGCCGCTGCGAGCTTGCGTTTGCGCGTGGCTGCTGTGATGCTCATCTTAAAGCTGGCGTAGTTGCTGAGAACATGCTCATGGAGGTCAAAGTGCCCAGGTGCGCGCCGCCGCCATCGCCGCCGCTGCGATTTGCACGCGTTGCTGTTGTGACGCTCGTTGTAACCCTGGCGTACTGGCTGAGAGCACGCTCATGGATCTTTTGATTCGTTCCACTAAGTACCAAACCTACGCATACCTTACTGCCCCGTCCTTGTGCCCCCCTTGCAGGCTGGACTTTGCCCCCTCCCTCTTCGTGGGCTGCGGGTCCCCCCTGGGCATGTACCTCACCATCCGCGGCGACAAGAAGTCTCCCAACTTCAAGTTGCCCACCTGCGACCGCTACGTCAACGTCTTCCACCCCGCCGACCCGGTCGCGTTTCGCGTTGAGCCGCGCTTCGACTCGCGCCTCGCGCTGCTGGAGCCCGCCATCGTGCCGCACCAGGGCGGTTACAGGTGAGTTGAAGTTGAAGTTGGTAGTTGGTTGAAGTGGCGGCTTCGACTCGCGCCTCGCGCTGCTGGAGCCCGCCATCGTGATGCACCAGGGCGGTTACAGGTGAATTGAAGTTGAACTTGGTGGTGAGTCGGAGTGCCGGTTTCAGGGGGCCATTCGTGCCGCACCAGGGCGGTTACAGGTGACTTGAAGTTCAACTTGGTGGTGAGTCGGAGTGCCGGTTTCAGGGGGCCATTCGTGCCGCACCAGGGCGGTTACAGGTGATGTTGAAGTTGAAGTTTGGCGACGCGTCGCAGCCGCGGTTTTGGGGAGGTCGTGTGAGGACGTGCAGGTGCTGCAGAACCCCCTGGAAGACTGTTGCACTGCGACGCCGGAGCCGCAGCTGCTCTGCTGCCTTTGCCGCTGCGGCAGCCGTAATGCGTGGCGTGACTGCGCATCGTCGCTCTGCACACTGCTGATGGAGGCTGAGCTCGCAGCACGGGGCGCAATAAGTTGAAATTGAAGTTGGTGATGAGTTGTGAAGTGCGGTTTGGGGGGTCTGTGCACCTGATTGAGGCTGAGCTCTCAGCATGAGGCGCAAGGCAAGGCCTGGTGATGGAGGTTCACGGAAATGTAGGAGTGCTGTTGGCTGCTTCTTTAAGGATGCTGTTGTCATCAGGCTCCACGTCATTGGCACCTTGCTGGATTCTTAATGAAAACAAATCAAAAGATCGTAGAGCTCTAGGTGACAAGGGATGGTTAGCCGCAAGTGCCTTCCACCAGTAACCGTGGACACCGCTGCTGCAGCAATTGGCCACGAGTCAAACAATACCACCGTATCCACCAGTCAAAATGACTTTTGTGTGCAAGCTTTTAGCGTTCGAGGCATGGGTGTTCAGTATTGGAAAGGTCTCACGTGTTCGGTAGGCCAGCTCATGTTGCACTTCAGTATCTACTCTTCCTCACTATATTTACACACACACACACACTCACACAAACACACACACACACACACACGTTTTCACAAACGCGTCTGTGCAAACTCGCAGAATCCACCTCCAGATGAAAAGACTTCAGAAGGACGTCACCTCCAACGTGCGCAGCACCGCGCGCTGGTGGAGCGATGCCATCACGCGTAGTTCAACATCTACTTCAACATCTACTTTCATTCACTATTCACACACGCGTACACACACCGAGACTTGCACACACACACACGCACACACACACTCACACTTCCACACATGTATTTTTGGCAATCGCACAGAATCCACTTCCAGATGAAGAGACTCCAGAGAGACATCACGTCGAACGTTTGCATCACCGCGCGCTGGTGGACCGATGCCATCGTGCGCACTTCAACATTAACTTCAACATCTTCTTTCATGCACTCTTCACGCACACGCACACACACAGAGACTTGCACACAAACACACACTCCCACACATTGCACCAACATTTGCAAACTCGCAGAATCCACTTCCAGATGAAGCGGCTCCAGAACGACGTCACGTCCAACGTGCGCAGCACCGCGCGCTGGTGGACCAATGCCATTGCGCACTTCAACATCTCACTTCAACGTCTACTTTCATTCACTAGTCACACACACGCACACGCACGTGTACTTGCAAACTGGCCCTCCCGCACAGGATCCACTTCCAGATGAAGCGCCTACAGAAAGACGTCACGTCCAACGTGCGCAACACCGCGCGCTGGTGGACGGATGCCATCGCGCGCACGCTGCAGACCGTAGGGCCCGCCGCCCAAACCTCCGCAGCATCATCCGCAGCTCGCGCCTTGGAGGCAGCCGCAGCTCTCCCCGCGGAACTCGCTTCCGCAGAACAGTCCCAGATCACGCAGCGGCTCGAGGAACTGTCCGTGGAAGCTTCCTCTGGTGCGGCGCCGCTAGGCGGGGAGGGCAAATTGGTGGTTGCTGCGCAGCAGACTGTTACGACGCTGAGCAGGGTGTCTGACCAGACTCCGGAGGAGCTGGAGGCGGAGTTGGAGGCGGTGGCGCGGCAGCTCAAGGTCAACCAGGGCGCGCGGGTGAGTATGCATGTCCATGTATGTATCGCATGTATGTATGTATGTATGTGTTTATGTATGTATATGTCGCATGTCTGTATCCGTCGCCATGGCCAGTTGACAGTGGGGCCCGCATTGCGATTCGTGTGGTAGTGCGCTGCTGCGTTCTTCGTGGCGCGACAGCTCAAGGTCAACCAGGGCGCGCGGGTATGTATGTATGCTGGTGTATGTATACATGTATGACGGGGTGTGTGGGTTGTGAGGGGGGGGGGAGGTATGCATGTGTATATATATCCGCCACCATGTCCAGTTGAGAACAGCGCCCGCAGGTAAGCATCATGAAGGAAACTGCAGCCACAGTATTCAACACACCTTGCCCACGGGCGATGCAGACAAATAGGGTCAGGTCGCGGCCCTATCCTAAACCTAGCCCTGACTGTAAAGTGACCCCAACACCACTGGATGAGTGTGTTTGCATACCATACCCGACAAGCTGGATAGGCAGGTAGTGGCAGCTCGATGCTCATTATACCCCAAAGCTGAAAGCTCGTCTTGACCCGATGTCCAAGGCCCTAGCCCTCTGCGCTGTGTGTGGCAGTGTATGGTTCCAAAAGAACACATTGCGGTATGAGAGGCTACCCGTTCTACAGCAGCACTTCAACTTGCAGTCATGCCAACGTAAGATACTGTATCGATTTCTCCTCACCCTTCGGCGCACAGGTGGACTATCAGCTTCAGGACAGCCCTCTGCAGTCTGCCAAAACTGGCTTTATAATAGCACGCAGCAAGCATCTACCCTTGAACCTCTGCAAATTATCGCACAAATACTTTGTGTCTCCTCAACAAAGGCACAAAACTGCACGTCGCTGACAGTGAACAAGTCATATGTATACACCAAGCAATGAGTCAGTCACACTGGTGTATCTGTTTGTTGCTCCGACGCACAGGTGGACTATCAGCTCCAAGACAGCCCGCTACAGTCTGCCAATCAGTACCTGGCTGCCATCTCCAGCCACGCCTCCTACCTCTTTGACGAAGACTTTGCGGGCTTTGTGCTGGCAAGTTCAACTACTTGAAACACTACTGTAAAACTGCTTGGTACTCGTGTACTCCGGACTCCAAGTTCAGGTTATCAATTCACTTTGAAGTGAGTTCAATCACTTGCGCACTGCCGCAAAACTGCATGCTGTTCATGTGCTCTGGACTCCTTAGTTGATGTTATGAATCCACTTGAGGTGAGTTCAAGCACTTGCACACTTCCGCAAAAGTGCATGGTATTCGTGTGCTCTGGACCCAAAGTTCATGTTGTGAATCCGCTTGAGGTGTGAAGTACATTAATATTGTGACACATGTGAAGACAAGAACCACCCAACTTGAGCTCTTCAGTGCATGCAGATACGTCTCCATTGCACAACGCTTTACTAGGAAGGGCTCTCCGATCTGCGTACTGCGCAGTTCAGCTACTTCGACAGGCGCCATCGCCATTCCATTACATGCGCGAAGGCAGCAGCAATGCAAGTGATACCGTATCTCTGCGGCATCCATGGGGACTGGCATTGTTCATCGCTAAATCTTCATGAACTGGCACTGTGCATAGACTGGCTTGATGCCAACATCGGTGCATTTTTGACATTGTTCATAACCGCTCGCCAATGTGCTTGAGACACTTTGTCGCAAGTACATGCAACGACCACCGGTATTGGTGGAAGGCATTCAATTTGATGGCTAACCACACCTTGTCACCTAGAGCTCTACAATCTTCTGTGTCGTTTCGACGTGAAGATTGTGGTAGCAAGCTAAGCCCTAACCCTAACCCTAACCCTAACCCTGGCAAAGCTGACATCGATCGCGCCCTGAGCGATAATGCCCCAAGCGATAATGTCCAAAGGTACATGTTCCACCTCCGTGCTTGCAACAACCATTTCAGTTGCGCATCACCTGCCCGTCTTGACTGCAGAGGTGATGTTGTGTCAGCTGCCACTGCATGTTGCATAGCATGCCCCTTGCGGATAGGCTTCTAGAAAGCATGAATCAACCGATTGCTGCCTCAGCAATGTGGATGACCAACCATCCTCGGATACAGAAAGTCTTGTACTTCAGAAGTGCTTGATGACCTTGCAGAGCGAAGCAGTATGCCAGCCGTCAGCGCGCTTAAAAATTTGTTCTTTGTGCATTTGTGCATGCCCAATAGAGGTGCACTCTGTCACCAAATGACATTTCGCTTGCACGCTGCCGCTTTTGCTGCTACTGCTGCCAGGAGCTTTTGTTCAAAGAAACGGAGTAGTGACGTTCACAGCACGCGATCAAGATCCGCTCGCCCGCCAGTGTCAGTAAGTGTACATGGGAGGACTCTGGTCGATCGATCAAACAGCAACAGCAACGTTACAGTTCGAAGGCCAGGATGAGCGCTGCTGTTGAGCGCTGCTGCCTGCGCGCAATTTTGACACACTGCAAGAGTTCAACTGTAACAGCACTGGCAGAGCCGTGCGCTCAATATTTGCAGCTCTGGAGGCTCGTTATCGCACACATCACACACATGGGACATGCACGCAACACTACACCTGGGGCATATGCAATAGCTGCTTGTCACAACGTGCGTGATGGCTGTCGAAAGCAGCCGGCTTCCCACAATAGGATCCGCTCTCGGTGCTGGTGCACTTGATGCTAGCTCGCTCTGAGCCCTGCTCTTGCACCATATGATGCCAGTGTCCGGCAGCTAGCTGCAGGTGTTGCAGGCTTGCTCTTGAGCATTGCTATTGCGTGCAGACAATGCAACTGTGCGGCAGCAGCGGTGTCCATCGTGTCCCTCTTCTTGTGCTGCCACTTGCCGGCTGCCTCTTTGATGCCGATTTTGATTATGATCAGTCAAGTGGTTTGAAGCATGTGTTCCAATACGCTTGAAGCATCATGCGTTGACTCTGTGCATTACAGACTGCCTCTTACAATTGTAACAACACAACAGCGCGCACCATGACTTTTTAGAAAAAGAGGGCTCGCGCCCTTGAAGGTCCTTTTGCCTACAGTGCATGCAAGTGATTAGCAGTGAAAAATGAATGCCAATCGGAATCAAACCAGTGAACAGATCTTCAGTCTTACGCGCTCTGTGGGCAATTTCGCAATTTCGTGTACCCTGCTAATAGGGTTTGATGAGACACAGTGGGAGCGTCACCTGCCTGCATGCTCACTGTTGCCGGCCAGTGGGCCTCCTGTGGGCCGAGAGGCCCTGTGCTTCAACATTTGAGGAGTCTGAGGCCTACGACGACCACCACTGCCCACCACCACCCCAAACCCGACGATCGGAACAACCATCGTCGAATAGCACCCAAAACAATCCGGGTGGAGTGGACAGCAGAGCAGTGGCTGACGACAGGAAGGACAGAGCAGAGAACAAGAGTTTAAGCCTCGCTTTCATCCCTAGCCACCTGCTTGTGCACAGTCAGTGCAAGTGGAACACATACAAGCGCTGCTAGTAGGAATCAACTCACTGCAGGCAGCGAGCGTATCACGGCAGCGCACACACCTGATCCTCATCACATCATCAGGCTCCAACATCTCTGGCTGCGCAGGGGGCCGTCGGATCCAAGCGACTGGGGGATGTCACGATCACATAGGGCTGCGCAGAGGACCGACGCTGAACCGATTCACAGACGATAAGAGCAAGATGCGACAGCAGCAGAAAGCTGAGAGTTACGGTTCACACCTGGCAATACATCTAGCAGGGCACCGGTCCAAGTTGCTGAGGAATATCAAGCACAGCGCTAAATGGAAGCGCTCTCGAGCACGGAGCAGGCATGGCTCACGATGGTGCTGATCATTTGTTGAGCACGAAGCGCTGCGGTGACAGCAAACATGGCGTTGTTGTGCCATTTCACAATGGAGTTGGCTCTGGGGGGGGGGGCGGGGGGGGGGAGGACTCCACCGTCAACAGATCCAGGTCAAGGCAGCTCGGTTGGCGGGCGGCGCTGCTGTCGCGGCGCACGCCTACGCTCTTTGGCGGGCGGCGTCGGCCTGGCGGCGTGCGCCTACGCTCTTTGGCAGACGGTGCTGCACTTAGCGGCGTGCGCCTACGCTCACTTGGCGGGCGGCGCGCT
This sequence comes from Tribonema minus, assembly GCA_017506865.1. Taxonomy (NCBI): domain Eukaryota; class Xanthophyceae; order Tribonematales; family Tribonemataceae; genus Tribonema; species Tribonema minus. The sequence goes on along the minus strand of JAFCMP010000538.1, from coordinate 299,495 downwards.
CCTTTGGCAGACGGTGCTGCAGCTTGCGGCGTGCGCCTACGTTCTTTTGGCGGGCCGCGGTGCGCTGGCGGCGCGTGCCGTTGACATACTTGACGCACGACGTGCTAGTGATCAAGGGAATGATTTTTGACGGCGGGCGTCGCTCGCAACTGAAACCCTTGTCTAATCAGGGCAAGCTGCGGTGAATGCTGCAGGGTGTAGACGGCAATGGTGTTGTACTTCGAAGTACTTGACGCACGACGCACTAATGAACAACAACTGCTTTGCAAGACACCAGGCATGTCAAGGATGTATCGACCATCACAAAATCAGGCCTTTGTAACCAATGTCATCAAGCATACCTATGACACACAAGGTACATCATGGTAGCCAGCCGCCGCGACCATGACTTTGCTATAGCTGGGTACTTGCATATTGAGATGACATGCCATGCAGGGCCACAAGCAACACGTCAACTGACACGCAACCGTAGACGTCAGTGGTACCCTACGGTGTATTACTCCATACAGACGTGAGCACTCCTATGAAGGGGCTTGGTCTGCTGTCACAGCTGCAAGTTTTCGCTTCTCTCCAACGCATTCCACGACTGTACCAGACACAACTTCAGGTTTTGCTGCATCATTTGAAGCTGAAGCATCAGCGTGCTCCGCATCTGTTGTCGCGCCGCCGCCGCCGCCACCTTTGATTGAAGCGTCGGTATGCTGCACATCTGTCGCCGCACCACTCCCGCCGCCGCCGCCGCTGCCGCCGCCGCCGCGGACTGCCGACTCTGCAGGCGTCGGTTTGCGCTGACGGAAGTTGGACGTGTCAACGCCCCCCGTGTCGCTGTAGTTCTTGGGGAACTTGGACATGTAGTCCAACCACGCGCAGAACTGCAGGTGCGCAGCTTCACCGTCTACGATATGCGATACGATACGGTCGCGCATCGCGGTGACGCGCGCCGCGGCGGCGCTGCCCTCGCGACACTTGAGGCTCGTTGCGTCGGCAGCGCCGTAGCGCTCTTCGTACATGCTGAAGAAGAGCTTGTCGAGAAAGAGGCCTTTGCTGGGGGCGAGACCCAGGATCATGTGCGCCTGCGTGAGGGAGCGTTGCATGTCCTGGAGGTGCATCCAGGGGGGGGGGGGGGAGCAGCGCATACTTAAGTATCAATAATCAATACTACTCCAATGCAGTGGCATGGTCCTGGGAGTGCATCCCGGGGGGGGGGAGGAGGGGGGGGAAGAGCGAGCGCATACATAAGTATCAATGCTACTCCAACACTGATACTTCAACTGAACCAGTGCAACTTCACATTTGCAGCTCTACCCCAACGGCCCTAGCTGGCCAAAGATTGGCGAGTGGTTACACTACTCTCCCGTGAAATCTCACACGGAACCCAAACGCCTCCCTTCAAACGTGCACTCTGGAGCTCACACACCATATGCACCATCGGTCGCCAGCTTCACAACACACGACGTCCTTCGCGAAGTCAATTCAAGGTGACGCTGCTAGCTACAAGACACACATGTCATGCACCGTCAGGACGGATGCTCAAACCGCGTCCATCAGTGCCACAGTGAGCGTTGACCAAGCGTCAGCAAGTACTTCTTTTCTTGTACCCGCACAGAACAAACAACCCAACACCTCCAGCATGGGGCTACGGCGCCACATCCGAAAACTTCAGAGGCGTGACTCTCCGCCTCAACTGTACTGCTGTTACATACGCACCACACACAATCCAACACCCCATGCCTCCACGTGGCCACGTGTGGTCACACCACCACGATTTCAAGTTCAAGTCGTGACGCCCCACCTCAACGGACACCTGCGCGTGCACCACATCCAAACACGCACTATAATTTTGAAGTTTAAGGTGTGCTGCCCCGCCTCAACGGACGCCTGCGCACGTACCATATCCGCACGCACTACAACTTTGAAGTTCAAGGTGTGACTCCCCACCTCAACGGTCGCCTGCGCGCGCACCACGTCCATTGACATTGATATATATTTGTAACATTTTGGCTGTGTACACTCACACTACAACTTTGAAGTTCAACGTGTGACTCCCCCACCTCAACCGACGCCTGCGCGCGCACCACGTCCACCGCCGTCGCCACCATCTTCCGAATCTGGTGCAGCATGAAGCTCTGCCCCTCGACCGACAGCAGCACCCACTCCACCCCCCCCCTCACAAAGGGCTCCCCCGCGGTGAAGCTCCGCATGACGCGGGAGCAGCTCGGGTCCGTGGCGGCGCGCCTGTGAGGGGATGTAGGTATGCAAGGGTGGTGGGTATGGTTATGCTGTGCGTATAAGGGTAGGTAGGGTATGGGTATGCCATGTATGTAAGGGTAATAAGGTAATCGGTTGTGAAGGTATTTGTGAAAGGGTGGGTATGGGTATGCTGTGTATATGAGGGTAGGTAGGGTATTGGTTCGTATGTGAGGGCATGTACGTACGTAAACGAGGTGACTAATACTTCTAGGATAATTGGGCCAGGCACGACCGTGAGGGCATGTACATGCAGGACCCGGCTGTAAGTGTGTGTTTAAGTACCATAGCATGCCATCCCAATATGACTGTGTGGGTGCACATGAGTTCTGAGTCGTAGCCGCCAGCTGCGAGCGCGGTGACGGCGGATGCAGTGCTCAACCGATGCTTGACAGAGCGCCAACTGGTAGACTAGGCAACACCATGTGTCCGTAGACTTGACATACTGTGCCAGCAGCGCATACATACGATAGTGCATGGATGCAGTGCTCAATCGTTGACAGCGCGCAGACTAGGCAATACCATGTGTCTGCAAACTTGGTATACCGTGCCAGCAGCCTATACATACGGTAGTGCATTTGTGAAGGCATCACTATAGATATATATATGTATAGCCCTCATGCTGCGAGCGCCGGCACAAAACCAGCTTCCACCAGTGCCCAGCAAGCCCCTCAATGAAATTTGGCAGAAATTCATTATCCACGCTATATCAAATGGCGATGAAAGCAGCAATGATCGCTGGATAGTAGTTATTTTGCAATTTTTCAAGTAAACAAATGGGCCGGAAAAAATATGCTCCCTCTCTCTCACCTGATGGTGTAGTTGTGATAGTTCTTGGTTCCGCGGAACAGCGCCAGGACCTCGCGCAGCCGCGCCAGCTTCTCGGGCGTGATCCTGAACGTTCTCAGCTTCTCCGCCACGCGCGCAATCACTGCTGGGCTGCTCAGCCAACGCTTTTCCTCCCCCTCCGGACCCCCTTCCCCTTCCCCTTCCCCCGCCCCCTCCCTCTCCCCCTCGTCCCCTTCGTCTCCGCTGCTGTCGCCATCGGGGGCGCCGCCGCTGCCTTGTTGCGGTTGCTCAGCAGCAGAGTCTGCGGCGGGCGCGCTGCTCTCAGCTGCTGCCGCTGTTGCTGCTGTCGCATTTGTACCGGCCCCATTGCCGTGGCCGTGCTCTGGCAGCCCTGATTTGTCTGCACCATTTCCATGGCTGCTCCCTGGCAGTGCTGATTGGTCTGCTGAGGCTGCTGTGACTTCCATCGGGGCGGCTGCATCAGTTGAAGTTGAAGTTGCTGCTGCTGCTGCTGGGTTCTCTGCCGGTTCGACAACTGCCATCGGGGCGGCTGCACTAGTTGAAGTTGCTGCAGCTGCTGCTGCTGCAACATCGACATTGTCACCAGCGCTGCGCGGTTGTGAGGCTTCCCAGGCCTTGGCCTCTGCAAGCAGACCGTCAATGTACTCTGGAGCGGCCAGTGTGCACGTCGGCAGTAGGTAGGCATAGCGTCGCCCCGTGCACGCGTTCTTCGCGTTGAAGCTGCAGGTGAGAGTGCAGCAGAAGCAGCAGTTGCGACCAGGGTGGCGCGCCAGACGAATCCAATGTGTTTCACAGCAGATGAAATAACTGCAATATCTTGTGATGCCCATTCGGCGTCTTTGACAAAGCGATGAGCATGGGTGTCAAGTTGAAGCAAAAACCGAGGCTTGGTGCTGCATGTAAGGAGAAAACGTGCAGGCGAAGAGACAGACGCTTTGCATCAGTTCAGATACTGCCACCATATACTCGCTGACAGCTCGCAGCACGTGCGGCTGCAACATACTAGCCTGGGCGTGTGGACACCGAACGTTGAAGTTGAACATGTGCACCGGCCTAGTGGAGCTTTCACGTTCCCCAAACGCAGTCTTGACCAGCCATCACACTCATTGCCACAGAACCATACCTACAACGCTATTGAAGCACATGCCCATCAAGTACATGAAGTTCACGCGCCGCCTGCGCTCACCCGCCGGTCACGCGCGCCACCTTGAGCACGCGAATCGCATCCGGGAGGTGCGCATTCACGCCCGTGCGAATCGCCTCATGCTGCGCCGCCTCGTCCTCCGCCTCCCCCCCCGCCTGCACCCCCTTCCGCGACTCCCCCTTTTCCCCCTCCTGAGCCGTGCCCTCTTGCTGAGCATCGCTGCCTGCTGCTGCTGCGGATGCATCCGGCGGCGCATCTACGGCAATCTTGAGGGCGACGACGTTGGACACCGCGTGCACGCCGCCGTCCGTGCGCGCGGCTCTGCAGCAGCCGTGCACAAGAGAGCGCAGCGCGCATTGAGTTGATTATTGTGTCTGTGGAAGTGTGCGAACTGAAGTACTTCGAAGTACGTGTGATGGGAGCATACGTGTGCGCGGCTCTGCAAGGTGCACGAGAGAGCGCCAAATGGGTCAATTGATGTGTCTCTGGAAGTGTGTGAAGTGAAGTACGTGTGATGTGAGCATATGTGCTGTGGCTCTGCAGAGCTGTGCACGAAAGATCGCGCAGTGAGAGAGTCTGTGTGTCGATATGTATGGGATGAAGTACGTGTGTGATAGAAGCATAGGTGTACTTGACAACATGGCGCAATGAGATGGTCCATGTGTCGAGGGGTGCGGATTGGAGTACACGTGCAATGGGAACATTAGTGTTGTATACGCCAAGGGCGTCCGCCCCTCAAGCGGACGTGAAATGAAGTACATGTGCCTGATTTGAAGTACATGTGCTTTCGCTTGAGGTGCCGCCACGTATGTTCGTGCTGTGTCGGCGCAAACTCTATGCATACATACATACCCAAGGATGTTGCGCGGCTGAGTCCGCCGTTACGCCAACAGCATGGCTGCGCTGAACGCTCAGTAGAGCGTGAGCGAGCCAAACATGAGTTGAGCTGTGACAGCTGCCTGAGATTGATGAGCATGTTGAGTTCGATGCCAGGACACAAAGGGGAGTGCAGCAATGGTGATGTGTGCTGTTTGACAATGGCTGACAAGAGCTCAGACAGCCACCACGAACGATAGCCTGCTCTCACATTGCTGCAGCTGTACTTTTGTGTGCGGTCACTACATGTACCTGTGCAATGAGCTATACCACACATCATACATTAGTACGTGACCTAGAGAAGGTGATTTCTTGCGGTGCAGCTGCCCACCGACAACATCCATATCAGCGTGACAAGTCAAACTACAAGCATAGCCTCTGACACAGTTGCACCATCATATGTACCAAATGGTGTGCCAGAACTTCAGTAGGACACAATGCTGCAGACTGACGAGATGTTCCCCATATGGTGCATATTAGCGTGCTGAAGAGCTGTTGCGCAGCATTAGAAGGTTGGACTTCAAAACTGTCTTGGATGAGCATGGCAAGATGAAACACAAAGTAAAGCGATGATGACGCGTATTTGCAGTGAATCTGCCAGCCACAATATATGACAAGTCCTCGCCAACTTAATCAACAAAGCTGCTTCACAGTATACTGAAGCCACTCCAACAGTCGTCATACCTGGTCCAGCCAATCTTTTGCAAGTAGCCGAAGTTGGCATTGCTGATGCCACCCCAAAGGTACAGGGCTTTCTCCAGCTCTGCCTCCACCGTGAGCGCGCCATTGTTGAGCTGCATGCCCCGCATGCCCGTGCCGCAGTAGCCGATGACGAGGCCCACTTTCCTCTTCGCTTTCTTGCCCTGAGGAGTACCATCCGCGGCCTGCAGCTGCGCCAGCGGCTCAGGGTCGAGCAAAGATCTCAACTCCCCTGCAAAGGACCCCGGGTGAGGCTTCGCCCATTCCTGCTTCCTGTGGTCCCTGGGAGTATCCACTGGATCGTGGGCCTCGCGGCTGTGGGCATCTTTCTTGTCTTTCTTGCTCGACCACTGATATCGACCCTTGCCGGGAGGGCCGCGACCGTTGCCTCGTGGCTTGCCCATCTTGCCTATCTTGCCACCCTCACAGTTGGTAAATTGCAAGACAGAGCCAACGAGAGTTCAACAACTTGAAGTTGAAGCCCCTTTGAAATGGCAACGATCCTTTGCTGTTCTTTTTTCACCATTGCTACATATATAGCAAAGTATGGCGGATGATGATGGCGACTGCGGAAATGACCAAGCCCAACCTGCCGAGAGCACTGCTGGCAGATCAATTGTACCAAATATGTTCATGTGACCAACCTCAAGTTCAGAGATGCATGCACTAAGCACAAAGGCGGTACAGCACCAAGCACGGGCATTGCTATGCTCATGACCAGAAATTCATACACTAGGGCTAAAAACCCTGCGCCGACCCCATATAGTTTCACGGGCCGGGGGCCTGCCGATTCGTAGTGTAGCCGCTACTGTAGTTCTGCTGACGAATGCCCAACCCCTACATAACAGTAAAGCTACATAACAGTAAAGGTCCTGTCTGCTGAAATTGGAAAGAATAATGATGGCGAGGCTCTGCTGGCAATAATCATCTGTATTTTATTGATTGACTTGTCAATTGCCCCTCTTTCAAAGTTGGTGTGACATCGTATATTGCAGTTCTGCACACCTGTCACTGCATGCAGCATGTGTGTCTGATGAAAGAGGCCGCGAGAACACAGAGATGAGCCAGGACCGCAGATACAGAATCTGTGAACATGACCGGCAAGGCTATAGCTTATTGCAGCATGCCGCGGTGCAACGGCGCCGGCATCCGCCAACATGAGTACAGTACGCTTGCAAGGATTGCAGCGGCGTTGGCGTCTGCAAATATGGCCGGCAATGATTTACATGCAACTCAAGTGCCAGGAGTGTGGAACAACTCAAGTGCCAGGAGTGTGGCGGCGCCGGCACCTGCCAATATGGCGGCAACGCTATTATTGCAAGGCGTGCCGCGACATCCACAAGGCTTAGCGCTGTTGCTCAAGCGTTTGACAGGCGCCGCCGCACTCGGCCATGACAGGCGATGCCGGCGCAGCTGCACTCCTTGCAAAGATAGCGTTGCCGGCCATGGTGGGATATGCCAGCTCTGCTGCACGCCTTGTAAGGATTGCCGGCCATGTTGGCATACTATGCAGCTGCGGTGCTGGCCCATCTCGATGTCCCCCAGCGCAGCTATCTGTGTCGGACGCTGGTGCAGCGACCGTACAGAACGGAGAGCCGTTGTGAAGAAAGTGAAGATGGTCCGCTCATGACCCGCCCCCCCAGCGGGCGGCACGCAATGAACTACATGCGGGCGGAGCAACAGAAATTGACCGCAAAAGCTGGCAGACTAACAACATGCAGTGCAACAATCAGCACAACGCCCTTACTGGCGCGCATTGCCAGCTGCAGTAGCCGGCACGATGCTGATCGTGCTGTGATTATACCATTTGTTGCTGGCGCGCAATGCCAGCTGCAGGAGCTGGCAAGATGTTGATTCTTGCGCTTTGTGATGCCTTTCGCTGGCAGAAATCTGGGTTACTGTAACTAATCTTCATCAACATGTTGTTTTTGCACAGCAAATCACCGAGCGTCTCGACTGTGATTTTGTAGGAGGGCCAGCAAACAAAGCACTGTGCTGGTGGAGATACAGTAACTCCGGTAACGAAGCAATAGTTGACGTCACCATCGGCGAGCCTTACAAGCGGACGTTGTCGTCCAAGGAGGAGAATCTGATGCCCTCATCGATTTGTGTCTTTGAATTTGAAGGCTGCAGTCATTGCAAACTGTCGGCCTGCATATGCATACGTGCTGCATCCGAAGCCCACCCAATAATGATCAAGCTCACTCACGTGGCCTGGGGTGGATCCTCTATCCTTTAGCGCGCAGAGCCCAGCAAGATGCCTCCATCGGGAAAACACCGATCACCCAGGCTGCTGCCAGCGAATCAGTAGCTCAGACGCTCACATACAGGTGCCAGGCAGCCAGTAGGCAGCCAATATATTCGGGCGGCGCCCGCGGTAGTAAGCGGTATGACAAAAACCACTACAACCTTTCTTCCGCCCAGGTGACGTGCCGGATAGTTTGCCGGACGGTGTGCAGCAGGCACGCGAAACAGGCACGTTGCGGCGGCGTGCCAGTCACTCACGGCTTTGTCCTAAGCGCAAGGCACGGGCACGGGCTTCGTACAGGCACAGTCACAAAACTTCACGGCGTGTGCAAGGTCAAGTCTGCGTTTTCCCAGCACACACAAACTTCTATTCCATTCTATGAGCAAACGAGGGCAGCAGCATTGACGGAGGTACGAAGCCAAGGCCCTGCTGCCTTGGCGCCGGGTATGGGCGCCATATTTTCCAGTGTGTCAAGCAGCAAGTGGAGCGATGGTGGGGTGGTCCAGCAGCAGCCACACCCACCTCCTCAAACGCCGCTTTTGGCTCTCGTCGCCGTCGTAAAAGAGGTCGTGGCGAATGCTTACGTGCACCAGATAGAGGGCGTCCGCATCCCCTGTGTCCGAGACGCAGATATCGCCGCCGTCACGCGTGCCCTGGAAGCCATCACCGCAGAGGACCTCGGATTGAAGCCGATGGGCCACATGATGGTGGTGCCTCGCACGCTGCACTCATCTACCGACATCCGGTACCTCCACGTCACGGAGCGGGAAGACCAGTACTCGATCGGCATATTCCTCCTGCCCCCCGGGGCGGAGATGCCTCTGCACGACCACCCTTACATGCACGTCCTGTCCCAACTGCTTTACGGAGGGATGACCCTGACGGCGATGGACTGGGTCGGGGACCCAGCGGAGCGGCGAGCGAAGGTAACACAGCACCTCGAAATAGAGGCTCCCTACTCCATGAAGCTGACGCCGGAGCAGTACAACCTTCACGAGATGCGTGCAGGGCCGGAGGGCTGCGCGTTCTTGGACGTTCTGGTGCCTCCTTACAAGGAGGACACCTCGAGTCGGGACTGCACCTATTACGAGATTGCAGAGGGGGAGGCGGAGAGAGAGGCGGCGGACGGCGGCAGCAGCTGCGGAGGCGGCGGCGGCAGCGGCGGCGGCAGCGGCGGCAGCGGCGGCGAAGACAGCAGCGTACTCCTCATTCCTTGTGACCCGCCACAATCGTTCCATGTCATACACGGCACGCTAGGTGCTGGTCTTCAGATCCAGTGACACACACACAGCTCGGGACTATGCAGACTACAGCCGCGCTAGCCTATGCAGATTTCATGTCATAGGCGGCCAGACAGCGCGAGCAGCTGCATATTTGTGTGCTGTATAGCGTGTAGTGTACATATGCCTACGTGATCACATGCACACCAGTAGTGGAACGCTGGTGCGTCGAGGAGCATCAGACAGAACGCCTCACCCGTCCCGTGATTGTGGTTTCTGTCTTCGCACGCAACTGGCCGCAGCGCAGCCCTCTTGGCGCTCGTCATTTCGCTAGGTTCAGCGGGTTTAAACCAACGATGCGCACAACGGCATCCGCTTGGTTTTGTGTTGTATCTTTTGTGCCTATTCTGACTCTGATGTTGTGTAGCGGCACCCTATGCTGATACACAGAGGCATGTGTTTTTGGTGCTGCGTTGAGCCTGCATGGCAAATTGTACTGTTTCTGGCTGCTACTCTTGCCTTGTTAGTGGCCCGCCAGCCATCAGCCTAGCATGTTCCTTTGCTTAGCAGGATGTTGTTTTTTGCATGCACGCACACTGCGGGGCCGATGCGCAAGTGGTATGTATGGTGTCTGCAGCTCTGCAGCACATGGCGATAAAGATGGGCTCGATGAGCCTGGTGCTGCCTGAAGGGCAGCACACGAAAAACAAACTGCCCCAAGACTTGCACTGCTTGGTAAGGGCCTCATGCGTACGCGTCCCTGCTGACTACACGAAAAAAACATGCGCCAAGGCCTGCTTGGTAGGTAAGTGTCGCATACGTACATACCCCTTGGTGATACCCGCATACCCGCATGTGTGCTGCGTGCGGTGCACCGCCTGCGCTGTTGTTGACAAGCACACCCATCTGTTACAATGGGCCATATATGTGGTGTGTTTGACAGGATGCTCGTTGGTGAAGGAATGACCATGCAGGTGGCATGCTTGACAATGTGCACAATCTATCACCCGTACGTAATAAGTCTGGAATTTCCTGACATCCACACGACGAGGCTTTATTGGCTGACGAGCTCTCATTGCGCGAAGTGTTATGCGACTCACATGCATGCGCAGAGTGAAAGCGCTGGTCTATGATGCTGTAGCAGTAGCACCGTTTTCAGCAAGCGCAGCAAAGCAGCACCTTTATCATGCTTGTCGAAAGCAAGCCTATGTACTTTAATTCATGTAGTATATATTCAGGCCGTCACCGTCTATGCTCCGCGTGCGCGCGCGCGCGTGTGTGTGTGTGTGTTTGTGCTGCTGAGCATGTGTAAACGCGCGTTTGCTGCCACACCTGAGCAGTGCGCAACAGTGCTTAGTAGCCGCCGTAACTGCCTCCCCCAGGGGTTCCCCTGTAACCACCCTGCTGCGGCTGCTGTTACGGCGGCGGCGGGCGGCCCTCCCGCGGCCTCTCAGGCGCTGCTCCGGTGTAAATGTGAACATCGCCGTATATGTTTATCGGCTGCTGCTGCGCACCCTTGCCCCCTATGAATGATGACAGGGGGCCAGCGCCCCCGCCCCCTTCCTCTCGCCCCACCATTTCCCCCCCAACGTACGCCGCCCGGGGGTCGCGTGCGTCGCCCCCCTGCCAGCTCCAGTCCCCCTTGCGTTCGTAGAGGGAGAGCTGGTGCTGCTGCTGCAGAGCGCTGTTGCTGGGCGCCGACTTGACTTGCTTCCAGTACTGGTCCAGTTGCTCCTGCGGCGGCAGCAATCAGAGTGGCCACGATGCGCTCAGATGCGGGTTAGGCTACCTTTCATCCGTTGCGCGACAGATGCAATGAAACTACCTGATCACTACGTCTGACTTTCATCCCCTTTTGAAGTTTATGCTGAAAGGGACAGCACAGATGATGCCCATTGTTGACCATGACAAATGTTGGCGCTGGCATATGCTTTAGCTTTTTCGCTTCGCGCAGTGTGTACCGAAGCCTATGTCGCGAGCCCCCTTCCACAGCAAGTTGAAGTTGCAGCAGAGCTTCAACTTCAGCAGAGCTTCAACTTCAGCGCGAGCACCCACATGTGCTAAACCGTTGACATCATGACAATGAAGAGAACACGATGTATGCATGTCACGCCTCACTCAAGGGGCAGTCGTATTAGTTCAAAGTTGAAGTCCATAAAATGATGAAAAGCGTCATCGTCATCCACCAGCTCTACAATACGGTGCATCGATGGCCGGTCTGCACGGTGATGAGCACTGTGCACAAGTCATCAAATACATGAGACCACCACACAGTGACTAACGTCTTCAAGTGCAGGGGACAACTTCAACTCTGTTCACAACCCTCGTCTGTAGTAATCGTCTGCAGTAATGAAAACTGTCTTGTAAACACATCACACCAGATACACAAATGCCACCGGTATATACGTGCTGGTGCCTCACGCTCCCGCAATCGAACGCAGCGCATGACTTGATGCAATCACAAATCACCGCGCCTCGCAGCACGCAGCGATCAGGAGAACGTCACACCTATGAGCGCCTGGTCTCAGCTGAGAGCGCACTCAGCTCGCAAGCGCAATACCCGAAACTCATCGCTCCGCAACGTCCGCGCACCTGCACATCGCCATCATCGAACCTCGCATGCACAACATACTGTTTGACTCGTGGCCAATTGCTGCAGCAGCGGCGACCACGGTTATTGGTGGAAGGCACTTGCGGCTGACCATCCCTTGTCACCTAGAGCTCTACGATGTTTTGATTCGTTCTCCTTCGTCCGCATCGCTCAACAGTACGGACGCACCAGCAGATCGTCGTCGTCCCACAGGTCGTTCGGCGCGGCGGACGGCGGCATCTCCATGGGCTCCAGCGGCGCATCCGAAAACTCCACAGCGCTGCTGTCCTCCAAACGGCTGCTGCCGTCCGTCGAGCTGGCGCTCTCAATGTCGTGAAGCAGCCGGTCCAAATCATCGTGGTCATGCGCGTCTCCCCGCCCCCCAGAGTCTGGCGCGTCGTGCGAGCTCGACCGGGGCCTGTCGGGGGCGCGCTGCTGCTGCTGCTGCTGCTGCGCCGTCGCCTCGCGCAGCTCCGCCTGCTCCTGCTGCCGCTGCCGCACCAGCAGCTCCTGCTGCTCCAGCCAGCGCTCGTCCTCCTCCTGCTGCGCGCGCTGCGCCGCCTGCTGCCGCTGCCACTGCTGCTCCTCGTGCCAGCGCTGCTGCTGCTCGTCTGCTTGCTGCTGCCACTGCTGCTGCTGCTGCTGCTGCTGCTGCGCTGGCTGCTGCTGCAGGTGCTCATATGAATGCCGCTGTGCCTCCTCCTCTTCCGCCGCCTGCTGCTGCTGCTGCTCAAACTGCTGCTGCTGATGCCCCCAGTCAGGTCCCGCTTCCTGACCCTCTACTTTGGACTGCTGGAGTACGTCCTGCTGCTCCAGCGGCTGCTGCGGCAGTTGCCACGGCACCTGCTGCTGCTGTTGCTGCTCAACAGCATAGCCATGCTTTGCCTGCCGCTCCTGCTCCTGCTGCAGCAGCAGGCGTTGCCGCAGCTGCTCCGCCTCTGCCAGCGCAACCGCCGCAGACGCTTCTGCGCTCTCCACGTCCTCTAGCGCCGCCTCAGCGCTATGAGGCGCTTCAGCACTATAAGGCGCTTCAGCACTATGAGACGCCTCAGCACTATGAGGCGCCTCAGCACAATAAGGCGCCTCGCGCCATTCCGCATCCTCCACGTGTCCACGCAGCGGCTCAGCAGTGCTGCTGAAGCCTGCTGCGCCCGCCGCAAAGAGCGCACCCCCTCCCGCCCCCTCCCCCTCCTCCCCCCTGCCGCCCCCCCACTCCTCCTCTCCCGCGCTGCCGCCCCCCCACTCCCTCCCCTCGAACACCTGTTCACCCCCCCACGCCTCTGCCTGCGGCGGCGCAGCATCCTGCGCGTGAGGCGTGTGCCACGGCTCAGCAGCCTCCGGCGAGCGCTGCTGCGGCGCAGCGGCAGTGCGCCAGTCCTCCTGCTGCTGCTGCTGCTGCTGCGCTGCCGCCGCGGCGTCTGCGTCGCCGCGCGCGCAGAAGCTGTCAAACTCCGCCACCAGCTGCGACAGCTCGTCGTCCTCCTCAGTGCTCTCCGGGTCCTCAAACGCGGCATGCGCCGCAACCCCCTGTCCCCCGCTGCCGCTTTCCCCTCGCCCCTGCAGCTGCTGCGCAGGGGGCAACGCCTCGGCTGCAGGCGACGCCAGCGCATCCAGCGCAGCAGCTCCGCCGATCACCTCCTCCGCTTCGGCATCGCGCGCTAGCAGTGCTGCTGCCGCCGCCGCGGTCGCTGCGGGCTGCGGCGCGGCGCGGCTCGGCAGCACCCAGCGGCTTGCCCGCACGCTGCGCGCCTGCTCCTCCTGCTGCTCCGGCGCGTGCTGCGCCCCCGTTTGCTCTGCGATGCCGCCGCCGATGCTGCTCGCGCTGCCGCGCCGCAGCGCCTGCCCCGGCGGAGGCAGCGCGCTGGTAGCGTGTTCATCGATGGGGTCTGCAGCAGCGGCGGCAGCGGCGGGCATGGTGCTTGCGGCAGCTGCGTCGCCACCGCTGCTGGTGTCTGACAGCACGTCGTCAGCGTCCATCTCTAGCTCCGATTCAGCAGAATCCAGCCCTCGTGTCCCGAGCTCTGGCTGCTGCAATGCTGCCGCTGCTGCTGCCGCGCCTGGCAGGCGAGCCGCGTCAGGTGCTGCTTCGGCAGCGCTGCCGCTGCCGCTGTGAAGCCCTGCCTCAAGCCCATCTGCATGCGGCTCGTGACGAGGTTGCGGCGCCCCCTCCTGAGGCGCAGTAGCGGACGCAGCGGCGCTCGACTGGTGCGCAGCGTCGCGCGCTGTGCCATGCGCAGCAGCCGGCACCTCCGCTGCCGGAGGCGCCGCATGCTGACGGTGCTGCTGCGGCGGCGGCAGCGCCGATGTGGCAGGAGGCACGGTAGCTGTGTCTGCGTGTGTTGCGGCTTCCCCATCGTGGCGCATAGCAAGCGGCGCCGCTGCAGCGCTGCCGCCGCGCTGGTGAACATCGGATAGGGCAGCAGCATCAGCAGCGCGCTTTTCGGTCGCTGTGGATGGGGTCCAAGGCTGCTGCCACTCGTTGCGCACAGCGGAATCAGCGGCGTCGGCAGCAGCTGGCTGGTAGCCTGCGGCATGGTGCTGGCCGTGTGGCATTGCGGGGACTGCAGCAGCAGCAGCAGCAGCGGCAGCAGAGCCGTCGTCCCATTGCGCAGCACTTTGGTCATGGGCATACGATGGCGGAGCATTTGTGTGCGAAGGCGCCTGCGGCTGCTCCTGCCACTGTCGAAAAGCGGCAGCGCCACGACCAGCATCGAGCCCGCTGTGAGCGGGCGCATTGGCCTCCTGCGCCTCCACCTCCGGGTGCTGCTGACTCGCCGGCGCAGAGATGGCGCGCGCTGCGTCATGGTCAGCACTGGCGCGTGTCTCAGTGCCACCGCCCCCCGGCGCTGCAGCGCCGTCACCCTCCCACCGCCGCTCCTCCGTAGCGCCGCGCTGCTGCTCTGTGGCAGCTGGCGCATTCCGCCTCTCGCCGCCTGCCCCTTGCTCTGTGCTGCCAGAGTCCGGGTCTGAATCTGAGTCTGAGCGAGCAAACCCCGCATCCCACTCTACCTTGGCAGCGTCCCCCGCACCGCCGCCGCTGCCATCGCCAGCAGCAGCCTCCGGTGATGCAAAGCCGGCGGCCCACTCGGCGTGCGCAGTCTCTTGTTGATAGGCAGGCGCACCACCGTCGCCGCCTTCGGGGGCGCTGCCGTAGGAGCCATACTCCGGTTCGGGGAAGGCGCTGTAGTCGTACTGATCTGGCTGCTGCTGCTGCTGCGGCGGCGGCGGCGGCGGCGGTGGCGCTTGATACCCCGCTGCGCCTGCGTCATACGCACCGGCATGCGAGTCCTGACCTTGCCAGTATGGATACGACGGCGGCACATCCGCTGTCGTCTGAGGCTCGTGTGGAGCAGCCCCCTGGTAGGGCGGCGGTGCCTGCGGCGCTGGCTCTCCCCCCCCCCACGGTGCCGCTGGCTGACCGTACTGGTCATTTGGCGCCTGCTCGTACTGCTGCGCGAAGCCAGGGCCGTGTGCGTATTCGCTGTTGCCGTATCCGCTGTTGCCGTATTGCGACGGCTCATCCTGCCACCCCGGGTACGCGGTTGGGTTGGAGGCGACTGCATCCTGCACCTTGTCCTTGACTTTGGACACGAAGTTTTTGAGCCGCGATCCCAGGCCTGGCCCCTCCACGTAGCCTTGGCTCGTGCCGTACTGATCCGAGTACTGACCAGTGTACGCATCGTAGGGATAGGGCTGCTGTTGCTGCTGCTGCGGCTCTGTCCATGGCGTGTGACTGCGCTGCGGCTGGTACGGCTGCTGCTGCTGCTGCTGCTGTGAGTTACTGTCGTACAGATAGCCGTACTCGTCGTATTGCTGCTGCTGCGACGCATCCTGGTAGCCATCTGGTGAGGCAGCCTGCGCAGCGGAATAGTCTTCAGACTGCTGCTGCGGCTGCTGCTGCTGTTCTTGCGGCGCGTGATGCCCATCAGCGTCGCCACGGTTCTGCCTGGGCCACTGGCCAGAATACGGCGGCACGCCTGCTTGACTCCAAGAATGGCCAATGCTGTTCGCTCGTGCAAGTAAGCCTAGCAGAGCCAGCAGGCTCACAGATGTGTGCCTGATCATCGGCATTGCACCTGGAGGCACAACAGCCGCGCGCCGATATCAGCTGCCGCACCCTCAGCAAAGCTATCAGCTATGAATTGCGCATTGCCATGCTCCGCCTGCGTGCCAGCGCCTCTGTCTTGCACACACACACACACGTGTACAGTTGAAGGTTCGCATCTTTGAAGTTTCGTCGAAAACGTGTATGTGTGTGAAAAGCTCCTATTTGCAGTGCAGCTGAGGGTTGCAATCTCATTGTAGAGTTGTTAGGAGAGGCAGATGCAGCAGTCACACAGGAGCGCTTGCACAGGGCAAGCGAGCATATGCATCTTTTGAGAGCTTCCCTGCTCACTCGCAAGAGACTCTATTGCGATGCATCCACTGAAGCTGGGCCGTGACCTCAAGTCGGCGCGCGCTATAGTTGACAAACACATCGCTGAACCCATCAAGCAAGCCATCGCGCCGTCGCACCGCAAGAGGGGGAGAGTTGGCAGCGATGAAGCCACCCCAGCGAAGCTTCTCGCGTGCTTCAGCGCGCCGCCGCTGCTCTTCGGCCATCGAGGCATACCCGACGGCACCATCGCCCTCGCATTGGAGCCTCAGACAGGGCTGCTGGCTCTTGCTGCCAGCGACGGCACTGTCAAGGTCATCGGCGGCCCCGGCATAGAGGTTCTGCTGGAACCAACCCGCAGCGAAGGCGAGGCGACACGCGCTGCTCCCACCATGCTCGGCTTCGTCGACCCCAACACGCTAGCAGGCGCCGACGCCGACGGCCGCCTGTGGGTGTGGGACGTCACCGGCGCAGGCGCGCAAACAGGGCACCTCACCCCCCTCGTCTGGAGCACTGGCGTGACCATCACCGCCTTCGCCGTCGCCGGCGCCACCGCCAGCGGCTACGTCCTGCTGGGCACGTCCGCGGGCGCGGTGCACGCGGTGGAGTGCGCGCAGTGCAACCTCTCCGCCCACAGCATCACCGCGCAGGACGCCGGCTTCCCGCAGTCGCTGCTCGATCAGGGCGTCCCCGGCGCAGTGACTGCCATCGCGTGCAACCCATGCGAGCCGGCGTGCGTGCTCATAGGCTACGCGTATGGCGGCGCCGTTGTCTGGGACTGGGCGCGCCGCGCCAAGCGCGTGCTCTGCGAGCCCTCCGGCGCCAGCAGCAGCGGCAGCGGCGGCGGCGGCGGCGGCGGCGGCAGCGGCGGCGGCGGCACGGCGCTCACCTGCCTCGCGTGGCACCCCAAGGGCAAGGCGTTCGCCGTAGGTTTCGCCAACGGACGCTACGCGATCTTCGACGAGCGCACGCCCGACGCGCCGCTGCGCGTGCTGCGCGCCGCCGCCGCCGCCCCTGCCGCCGGCCCCATTGCACGGCGCCCGGTGACGCACCTGCAGTGGCTGCGCACGCGGCACGGCGCGGCCAAGACATGGGTGCTGGCGGCGGCGGGCGGTAGCGACGCGGCGGCGCGCGACGGCGTTGCCTTCCTGGTGGCGCGGGGGCGGGGGGGGGCGTTCGGCGCAGCTACGGAGCTGGCGTGCGCGGCGGTCGCTGAGCTGTGCGGCGATGGCGAGCGCTGCCTCACTGCGGCCGTGTGGATGAGCGCGGATGACGGCGGCGGCGGCGTGGAGTTCACCGCGGTGGCGCTCGTTGGCGGCGGCAGCAGCGGCGGCGGCGGCGCAGATGCGTTGAGCGCTGCTGCTGGTGATGGCGGCGGCGGTGACGCCCCCGTCCTCAGCGCCGCCGGCGGTCATCGGACACTGGAGGAGGGTGACGAAGCGCAGCACGCAGCGGAAGTGGCTGCGGCGGTGACTAGCGGGAAACGGCGGGGCGCTGTGCGAACGGCGTCGCTCGTGTCCAGAGCTCCCGGCACTGTTGAAGTTGTGGATGCGACTTCAACTTCAACAACGACGCTGCCGCGTTGGCCATCTCCCCTGGCATTCGCAGCGCCGATCAGCGCAGTCGCCATATCGCCGCCCCTGCCCACATCAATGATCGTCCGCTTAGCCGCTGCAGGCCCCATGCAATGCGGCGGCAGTAGCGGCGGCGGTGCTGGCGCGCACCCGCAGCGCGGAGGCCTGGACACCTTGCCGAGCGCTGACGCTGGCGCTGAAACCGTCTCAGAGCTGGTGGCGGTCGGTCATGCCGACGGTACGCTCACGCTGTGGCACGCTTTCGCGCCGCTGCCGCTGCGCGCGCGGCCCGCCGCAGCGTATGCCGAGCCTCTGCTGCACACGCACGCACTTGGCTCCGCGCACATGGAGCTCATCGCGGCGCTGCCGGCGTGTACGCTGCGCGGCGGCAGCGCTGCGGCAGGCGCGGCGGTGGCAGATGCCGCTGCTGCCGCGGCGGCGCCGGTGACGGCGCTGGGCTTTGCGGACGCAGGGGCGGCGGGCGGGCTGCTGCTGGGGGTGGGGTTTGGCGACGGCGTGGCTGCGCTGCTGCGCATCGGCGGCAGTGGCGGCAGCAGCGGCGCGGACAGCGGAGCGTTGCCGCCACCGACTGCGCGCATCCGCCTGCCGCACAAGGCGCTGTCGCCCAAGGCGCATTCGCCAAAACCGCGCTCACCGAAACTGTTGTCGCCGAAACGGCTCTCACCAAAAGCGTCGTCGCCCAAAAACGCGACGCCAAAAGCTGCGTCACTGGCGGCGCTGGCGGCAGAAGCGCCTTCCCCAAAGGCGCTGTCACAGCCGCCGCCGCAGGCGAGCGACGACATTGCCGCTGCTGCCACAGGCGCCTTGCACGACCCTCCGCCGCCGGCGCCGCCCGATGCCGCCACAGCAGCTGCGTACTGCGCGGTGCTCGCTGTGGTCACGGGCGGAGCGTCGAGCGTCGCGCGCGTTTCGCCGTGGTGGGCTGCAGCCACCGGCCCCCTGCTCGCCGTTGCCTACAGCGACGGCACAGCGGCGGCAGCGCGCGCGCACGGCGCGGCGGTGCACATGCTGAGTGCTGCGGACCGCCCCTGCGCGACGCAGCTGGCGTGGGCGCGCAGCAGCGGCGGCGGCAGCAGCAGCGGCGGCGGCGGCGCCGTGCTGTGCGCGCTGCAGCCGTGGCGCGTGCGCGCGTACGACGCGGCCACGTGGTCGCTGCTGAGCGATGCTGCCGTGGACTTTGATCTGGACGCTGCTGCCGCCGCTGCGGACGATGCCCCTTGCGCGCTGCTCTGTGTCGGTGCGGACGGCGCGCCGGAGCGCTGCTGCGCCGCCGCGACCGACTGCGGCGACGGCGATGGCGGCAGCGGCGGCGCGGCGGGTGGTGATAGCGACGGCAGTGATGGCGGCGGCGACGACGACGACGACGACGGTGGCGACATGCCGGGTAACATGCCCGCGCTGCAGCAGCAGCAGGGCGCGGCGGCGGCGCTGCCGGAGCACTGCCGCTTGGTTGCGTGCTCGTCTACGCGCGTCGCGCTGATTCGCCTCGTCCGAGAACCCGGCAAGCCCGCGCGCGCGGAGGTGGAAGCGCTCAACAGCGTGGCGTCCGCCAGCAGCGCCGCCGCAGCAGCTGCGCCGGCGGCAGCAGCATCGGCAGCAGCGGCGGGCATCATCGCCGTGCGCTGCGGCAGCGCACCGCCGCTGCACTGCGTGGCCTGCGCCGGCGCTGACAGCACTGTCTCGGTGTTCCTGCTGCCATCCCTGACGCACATCCTCAGCAGCACCGTGCCGCCGCACTGCTGCCTGAGCATCAGCGCGTGGGGTGAAACCGTCGGCGCCAGCGCCGGGACGCGCGCACTGCGCCGCTGCGCCCTTGTCGCGCCGCAGCGCCACGCCGCACGCGGCGGCGGCGGCGCGCTGCCGCGGCTCGCGACGGCGGCGGCGCTGCGGCCCGTGGAACCTGCAGACCTGAGCGCTGCTGCGGGCTGGCGCGACAGGCTCCTCGGGCGGCGGCGCAGCGACCAGGTGGCGCGCGTGCGGCAGCTGCTCGACGAGGCCACCACCCCGCCGCCGCCGCCGCTGTCGCCGCCGCTGTCGCCGGCGCTTGCGCCGCGGCCCGCCGCCGCTGCCGCCGCCGCCGCCGCTGCTGCGCGTGACGCGTCCGGCGCGGCGCGCAAGGGCAGCGCGGCTGCGCAGCACGGCGCGAAGGCGGAGCTGTTCAGCGGGCGGTCGCGGGGGGCGGCGGCGGCGGAGGGGGGGGGAGGGGCGCGGCGCAGGGAGAGCGCAGCGGCGGCGGAAGGCGGCGCCGCGGGCGTGCAGTCGCGCATCGCGGAGGCGGCGGCGCTGGCGCGCGAGCGCGGCGAGCGGCTGAACTGCATGCAGGAGAAGACGGAGGCGCTGCAGAGCGACGCCGCGGACTTTGCGTCCATGGCGGCGCAGCTCAATAGGGAGATGGACAAGCAGGCGGAGTGCAGCGTCAGCTAGGGTTTGGGTGGTGTGTGTAGGTTTGGGCACCTGCCGCGCGAGCATCTCAGTGCATGATGCGCAGCTGTGGTGTTGACTTAGTTGTGTTTGGCGCTTAACATGAGCGCGGCTGATGTCACACCAGCAACAGGCAAGTCAGCCTTCCGCTTCTCGCTGTCTCAAGCGCAACGCAACCCCAGGGTTAGGGTTTGCCCTAACGCGCAGCTCAAGCGCAGCAGTCAGCACACACGCAGCATGAGCTGAGCGTTGGGGTCAGCGTTGTTGTTGCTGCCAAGGGGACGGCGCCAATCCTAGTGGAGCTCTTGTGGTTTTGTAGGTTGTTGGCTGGCACTGCCAGCGCTGGCAGAGGCATTGCCGACAGGCTGCGCTTCCGCTGCTGATTGTCATGTGTTGTCTTTGATGATTTAGTCCGTGGGCACCGACCGTCTGTGATAGATCAACCATCGCTTACAGTGCATACATCTGTAAATATACATGATATAGACACATGTCACCCCCCGTGTACAGCCACACATGTCAACATTTGCTCCATCGTCGCGTGTACATGCACCGTGCGTGCAGCCGGACACCGCTGCAGCTACACCACCCTGTGGCAGCGCTCCCCCTTCCCCATGGGCTACTAGCGGCATACACTACCTGTACGCCAACTGCCAGCCACAGCCTGCACTGCCGGCGGCAGCTGCAGCAGCAGCGCCGCGGGCGGACAACGGCGGAGGCAGCGCTGGCAGCGCGTGGCAATAGCACGCAGCAGCGCTTACAAGCCGCACTCGTCGCCCACGCGCGGCGCGGCGCGCATTTGCTGAGCGCTGCCTCAGGCCAGCGGGCGGCACCCTTTTAAGGTACATACCTACCTGAGAGACCCTGACTTCTGGCTGTTTTGCTCAGATCACTGCCATATGGCGCATCGACTTCTGCCAGCGGAGTTGCATACGCTGTTTGCCGGTGGCTAATTGCACTTTCTGGACAAGGCGAGCTTGCTTGTGTGCATGAGCATTTGCCAATATATACAATGCATCCATGTACGGAAGTTCAGGAGCAATCTTGAAGTTGCGATGTGAGAATAAATATGGGTTGTCGTGTGCAGGCGAGAGCGGTGGTTGACAAGTATGCATGCCATATGAGAGTCTTCTGGTGTCGCTAAATGGAATGTCTTGCAATAACTGCAAGTTATACCGGCCTAATTCATGCAGCAGCTGCGCTTCACCACGCAGGGGGGAGCAGTTTCACGCCACAGTGAGAATAAAGCACTAAAACACCTCCCTCACCATGAGCAAAGAGCTACCAATTCCGCTGGACCCTGCCATAGCTGGGCAGATTGCAACGCGAGCAAAAGTGCGTGAACTATTTGAGCGGCAGTCGCGCCAACTGCAGAGGGCTTATCAGGACAAGCTGAACGCCGAGACGCCATCGCAACAACGGATGTTTGAGGACGAGATTGAGTGCAGGCAGGAGCTTCGTTCCATGCTGGAGCCATACGGTACTCTTACAGAGCTAGAACAGCAGCTCGCAGCACATGGTCAGTACCGAACTTCTCTTCCTTGTCGTGTCAACTTCGGCTTCCCAGTGAGCAGTAGCCCTTGTTCCGCTGCTGCAATAGCGGCTGCCGAAGCTCTGAGTGTCTGCAGCAGCTTGCAGACCTGCCGTCATGACATCACGAGACAGTGCTGGTCACAGACAGTTTGGGTCGATTTGACAAGCACAAGACCTCACCATATACCGCAGTATGTCCGTGCAGCTTTTGAATGCACTTGTTTATGCCATTGGTAGTCAGTATGACAACCTCTCACAGCATCAGCAGGCCAAGTCTTGCCCAGCAGGGAGGTTCAGATTTCTTGGTTCATATGACCAGTAGCAGCTGCGCTTTTGCAAACATCTTAAGAGCATGAAGTGCATTAGTCGCGCAGCGTGGGCTCATTTGTGTGCTGTCCTGCGAGTTTTGTCATGTGGAACCCATACAGTACAGCATGCGACCAGCGGCAGCCAAGCAGTTGTGCGTTAACTCCCTTTCAAGACACGTGGCTGATCATAGTGCGAGCCGCAACGAGTTGCTGATGGTGTTGCTCGCTCAGTTCCATATTGCTGCTGCTGCTGCTGCTGCTGCTGCTGCTGCTGCTGCTGCTGCTGCTGCTGCTGCTGCTATTGTTGCTGCTGCTGCTGCTGCTGCCGCTGCTGTTGCTGCTGCCGGTGTTCTTTACTGCTGCTGCTGCGCATGGCGCTGCTGCACAGGAGACATCATTGCCATGGTCGGCAAACACTTGCCAATGATCTCCAGTCAGCACGTAAGGGATGCCATAGGCTTCAGCGATATGCCAGTAGATGTGAAAATTATGTACTTTTTATTAATTCTCGCTCAGGGCGCGAAAAAGCCCAGATGATTGTGTACTTCCTGCTTCTCCCAGCCCTTGGTGTGAACACGTGGGAGGACGCAATGCGCTTGCATGCTGGCTCGCCCTGCCTCCAGGACGTACCGCCAGGGCTCGTGAGCCATTTGCTGAACGCGCTCGAAAAAAAGCGCATCGCCGATGAAAGAGGTGAGACAGCGCCTGTACAGGAAATCTGACTAGGGCACTGTCAGTGCTGTTGAAACATGCTACTTGCCCAGTACATGCCTGCCATCCGCCCCGATGGTGGGTCTGGTACTCATCTAGCATTGCAAACACATTTTGAATGCTTGCTATGAACCGGCTCAAGTTCATCACCTCGGCAACGTTAACGAAATTCATCAGTTGAACGTGCCTGTGCATGCATGAATTCCAGTCGACGATGTGCATTTGGTACTGTATCGCACCTGTTGCAGTTAGGCACGCTCGTCAGAGTAGCCTCTATGCAAACTGCGTGTCACTTTTGATGCTCATTAACTGACGACATGTCAACTCTGCGTTTTTTGTGATTTGTTGCTCGCACAGATGAGGCGATGGCTCGGGTGATGCAACGGGTGCTTGATGCAGGATATTGGCTCCTGCGGCCATTCATCAAGACACACAGCCGTTGAGGAGGGGACAATCTGGCAGTGTGTCTGCGCCGTTATGTTAGTGTGACGGCTGAGCTGGGGCCATCATTGTTCAGGAGCTGTATGTCAGGTGCATGCTGCAATATCACAGAGACGGGGCTATTTTGTCATATAGGGCTGCGCCATATTGGAGTCAGAATCTCCTCCAATTACCTGTGTAAGCCCCCGTGTACATAGACAGTGCAGCTACATGGTTGCGACAGGACCGCTGCCCCAATAGCCACTATTTTGAACCTTTTGCAGATGTTTTGTTGCTGTTTGTTTCTAAACTCACCATGTTTGTCTTCAAAGCCCGTCGCGTATCGTGTTGTATAATTAACGCATTGCATGCATATGTACCAGCTGGTGTCACTGTGTTTGCTGTATAACACGCATTCTCAAGCACATGCATATGAGCAGGTGTCACTGTGTGCTGTTTTTGACACATTTTCATGCACACCAGCAAGCTCGCACAATATGACAAAAGGCTTGCATCTAGCTTGTCCGACCACGCATTTTGTCACAGCGTGCTGCATTCGACGCATCAGTATGCACACCAGCCTGCCTTGTGCACATGGTGCAAGTAGCTCCTTGCCAATGAAATGACCATCAGGCCAACAGCATGAGCGAACCCATTGTGCAGCACTCGACGGCAGCTGGGTGCGCAGCAAAGCTCAGTGTCCAGTCGAGCCAGAATGACATAACCATTTGATTTAACAGAACCCCCACATGCAGGTATGGCCACATGTCGAGTCATCGTCAGCAAACAGCACAACATCACTGTCCATGCCATTGCCGTTATAATAATTTCGTCATGCTGCAGAGAGCGCTGTCATAATCTATCGGGGAGATCGGATTTTGTTCCTGATTGCGGCGACCCTGAGGCTGCCGCAACGCACCCTCTGAGCCCCTCCTCCAACTTCCCCCTATCCAGCCCCCTGCCGATGAACACCACCTTGCTCAGTCGCGGCTCGTCAGGCTCCCACGCCGCCGTCGTCTCCGTAACGTCAAACAAGTCATGCACGCCCTGCAGCACATACTTCTTGTCGCTTCCGGCCACCGCCAACACGCCCTTGATCCGGTACACTGTCCGGTGAGGGCGGCTAGCGCTGACGCTTGGTTCTCGGTCATGCCCGGGTTGCGCTACACCCGTGACACCAGCGCCATCACCAGCAACGGCGCTACTGTCACTGCTGCCACCGCCGCCGCTGCCGCCACTGCCGTCGCCAGCGCCAACACTGCCGCTGCCGCCGCCAGCGCCAGCGCCGCTGCCGCCACCGCCACCGCCGCTGCCGCCACCGTCGCTGCCGCCACTGCCGGTGCCACCTCTGCCATCACCAGTGCTGCCGCCGTCGCCGCCGCCGTCGCCGCCGCCGTCGCCGCCGCCGCCTCGTTCGCCCTGCACCGCATCCCACACCAGCTGCCCGATCCAGTACTCCAGCGCCACCAGGTCCACCGCCTCCGTCAGCGTGATGGCAAACGTGGACACGCCAGACGTGTGCACGCACGGAGCGCCGCTGCTGCTGCCGCTGCTGCTCTGCGCAGCGCCGTGGCCGCAGCTGTCGCCGTGCTCATGCTCCGCGTCCGAGCACAGTTCCACTGGCGCCGCCGCTGCCGCAGCGGCAGCAGCAGCAGAGGTCGCGGCGGCGGCGGTCGAGTCGGCGTGGAAGCACCGCAAGTCCAGGACCTTGTCGAGGTCGATGGCGCAGCGGTGCGTCACCTCGATGTCGCACGCGGCGTTGATGCCGCGGAGGCGCGAGCTGAGCGCTGCGACGCGCGCTGCGCTAACGAGGTCCGATTTGTTGAGCAGGAGGCGGTCCGCGAAGGCGATCTGCAGCGCGGCCTCGCGCGATTCGTCGAGGTAGCGCGCGATGTTCTTGGCGTCGACGACGGTGATGATGGCGTCGAGGCGCAGCGCGCTCTCGAGGGCGTCGTCCAGCCAGAAGCACGCCGCCACGGGCCCCTATAAGTGTGCAGTGACAGCGATCAGCGAGCAAGGGCGGTCAAATGAGATGATGGGTAGGTAGAAATGTGTGGTTGACGTGCAGGTATGTATAGTAGCACAGTGACAGCGCTCAGCGCGGACTCGAGGGCGTCGTCCAGCCAGAAGCACGCCGCGACGGAGCCCTGCACACGTGCAGCGACACGCAGTGACAGCGGTCAGCGAGCAAGGGGGCAGTAAATGAGGTAAGTGTGGGTGAGGGGTAGGTATGTATGGGCGTCGACGGCAATGAGGTTGGCGTCGAGGCGCAGCACGGACTCGAGGGCATCGTTCAGCCAGAAGTACGCCGCGACAGGGCCCTGGTGTTTATGACAATAAAGAAACAAGTCAAATCAATGGCCAATTTGAATTTTATCTAAAAGAGGCATGCGCAGTAACAGCGCTCGGCGCGCGAGGGCGGTAAATGAGCTGGTCGGTAGGTAGGTATGCATGGTTATGGGGTAGGCTCAGCGCGCTCTCGGGGGCGTCGTCCAGCCAGAAGCACGCCGCAACGGGGCCCTATTGCACGTGCAGCGACAGCGGTCAGCGTGCGAGGGCAGTGACTGAGATGGTAGGTAGGTAGGCGTGCTTGAGGGGCAAGTATGTATGGTAGCGCCGGCTGCAATAGAGCAGCAATGCTCAGCGGTGGATGCGAGAGCGATGTGAAAGTTTAGGTATTACAGGCAGGCTTGAGGTGTACATGTAAACGTATGTTTGCCGAGATGCGCACGCAACATGCATTACCCCTTTTCCCCTGTTTCAGCAGCAGGCTACCATCTGTTTAGCAGCAGGTTGAGGCCGAGGCTTTGAACACGTGTCTATAGACCTTGAAAGCATATATATGGAAACGGATCAAAAGATCGTAGAGCTCTAGGTGACAAGGATTGGTTAGCCACAAGTGCCTTCCACCAATACCCGTGGTCGCCGCTGTTGCAGTCATTGGCCACGAGTCAAACAGTGCCATCAAATCCACAGTAGTCAAAAGACTTCTGTGTGCAAGCTTTTAGCGTTCGAGGGCATGGGTGTTTAGTATGGAAAGGTCTCACGTGTTCGGTAGGCCAGCTCCAGCTGGTAGCCCAACACAGGAGGTGCATATTGTATGTGTCTGTGGCGACTCAAGCAGCTGTGCAATTGGACTGGAGTGACATTCGCCAGGAGCAGGTTCACCTTTGAGCTCGGACTGCTCAAAGCACTATCAAGCAAAGTTTCAGGTGAATTCGTCCTCATAACCCAGAGTCTCAGCGCCACAACTCAAGAGTGCAAACTAGCTGGCTTAACAACAACGCGTTTTAAAGCGACGCTGCAGCTGCACACAATGCACACAAAGCACAACATCACCCCAACCCTACCCTAACTCTCACACAAAGCACAATGTCACTTCAAACCTACCCTCATTCTCACCGGATTTGCCAAGCCCGTGGTTTCAATGATGATGTAGTCGAACTTTGAGCGCTGCTGCAGCAGAGTCTCCAGCGTCGTCACCAGGTCGTCCTTGACGGTGCAGCAGATGCAGCCGTTGCGCAGCTCAAAGAGATTGTCCGCCAGCACCGAGCCATCCATGCCGTCCTGCTCAGAGGATGCGGTAGCAGCGCTCAGCGCGGTGCCAGTATGGTAGTGAACTGATCAGCACTTTAATTGCATGGCGTGACTTAATTGGCATGACCTGTTGCAACTTGCGCAACACCCGAATCGCTGATTTCGGCCATGCGTCGCTGAGCCGGAAGCACGGTGTTTCACTGCTAGACTCAACCTGAGTTGCTGATTAAAGAGCGCCTTCAACAGGCCTATGTAGCACACACAAGTACAGGCAAATGAGCAGTTTGCAGGATCTGTGACGAGGCGCGAAGCGGAGTTGAAGTTGCATCTCACCTTGGCAATGAGCTGCTCGATGTCCATGCTGTCACCAAACTCATTCTCAATCACGGCTATCCTCTTGCCATGGTCCTGTGTGAGCACATAGTTGAGCAGCGTCGTCTTGCCCGAGCCTGCATTTGTAAACGGTAAAAAAATGACGGAGGAATGAGTTCCCTGAGTGGGTTCTGGCGCGTCTTCCGGTGCTTCATCTGCAAGCCCTGTGTAGATAGCTGTTCGTGCTCTCTTTGCAGCAAAGAATGGCAACCTTGTCTGATTGCAAGGTCGAGTGATGCCTGATCGGTCATGTAGAACAATGACACAAAAGTCTTAGCTGCAATCACAACTTTCTCACAAATGCTCATGTGCCCTTTAAAAGAGCTGATTCGACTAGCATAAAGAGCTGATTCGACTAGCATTGCTGGTTAAAACCAGAAGTCTCATGTGAGGCAGCATCCATCACTGCCTGCTCCTCGTACTGGCGCTTTAGAACATGACAAGTTAAAGTTCAACTCACCCAGAAAACCTGTGAGGATCGTCACCGGCACAGCACCGGCTCCAGGCGCCGACGGCACCGGAACCAGACACGGTGCCTCATCTTCGTCGTCCGACATGAACCTTTGTGAAAACACTACACACCACGATGAACTTCAATCTTCGCCGCCGACTTCACTTCACGAGAGACCCTGACTTGGATGGTTTGTCTGATATTTTGAGGAGTACAGCCCAGCTCGCCAGGATGAGGCATATCGTGGCCATCGCAGGCCGCAGAGCCCGAGCTCGTGGCGCGCACACCTGGATTGACCACATTTGCTCGCTGCAGTCGCTGACGATCCAGCCTGTGGCACATGCATTGAGACAGACGGCGTGCTTGAGCAGCCTCGGCGGTGGTGGCGGCAGACGACCGCGATTCGGCGGCATAGGTGGTCAGTACGGCGCTGGTGGCTCAAGAGCAGGGCGACCTGGTTACGACTCCACCTCACGGACTCCCGGGGACCCAGACCGCGTCATGGACTTCATGGACGATGACTTTGCAGATATCGACGATCTCGATTATGGTCTCGTTCCTGATGGCGCAGTTGCTGTTCCCGGCGGCGAAGAGTCGTTCTTCAGCGGCTTGAAAAGCAAGTCGGCACGCTCGCGCGAAAACAGGATGCAGGAGATGAGTGGGGGGGTAGGGAGGGCAGAGGATGCGGTCGGCGCAGCAGCTACCAATCAGGCGCCTGCGGTGCAGTACGTTACATCCAGTGACCCAGACGATGTACCTCGCAAGGTGAGTGCTTTGCGCCATGACGCAATCTCAATGCCCTGTTCAAGCTGCACAGCTCCAAGAGCTTAGTTGTCAAGTCGCGATGCACGCGGAATCAAGCAGTGTCTGCAGTGTGGCATGCCTGTGGTGCATATGTGTGTACTGCTGCATACTCCATCTACTTTTTGCAGAAAGTCTGTTTCTCGCGCAACGCGCATTGTGGCGCTGATTCCCAGTGACACTGTCGCTCATGTTGGCTTAGCATTGCTGATGCCCCCGTGCACTGCCAATGGCACAGTGGCACTGTGTCTCAAAGCGTGCAGCTCAAACGCTCAGAGTCATTACTTGGACAAAGCGTACACTTCAATCGATCACATGGCCTCTGGCGCAAGAAAGCATGTCACCACAGCCTGCGTTTGTACTTTGAAACTGATTGATCAAAGTGCGTGTAACAGTGCATATCCACTCTGCAGCTCTCTGAGCACCAACTCTGCACCATCTACCAGTTCCACGAGTGTCACACGCCCCAGCTGCTCTCTAAGTACGGTCACAGTTAGCTGTGTGGCGCTGGATAGGCATCAACTATGCTTGAACTTGCTACTGTACAAGCAGCGTCATATAGGGTGAAGTATTGGCGTAGGACCATGCATGCACAGCCAACATGTGCATGCGACAGGTCCTTCATGTCTGGCACAAGCTGTGTGCTCTCGTGTTGTTGGTAGGCAGCCCCAATGGCAGTAGCCGCAGAACCTTTGCAGAACGCCAATGGAAACTTCAACTCAAGTGCCGACCTTTGCCCAGCTGGGCTGGTGATGAGTGGATAACTAAGGAGAACACCGCTTGAGGCATCACTTTCCATTAGGCCAGGAAGTCATAAATGCATGAGTACTGCACGAGTATTGTATGAGTTATATGCGCATGAGAGCACTAGTTGACCGGTCACCACTGATTTACGGTTGTTTAGTCATGACAGTACAAGAATGCACTGCAGCATTTGACGAGTTCTGGAGAATCTCATCAGTGGGGAAGGCACATGTGACTGCCAGGGCATATCATCAAGGTCCAGGAGCTCACAATTGTGCGTCCGGAGCACACAGCGAGTGCTACGAAGGCGCTGAATTCCAGCGGAGAAAGCATACGCACGTCATGTACTCATTGTGCTCAGCGAGCAAGCAACTGAAGACGTTGAGTTTTGGTACTCAGGTTCCCGCGCGCACACACCAGCAATTGTGAGCGTATTTAAATGGAGGAGTGATAGACCATTACTGGCATGTGTCCAGGCCGTGTACAAGTACTTGAGAACTACGTACCTTTGTTTCAGCAAGTGAGCACACGACTATTGCCCGTAGTCGCGTCTGAACTTAAGACATGGTAGCAGTGCTCATCTTCACATTCATCTTCGTGCAAGTTCTGAACTGGGCCACCATCGCCCCCCCTTCTGTCAATTGTCCCCCGCAGCAGCCCGCGTAATTCATAACATTACACGCAGCCAAGTCATCAAGCACTTCAGACGTTTTCCTATGATCGTCCGCAGTCACTCAATAATCATACCCCCCCCCCCCCCCCTCCCAGCAACCTGCGTACTTAATCATACCAGATCTAGCTTAGTCGTGAACATCTCCAGACAGATGCTTTCCCTCGATCGTCCGCAGTCATCACACTCAATCATCATACCCTGATCCCCCCCCTCCCCCCCCTCCTCCCCCCCACCCCCCAAACCAAACCCCCCCTCGCAGCAACCCGCGTACTTCATCGCACGTTTTCCCTTGATCGTCCGCAGTCATTCAACAACAATACCTACCCTGATTACCCCCCCCCCCCCCCCCCCCCCCCCCTGTAGCAACCCACGTACTTCATCATTCCCGACGCGGACCTCAAGGCGCGGTTCCCCGAGGGCGTCGCGGGCTACCTGCGCCACGAGTTCGACTACGCCGCGCTGCGCGACAGGCGCGCCATCATGCACCGCGCGCCCGCGCGCCGCATCATCGGCCACATGAAGCGCGCCGCCGCGGGGGACCCCAGCGCGCAGCGCGCCTTCCTGCTGCGCGGCGCGCGCGGCACCGGCAAGTCTGCAGCGCTCAACCACGCCGTGCACTACGCGCGCGCCAACGGCTGGGTCGTGCTGTTCGTCCCGGAGGCGCGCAAGCTGCTGCGGACGGGCATCTACTGCCAGCCGAGCGCGCGCGTCGCGGGCATGTACGACACGCCGCTGCACGCGCAGCGCATGATTGCGCAGCTGCTCGCGGCGCACGGCCCCCAACTTCAAGAACTTGAAGTCCAGGACGCGACGCGGCGCGCGCGCTACGCGGCGTTCGCGGGATCCTCCGGGCGTCTCAGCGTCGCCGACATGGCCAAGCCGGGGCTGCCTGCGGGGAAGGGGGTGGACGATGAGGTCTTCGAGGCAGCGGAGAACGCCGCGGACGGCTGCTTCGCGGACATCGTGGAGGAGCTGCTGAGCACTGAGGCGGTGCCCGTGCTGCTCGCGGTGGACGAGTACTCGGAGCTGTTCCAGCCGAGCGCGTGGCACTACCGGCGCGACGTGGACCACCTCGCCGCCTTCGACATCGACGACGAGGACTACGAGGACAAGGTGCGCGAGGCGCGCCTCCACGTGCAACTCGAGCGCATCCCCGGCGAGAAGCTCACGGTCGTGGCGCCATTCATGCCGTTCCGCCCCCCGCCGGACGGCGGCCTGTGCGACCCCGCGCCCTTCACCCCGCGGCGCGGCGCCGTCATCGCCGCGGAGACGCTGCACTACCCGCCGGTGCGGAAGATCAAGGGGAAGAGCGTCAGGTGGCCGTACTTTGACGACTTTGTGGGGACGTCTGCGGACCCGTGGACGGTGGAGACGGCGCCGTACTCGGCGGAGGAGTTCGCGGCGGCGCTGGGGCACTACGCGGCGTGCGACATGTACGACGAGAGGGCGCTCGGGGACGCTGACGTCGCGCGCGTGCGCATCAAGACCATGCTCAACCCCAAGCTCATCTTCCACAAGTTCAGCTTCAAGCCGTACGGGTGAGGGGAAGGGGGGGGGGGGGGGGGGGGGGGGCGCTGGGTGGGTACCTGTGAGCGTGGGGTCTGTTCAACTCACATACATGCATACCCTGTGCCTCACTCCACATGGCTGGTGCGAACCGAAGCATGTCTTCACAAGTTCAGTTTCAAGGCATACGGCTGAAGGGGGTGGGTTGGGCGGGTGCGTGTGCCTGCACAGGCTGCATGCGCATGTACCCTCTGTGCACCTCAACCAAGATGCCGGAGCTCCTGAGCTGCAACTTCAGCTTCAGCGCACA
This sequence comes from Tribonema minus, assembly GCA_017506865.1. Taxonomy (NCBI): domain Eukaryota; class Xanthophyceae; order Tribonematales; family Tribonemataceae; genus Tribonema; species Tribonema minus. The sequence continues at coordinate 267,904 of JAFCMP010000538.1, read as the reverse complement.
CAGCACTGGGGGAGGAAGGGGGGAACACATTGTGCGGTATGTCATGCAGCAGCGTCGGCGCAGTCTGGCTGTGTGCAGCTGAGCTGCTGCCAGTGTTCGCATGATGCACAGTCACAGAAATGGACGGTAATAGCCTGTGGTTGTCGGCACTTGCACTTCCCATTACCATACACTGCATGCTGTCACTGTCCATGCCACCATCTGCAGGACAGACTGACTAGACCCCCTGGCACAGGTAATTGCAACGTTGAGCGGCAAGCCCCATGCATGACAGAATGCGCTTGATTGCTGGCAATGACTGCGTTGTTCACCATTGCTGAGCTATCATGTACACACCAGCGTCTGCACATGTTTTGCGAATTGCAGGTCAATTATTCTACACGCAAACACAGCAGGCATGCTGCATTGGTGAAACTGCACAGAACCTGAAGCACTGCTTCAATTCAATGGTGACGACATGACGCACGTGATTGCCATGCAGATGGGATCAGCAATTGCTCATATAACCACTGCCACAGTGCAGAACCAGCCAGTGCGACACCAAGGTGCGCTTGCCATGTTGTTGCTTCGTCACTGCGCACAATGTCATAGAGACAACACATTTTGAAGCATTGACAGTTGGCCGTCAAAAGGGGCGTCCCCCAGGGCCTGGTAATGCCAACATGACGCTGACTTCAGCGCTAGTGTTGAACACTCTGTCACTTCATCAGGGCCATGACGACGCACATCACGATTTTCTGAGGATGCGCTACCACAAAACACTTGTGGCACATGGCTCCATGACATCTATCCATGTGACGAATGAGCCTGACTCATTGACGCGGAATTGTAAGTTGCTGAGCCTCATAATATTTACACCAGAAAGCAGTGAATGCCCGTCGAGTGCACGCCATGCCATATTGACGTCATGGCGCACAGTGAAACGCGCTGCAGTTCTTGTCCTGTCCGTAAGGAAATACTGTGCAAGTGGGTGCTGCCAACAGCAGATGATGGTGCATTCCGCACCCGCTGAAGTAGGTGACCTAGCATACTAGTTGGCTAGAAGTGCAGAGTAGAGACTGCTTGCCGCAATCAAATCATGGCCATGACTGAGTGCCGAGTAGAGGCTGCCACTACTCAAAGACATGATGGACACTGGATGGACTGGGTGAAGCAGGCGACGAAGGGCAGCACAAAACTGCCATTGGCATCATCAATGCAGGCAACAAGCAAAGACAGCTTCCTGTTTGCAGTCATACATACAGTACACAGGTGCTATGAAGCATTGTCCAGCTGCTGCGCAGGCGTGCTCATGGCCGCGTCCACAGCCTCCGCAGTCACCTCAACGACGGGCACCACAAACTCCACCTGCTCTTCTTGCAGCGCATCATCGCTGCCGCTGGAACTCTCCTCTTGAGCATCACCTCCCTCCACCACCTCCACCTCCACTGCCGCAGCGTCATCCCCCCCATCCCCTTCCCCCACCCCCGCTCCGCCCCCGCATCCGGCGCCACGCGCCCCCCGCTGCTGCCGTTCACCCTCCCCCTACCCCCCACCCCCCTATCCCTCCCCCCATCATACCCCCCCCCCCGCTCGGGCTCCCCCAGCTCCCCAGCACGCGCGCGAGGTTCGCGGACGCGTTCTCCAGCCTCCCCGCCAGCTCCACGCGCGCCGCCTCCAGCGCGCGGCCGTCGTCGCGCAGCTTGTACACGCGCCGCTTTGCGCTCACGAGCTCCGCGGCGTCGGCGCCGCCGGGCGGGCGCCGCCGCGCCGCGAGCGCGCGCCCGCGCCGCAGCCACAGCTCCAGCGTCGTGTCAAGGACGCTCAAACGCTCGTCGACCTTCGCGAGGTCGCGCCGGAGCGCGGCGCGCTTCGCGGTGAGGTCGCGCGCGCGCCGCCGCAGCGCCGCGCGCCGCAACTCCTCCTCTGAGTCCCGCTCTGAGTCCTGCTGCCGCGCGCGGCGCCGCGCGGGCGGCGCTGCTGCTGCTGAGCCTCCTGCTCGCCGCGCCGGCGGCGCGCGGCGGTCCGGTTGTGTGGACGTGCGTTTCGGTGCGCGATCGCGATCGCCGCCTGGATTCCACCTGAACTTCCAGTCGGAGTCGTTCTGGTACTCGGTGGGAGGGACTCGGTACTCGACTTGCCTGTCGCCGGCGGCGCGTCGACCCCCGCTGAGGGGCGCCTCCGCAGCGCCCTTGCGCTGCCTCGCTCGTCGCCTGTCCCCCTCCGTCTCGTACTGCTCCATGAGGTCTTTGAAGTCCATGGCTGGCAGCGAGTCGTCATCGTCGAAGGCGGCGCCGTACCAGAACAGGGCATTGTAAAAGCCCCGCAGCCAGCGCATGAAGCCCATGGAGGACGAGGAATCCTGTATCCACCATTCTCGTCTCTGGTCTTTGTAGTCTCGCTGCTGCGGTCGCCTGCTGCCGCCGGCGCTATTGCGGTTGACTCTGGCATCCTCCAAATAGTCGAGAGCATCGAAGCTGCTAGGACTGCGAGGTCTCCGGCGCCTGCGCTGCTGCTGCTCGTCAGGTACAGCACCACGGCGCTCTTCTGGTCTTCGTCTGCCTGGTGCTGCTTTGCTGACTCTGGGTTGCCGAGCATTGTTGTCTTCCCTGGATGCATACAACCGTAGCATGTTCTTGGTGCTGCAACTGGAGCTCCTCCTGACGCCAGCGCCGCGAGACCATGCTCCTTGATGCTGCAGCAGCTGCCATGCCATTGATCCTGTTGCCGCCAGCAGATAGCACAGCAGGAGCGCCGCCACAGCCATCTCGCCAGCTTCTGCCACGACCCGATTTATTTTTTCACACATCCACTTTTACCTCGGTGATGCTCAAACGTGAACTGTTTCTTTCAAATCAAAAAACTCAGCTCACACGTGCACGACGAGCGCACACGAGCAGGACAGGGGGCTTCACGTGGGAAAATCTTTTCTTTCGCTTGGCGCTACTGGCCCTGCATCCGGCGTGGCAGACTGTGCACGACGCGGCCATGCATATGCGGTGACTCCTGGGCGATGGGAGCCACTTCTGCCCAGCTGCTGTTCAATAGCAGCCAGCACCGTGTGGCAGCATAGTCTAAAACGTTAGCAGGTTGACAGCCGCCGCCACGAGCACAGCTGCTGTGGCACCGGCGTTCAGGGCCCCATGTCGCTCTCGTGTGACGATTACGAGCTCCAGGAGCAGATAGGCAAGGGGTCGTTTGGTAAGGTTTACAAAGCCCAGCACAGAGATGGGACGATCCATGCCATAAAGGTGCGCGGTCTTTCACGCTCTTCCTCTTCTAGCGTGCGCTAGTGGCGGGTGCTGGCATACATCTGCTCTCTCTGCTGTCCTCTCACACTCTCCGGTGCCCACTGTTTTTGCTTGTTTTGGTGTCCAGATTATTGATTTGGAGAGCCAAGAGGATGACATGGAGGATGTGCAGCAGGAGATTAGCATGCTTCAGACCTGCAAGTGCCCTCAGCTCACGCACTATTATGGGTCCTTCATGGTCGACAGGTGAGCAGATTACTGTCGAAGAAGTTTATTCGCGCGGAGCGGCCGCACTCTCTGGTGGGCAGTGCAGAGAGATCAAAGCTGTACTCACACATCACTTGTGGTGCTGCAGGCAATTGTTGTTTTTGTGAAATTGCCATGGCGACGCCCATCACGCGATGGCAATGTGCAGAATCAACATGCACCATGCACCTAAACTTCACGACATCACTCCTTGTGCTTGAAAGAGCTCATGCTGACCATGACTAGTTCCGCATGCTCGTTTCTGGTTCATCATTGCTGCTCACGCTACGAGCGATCGTATTCGCTCGTAATCTACGCAACTCGAGTCGCGAATGGTCAGACTGCTAGAGGTAATGCGCTGTTCGACCAGATGTGCAGCGTTTTGTGAAAAACAGATTATCATTCTTTTGTCATGGGTAATGGGGGTTGCCTGCGCAGCTGCTCGCTCTGAAACATCATAAAGCTGATCCTGCTGCGCTTTTTTTGAAGCTGCATGCTCAAATCATCGTTGACACAGGCGCTTGTCGACGCTGCTCGCTCTGAAACATGCTGAAGTTGCTGGAGGGACGCTGTTTGTCAGGTTGAAGTGCAATAGTGCAATATTTGAACTGGAACTTTGTGACAGGGGTCGCCGAATGTCGCAGCTCTGGATCGTGATGGAGCTGCTGGAGGGAGGCTGCTTGTCAAATTGATGCGTACCCAAACTGCAACAGTGCAATTTGTCAACTTCAACTTTGTGATGGGGGGTTGCCAAATGCCGCATCTCGCTCTGGATCGTGATGAAGCTGCTGGAGGGAGCCTGTTTGTCACATTGATGCACGCGCAAATCGCAATTAATGCAAATGCGTCAACTTCAACTATGTGATTGGGGGTTGCCACTGCCGCAGCTCGCTCTGGATTGTGATGAAGCTGCTGGAGGGAGGCTATTGGTCAAATTGAGAGACACACACAAAGTGCAAGATGAGTGCAATATTTGAACTTCAACTTTGTGACGGGGGTCGCCAAATGCTGCAGCTCTGGATTGTGATGGAGCTGCTGGAGGGAGGCTGCTTGTCAAATTGATGCACACACAAAGTGCAACTTAGTGCAATATGTAAACTTCAACTTTGTTATGGGGGTTGCCAACGCCGCAGCTCGCTCTGGATCGTGATGGAGCTGCTGGAGGGAGGCTCGCTGCAGGAGCTCATGAAGGAGGCGCAGTGCACAATTAATGAGCCGACAATAGCCTGGATCATGCGGGATATGCTTCAGGTCAGCACTGTTACAAAAAGTATTAGGTCAGCGTTGTTACAAGAAGTATTAAAATTTTCCTCATGTGCAGCATTCTGACCAAAACGCAAGCGATGCATTTATGTTATGGTGCAGAGTCTGCTCACGTGAAATGCGCAGTTGAAGTTGCTGCTGCTGCTGCGGCAGTGGCTGACAATGCAGAGAGGGTCCAGCCCGCAGCTGTTGTGGGGGCAGGAAATGTGCTGCGTCACATGCCACACATGATCAGGCGCCAGAGAACCGCTAGTCAACAAGTCTGACGCAAGAGCAAGAATTGATGGTCCAGGCTCAAAGCCAAAAGTTCAAGGGTTTGGCAAAAGCTTCAAGGCTGAAAGTGCAAGGTTTGACAACACTCACGCACAGACAAGTCAAGGTGCAGCATGCAGAATGCTGCAGCTTGAGATGCTGGAAGGCGGGTGATGTATACATACCTACCTGTCAGTCATTGTCAACACCTCGAAAGCTGCTCACAAGGAGTTTACTGAATTGGCGACCCTGATTCCTTGAGGCCAGGGGACAAGCGCTCAGCTAAAGCACCGAGCGGCAGCACGTGTGCAGCATTCATCAAGTGCACTCGCAGCAGGGGCAGCGGTGGCCAGGACTAGGGTTAGATTAGGGTGGAGACGCAGCAGCTGCAGTGTGGCATGCACCAAAGCACAGATGGGCGCCTGAGATTCGGCCTCAACTTTGGCCATAGGCTCAGTGGTACGCGTAGACTGACTTCAAAGCACAGTGGACATGCTGGCAAGGGCATGTGGTGCACAAGAAATTTGTTCCCTATGTTTATCGTGGACTTGCACATTGGATGGCATAATCTGTGAACAGTGTAGTGAATCGTGTGCTATTGAGCAATGAAATCTCTTGAAAGTATGGTGCATTTTTGGAGGTTGACATGTTAAAAGCGCAAGCACCACGGCTTTCGTCTGCGCCGTATTACCATCACTCTGCCCGCGCACTGCATACTGAGCAGTGCCGGCATTGCAATTCGGAGCGTCTTCAGATAAACTTTGAATTGCGCTGAGCATTCCACAGTTTCAGCACCAACGTCATGTTGCGATGCGCGTGCCTACATACCTGGAACCACATACCTACCCCTGCGCGCCGCTTGGAGCGTCCCTCAGTGAAGTTGGGGGGCGCCTGGACGCCCCCGCCAGCAACGCCACATCTGACATGCGCATACATCTGATTGGTGGCCAATTTCCGCAGCAGCGGCGACCCCGCTTATTGGTGGAAGGCATTCAATTCGACGGCTCACCACACCTTGTCACTAGAGCTCTGCGATGTTTTATTAGTTCGTTCCATACATACCTGCCCCCCCCCCCCCCCCCCCCCCCTTCCAACCACCACCATACCTACCTACCCCCCCACCCCCTCTGCGCAGGCGCTTGTCTACCTGCACTCGGAGCGCAAGATCCACCGCGACATCAAGGCCGCCAACGTGCTTATCGCACGCGACGGCTCCGTCCGCGTCGCCGACTTCGGCGTCAGCGTCCAGCTCACGGTCAGCGTCGACAAGCGCCGCACGTTCGTAGGCTCGCCGTATTGGATGGCGCCGGAGGTCATTGCGCACACGGACTACAACGAGCGCGCGGACATTTGGAGCCTCGGGATCACGGCGATAGAGCTCGCGACGGGGCTGCCGCCGCTCAGCGAGATGCACCCCATGAAGGCCGTGCTCTTCATACCCAAGAACGCGCCGCCGCGCCTGCCGGACGACGCGGCGTACGGCAAGAAGTTTCAGGTGACGCTCCGCTCCGCATACTTCAACATTATTGCCATGGTGTGCATTTTGTGCGTTGCGTCAGTGTCTACATCAATAACCTAGGCATTCAACAACGACATGCGTTCCTGGACGACGCGGCGTGCGGCAAGAAGTTTCAGGTGACACTGCGCTGCGCATACTTCAACATTATTGACTTGGTATCTGTATTTTGTGCGTCAGCATCTACATTGTTCACCTAGGATTCAACGCTGACATGTGGTCGTGGACAAGGCGGCGTACGGCAAGAAGTTGCAGGTGACGCTCCGTGCATACTTCAAGTCACCGTCTGTTGAGTGTTATAGTGCGTCAGAGTCTACGTCGCTCACCTATGCATTGGACAACGTGGCGTACGGCAATAAGTTGAAAGTGGCGCTCCGCACAGGTGCTTTGACAACCATCTAGGGTGTGTTGGTGTCACGGTGAAAGTGCTTCAAGCAATTGGACAAAGTTCAAGTTTTTGGTGTGCAGTGCTTGGCTAAAACAATTGCCTGCTGTTCTATATGGACTTTCCTGTGTGTATTTCAACAGAGTTTTGTGGAGCGCTGCCTCGTGAAGGACCCGGACGAGCGCCCTAGTGCGGCTGAGCTGCTCAAGCACCCCTTCATCAAAGGCGCCAAGCAGACCAATCAGCTGCAGGAGCTCATGGAGAGCAGGCGCGCTAACAAGGCAAGTTCAGTTGCCACTATTCGCCGCCACGCAACGACGATAAGCTTGTTCTGTGGTTACTGTGCCCGTCTCGTTGCTGTTTGTGTACGGTTTTATGTGGCAGTTCACATGCATGTGATCGCTGTCGAAGAGCTTGTTTCTACATGTGCGGTTCCTCAGTGCGCCAGCCACGCGTCTCCTTAAGCACATGGGCCGTGGTCAGCAGTGCCTGCTCTAATGTGCATGAATGCTGCATCCTCCCCGCACACACCCCATTGGTCACTGTGTGAGAGCTGCGATGGTGATACGTTTCTTTGAACAAGGGCGTTGTCATGGCCTTAAGCACTGTACTTCTTCCAATGACTGAATGGTGAACGGCTGACATGCATTCATTCCCTTGAGACGTGATAATTGCTAGGCAACAGGGCCAGGGCAGGCTTAGGGTTAGGTTTAGGGTTAGGGTTAGGGTCAGGGCTAAACCTAGCAGATGCACCGCGGACAGCTCCAGACACTTGATTGTGCGCCCAGTACTAACCCTAAACCCTAAACCTAAGAAATGGCCGCTGCAAACATCATGCGCATGCGCGCATGAAGGCTAGCCCCTACCCCAACCATAACGCTAACCCTACTTAATTTTGGGTTACTCAGCAGCGGCAACGGGTCACACAGTATCAGGACGCTGATGTATAATGATATCGATCTTCACGACACGCTTGCACATGCAACGGCGGCAGCGGTGCGCACTCTTGCATCCAAATCACTCAATCACCTCGTGCTACTAGCAAACACCCCTGAATCACCAAGGCTCCTTTCTCATCACAACACCATCAATGCCCCCCCCCCCCCCACCGCTGCAGCTCATGCAAGACCTCTTTGGCAGCAAGCGCGCCCCCCCTGGCGCCGCCAACGGCCACCACCAACCTCACGCCGGCGACGCCCCCACGTACGCCTCCGCGACAGCGCTCGCCAACGCCTCCGCAGAGCTCCGCACATTCTCCGCCTCCAACCACAACCCCTACGACCCCACGTCATCGGCCCCCTCCCCCCCCCCGGGCGCCCCCCGCCCCCCCCTCCCCGTCCAGATCAGCGCCTGGAACTTCGACACGCTCACCCCCGCGCAGCGCCGCCTCCTCCCCGCCGCCGCCGCCAGCAGCAGCGGCGCTCCGCAGCGCCCCCCTTTTGTCCCCCTGCCCCCGCCGGAGCCGCGCCGGTCCAGCGCAGCAGCGCTCTTCAAGCCTGCTAGCCCTAACTCCGCCGCAGCCGCCGCGAATGCGCCCCCTAATGGGGGCCTCAGCGGGTCCCAACCGGGCCCCCGCAGGGCCTCCAGTAACAGCCCGCCGCGGCCGCTGTCGCTGCGCCGCGCGTCGGAGACGGTGATGGCGGCGGCGGCGACGCCGCAGCAGCAGTTGTCGTCTGCACGCGGGCTCAGCAAGCCCGGTTCGCCAACGCAGGCGCGCAGGAGGGGGTCGTTTCTGGACTTGCTTAAGGGCACCGCCGATGCGGGTCAGGTGCGTCAAGTGTTGATGTGTGATATTGAAGTATACTATTGAAGTTTTAACGGGCCTGCACACCTTCTGAGAATCCTCGCCGGCCGTTGAATCTGGTGTTAACCTCGGCACTGTCAGTGTCCAGTGCGTGCAGCGTCACGCCTCACAGTTGAAGCTGGCACAGCTGGTGTTGAAGTATGTAGCACCACAGGCTTTTGAGATCACCACTCTCACACGCACCACCGCGCTCTACACCCATTCTTATCACCTCAGGACCCCGATATGTCAGGCCGCAGGGACTCCCTGCAGAACAAGCTGTTACGAGGCCTGGGCTTCGGCGCTCATTCGCGGCGCAGAACCAAGGAGCAGGGCAACGAGAGCGGCGAGGAAGCGCCTCAGGGGGATTTTAGTAGGCGGGGGCTGGGGGACTCTATGTCGGGCTCGCCGCCCACCTCCTCACAGGTATGCAGGTATTTGCACAGCTAGGGTATCGCACGTGAGATTAGGGCTTGGGGTGTGGGGGCTTTAGCAAGGGATAATGGTGGTACTAGAGTGTGTTGCCATTGTGCGGCGTGACCGACGCCGATCAATATTGGCTCGCCGCCCACCTCATCACAGGTATGTATGTAGGTATATTCTGCGCAGCAAGGGTATGGCACATGAGTTAAGGGCTTGGGGTGTGGGGGCTTCAGGAAGCTATACAGGCGGTATTAGCGGGTATTGCCATCGTGCTGCGTGACAGACTCCAATCAATATTGGCTCGCCGCACACCTCATCACAGGTATGTATGCAGGTATCTGCGCAGCTAGGGTATGGCACGAGAGATCAGGGCTTGGGGTGGAGGGGCATGTAGGTATCTGCGCAGCTAGGGGTATCGCACGTGAGATTAGGGCTTGGGGTGTGGGGGGCTGTAGCCAGGGATGATGGTGGTATTAGAGTGTGTTGCCATCGTGCGGCGTGACAGACTCCGATCAATATTGGCTGGGTGCCTACCTCATCACATGTATGTATATAGGTATCTGCGCAGCTTGGGCATGGCACATGAGTCAAGGGCTTGGGGTGTGGGGGCTTCAGGAAGCGATACAGGCGGTATTAGAGAGCGTTGCCATCGTGCGGCGTAATAGGCACTGATCGTTGGCTGGCTGCCCACCTCCTCACAGGTATGCATTTAGGTGTCTGCACAGCTTAAGGTATGTATGCCACATGAGGTCAGGGCTTGGGGTGTGGGGCCTTTATCATGAGATATTGGTGGTATTAGAGTGTGTCGGCGTGACAGACGCTGATCATTGAAAGGGTGCCCGCCCACCTTCTCACAGGTATGTAAGTATCTGTGCAGCTTGCGGGTAGGGCTTAGCACTCAGAATGCACAACGGCAGCATCGCCACTTCATGCTATCACATCCGCATGCTGCTGAGCACGCTCACGCATAGTCAACCAGTCAATACTCCTCAGCGCTCAGCTGCTACGGCACGCCAGTGCTCAGCTGACCTGGTTAAAACGTAGTGCCCAGCTGACTCAGGACCCTCATTGCTGAGCTGTTACAGCATCCCAGTGCTCAGCTGACCTGGTCAAATGCAGCGCTCAGCAAGTGCCCTCATTGCTCAGCTGTTACAGCACCCCACCAGTGCTCAGCAGACCTGTTGACCACCACGCGCTCAGCTGTGTCAGCACCCCCAGTGCTGACACCCCCCCCCCCCCCCCGTAAAAATGCGCTTGTGTCTATGTGTCGCACGCGCCTTGCAAAGCACTCGCGCGCGCACACACACACACCCACATACAGTCACACCCACACACACGTGCTCATGCACGTCGCACTCAGCGTGGCCTCGCTCGCCCTCTCACGCCCCGGACACGTGCGCGCAGCACACGGTGCGCACCGTCACAACCGACACGGACGTGGACGAGGCGCTGTCCGAGTACAGCGGCAACCTAAGCCTAACCCTAACCAACCCTAGCCCTAACCCTAAAAACCCTAACCCTAACCCCGGACACGCGCGCAGCACACGGTGCGCACCGTCACAACCGACACGGACGTGGATGAGGCGCTGTCGGAGTACAGCGGCAGCGGCAACGGCGCGGCGAGCACAGGCAGCCCGCGCCACGCGCTGGAGCCCGTGCGCGAGGACGAGGACGACCCCGCAGCGGCAGATGCGGACAAGGGTAGGTATGATGGCGCCAGCAACGGCGGCGGCTCGGCGCTGGCGCTCGCGGCGCAGCGCGGGAGCGTCACCAACGGCTCCGCTGTGGCACTTGCGAAGCAGCGCAGCGGCGGCGGCGGCGGCGGCGGTGCCGCGGACGGCAGCGCCGCCGCTGCCCTGTGGCCCGGCACTGCCAACGGCGGCAGCGGCGGCGGCGCAGAGGCAGCGGCGGCAGCGGCGGCGCCGGCGCAGCGGCCGAGCGCCAACGGCGGCAGCAGCAGCGCGCAGGGGGAGGGGGAGCACGGCGGCAGCGGCGGCGCGGCGGACTCGCCGTCGCGCCTGTCCATGCACCGGCGCTCGTCGGCAGCGGCGTCGCCGCGGCTGCCGGCGTCGGGGCTCGTGCGGCACGAGGTGGAGGCGTTCTTCGCGGAGGAGGTGGCGCCGCCGCCGCCTCCATCGCCAGAACTTCAAAAGCGGAAGTCGCCGGGCAGCGGTGGTGACGCGCCGCGCCGCGCCTCTGCGGTCACGTTCAAGAAGACGCCGCTGATCACGGTGCCGGCGACGGTGGCGCCGGGCGACGGGAAGTTCCCGCGGCGCTCTAGCGTGAGCCCGCACTCGCCGTACCGGCGCGCGTCGATCATTGCGAACAGGGGCGGGGAGGCGGAGGAGAGGGCGGCGGATGGGTTTGACTGCCTGAGCGGGGCATTCCACCTGCACTTCACGGAGGCGCTGCTGGCGCTGTGGGAGGGCACTGAGGTATGTATGCATGGCGGCACCATTTGACTTGTGGCCAATTGCCGCAGCAGCGGCGACCGCGGTCATTGGTGGAAGGCGTCTGCGGCGAACCACGCCCTGTCACGTAGAGCTCTACGATCTTCTGATGTTTTCATGTGTGTCGCCGAAATGTCAGTAGCTGAAGTAGAAGCATAGTGGCAGTCTGTGAGGCTCATAGACGGTTTTGGCAGCGGCACCGCTGACCGTGCTGGAGTTGCGACTCTGCGTGTGCAATGTCACATGTGGGAAGAGTTGGCAGCACCTCCGTTGACTGTGCTAGTGCTGTGGCTCTGCTATCAGTTGGCAATAAGGCAGCGCAAGTGAAGTGTTGCAAAAGGCGGCTTTGCGCGTGCTACGGAGGCACTGGTGGCGCTAACGCCGAGCGCAAAGCACTGATTTCTGAGCGCTGCCACATGTCCCTGCCATGTGGGCATGGCATGGCGTGGCACTGACATGAGTAGCACTTGAGCCTGTGGCGGTGGTGGAGGGCTGAGTTGAAGTTGAAGTAAGACCGGACGCGCATACCTTGCGCTTAGTGCAAGTTGTCATTTCAGCGCCTGTGGAAAGCGTGGCCTGGATGCGCGCTGCAACGCTGCAGGTATCGCAGTTGCCATTGTCATCATGACAGTGACGAAACAATTGCAGTTGGATCGCAGCGCATGCACAACATCGCACCAACTGCGCGGCACAATAGAGAGTGAAGTAGTTGTGTCGGAGCGTAATCGGAGTCCTCCATTCAATTTGAATCTGTTTGCCAGAGGTGCATGGGGCTGGTTCAATTGGCTCTCATTGCCTGTCCCTACATAAATGTATGTGCTTGGCATGTTTCAAGCAGAGAGAGATCCTTGGCCTGTTCCTGACTAATCAGAGGTTTCTGTTAGATTCGCTGACAAGTATGACTGAGAGGGTATATTCATGTAGAAGTATGTGGGTATCAGCTTGCTGGCCCTAGTGCAGCTCAACGACTATCACCCCTAATTACCCTTGCAGTTACCATCATGCACCTATAAGAGTCGTCTAACATCCCGTCGCCATGAGACCGCGCTTGACCTTCATGACCCTTTTGTGGCCACTTGTGCACTGATGCCGTCTCATCTGATCATGTCATGCCTTCCGTGCTGCTGATGCTACACGTGTGGCCACTTATGCAATGCTACTGTCTCATCTGATCACGTTACGCATTCCGTGCTGCCGGTGCTGCGCAAATAGGACGGCACGGAGGCCCAGTCCGCAGTTGAAGAACTCTGCCTCGCCTTTGAGAGGCTGGACCTTGTGGAGGGAGTGCCTCGCAGGGGGGACCTGACGCGCCGCCTCATTGCTCAGCTCAAAAAAACCATGTGACGAATCACTGCCGTCGTGCGTGTCAATAGTGGTATCTCGTTGTACTGTAGTGGTTTTGTACAGGGTATTTGGTGTGGAGCGAGGAGGGGGGGGGGGGGAGTATGTGTGGAGGTGTCCGTTGTGGAGACTGCAGTTATGACATGAATGTCCAGTGGTGTTTTTCCATATTGTATCTGTGCAGCTCATGTGTGTGTGCACTTGCACTTGGTTGGCGACAGCCACTGCTGTGTGCTGGTTCAGCTTTCATGATCAATGTGTTGTCAGCTTGACGAAGTAATGCGCAAACGTGACAGTCAACCACGTCAAATGATGTGATTGATGTGAATACATGTTCAAATGTGCTTGCCCGATCCGATGCGGACTTTGGATTGATAAGATACGCAGGGCAACAGCTACCATCCGCAACCTGTGGTAAGCACCTGTTGTGTGAACATGCTCACAACAGGTGTTGCGCGGCAGCAGCATGTGAGGGGTGCTGCCTGGCAGTTGACGTGGTGACCTGGGTACCATGTGCCTTCTTGACCACCTCTGCGTTGGGACAACTCAAAACCTTTGTGCAAGCATGCGCGCCCTCCACTCCCCTGCGCCACGCGTGACCCCTGCTGTGTAGGGCTGTTTGAGCATCCTCCCCAGTATTTGAGTTGCTTCACCAAAACTGCTTTACCCACTGGTGGCATCGCTGGTGGATTTATGTCAGCAGGGTGTGTCGTCTACAGATGATGCACTCATGCACTTGTGCATATTGATGCTGGAGGAACTGTGGCCCATGAACACGGCACGTAGTATGATCATGATACTACTAGTATCCCTAGTAGGAATCTAGCACAATTTTAGCCCCCACTTGAGCCTGGAGTTCAACTCTTGGAGTTCAACTCTGACCGGCACCGGGCGAAGTACATTAGTGCAACACACCAGTGAAGCAGTGGCGGAGAGCACAGGGTGGTGAAGAACCGCAGCTGTGTACGGAGCATGCCTAGGGACGCCAGAGACGGCAATGAGAGCGGGAGCAGTGGTAAGCAGATTACTCAGCCACGTTCATTCTCCGAAGCTTCATCATATCTGTGCTTTCAGCGACAGCAGTGAGGGACACTGCCAGAACTCACCTCACGCTGCTGGCGGCGCATTGCTATCTAGCCATTGACCACTCTGCTTCAACTTTTGCTATAATATCAATCAAAGAGAGGGTCTGCACACTGCAATGCAAAGTGCCAGTTGCTTTTAGTCACATCTACCGGCCTTTTTGGATGACTGCAGCAGGCGGAGGGGGGAACAGACAGGAGGCAGAATCTTTGGAAGCCGCTGCGGAGTCAAAGCGCAAGAAGCGGCTGGAGCTGAACAGAAAGGCAGCGAAGGAGAGCAGGGAGAGGAAGAAAAAGCGAGTCGAGGCCCTCAATCACAACATTGTGATGCTCACACGAGAGAACTATGAGCTGAGGACCCACAATGATGAGCTGCGGGAGCTGATCATGTCATCAGGCAATCAAGAGTGAGTGTCGTGGTAGGCCCCCATTTGTCTGCATAGTATAGCAGTGCATACCTTATTTAACGTCCTGGGGGGAAGTGGGGAATGCGTTTTTTTGGCACCAATGGATAAACATGCCTGCTACGGCTTAGGGTTAGGGTTAGTTCAATCACCGGTAATGAATGCTGAAGTCGACATCGATGACCGCTCCTTGGACCCCTTGGCATGCATTCGGTTTCATGGTGTAGCTTGTTACTCGCTCATAACATATCAGTAGGTATTGTTGTTGAAGTAGCAATTACTGTTGTGACTGTACTTGTGAGTATGTGCCAAAGTCAAGCTCACAGTTTAGGCCTGCAATACATGAGCTAGCTCGCACCACTGGCACAGTCAACGCGAACAAATCAGCTGCCAATTCAGACGCAAAGTTGTCGCACACACAGCAGACATTTTTTACAGGACTCAGCCGTTTACTACATTTGCCATTCGCATGTTTCAAATGTGGTCGAGGGTATGCAAGAATGGCTGAGAGACTTTACTGTTGTTAGGCACCTTTTGTCATCAAGGCTTTGTTATACTAACAGGCGCCTTCTGTAATGAAGATCATGCGCCTTAGCGTTTGCGCCGCATCGGCGGCGCGCCTTGTCGCCACAGCTAGTGCTGCGCAACAAGCCTGCCACTGCTGTGAAGGCGAGCTCGTTTGATCAGGCCAGTACAACTATCGTTGTTGAGCCTCTCTGCTTCAGTTGCTGAACCTGCTCCGAGGCGCCTCACTGGTCACAACATCAATTATTGATGGCCGCCCGCTCTCACATGAACCCTGAAAGCAAGACATGGTTGCGAGTGTAGGTATAACTCACAGTTCCTGCAAGGATTGTTACCATTGTCACGCAGCCTTAAGTATCCCCAGCACATGCTATACTTTCTTTTTTTGAATGTCGCCATGCCATGCGCACCGCTGCTCGGCCTACGCTTGTGACACCAACTTCAACTGTGGTCATCGTCTTGCAAGGTGATGATCGTCTTGAAAACTGCGCTTGCGGATTACCTATACACATCCATTGTGGTAGTGAGATTGTCTATGTATGCCACATTCTTGAAGCAGCAGACTTTACATGCACTTGTCACGGTGTTGCTCTCGCACAGCGAGCAGATCATTGCGCAAATGACACCCTCTCATCGGCTGTACATTCATTCTGCTGGTAAGCTTGCCGTGAATTACCAGAGCTGTTGTCAGCGGAGGTCTCATGTACTGATCCCCGCATTTGCCTGGCGCTACGTATGTATGTATGTATGCGCGTGCAGCGACACGGACTCCATCGAGCAGTTCCAACAAGAAAACGCGCTGCTGCGGCTTGCTGTCTACGAGTGCGTTGAAAACCTAGCCAATGCGCGGCACCCCGGCTCCGCTCCGCTGTTCCTAGCGCCGGAGCGAGTAGAGGCAACACAACCTCAACAACACATGTGAGTGCCAGTGTTATTTATGCAAGGGTAAACCTTGGCGTTTGTAGGATGGTACTGTAACGGTAGCATGTCAGGTGTTATCGCTCGATGCCATTGGTGGCGGCAGTAGCGTTGCTGTGGCTTGAACAAGGGCCTTTGTGTGAGGGTCAAGCAAGGCTGGTATATGTAGGTATTCCAAGCGCGCATGCCTCATTACCGTGCGTCTGTGCTGTTGCGCCTGGTTTATCACGCCATTTGCCTAACCCTAACCCTAACCCTAACGCTAACCCTAAGCGGTGTGTGCGCCCAACAGGTGTTGTCTCCTACTTGCATCGCCAGCCTTTGTACCACTGCTTTGCTGGCATGCCATGCATACATGCTGTTTGCCATGCACGCCTTGCATGCAATCAACACACCACATGGCAGGCGATGCAGTGCGTGCGTGTGTCGTTTGTGCATGCTGTGCTCCGCAGTATGCGCAGCGCTCGAAGCATCGCCCGAGAATGACAGTTGAAGTTGAAGTTTTGATTCATTCATGCTGAGCATCAGCATTTGCTGTTGTACCCGCCCCCCCCTCATCTGCAGGCCCATGGACGAACAGGGGGACGAGAGCGGCATGCCGATGGGGGGTATGGGGGGCATGGGCATGCAAATGGGGGGCATGGGCATGCAAGGATATACGGGCGGTCACCAGGACCGGCAGCTGCAGGCAGCCATGGCCGCCGCGGCCGCAGCTGCTGACGCCAGAGCGCACCAGCTGTCATGACGCGCGACGTGCAACCTACACGTGCTTCGAAAGCGGAAGCGTTCTATGGCCATGGGGTGTGCAGCCATCGGTAGCTGTCTATATTGGGGCACCCTCTGCCCCCACCCCCCTCATTCCATCCGCCCGTCCATCGCCTTGCCTTACGGGCTCATTCCATGTCTCCCCCTCCAGAGAGGGGGTGCGGCAGCTGTACAGCAGGAAGCAGAGCTGGCGGAGGCAGCAGGGAGACCCCCCCCCCCCCCCCCCTCCCAACACACACACACACACATTGTGAACGTGCAATGCAGGGGGGTAGGGTCTGAGCAGAATTGGGCTCATGCGGTGCAAGCTCCGTGTGGCAGGCAGCCTACCGTCTCCCTGTGTTTGCTTGCCTGCCAGCATCACGCCCACGGGCCTGCAGCCCCCCACTGCTGCAGTTTGATTGGCGCCTGGAGCCCCCCCCACCACCCCTTCCCCGCCCCGTTTCCCCACTTTTTTTCAGTTTCCTCGCAACCGGCCGCCTCGTTGGCTCTCCTTGGAGGCGCGGTTGCTCCAGGGAGTTCCCTATATTCAACCGCGCGTCAGGCATCATCAGTGAATTGCCTATGCGCGCACAAGAACGCTCGCGCCGCCTTGCCTCTGCCCAGCACTGCGAGGCTGGAGGGGCGCGTCCAGTTGAAGTTACAGCTGGCCACTACTTCAAGTGTGTGCAGTGGCAGCGCTCAACAGACGGCATGTGCGCCAAGCCGACCAGGCTGTGTCTTTGTGCGAAGAAGGTTCGGGGCGCGCCCGCGCATGTATGTATTGTGATTTGGGTGCGATGATGCGCGCGCCTTCATCGTGTGCTCGGCACAGCACAAAAATGGTAAACGGCAGTTCGTGGCACTGTGCTGGGTGTGTACCTTTTTTTGTGCGCTTTGTCTTTGTTGCTTTCTTATTTTGGGTTTTTTTGGGGGTTAGGGTTAGGGGGGAGGGGAGAACGGTCCAGTAACGGCTCTAGGAAACTTGAACTTTTCTTGGGTTTTGTGCCGAATGAGCCTTGCACGCGCTACTTGGTCTTCGTGAGAGGTAGTATCGCCCCAGCGCCGGCACAGGACCTTCGTTGAGCAGGTTCAAAGCCTTGCGAGCGGCATCATGGGCAACAAAGTGTCGTTGGAGACCGAGTTGATAAACCTAAAGTGAGGACCGAGACTCCTCTCCTCATGCCGTTAATGTTTAAAACAATGCCGCGTGGTCAGCATTCACGCGCCTCGCATTCTAGCGCGTAGCGTCACTTGCCCGAGCCTGCGGTCTGAAAGCTCTGAGCGGGGACTCTGCGCTTATTTCGGTCACTGAGGCCGAAGCCAAGCAGTGCTAGGTGCCGACATGACACTGCTGCTGATGTAGATGCTGTGACCGATACCAATCGCTGTTTGCCCTGTATTTTTCTTGTTCTCAGGCTGACAGCCAAGCAGATGCAGCGATCCAGCACCAAGTGCAACAAAGCGGAAGCAGCTGCGAAGGCCAAAGTGAAGGTGGCGATACAGAAGGGCAATATGGAAGGCGCTAAAATCGCAGCACAGAACGCCATTAGAGAGAAGAACCAGGTACCTTAACACGACATGCGCAATTCTACGCTCAGCCGCCACATGGGCGTATTCAGATCCCAGATCCTTCTACCTGTATGACACCGATATCATGATGCCTCAATCAATCAGGTTTTACCACAGTCCAAAGGATCGCTGTGTTTTCTTTCACGGACACGGAGCAGCATGCGCCGATGTTCATTGCTGTCACAGCGGGAAGGTCCAACTTCTGTCACTCACTGGTGTTGCTTCCAGCTGATGCCATGAGTACTGCAAGCCCTCGAGCGACGACTGCAGTGCCGCTGCACGCACAGCCATGATGGTGTGTTCCTGCGCCCTCTGCGCAGCCTTACAGCCTTAAAGCCGTGCATTCGCCACAAGTCAATACTGTATAAGCATTGCTGTCATTGCCATGCGGGCCCGACCTATGTTCTTCTTCCCTAGTGCAGTGTGGATAGACCAGATCAGTGTGCTCGCCTCAGATATCAAGAAGAATGTGCGAGCATTACTACGTGGCGAATATGGCTGAACTGTGGGCAGAGCCCACTGCAACGGCAGCATGCGCCAACTCACATTTCAATGCATTGCAACGATGAAATGTCATCTTCTGTGCTGCTGTAACGGAGGCCCTTGCTACCGCTACCCACATGGGCACAACACACTGCAAACGCTGGGCTGTACTGCAGCACCGGCCCTGAAGCTCTTAGGGCGCAGTGCATACAAAGTTTGCTGCATACGAGCAACTCTTGGAACACGCAGCACACCCAGCAACGCTTGCAAATGCAACGTGTAAATGCGCATTAAAATGAGAGTAAAGGCACGTGTGCTGACTGTGTGCTGTTGCTGATGCCGACACACTTCTATGGTGCCGCAGTCACTGAACTATCTGCGGCTGGCGAGCCGCATAGACGCGGTGGCAGCGCGACTGGAGACAGCCGTGAGGATGAAGCAAGTCGACAAGTCGATGCAGGGCGTGGTGAAGGGCATGCGCAAGGCACTCAAGACCATGGACGTCGAACGTATCAGCAAAACCATGGATCAGGTAGGCCATCCTGTATACGGCGATGTAATAGTCTTTGGTGACATGCATACATTTTTGCAGCTGCAAAGTGTAATGTGTCAGAGTACTGATCGAGTGATGTTGGCAATACCGTCGAATGTATGTACTTCAAAGTGCAGTGTTGACCAGCGTGACGCTGGGCGCATAAACAAGACTATGTGGTGGTACACTTTGCAGTATGTGTGTTTTTAAATATCAAATCCACAGACACACTTCAACAGAGTTAAAATGTCCGTATCACCAACAGTTTGCAGAAGAGCGGAGGCCCACACTTTTCCATGTTCAAAGAGGTAACAGAATAACTGGTTTTCCGCATGAAGTGAAGGGTGGTGTGCAGCTGGGAGTGCTGTTTGTTCGCTGCGTTTGATGGCTCCTTGCAGCAAATCTGGCGATCTTGGTGCACTCTGCATGTAGTGTAAGGTCACACACTGAGCACTGCCAATCTCCGCCACTCTCTCAAGCACGGCTGCAATCGAGTACACCTGCCATCACACGCAATCAGCACAAAAGATTGATAGTCTATGCATCTGTTGCAACACCTTGACGCACGGCAGAGTGCCTGTTGATCGCAAAACGCAAAAAACATCATGATAACAAGCGCTAGGCAGGCTGCGCGCCATGATAGGTTTCTGCAGCCCCTCTGATGCTCTCGTCTGCTGTACCGCCCCGCCCCTGCAGTTTGAAAAGCAATTTGAAGATATGGACGTGGTCGCTGGCTACATGGAGAATTCCATGGGCGCCACCACTGCCATGAGCACACCCGCAGATCAGGCAAGTGCATGGCAAAATGATCATGTGATGTGCATGTTCGTCTATGTATAGACTACGTACTTTGAGATGCTTTCTACATGTATATACATATTGCGAAGCACATGCTTCGAAGTACCGCGAAGCAGATGCTTTGAAGTACTGCGAAGCAGATGCTGCGAAGTATTGTGTGTCATAACCTGAGGCAGCGTGGCGAGTTTCTCTATTCACTGTTTTGCTGAGCACTGCATCAAAGGCAACTGCACCGGCGTCAAGTAGTGTTTTACTAGGTGTGCTTGTAGTCCGGTCTGTCGCCGGCAATCAGCATGCCGCTGCTTTGACTGGCCACGGCCGTGACTGCATACCATACATCTGTGCTGTCTCGGCAAGGCGCATGGTCATTTGCCCGACCAACGGCCGTTGCATGAATTGAAGTGGGTGAGGCCATGAGCACACTGCAGCATCCTGGCGAATGGGCCATATGTTTTGCAACTCCAGGGCTGGGCATTATCTGGGGCATGGATGCAGTTGTAGAGTGACTGGCTCGTGTGTGCTGGACAATGTCAAGCTGTTGCCCTGACCTAACTCTAACTCTAAGTATAACCTTAAACCTTAACCCTAAATCTTTAACCCTGGGAAGCGAGGTCCATAAGAGCCATGCCAGTTGTGTCTGCCACAGTTGCAAGTACTGGCTCTGTTGCACGCAATCGCCAGCATCAGAGCTCATCAAAGCATGAGCATACGCCAAGAAGTGTACATTGCCTGCTGCCACAGACATCAAATCACTGAGTGCGCCGCCATAAAAACTTGTGTGTTATGTGGGGATCACAGTTGTTTTTGGCACGAACATAGCAGTGATTTCTAGCACTGGTACTAAAGCCGCATTTTCTGATCAACAAGTACACAGGGTCACCAGCGTCAAGCATGAGCATACGCCGAGAAGTGTGCATTGCCTGCTGCCAGCATTCAGGACGCCGCCATCAACAGCTGATGTGCTGGGTGAGCATCTGTGTTGTTGAGGACGCAGAGAATCGCTAACAATGACTACAGAAGCCGCGCTTCCCGTGTATGACAACTGCCGCCTGAATGAGCTGACAGGACACATTCAGATGAGTACCCACAGAGTCAAGAATGGCACGCAAGCGATCAAGTCGCCACTGAAACCTCGTCATCACAAAATCTAGCCACTCACTCTTTAGAATTCTTTGGTCGGTGTTTGCAGGTGGATCAGCTGATTCAAATGGTGGCGGATGAACACGGTCTGGAGGTGGCGTCTCAGCTAGACGACGCTGGGAAAGTTGGCGCGGCTGTCCCACAAGCCGGTCCCGCTGCTGCGGATGATCTGTCACAACGACTAGCGGATTTGCGCAAATAGACTCTGGCAGGCACTGCGCTCCCACTAGTGAACAATTCGTGTAGATGTCCTGTGGAGGGTACATGTGTGCGCATTTATGAATGCATCGTATGAAGTGATTTAATTCGCTACTGAAACCACAAAACGCTAGAAACGCCGCTCTGCGCTCAATATATGTGCTGTGGTGGCCTGTGGGTGGCCCCACTCCCGTGCCAGTACTATTGTGTCAAATGCGTGAAATTCCATTGCCAGCGATGGCGTGCAGTATGATTCGCAAGCTATTGCAGGCCAACATGCAGCACTGTACTTTTTGTTAATTCTCGCTCAGGGCGCGAAAAAGCCCAGATGATTGGCATCTAGCTGTACGGAATCCACCTGTCGTATGACAGTCTGAAAGTGTCGTAATGACAACCACTCAAACGCCGCCGCCGCCAAATGGCATCTCGGGCACTGTACTTGTGAGAGTAGGCACGCGACTGGTTATCATAAATGGTGTTGCACAGGTGCCACACGAACTGCACTTGCTTGTGACAGGGCCGGTGCCTTTTGCGTGAAGGTGAGTCGGCACACACATGCACCTGCAGCTGCTACCTGCGGACGGCGGAGAGCATTTCAAAGTTGTGACCCTCAACAACCTGACTTGTCCCTGAGAAGCTGAGCCGGCACTTTGCACTGGCTGTGGCGTCGGGTCGGGCACTGCGGTCATTTCCTCTAGCATTACCATTCCACCGTTTGGCATGGCGCACACAGCAGCAGCGGCAAATTACAGTAGCGGCATGTGCCATGCTCGCGGGGCATTGTGAATTGCACCGCAGCAGCTACTGTGGTGGTGGCGGCGGCGCCAGCACCATCGTGGCGGCATCATCGGCAGCACCGACGGCGGCGATATTGACGGCGGTGGCAGTGCCACACAGCTGTACCAGTGAACCTTTTTTCGACATCAGCGTGCAGCGTTTCGCGTGTCGCCGTTCGGCGCGCCGGGCTTGCCTTCGCAGGCGGCCCAACGGTGAGCCGCGTGTCGGCGTTACGCAGAGCGTCCGTTTGCACGAGCCTACATTACCACGCGAATACTTTTCCGCACAACGTGCCACACATGCTGTGCCAGTGAACCTATCCTCCAGATAGACGTGCGACGCTCAAACGTGTCAATTTCTACTTGTACATTTTGACCGAAATAACCCTAGTTTATGCGTTGGTCTAACCCCACCCCCTCCCCCCCCGCCCATGCTGTCAATCGCCACAGGCGTGTACGCATACATGTCGCAGCTGACGATACCGCTGGTCCACCGCTTTCGCTACCGCGCGTGCATCACCACGGGTCTCACATCAGCCGACGTATACTTTGTGCCTTGTCTCAGACCGTCGCCCCCCAACCATAATGCTCTACGCCCTCTCCACCGCCGCAGGCATGTACGCCCTCACGTCGCTACTCACCGCACCACTGGTCCGTTGCCGCTTCGAAATGCCGCCGACCTGACATGGAATGTGAAGTTTGACTCAGACACGATTGACATGCCATATGCACCAATGATATCAAATGTGCTCATCAAAGTGTTTTCATGCGCGCCCGGGTGTTGTCGGTACACCGTATCTTGGTAGCTGTACAGCAAGTAATGAGGCATGAAGCACCTATCTGGCCGAATGCTGCTGCTGCTATGTGTGCGCCCACACCGTGTAAAATGGCACTGCGGATCACCCCCCCGTCCCCCCTCTTGGGGTTTTCTAACACTTGCTGAAGATTGCGCACATGCCATTGAACATAAAAGAGTGAGCGGACGGGGTTTGTGCATTCTGGTGTCCATACACGGTAACTGTACGACCCCCAGTATTTACATAAACGGATGATGAGAGCCACAATAGGTCTACTGCACTACTCAATGTAGCCTGGCAGAGTGAGTCTTGCATATACTGCTGACAGAAAAGGTAGTTCGCGACGCTCGTAGTTATACGCCGAACCTCAACTTCAATGAGACCACTTCAAGTTGAAGGCGAGGAGAGTCACTCGCACCTCATTTTGCCGTGATTTTCTACCTGCTCTGTACACCGAGTTTGTTTCCTGCTGTAACACGGTGCCCCATGGCTACGTGCTCCCATCTGCTTGTCCTTCCTGTACTACTGCTTGGGGCGCTTGGGGTGCAGGCATTTGCCCCCATTTCTTATTCGCGGATCTCCAGAGGCGGCGGTCATTCGTTATCACACCGACCTCTGCAGCCGAATGTTGTGGGCACCAAGCTCGCTCCGTCTCATGCTGCAGCGGGCGATGGGGGCGAGTCTGACAAAGTCAGAATTTCGCTGTCAACAGACGCTCTTGCCGAGGCAGCACGCCGCGAGTTGTTGGAGTTCGGATTCCACGCCAAGTACGCAACGCCGCACCCTCCCGAAGCTAGCATTGACGCCGACGCCGCTCTGGACACCATCTATCATAACGAGAGGCAGGCGGAGATGGAGCAGGCCGACCAGCAGCTGTTTCAAGAGAGCATCGAAGCCCTTGCGCAGCTCGGCCGGGACAGGTACTCGGCCCTGATAGCGCTGCACGCCTTTGCGGGAGACGTGGATGCAGCCAGGAAAGCGCTTGAGGAGGAAGATCTGGAGGTGATCAAGCAGTATGCCTGGGACGTCGAGCACTACTCCGTACTGGCTGGAGTCGTCAGGACGTTCTTTGGCACCACTACGCAAGATGCGCAGCGACAGGCCCTGGACGCGTGGCGCAAGAACGCTCAGACGGTGCCGCTAAGCGCGCGCGCTCTCGCGTACTTTGAGAAAGTCGGCGGCGATTTGAGGGTGCGCAGCGCCGCAGCGCAGTTAGCAGCTGCGGAGCTCGCAGCGGATGTCTATGGCCTAGTGGTTAAGAACATGGCCGTAAACGTCGCCAGGACGTTCTTGGTGCTGTGCATGATGTATGCGTCGGTGGCGTCCCTGCTGCTGGCGCTGCAGTACATGCAGCGCTACTACGGCTGGTGAATGGCGATCAACGCTGCGCAGTGGGCAAGCCCTTCAGTTCAAGGCAGGATATGACAGGTGAAGGGTTAGGCTGCACCCGTGGCGCACAACACTTCCGTCTGAGGGGCATCGGGTGAGCATCATGATATGATATGTATGCCGAAGTTGGTGTGACTGTGCAGGTGCAGACACTTCATTCCCATTTACGTGTACTAGTCTGACGTGACAGCTTAGAGTGCTTCTTCAGCCATGGCACAGTCTTCATCATCATTCTATCACAAGCAGCCATTTTGTCAACATGCATTTGCGCCTGCACGTGCAACATTTTGCTGCGACTTAATTTGCTGACGTGCCATTTGCACCATATGGCTTGTATCAGTTCTCTGCACACCATCATATGCTGACGCGGGTTGCTCAAATTGTGTTCCGATATGCACGCAGGCACACTGAGTGTAGCAGCCTCAAAGGACTTCGAGGCGCCCCCCGACATGTGCCGGAGCTTGAAGTTCTACCAATTGAAGTAGGCAGCATGTAACTAGTAGGAGGTAGCAGCTGCAATTTGCTTGAGGCTTCATTGTGCACTGGCATCTAGCACTTTCAAAGACGCACGTCAAAAGCGCGGTATCTTCCTTGGAGCCCACCCTCTTCATGTGGTCGCTCACCTAGGTACGAGCTTCAAAAGTGGCCGCACTGTCACACACTGTCACTGGCTTCAGTATCAGGACTACTAGGCCCTCACGCATATGTGTAGGAGTGTGTTGCCTGACGTCATATATGAAGATGGCATTGTGTACGTATACATCATATAGCGTAGAGCAGTTGCTCCAAGAAAGCGGGCCACCAGCGATGTTATCAATAATATGATGAGTCTACATGCGTTTGCGAATAGGAAGCAGCATTGTCTGCCTTCTGCATCGCTTGGACAATGGAAATCAGTGCTGCTATCTTGTGATTGCCGATATGCAGTAGCATCGGTGAACATTCAGTGTAACCGTGTGCCATTGGTTGAGTGTTCCGCACTGGCGCATGAAAGCGACTGGATGCTCTGTAGCACAGACACGTGACATTGTGAAATGCAGGCACGCATTGCACCTCATGTCAGACATCAGAATGTGACTGAGACGCTGACTCGAAGAGCTTGCGGTGCTCTGTACAATCACTGGCCAATAGTGGTGCGCAATGACAGCTGTGTGATCCGATGACGAGTTGACGATGTTTGTTGTGCGAACATCAGCAGTGCGCAGCGCGCAGATGCAAATATTTTCGCACCAGAAAGGCAGTTGCCCCACAGCTCTCTCAGTCGCAGAGCACAATCAGCAAGCAGCTCAAGGCTTCACCAGCGCAGCTCTTAGGCTCGCCCTGAGGGTCAGCTGACTAGTGTTAGGGTGGGTCTTAGGCTGAGAGCCCAGGTGGTAGGCGGATTGCACAGTAGGCAGCTTGTGGTTGCATTGTGCGTGCGCCCACAAGCAGGCACTTGCAGCTGTAGCGGACAAGGCGCTTGCGGAGCGCAATGGGCATGCTGCCTGTCAGGGTTAGGGTTGGGGTTAGGGTTAGGGTTAGGGTTAGGGTTACCCGGAGCGCAGCAAAGCAGAGGCGGCGGAAGCCATAGCGGCGGCAGCGGCGGCGGCAGGCCAGCGCCAGAGCGCAGCAGAAGCGGCACTAGCAACCGTTGAGGCACAGTCCAGCATGATGTTGAAAGACATCGCCACGGAGACACAGCAGGCAGGTGCAGCGATTGAAGTCTGCTGACTTCGCTGACGCAGTGCACATAGCCTCTCCATGTAACTCTGGCCACCACAGAGGCCAGAGACAGCCGACGCGGAGCTGCCCGTGCAGGATTTAATCAGATGAGGGCGAGGCGGTCGGCTGCTGTGCTCGCAACATCATGCGCAGGCACTACTATCACCACCTCAAGCACTACCACGGGGAGGGCGCGCAGCGCAGCCCGTACTGCTGCTGAGCAGCGCTGCACAGAGCTGAGCGCTGCCGATGATGCTGCGTGGAGGCGCACTGCAAATGGCTGACACGGCAGCTGGCGGCGGCAGTGATGGAGGAGGTCGCAAAGGCCGGCGCTGCCGCGCTGCAGACCAGGCGACTCAGCATGTCTGCTGGCTGCTTCAAACCATGCGGCTGAAGGCTGTGATGCTACACACCTGCAGGCTGACTTTGGCACACGGGACCTGGACAGTGCTGCGCAACACATTGGGCACAAGACTGGGGGGGCTGTGCACCCAGGTGTTGTCAATGCAACGCATCCCAGTACCTGTACCACATTATCGATGCAACACATCTCGGTGCCTGTACAACAACGCATCTCCGTACCTGTACGACATAATACTTCGAGGTCGTACAGGTACCAAGATGCTTTGCATCAACAGCACATGGGCGCACAGGGCGCTCACACGCAAGTGATGCTGATCTCAGGCGGGAAACTGAGGCAATGAGGGAGGACAAGGCGACGATTAAGGCCAAACTCGAGGCACTGACGTCGCAAAGCAGCAGCGCCGCCCTGAGGGCCGTGGCACTACTCTTAGCGCCCCGGCCACACCTACAAAACAGCAATGGACGCTGATTACGCATCTGAGCTACGCTGCGCGGCGTCGCAGGGCACTTCTGGGCGCAAATGCCTGAAGTTCGGCACTTGAGTCGCAATTGTCCTCCGTCATCGCCTAAATCTCCCGTTTGAGCTCAGCATCGTGCATGAGCCTAGCCGTGCTTCAAGCACCGACTACATAGCACATTAACCATCCAGCATGGTGGGATCACGAAAGCTTCACGCCGAAACCGGACCCCATAATCCTCGCAGATCGCGTGCTCATGGATCTTGCCACAAGTTGTTTTCATGTAGTGAGTCTTTCGATGACAGGCGGCTCGACCCACCTCTTGCCAATCCGCTTCTCCAAGTCCTGGTTCAACTCCTTGTTGAAGTGGAACTGACCATTAGGTTACCACAGGCGATGCAGTTACGCCTTCCGCCAGTTCTGCTCGTGGCCTTCGGGAGTGCCGGCCGTGGCGCTCGAGCGTTCTCCACCACCCCGATGTCTCCGGCAAGCACAGTTGCTGTCGGCAGACCAGCACGGCTGGAGGACGACGAGCGTACAGCGTTGCTAGCTGCACGCCTCAACTGTTCGTTAGGACAGCAGGAGGCGTGCGCTTTTCTGCTTGCATATGATGCCAAGGGCCACCTGGGGTTATCTGATGTGTCCAACAGCGTGCAGCCTCTGACAGTAGATTTCCTGGAAGGCAAGATGGGCTACAGAGCTGCGCAGCAAGCAGGGGAGCTGGTGGTGAAAGCTGTGCGCTCCAGCGGAAAGCCGCCCCCGCTGGTATGGGACCTCACGGCTGGCCTAGGCAGAGACAGGTAAGGGACAGACAGCATTGTGGCTGTCAGTGTCGCAGCTCTGATATGTTCTTGCTTGTGCCAGGCCGCAGCAAATGCGTTTATCGCAGCAGCTGTCGATCATGCACTGCGCATTACTGCACGCCACCTGTGATCTGTTTCTAGATGTCATCCGCTGCCGACACCTGAGGCCCTGGTCAAATCTGCAACATGGCAACACTGCATAAGTGCCTCATGTCGCCTGGCTATGCGACTTCACAGACGTGTGCTGATGTAAACTGCTCACCCATCCCCACAGCTTCTAACAGAAGACCATAACCTAGCTTACAGACATGCTGAGATTCCGAGAGGTCTAGCTGCACTTGGGGCTGTTCTTGGCATATGCCTCCTGTATCGTGAACTACGCGTCGTCCCTTTAGTTAAAACTTGGGGTGACTGTGCTGAGCACGCATGTTCAGCAGCGTCGTCCATTGCAGCACCTCAGCCCCTTCTTCAGCCCCCTCCCCTACCCCGTACGTTCCCCACATGCATTCGTGTGTCGTAATGAGTGTGGTGTTTGATCTGTCAACATGATACACTTATGATGGCCTACCGCAGTTTCACTGGCGCAAGTCACTTAGTGGTGTCATCGTACTATTACCTGATGAATGCAGAAGTCACCAGGTGATATGCATGCCACACTGGGTTAACACCAACCAGACCGCATTCTGTGCTGACGCGAATTGGCAATTGCCCCCCCCTACGTTGGTCACATCCTCACAGAGTCGTACTGCTGACACGCCGCAGTTACTTGTGCCGCGTTTCCGCAGCTTCGTCATGGCGGGAGCGGGCTGCCGCGTGGTGATGTTCGAGCGATCGCCAGTGGTGGCAGCGCTCCTACAAGACGCGCTGGTCAGGCTGGCAGCAGCGCCCGAGGCGGATGCTCAGCAAGTCGCGAGCCGCATGCAGCTGCATGTCGCCGACAGCTGCAGCCTCGGCGACGCTTTTCAATTGGAGTGTGAGAGGCCGGATGTCTGTTTGCTGGACCCCATGTTTCCGCCCAAGACCAAGAAGGTGAGGGTTCCCTGAGCAGTGCTGCAGCATGGCTCAGCAATCACAGTGATCCTTGCCTTCAAAAACACCATGTTTGCATTGCCTGTTGTCATCGTGTGTACATGCTGTCGCGTGCGGCGCAGCCAGCGGCAGACTTGCTGGGATTGTGAGCAGACGGAGTGGCCGTCATGGCGCAAGTGCTATCAGCAGCCTCGGCTTGCTTCCCTTGGGGCCTCTATGTCAAGCATTGATGTGTGCAAGCAATGGGGCACAATCAGCACATGCGTGAATTCTGTGCCACCAAACAACATTATTTGCAACGCCCGCAGCAGTGCTCAGTCTCCATTCCTGCTTCAACCGCTCCAGCAGCATTCATGGCAAGGTCAGCGTGCCTGCTTAGTCATTTGGTCATATGCGTCATCAAGTCATGAGTGGCGCAAGGGCCAAATAGCATCGTACTATAGATGCACAATGCGACGGTACTGTATACTTCGAAGTATACAGTACCGTCGCATTGTGCGAAGTAGTTGTCACGCGTGGTGGCACCAAAAAAACTTTGAACTTGCACGAATTTAGTACCGCCTCCATAATGAACAACTTCTCTGCCTGCTGCCATGCTGCGTGCTTGCCAGGCGCTAGTGAAGAAGGACATGCAGGTCCTGCAAAGCCTCTTCCAGCAGGGAGTCGCCAACAGCGCCACAAACACAGATGACGACGCAGCAAAGCTATTCGCTACAGCTGCAGCATTCGCTCGGTCCAAGGTGGTTGTGAAACGTCCCATTAAGGGGGACACTCTAGTGCCTGTGCCAAAACCCACACACTCGTTGCGCGGGCGTAGCAATAGGTTTGATGTTTACGCGGCCGGCCCTGTGCTCTCTAAAGCTTTGAGCAAGAGGAATGGGCATGACAAATGATACTCCGTTTCGACATGTGGACAACAGGCTTCATGCTTCGACTGCCACTGCTTTCGCAGCACATCATGCAAGTGTCATTTTCTTGTCTCTGGTGTGTTGTTTGTGCTCGCTTGCAATGCCGTGCTACTGAATCAGTGGTGCCGTTTCGCTGATGCATTATCAGCCTCAATGCAGTGCATTGTGCCTGTGTTGTGCAAGTGGCGTATCATTTGTGCATACATGCGCTGCCATACATGCTGGAGTAGCGGCGCTGTACTGGCAGCAATGTGGCAGCGCTCCACGGCCATAGTGGTGATTGCATCTAATGAGGGCTTTACTGTTGTGCCATTCTTACACACCACATATAACGAACAGCCCAGATGTACGCAAGTGAGCAAGAGTGCTTCAAACGCAAGCATGCTATGCATGATGTCATCATGTTGACTTGCAAAGATGCACGTCTTCAGAAGATGCTATAAGTGATGGGGCGTGTGCGCACAGACACATACGGGCAGGAATCTTATTGCAGAGTACACGTGACGCTGCGAGCAAAGACTTGTGTAAAATCATGCCATTTATGAACATAGAACACACCACAATCAACAAATCACAGGGGACCTCACAGTGCTGGCAGCGCTGCTGAACGTGACATTGAAGTTGGATCTTCTCCATGTGTCCCGTCAATGATATCCCAAAGTTGGTTGGCGATCGCGAACCTGGCACAGCAAAAATGGAGTGTGCCATGAGATGAGCACACAGCTGCAAATCGCTGAAAAATGGTCATTACCAAGTGACTTGCTGATGCCAAGTAGGTAGGCTCGTGTGAAGACAAGATGTGTGACAACGCTCACAAGGGAGCAGAGAGCCCGGCCTGACAAGGGCACAGCCATGTAGTGAATGTTGCCAATGGTTGCACGATCACAAGAAGGGTCTGTGTCCCACGAACGACCTGACCCTAACCCTAAGCCTTACTGAGTGCTTTACCTCACGCAGAACACAGTCAAACCGAGATACGTGGCCAGTGTAATTGGGCAGCTTGATTCCTTATACCAGGATAACCTGCAAGCTGGATTATGTGGTGAGCCTGTTGGTCAGCGACCTGCAACAAGGACTGTGTCTGCGTAAAAGATTACATACTTCTGGATGAAAGTAGATACATTGTTGTTGCACGCAGTCATCGATACAGGCGGAGTATGCTGATGCCAGAGTAATCAAGCAAGCACCTTCAATCATGAGCTGCATCAGGCATCTCTTGGTTGTAAGCATCAGCGACCACGGCCAAGTGGGGTGGCTGGTGTCAACTTCCAGATAGGCAGCCACAACAGCTGTGCGGGGCGTCGTCAAAGAATGCAGGGGGCATGTATGTATGAACTGCTGAGCACATGCAATCTCAGTCTGTGTAAGGTTTGGTTTGGGCGTAGACTAAGCATCAGCACCACGGCCGAATGGGGTGTGGCCATATTCCAGTGGTCATTGAACTTCACGACAGGGAGGTGCGACGGCTTCGTTGGGCATCAGCACAGAGTACAGAGGGCAAGCAGCTGCTGCACACGCTGCTGCCGCCGAAGCAACTCATTACAGACAATGCAGCCCTCGAGAGTCACGAATTTGCAGTTGATTCATTCTAGTAATCTCGCCTACCTCTACAGCATACGCGGGTGTTCGCTGTTTCACCGATTCAGTGCTGGACAGTCATCTTGCAAGATGCGTTAGGGTTGGGGTACACCAGGTCTACCGTAGACAGTACTTTCAGCTTCACATGGAAAGTGCTTCCCCGTATGTAATTGAAGTGGCTTCATCAGGCATACCTACTAGCATGCTTTCTTTTTTTAGGACTCTCCAGACAAACGGTGATCAGTGGCATTGAAGCCTGTCACAGGTGTTTTGAGGGCTTAGCAGACACAGCCTAAACCGGTCTAAAGGCCCATGGGTGAAGCAGCGTTGGTATGCGCGGGCTGCTAACCCTAACCCCAACCCTAACCCTGTTGCGCATACGCATGTTTGAGATCAAGTGCACCGGATTGTATTACATGCGCGGCTGGTGTGATTGGGCCATACGGCGATTGCGACGATGCCACGCTGCACACGTGGTTTGCATGCGGGCGGGGGCAACACGATACCAAATTTAGCTGCTGTCAAAGGTGCATCGGGGGGACCGTCATGGCACAGACCATGGTGCTGATCATATCATGACAGGTCACGGCCTGATCAGGCCGGATACTCTGATGGTGCCACTTACATGTGACTTTGACGTCTGCCTACATGGTGAGTGTCTGGAAATGGCTGTGTTTGAATGACGTTTACGGCTGCAACAAGCTATTTCATGGCGATCTGCTGCTCACCTGTCGCCCTTCGCAGTATCTATGCTGAAGCTAGTCACCGTCTCCGTGTGCGGCTGTGTGACAAACCCCACCAGCTGTCCGTCCGGTGCCGTGAAATCCCACTTCACCCTGGTGATGTTGGCGTACAGGGTGTTGGCGTACTTCAATTGAGGCAGCTCCGCCCAGTACTCCCTGGCACTTGTAGCCGCCAGCTTCTTCACCTTCCCCAGGCTCTCCGTAGTCTCACTAACCTCTGCTTCTGTTTCGGCAAGCTTGGAGTGGAGGCGGGTTATCTCGCTCTCGCTTTCTGACTTAGCTGTGGCAAGGTCATCCATCGTTCTTGCATGGCCCTCAGTGTCAGGCGGCGCCGATGTGCGCTCCAGAGTATCGACTCTTTCCGTGAATGCTTTGATGATGTCCTTAGCCTGCGTGGACTTGATTAGGCACATGGACCTCAGCTCTGCCTCCAGGCCTCGAATTGAGTTTATGGATTGGGCATCTGAAGGGTCCTCGTGCAGCGACTGTAGCTCCACCATGATTTTATGTGTTTCGTCCCAGGCCAGCTGCTCGATAGAGCCCTCAGGCTGCTGCTGGGTTTCCTGCGCCATGGTCATCGCCTCTTGCTAGCTTTGTTCAGCAAACTGCCACTTTTTTTTCCTCATGACTCACTCGCTACTACGAGTGCTGATGCGCGTGACAACTTCCGCCGAGGTCACGAAATCACAGAGCGAGCGAACATCATCATGAGCTGTTTCAGGACCTACGCACCACACACACACCGGCGTCCTGCTTGGAATCACTCCAGCACCAGCAGCACTAGCCACTCGACACAGGTCTCGCAGCCATGGCTACCACAGAACGGCAACCGCAGCTGGCAGCAGACATGCCCGAGGAGCACTCCGGAATCCATGTGAAACAGCGTTTCTTGACATTGAACCCGATCACCTTGGCAAGAGACACAGCTGAGGCAGTAGCGTACCACTACAAGGAGGGGAATATCAACTGGCCCATGGGCGCCTACATCACGCTGGTGCATGTGGCGGCCGTCGTTGGTCTCTGCTACGTCCCGGTCGCGTCATGGCAGACACGACTTTGGGCCTTCATCCTCTGGCCCATAACGTGA
Organism: Tribonema minus; assembly: GCA_017506865.1. Lineage (NCBI taxonomy): Eukaryota > Xanthophyceae > Tribonematales > Tribonemataceae > Tribonema > Tribonema minus. Next base: position 234,987 of record JAFCMP010000538.1, on the reverse strand, counting down.
GTTTGATTTACCTCTGTCATTCAGCTTGTCGTGTGCATCATCGTCGGACCTTGCTGCTTCCTGCCTGCCACGACTTGCAGCTCAATCAGCTCCGACATTGTTCCGTTGCACTCTTTTGGAATTGAATCAGGCATAATGCAAGTTCGAGCCACCACCTGTGTCTGTCGCGGTGTAGCACCACGTGCTTGTCATTCAACCCTCACTCTGCTGGACGTGACCTGTCTTCCATCGCAACTCCCAGCGCACTCTCCCTTGCTCATGCATCGTCAAACGCACACACTTCCCCTGTACTGTTGTACTCACCACCATTTTCTCTCCCCCTTTTTACAACAGCGGGCTGGGCATCACCGGCGGCGTCCACCGCCTCTGGGCACACCGCTCCTACGACGCGCACTGGACCGTGCGCGTGTACCTCATGCTCATCAACTCCATGGCCAACCAGGGCTCCATCTACCACTGGGCGCGCGACCACCGCGTCCACCACAAGCACTCGGAAACCGACGCCGACCCGCACAACGCGCAGCGCGGCTTCTTCTTCGCGCACATGGGCTGGCTCTACGTCAAGAAGCACCCCGCCGTCATCGCCGCGGGGCGCACGCTCGACTTCAGCGACCTTGAACGCGACCCCGTTGTCATGTTCCAGGACAAGCTCGACCCATGGTTCGCGCTCTTCATGTGCTTCTTCTTCCCCGGCCTCGTCGCCAAGTTCGGCTGGGGCGACAACTTCTGGGTCGGGTTCTGGGTCGCGGGCGCGCTGCGCTACTGCTGGGTCCTCCACTGCACGTGGATGGTCAACTCCGCGGCTCACATGTTCGGCGACCACCCGTACGACGCCTCGTGGCCCGCGGAGAACCCCCTGGTGAGCCTGCTGAGCGTTGGCGAGGGGTGGCACAACTGGCACCACAAGTACCCCTTTGACTACGCCGCGAGCGAGTTTGGCGTGGGGGCGCAGTACAACCCCACCAAGCTCTTCATCGACGCGTGCGCGGCGGCGGGGCTTGTCACCAAACGCAAGCGCGCCGCCGGCGCGTGGGAGAAGCTCAAGCAGCGGCGAGACACGGCGGAGACGGCGGTGTCGTCGCCCGTGTTGTCGCCGGTGTCGGTAAAGAAGACGGATTGAGGGGAGTTAGGGGGCTTTTGTCCAGTCGCTTCGCAGCAGCGTAGCCGCAGTCTCGGGAGGAGAGGGCTCTTTGAGACTTTCAGAGCGCAGCCACGGCTGTCCTGTTTTTGTGTATAGTATGTAGCAGGGGGGGGGCTTGGGCACGCTGCCGCCCCCCCCCCTCCCCCAGGGTGGAGTGTGCGCCCTTCCACACCACACGTACGCGCGCATCGCACACACCCCGTGCCCTTCCACACCACACATACGCGCGCATCGCACACACCCCGTGTTTGTCCTGTGAGGGGCCCTTGTAGGGGCCCCATTTATCATCTATATCATTTGGTGCGGCAGCGACGCTTCGCCCGCTGACCCCAAGGTTGTGGTACATAGCGAGGGACACACGTGTTCTACCCCCTTGTCACATTCAGTGAGAGCGGAGACAATGACACAGCATACATGAGAACTGAGCCAGCTGGGCTGGCTGTTATGCCAGCTCTGCTGATGTGCATACACAACATCTTGAACATTTCTTGTGCTTGGCTCATGTTTGCTGCTGTGTTCTCGTGGTGGTGCGCATGCCTTCCAAATTGCCTTGCAGTTGCCCTTCACGAAAGCGAGATTCATCTGCCAGCTTGTGTTGGTTAGATGGACATGGTGCTTTGTGAGTGAATTATTCAAACGGGCATGCTTTCCAAGTATTGAGTCAATGGTTGCTTGCTCAGATTGCAAAGAATTCAAATTGCTTCGGTCCATTGTTGCATGTTGTCAGGGCAGGGTGTTGTTTTGATTGATTACCATGTGGTGCTGGCTTGCAAGTGACGCACTGCACATGTCTTTACATCAACTGTGTATGTTGGCTGGAGGCGGTAATCTGCAGAGAGGCTTATAAGCGGCTGGCAGGCAGTTCGGCCTGCACCGGCATTGGACACGCGATGCATATCGGAAACAATGGGCGGAAGGGTTCCTGCTGACAGCAAGTGCATGAAGCTTTTTCAATTGGCTGATGTGCATTCGCATGTCCTCCTCAACTTTCAAAAACGACATGCCATTCACACATATTGCCATGCTGTTGTCATGCAAGAGTGTGCCTCAGACTCTGCACCCACTGGCAGGCGGGTCCTTGCTGTTCTGTTTGTAGTTGCACGCTGTGCGAATGTTCGTGTGTTGCTGCTAAGGAGATGAATTTTTTTTTCATTTGACTTGAACTCGCATTTACGTTCTCATGCGCTTCGTGCTGCAACTTCAAGTTTACACCATGGGTGTCAGAGTTCTTGTCATGTCATCGATTTGTTTCATGTATGACCTCGTGAGATTGATGCGTGGGCCTCATGATACCATCAGCTCTGATGCATGTGATGCTCAGCATTCTGCCGAATTGGGTGATGCTCATTGCTCAGGGCATCACTTCAACTTTCACCCATGCTGCAGGCTGTGCGCCATCTGTCCAATTCCTCTGCTGGTGTAATGGCGGGTTGAGTAGCTGTTCAACGTCAGCAGGTGCTTCGCTTGCGCACAATGAATGTCGCTTCAGATGCGGCAGCTGCGCAGTTCTCAACAGAACAGCTGAAGTGGCCTATCGACATCTGGGGGCCAGGCTGGCTGGCCCAAGTATGGGTTCCAGGAGGGACAGCACATCTGCAGTCCTCACAGCAGCGGACACCGCGCGAGCCGGTGGCACGCAGCAGATGATGCTGTGTGGACACTGCACGGTAGTCTTAACCTGAGGCCATGGGCGTTCAGGGGGGGGGGGGCGGACCCCCACACACACCGAGTTTAATTCTCTGGAATCAGTGGTGTTAATAAGTAGGGGGGGGAAGGTAGGGCTTTCCCACCAATTTCAATTTTTGTGCCTCTCGTTTCCTCGTGTTTCATAAGGTGCGACACAAAAACAAGAATTGGTAGGAGGGCCACAACTAGGGTTCCCCTTCCAGTGTGCTGGCGCACAGAAAAATCGAGCCGCAGGGCAGCATACCAGCTGAGTGACACTTAGTGAGGCCGCGTAAGGCATAGGAGCAACGTATTGTAAGTAGCCCAGCCTGCCAACGCTCACCGGCAGCTTCATGGCGCGAGCAAGCAGCAAAAGCAGCCAGGCGTTTGAAGTGCTGCGCTTTTTTTCTGAGGCCGAATCCTGTTACTGCTTGCGCCACGGTGCTTGCCAGCGCGCCGTGGACAGCAGCCGACAGTCCACGATACATAGCATCAGTTCGTCTCATTACGAGTGCAACGCGCGCTGTGTCGACATCGTTTCATCGTGCTTTCTTGAGGTTGTTGCAACAGGCGCCCTTGACAACAAGCGTACAGCAGCTGCAACACACAGCGAGAGCATGCACGTCGCAGCTGGTGATGTTGGCTGGCTATAATAGGATACATTCGACATGGTGTGCGCCAATCATATGTGCGTGTGTGGCAACGCGCGAGCAATTGCATCTTGCAGAAAGCATTCAGCCACACCAAAAGTATATTTTCAGCCGCCGTACACCGCGCGAGCCGGTGGCATGAAGCAGACGATATCGTGGGACACTATACGACAGTAGCAACCTGTACTGAGGTCACGGGCATGCGTGTGTGGTGTGTGCGCGCCGGTGGGGGGTCGGGGGGGGGGAGGACCCCCACCGATTCCTGACAAGAGTAAAAAAAAAACTTGTTGGGGCCCCTCTTGTTGAAGTTCTCTAATTTATTCTCACCACGAACTCCTTCAATATATATTGAGCTCTGCGCCAACGTATGAAGGCAGCTGCGGCAGCAGTTCTCGTCTTCGCCTTGGTAGCTAAGGCTAATTCGGCCTTCGTTTCCACTGATCTGGCGCACAGCTGGAAATCAGGGAGCATCAGCATCAGCAGCAACAGGTGACACATCGCGAACATGCTCTGCAAAGCTGTCTTTAGGTGAAGTCCCAAGCTCGCCCTCACACGCTGCTCCGAAACGCCCAAACAGCGGCGCGTTCGTCCTTGCAAGCGCCGCTGTTATGACTCAGATAAAGTTAATGTTTGGTGTGTGTCTCAGTCGCAGGAGCCGGTCATCGTCCCTGAAGGCAGCTCAGACGCGGAAGATATTTGATCGCGAGCACGAACGCAACGAGCTGTTACAGTTGATCAAGGGTGCACCCACATCCCTGGCTGTCGTGGTGGGCCCCCCAAGTGCCGGCAAGATGCATCTTTTCGAAGAATACCTGCAGCGGCAGCGGCTTGCAGGCTCTCTATGCTACATCAACTGCCGCACGCTAAACGCCAGAAAACCGGAGGAGCTTGCCGCGCACATTGCCACACTCGGCCTGCCCTCTTTGTAATCAGCCAGCCGGACATTGCGCTGAACTTGTCCGAGGCTGTTCGACAGTCGCTCTCGGATATTGCAGGTTCATTCCAGCTCAAGAGAGAGCCAGTGTATGGGATGCCAGTTGCTTCGCTTGAATACGACGGGACGACAGCCCTTGAGATCCTACGTGACCAGAGAGGCAGTACGATACCGCAAGTACCGTTGGGGCTTCCTCAGGTTTTGACAGCATTCGAGGCGTTGCTGGAGGCATGGGAAAAACGCCGCAGAGACCGCGATCTGAAGCAGACACTGCAGTGGCCAGTACTGGTCATCGACGAAGCCAACAAGCTGGAGGCATGGCAGCAGAACCACGTTGATGACCTGGACGCTCTGATCAGCTTCCTCATCCGGATCACCAAGGAGGCCAACCTATGCCATGTCTTCCTGGTTACCTCCGAGTGTGGGTTCGAAGAGTGGCTGCAGCAACGTAAGTGCGTCGCTTGCTGCATCTGGCGGCGTGAATCTTTCAGCGTGTGGCGCACTTGCCGTGATTCCAGTCCAATGTTGCTGTTGCTTAGCGGAAGCACGCTGTCCTTCCCCTGCTGCTGCTCTGCAGAATCAGGCATACGCGACAGCTTTCTTGATGCTCACGTTGTGGGTAATTTCAGGGCGGAGGATGCCAAGGCGTTTCTGCAGCATGAGGTGAATGCGGGCTCGCGCGGGCAAAAACGTCAACATTGCTGTCAGCGATACAGACTGGCAGCAGATACATGAGGTGAGCCCTCACTTCCAAGCACATAGTAGAGAAGGCACAAAGGCTACTACGTTGTTGATCGTACCAATGTGTCCAGTTTCACCCACACAGGATGTTGCTTTCTTGATGATCGTACTACCTCTGCGTCCAGTGTCAAACACAGCTAGTAGGCAAGGCACATGGTGTTGCGTTGTTGATGATTGTACTACCACTTCGTTCAATTTCAAATGCGGCAGTAAGCAAGGTACAGCATGTAGTTGCCTTGTTCATCATCGAACACTGTGTCCAACTGTAAACATGCTTGAACGACCATACTGCCTGCTGGCACCGATGCTCACAGGTGTGTGGAGGCAACGCTGGACTGCTTAGCAGGGCTGCAGTGAAGTTCGCTGTAAAATACCCAAAGGGCAACTGGACTGCAGGTGAGCGATGAACCACCGTCATTCTGCAGCGGGCACCATTCTGTGGAAGTGCAGTACATGCGTTATACTTCTATACAGGTTGGATATCGACAAACCATTGCATCAACTCATACAGTGTCACGCGCAATGGAGGCGCCCCGCTGACCGTTACATCCGTTCCCAATGCGCTGTTTGCTCTGGTTGACTCTCCCGCGACTTGAACTGCAGCGATGCAAGCAGTCGCGCAGCAGCCGCGCCCCGCAGTGCTGCGCGCCACTCGCGGCGGCGACGGCTGGACCTGCGCCCAATTCGCACACGCCGCGCTGGCGCTCCTGGACAGCACCCACAACGCCGTCACGCAGGATACCATGGAGCTGCTACTAGGCGGTCATGACGCGACGGCTGTGCAGCTCGGCCGGAAGGCGCAGGAGGCGGCGGGGGAGCAAGCGCTTAGGGCCCTAGTTAAGGCGCATAGGCTTGGTCTGCGGCCATACTCTGAATGGGCGCTGGATATTCCGCGCGAAGCTTATGGTTTGGGTGCGCCAGTTGACGTCGTCACGGCGTCAACGCCGGCAGACCTGTACTGCATGAGAGTCATGCACTCGGAGCTGCAGAGGACGCTGGATGAGTGGAAGCAGCGGCAGCAGCAGGGTCACACCTAGGGCAATTAGCATAATGTCATTGGCGCTGCCAACAGTTGCTGCATCATCTTGCCAGATGCACATGGACTCATTGAGCGGTGGCTGGTCTTGGGCAGCTCAATCAATGTTGGCAGAGTACAAGAAGCTGGTTCTGTCATCACCGTCACGTCATCACATTGCATTAAAACGCTTCCTCAATACATGATGGCCTTCGGGCAGCTTGCATTCTGCTACAAAGATATGAAGCATGAACATCAGACGGCTGCGACCTCGGTTCAAGTGCCCTTGCCATGCATATGAGTATGTCACCTGAGGCACTTGTTTTGTGACAGAAATGTATGTTAGCGCTGTCAACTTGAACTTACGTACCTTGTAGGAGGGTCACGCATAACACACAAGTGAGAGGATGATCTTGCTTGCGATACGATTTGTTTTGCAATATTGCAATCGAAGACGAGCGTGGAACGCTGCCACATTTATCACCGCCTAGAAGAGTCATGCAGTACGCATATGATGGCAGAACATAGTTTTGCTCGCCCAACCCCAACTTCATTAAAATAAGCGGTGTATACCTCGCACCATTGTCCACTTGTCAACTCGGTGAGAAGTGCAGCACCTGTGCGTCAAGTGCCCCAATGCCGTCCACACGCATGTTTACAGTGCAGCAGCTTCAAGTATCGTCGCCTGGTCATCGCGCCCTTGGGGTTAGGGTTAGCCTAACCCTACCCCTAAGCAGCTCTAATCATTTGACCTGTACACGCTGCGCCAGCTGATGCGGCATGCGCGCAATTTGCCCCCCAACCTAACGCACCCCTCAACCTTACCCTAACACCAACCCGAGTCTACTTGCCAGTAACACTACGTGCAGCTGTTGCACACAAGATGTTGTTACTGACCAACCGTCTTCAATCTTCAACTCTACCGCGATCCTGACCAACTGCTAACAAACTTCAGCTCTACCGTAATGTTGCAATGGTTACGAACGGCAGCATGCGCCAGAACCAGCTTATTACAGTCAAGCCACGCATAGCATTGCCACGACAAAAGACGCCGCCCCCCAAGACCAGTGCATGAAAGACGCCGCCGAATGCGGTCAGGGGACAGCAACAACAAAAGCTCGAAGGTAGGAATCAAAGCCGCTTCTTTGTGATTTTTGAAGAAATGCCATGGAGAAGCATCATGGGAGAACATCAACAGCGCTCAAACCTCCCTCAGTTGCCACTCCCGCCACAGCACAAGCGACCCCTCGAGCCCCGGCGTCGCCACCAGCCCCCTCCTGACCAGGCTCTCCACCCCCCCCTCCAACACCTCGCTACACGGAATCAGCACGAGATGCGTGCTCTCAAACGCCTCCGCCGCGCCCCGCGCGTACGCCGCCAGCACCTCCGCCCCCGCCGCCGCGCAGCGCACGTAGAACGCCGCCGACGGCGCCCCCGCGCTGTTGCCCTGGCGCACAACGCCCAGCAGCAGCGGCGGCGCCAGCGCGGCGCGCGCGACATTGGTCTCGTCCACGATCTCCTGCGCGATCGAGTCGAAGAGCTCCGCGGCGCACGCCGCATTGAGCGCTGCCACGCGCGCCGGCGCCTGCCGCTCCAGCCACGCGTAGCCGCCCGCGTCCTCGGCGCCGGAATCTGCTGCTGCTGCTGTCGCTGCTGCTGCTGCTGCTGCTGAGTGCGCTGCCGCTGCTGCTACTGGCTGCGCCGTATGCTGCTCCGCCCCCGCCTGCCGCGTCCCCGCGCTGCTGCTGCCAGCTGCGTCAACCGCCACTGCTGCCGCCGCGGGCACGCGCTCCGCACCAGGCTTAGCACTGTCGCCATCATTCTGCGGCGATGCTGCGAGACCGAACCCGACCTTGTGCGGCTCGGGGTGCCCCCCCGGGCCATCCACCCTGCCCGCGCCCTCCGCCACATGCCCGCTGCGCCGCAGCAGCACGATGTGCGCGTCCCTCGTCACCAGCACGCACGACACGCCCAGCTTCTGCGACAGGTGCGCGGCGGCGGCGGCAGTGGCAGCGCTGTTGCCATTGCCAGCAGCGCCCAGCGAGCTGTTACCAGCAGCGCTCGGCACGATGCGGTAAGCAGCGCTCGGCACGCCGTTAGCGGCAGCGCTCAGCGTGGTACGGTCAGCAGCGCTCGGCGAGTTGTGGTCGGCAGCAGCGCTCAGCACGCCATTAGCGGCAGCGCTCAGCGCGTGCGGCGCCCAGTTCGTCCCGCGGAACGTTCGGTAGTCCGTCAGGCCGAAGTGGAGCGTGAGAACGGGCGCACTGTTGCTGCCGCCGCCGCTGCTACTGCCGCTGCCGTTGCTGCTGCTGGCGAGGTCGCTGCCAGCGTTGGTCAGCGCATCGGCGGCGCTGGCGTGACCGTTTGTGTGGCTGTGGCTGGACACGGCAGCGGTGCCGGCGCCGTTAGCAGCACCGCCGCTGTTGCTGTGGGGCTTGCAGTCGGGCGTGAGTGTTGTGGACAGAGTGTAGCTGTGCAGGCGAAACTTTAGGCTATTAAACACGTCAGGGGTCTTGGCCTTGACCTCTGCCCAGAGAGTGTCTATGGCGCCTTCGTAGTCGGGGTTGGGGTGTGGCGTGCGCGCGAACGCCCGGGACACGACCACTTGCACCTGTCATACCAAAAGCACGACCAGCGGAAGAGACAAGATGATCTCTGTGAATGCTCGTGCTTGTCAGCGTTCGTCGCGTGTAAGGCTTTGAATGCTGCATAAATTCAATCATGGAGAGAAGCATCGCCGCCGAGTGTCCTGCATGGGACATGCAAAGTTTCCCTTTGAGGTTGCACTTGAAGTACATGACACGGCCAATCACTCCTCACTGACCGCTTGCACAGGGTTTCCACAGCCAGCCACGCTAGCTTGGCCCTCCATTTACTCTGAGTTGATGTTGCTTTCCATATAAGAAATGTGATGTCTGAGAGAGCGTGCGCGGTAGCATACTCCTAATCTTCAACTTCAACGACCTGCGGCACAAGCATCCAAGAGCGGCTTCGTCTGAATGTGCTTCACGTCGCAAAGCTTCCGCACTTGCTGCGACAGAGGACAACACGCTGACTCTTTGTATGCTTTGACATCTGACTTGTGCCACCGCCGTGCATTGGTTGCAGACGAACGGCAAACATGCTTGAGGTCACCCCGGGTGCTGCTGGCTTTGGCGTTGATGATGGCGATGAGCAACATGACAGGCGTGCGCTGGCGGACGTGAATGTATTCCGCTTGCTAGGGCTGCACACCATCTCTACCAACACTGCGATCGCCGCGAGCGCTGCGTGGTTGCCACGCGTTAGCTGCGCCATGCATACCCACAGATGCACGTGCGCGTGCTTGTATAATCAGCACACCCAAGCAACAGTCACCGCGCATCACATGCTTCTTGAAATGCAGCCCGGCCGTAAGCTGCACATACCTGATGTTGAAGTACGCTCATCTGCACACCGAGCTGCACATGCTCGTGACGCTCTTTACGCAGCACCAACAAGAAGAACGCGTCAATATTTGCACAAGCCAATGGAGGTGCACTTCAAGTTGAAGTATGCACATACCTGGTCCTCCCTCAGCGGCGGGATCAGCACAGGATCCAGCCAGTACCGCGGCAGCACAGCATCCGCAGCCCCTTTCCCGGCATCGCTACTAGGGCTACCACCACCACTACTAGGGCTGCTGCTGGCGCTGCTTCTGGCGCTGCCGCCGCTGGTGACGCTCCCCTGAGCACTGCTGCTGCCGCCGCTGCCGCCACCGCCCTCAACGCTGCGCCGCCGCCGCTTGCGCCCCGACTTCGCCGCCTCCGCCGCCGCCGCGGCCGCGGCCGCGGCCGCCGCCGCCGCCACCACCGCCGCGGGAAGGTTCTTGGCGCCGTTCGCGAGGACCTGCGCGGCGAGCGCCGGCAGCGTAACCTCCGACCTGCCGTCGAGGGGGTACACGGCGAGCGCGGGCGACGCGCGGAGCGCCGACGCAATGTTGAAGTCGAAGACGGGGATCCCCTTGCGCCGCGCCTCCACCAGGGCGAGCTGCGTGATGGTTACGGTGAAGGAGGTGCCGACGAAGACGAGGGCGTGGGAGGCGTCGAGCCACGACTTGATGTCGGGGAGTCGGTAGAACGAGTGCGAGTCGTAGTCTTCGTCGAAGAGCAGGGACATGGGGGCCGCGACGGCGCCGCAGCCGGGGCACCTGGGGGGAGGCAGGGGGAGAGGAAGCAACTTCAGTCTTGGAAATACAGGACGGGAACACTACATCCTAATCCTAACCCTTAACCCAACCTTAAACCTAACCCTAATCCTAGAACCTAACCCTTACCCTGACCCCAACCCTAAACCTAACCCATATGCGCCGCATATAGCACCATAGTCATAGTGGTTGAAGTCGCTCATTCTATGCACCTGTGCTAACTGTAACCCTCATTCTGACTCTAACCCCAACCCTAACCCTGAGCTACAGAGCAAAGCGCGAGATTGTCGTGTTTATCAAAAACCCTTTGCTCAAGCCCAATGCACCTCTAACCTTGGCCCTGCAGGGCTAAACCCTAATCGTAACCCTACCTGACCCTCACAACTCACATGCTTAGCTTCAATGCACCTGGCTGCTCTGCTCACCAATGCACATGCCCGAATCTAATACGCCCCAACAGAGTGCGAGGCGCACTTGCTTGTTCGCGTTACGGGTACGTCTACGTTCGGAAGCTACATGGTCTCCCTCAAGTCGTACAATTATTGACACTCCTCTTCGGAACTGCACAGTCTTGCAGATGTTACTGTTGATGGTTCTATCAGCACGAAGTCTGTTGTACACGCTGCGTTCAAAACCCCCGCTGTGTACCCAGCAACGTGGTCATCAGTTTGCAACGCACAACTGCATCAGCTCTAAACTCTCGCCCTTCTGTGCGCGCATGCAGTTGCTGCTTGGGTGCCGTACAATGACTGCATGACCACGCAGCGCAACCAACCACTCGGCAGCATGCAGCTCCAAGATCTGGAGCTTTTAAGTCACGCTTGAACCATGTAGCTTCAGATCTTGAACCACCTGGTCACGCTTGACTACTGCAACAAGCGGCAAGTCACCTGGGTGCCTCCGTCAGCTCCGCAGGCCTGCCCTTCTGCGGATCGTGCCGCAGCTGCGCCTGCATCGCAGCATCGAAGCGCTGCAGCTTTATGGGCCGGCTGTGCGCGTACGTGCACCTATGACCACCGCTCTGCTCCTGCTGCAGGCACTTGAAGATGCCCAGCCTGCCGTGGCACTCCGCGAGCTGCTCCGAGTGGCGCCACTTTGTGGCAGTGCTCTGGTGCAGGCCGTCGATGTTCTGCGTGACGATGCGGACGTTGGGGAAGGCCGCGGCGATGGCGGCAAGGGCCTGCATGCGTGCGCGACACGAGCGGATTGGCGCTGCGGTGAGACTGTGATGAGTGACGCGCGTCGCTAGCGAACTGGCGCTGCAGTGCACGGCACGATCAGATTGGCGCTGCAATGAGGCTGTGATGGGTGACACCGTCAGATTGGCGCTGTAGTGAGACTGTGATGGGTGACGTGACACCAGCACATTGGAGCTGCAGTGATACTGTGAGGGGTGACGCGAGTGGTGAGAGGGGAGGGGGTTGGAGCAACGGCAAGTGCTGCAGCGGCCGTGACGCGCGCAAAATGTCATGATGTGGCAATGTACATGCAGGACGCACTGCCAATTGACGTACAACAGTGGCTTTCAAGCCAGGGCAATCTGACATGGTCCTGCGCTTTCATGAGCGCGCTCCATACAGCAACTGCTCAACTAAAAAGCAACACCAGGTAGCAACTGCCATGTAAAGTGCTCAGCATGAGATACCTTCTACATTAAGAGGATACGCGTAGAGTTGCGCACCAGTTGTAAGATCTTTTACCTTTTAAGGCATAGGTCAGTCCTCTGCTTTCAAGAGGCAATGTATGTTCACTACTGTACCGACAAACGTCCTGGTTGTCGATGATTCAGATACTAAATTGCAGCCTGGATTCCACTGCAGATCTCACTTCAGCCAGTCACTGACCTCATGACCAGCGTTGGGCTTGCAATTCATGAAGTTCTCCGGGAAGTAGCGTAGCCAGAACTCGTTGTACCACTTGACCGGGTCTCGCAGCAGCGTCTGCCTCCGTGCTTTGGCTGTGCTGGTGATCGCCCACACCGAGCTGGATGTGCCTCTGAATGTGGGTATACCACTAGCAGCGCTCAAGCCCGCCCCTGTGATGATCGTCACGGCTTTGCCATCCTGTATCAGCTGCACCAGCTTGTCCAGCGAGTTGCCTTGCGCTCTGGAGCGAGACATGATGCGCCTGAGAGCGGCCCTGTGCCGCAGAGATCCCCAGGTAGGCGAAGATGGATCGCTTTGCAGCGACGCGCTGCCAGCTTCAAGGGCTCGGCGAGGCACGAAGCGCCAGGCTTCCCGCTGGGCACACACACACGGAAGCGCACAAAGGTCCCGCGCGCCCGCGAGCCGGCGGTTGAAGATGTAACTGCCAAACCTCTCGTTTGTGAAGCCGGCGCGCATGTTGTTCATGTGTAGAGCTTGTGATGCGGCAAAAGACACCGGCGCTGCGACCTGAGCGCAGCAGGAGCACGCTACTCATGACCATAGCCAGCAACATTTTATTCAATTGGGCTGCTTATAGTGCCGCCCTGCATGCAATTTGAAAGCCAGAGCAATGAGACAACCAGACACATCCGCTGTAAAGTCCTCCCGGCCAGCGCCTTCTCCAAGAATACCTGTACGGCACATTAGACGAGCCCTCACACCACGAGAGGAGAGACTGCGAATCGCCTACGCTCCTCAGCCCACAGCAGCAAAGAGGCCGCAGCAGTCGAGGCCGAGCTCGTGCTCGCCGCATCGGAAACATGTCAAAGAGTCCGGTGGGCATCACGGCGGCAGATGCAGCGAGTCCCCTGAGCGCCAACAGCAGGAGCAAGAGAGATGGACCAAAGCGATTCTTGAGATATTTTCACGACCGGGCTTCATGACGATGGGCGCCAACAACACGGCAAAAGTCGTCATGCCGGTGAGCGACCTTGATGATAATGTCACACGCGACCTTGATGATAATGTCACACACCGACACCACACCATAATAGCTGCTTGCTATCTGCAATATACAACTTAGCTCCTGGCTCACAACAACAATTTTCATGATTGATGTAATCTGCACGCAGTACTGGAAACTCCCAGCCACGCCGCCGGCGCGGGGACAGCCCATGCACGACGGCGAATTCGTCTGGCACTGGGACGGCTACCAACTGCGCACATGGGCAGGCGCCGAGGTTGACCTGCAGCTCGTCGCAGCGGAGGCAGCGGCGCTGGCTCGCAACGCGTTTGCTAGCGGAGAGCCCGGCGGCAGCAGCAAAGAAAAGGAGCAACTTCAAGTTGATGCAGCGGCCAAGGCGGAGATCGAGCGGCTGCGCTGGGAGACGCACGCGCTGGCGCACCAGGTCTCAGCGCTCAGGCAGAAGCTGCAGTGTATCCAGCGCCCTATCACCAGCGGGGGGAGCTTGTCGTCGCTTGGTCCTTCGCCGCAGCCGCCTAGATTGCGGCAACCACGCAGCGCCAGCGCCGTGTCTCGAAAGCGCGCCTATGCTGAGCATCACAAGCAGGCGGCAGCGGCGGCGGCGGCGGCGGCGGCAACTGCAGCAACTGCGCTGCGGGCGCAGCAGGGGGTTGGCAGTACACAAGGGCCTCATCACGCCATGCAGCGACCGGTGGCTAGCAGCCGAGTCAAGAAGCGCTCGCAGCGGGCTGCTCAGCAGCAGCAGCAGCAGCAGCAGCAGCAGCAGCAGCAGCAGCAGCAGCAGCAGCAGCAGCAGCAGCAGCGGCAGCAATACCAGCAAGCGGAGAGCCTCCAACAGGTGAACCAATGCTCAGAACAGCAGGACCAGCTTCCGCGCCGACATCAACACCAGCACGAGCAGCAAGCGCAACAAGAGCAGCAGCAGCAGCAGCAGCAGCAGCAGCAGCAGCAGCAGCAGCAGCAGCAACACCAGCAGCAATGGCAGCAGCAGCAGCACCAGCACCAGCAGCAGGAGCCACCACACGATAAAGTGGAGTCGCTGGGGCCGTCGCCCGTGTTCATCACCGCGTTTGCATCGGCGGTGCCAACTGCTGCGGAGGGTGCAGCGGCCCAAGATACTGCAGCCTCCAAACCTTACAATACCAGTCAGCAGGCACCCGCAGCAGTGCTCCCCACCCAACCACATCATCAAGCCAGCAGCGGCGATGCAGCTCGTTCCCCCAAGTCAGCCAAAGCAGCCATGCGTCGGCACACCGTCAGCGTCTGCCTGCCCTACAGCCCAGCGGAGATGCACAGCGGCGCGCCGCTTGCGCAGGCACACGAGGCGATTACATGCGGCGGAAGCGACAACACTACGGGCTCCGACTGCTCTTTACGAAATGACGAACTTCAACCTGGCGACACTAGCCGCTGCGCACCGGCACCTCGGTCAGAAGCCACGGAGCGCAGAGGAAGCGATGTCGTTAGCCACGCGCAACATACAGAGACAGCAGACGTCGATCCACTGCATAGCGCAGCCGCATATGGCGATTGCGCCGCAGTCGTCAAGTGCAACGAAAAGAGCGTGCGCACGGTGGCCTACAGCAGCGGCGCCAGTGGAGGCCGCGCGCCGCGCGATGAGAGGGAAACCGTCGTGAAACGGTCCGGCGCTGGCCATAGCAAGCGCTCGCTGCGCTACTCCGCGGCCACGCAAGACAGCGATACGCAGAGGGGCGACATGGCGACGGACCGCGCGGCCAGCAACGTCAGCGCCGTCAGCGACGGATACAGCTACTGCAGCGGCACCACCACCAGCAGCAGCAGCAGCAGCAGCCTGGGCGCGGCAGCGCAGCACGCGAGCGAGCCCTGCTGCTGCGGCCTCAGCATGGACGACGGCGCGGAGACGGCGCCGCTCGCGGCGGTGCTGGCGACGCAGCGCCACCGGCAGCAGCAGCAGCAGCAGCAGACGGGCGCCGCCACGCTCATACAGTCGGGCATACGGCACGCGCTGGCCATGGCGGAGGTGCGCAGCCGCCGCGAGAGCGCGCGCTCGGAGGCGGCGGCGGCGGCGGCGGCGGCGGTGACGGTGGCGGCGGCGGCGGCGGTGGCGGCAGCGCAGACGTCGCCGCTGGTCTCGCGCGCGAAGCGCGCGTCCAACACCGGCGACGACTCCGCGACGGTGGCGTGGCATGCGCAGATGCAGGCGATAGACGAGGGTCAACAGGATGCGCCTGCGGCGGACGCTCCGGGTGCGGGTGCAGCCGAATGTGGGTTGGGCGGCACCGTAGCTGCGGCAGCAGCAGCGGCAGCAGCAGTAGCAGCAGCAACAGCGGCAGCAGCAGCAGCAGCAGCAGCACCAGCAGCTGTGGTAGCAGCACCAGCACCAGCGGCAGCAGCAACGGCAGCAGCAGCAGGAGCGGTTGGCGTGCGCGCGCAGCTGCCGCGGCCGCAGCCGCCTGCGGTGAGGCCGGTCTCGCCCAGCTTGCGGCGCATCAGCATGGGCAAGGGGACGTCGGTGGAGTACGACGAGGACTTTGACGAGGGCGGCGGGGCGGACCCGCAACTTCAACACTCACAACTTCAACAAGTCGGCAGCCGTGGCAGCAGCGTCAGTTCCGCAGCAGCATCTGCGGGCGCAGCAGCAGCGGCCGCAGGGCCTGCGCAGGAGGACGATCTGAGTGGTGGCACTGGCGGTCGGCACGAGGCAGCGGCGGGCCGTGCAGAAGCCATGCGCAGCAACCTCTCTGAGCAAGATTGTGATGCTCACGAGCGAGGGGAGCAGCCCACGAGTGCTGCTGCTGCGGATGCGCGGAACGCGCCAGCGCCGGTGCTGTCGCCCGCGATCGCGGCCACTGGCAGCAGCGCTCAACTAACAGCTGTGCCGCCCAACAGCGCCGACAACCCTGCTGCCCGCAGGCCCGGGAGCGCCGCGCGGCGGTGGCATGCCACTGGCAACGAAGCAGCGCCGGCGCCGCCGCCGCCGCTGCTGTTGCTGAGCGATGATGCAGCCGCAGACGCGCACAGTGCCAAGCCAGTAGTCGGAGAGGGCGGAGACAGCGATTACGAGCTCGACTTCGACCGCGCTCCGGAGTCGCCGGAGCCGCAGGATTTGCTGAGCGGTGTGACGGAGCAGTCACAGCGGGATGGAGGAGGGGGGGTGGGGGGGGCGGGAGCGCCGCACAGCAGCAGCGTATCGGATGCTGTCGCGGCGACCCTGGATCTACAGCGGCGGGGGACGGATCTCAGGTTCAATGCGTTGTTGAACTCGCAAGGCGACGGCACGTCGGCAAAATCGGAGCAGCTTCAAGCGCTAGATTTGCAAGTCGACGCTGCTGCCGCTTTGGTGGCTGCTTCGGTAGTTGTAGAAGATGTGCCAGCGGTTGGGGGAGAGTATATGAGTGGGGAGTTCGATGGGGGGGATCAAGGGGGTGAGGGTAGTGTTTGGGACGATGACGAGAGCAGTATTGCTGTTGCCGCTGGTCATGATGTTGGTACAGAAGTGCAACATACCGAGCAAGATATGTTGGAGGTTGGCGTGCGGCATCAGAGCAGTGGCATGGTTACAGAGGCTCAAGGCGACGAGTCGTGCGGTGTGTACGAGTCTGACTTCGAGTAGATGAGTTGCTTCGGCGGCCATGCGCGATTGAACTCATTGCCACTTCAATTTGTTACACGCGTGTCCCCTAGTTTCGGTCAAGTAGCTGTGCCGCATGTGCACACGTTGGAGCGCCTTACATGCCTCTGTGTCGAATACCACTCCTCCTGCTGGTGTTACAGCCCGTATTCCGTTGCTGCTGCTGGCCTGCTGGCGTCAGCAATGCATGCATGTGCAGTTGCTTCAACGTGATGTTGCGACATTGTTGATCAGTTGCGACGTTTCATCTGTTTCTCCTTTCTGGTTGCACTCGCACACCGTACTTGAATGCCTAGCGAGTCTGAGGCGGCGAGTCTTGGATCGTGAAGTTTCAGATCTGAAACACACAGGAATCTAGGCCTTGCACGACGCCGTCTTGTCGTCAAGTTTTTCGCGATTGCTACAGTACAGGCGCACACCCGGCAATTGCGCCGCTGCAACCACTTTTGCAACGCACGTGCGCCTGTTGCAACAGCGAAACAGTTGGAAATCCTAGAAACAGCAACAGAGAGAGGAGCACAGCTCGGGTGTGGCGCTGGAGTGCAGCGGAAGCAGCTAGCATGAGCAGCATGGAGACATGCCCCACGTGGGCGCCTCTCTTTGGCTTCCTGGGGGTGGCGGCCTCGCTGGTGCTCGCCAACACTGGTGCAGCCTACGGCACAGCTAAAGCCGGCCTCGGCATCGCATCCATGGGCGTGATGCATCCGGGCATGGTGATGCGGAACATCATACCCGTGGTCATGGCGGGAGTGCTCGGCATCTACGGCCTCATCGTCAGCGTGATCCTGCTGGGAACTATCACCGGCACGACGCCGACAGGCGTGACCACCTACAGCACTTTTTCGGGCTTTGCCCACCTCGCGGCGGGACTATGCTGCGGCATGAGCGGACTGGCAGCCGGGTTTGCCATCGGGATCGTCGGAGACGCAGGGGTGAGAGCGGTGGGGCAGCAGGAGCGGTTGTTTGTGGGCATGATTCTAATCCTCATTTTCGCAGAGGCCCTGGCTCTGTACGGTCTCATCGTTGCGCTCATCCTTAGCCAGCAGTCGTATTCGTGCTCCAACTAGTGGGTGTCTGTGTGTTCGGTCGTGCCAGTTTGGCGGAACTGCAAAGAGCCAGGAGCTCGATTTGCTGCTCCATGTTGTATAGATGGCAGTGCCCTGCCTGTTTCCCTTGCCTACATCAATTGATATGGTCTGCCTTTACACACTCGAAGGATGGTGTGTGTCAGATGTTTGCGTGCGCTGAGTGAAAGTCTTGCCACATTTCTGTGCGTGTTGATTCTCGTGTTCGAGGCGATGTCCCAGTACGCCTGCTTCGGTCGCATGCTCTGGTAGCTTGCCTCCCATCTGCACCAAGTAGATGTCAGCACTTAACTGCTTGATTGTCAATGCCTTGGACTGCAGCTTTCAGAATCGTGTATCGCTTTCATGATGAATACCAAGCGTGTCATGTACGCATCTTCCTTGCCGGGTTGATTCAGTTGCTAAAGCAAGAAGTGTCACCTGCTGTGCAGTAAGAGAGGCGCACAGGCCACATGCGGTTGCCATTATCTCGCACTCGATCAGCTGCAGTTCGGATGTAGTTTGCATTCTAATTCTCAGTGCCGCTTCCTCTGGCAGCAACGCTAGTAGTGGTTATTTCTGTTTGTGTCTTGTGGAATTGCTATACCAGCTATACCATTTAAAAATAATATCTGGTCCAGAGAACTTGTGCATGCCGAAAGCATCCACGACTCATGATCAGAGAGCTCATAAAGGACCGTTTTTTAAAAGCAAGAGGAGCAAGCTGCACGCACACGCACTAGGCTTTCGGCTGTTGCTCGTGCAGATGGGGCGAGTGCGGCTCCCGCAATCCATGCAAACCCATTCAAAACCAAATGGTCGGCATCCTCTTGGGCTGCGCAACCGCCGCACGCCTGGGAGACTTAATGATCATTATGCTTGCCGCTGCCGCTTCTCCGTGGGAGCCCTGGCACAAGACCGCGCTGGCACGCGTGGTAGAGTGGCTCGCTTGTGCAGTGCACACTGTGCACGTTGTTCTGACATAGATAGAGCATGCATCACCACATAAAGCGCACCTTTCCCGTTCCATCGCGCAACAAAGTTGAACAAGCATCTTCAACTTCCGCTTCATCTGAAGTGAAGTGAAGGTGCATACAGTGCGCCTACATATGATGTCAAGTATGCTGGACGCAACTTCAATTTCTGTCCTCCATCGAACACCATGACGCAAGGCATACACACTGACGCAAGGTTCTGAAGTTGAAGTTTATGTGAGGTGAAGTTCAGTGAAGTTAAAGAACTTTGTTGAAGTGAAGCGTGCCAACTCTTGGCCATGCCGCTGACCTTGGAGAGTGTGCTCGATCGCGAGGAGGAGCAGCAGCCGATCTTTGACTTTGTGGGCCAGCAGAGTTGGTTCTTTATTGCTTCTCTCAGCATCGCATTCAAGCGCTCCTACGACAAATACCAGGGCCAGCGCGATAGAGAACGTGCAGCAAGTGCACGGCCAGCCCACCACACGACAGCCTACTCTGCAGCACTGTCGAGCGTGACCTGCCTGCGACTTGCCATCAGCGACCCAGTTTTCCTGCGCGACATCCGACAGCTGTCCGGGCCTGATCCTGAAGATTGGCTCATGATTGTCGCCCGCAGCGCAGCTCTGGAGGTGGTGGCAGCGTTGCTGGCGGGGGAACGTGCCGGCGACGGACGCCCCCCCATTACAATCCGCCCAGCAGGGGGACCGCTGGAACCGCTGCAGTCAGCGTGGAACACGCACGGGCTTTCGTGGGGCGGATCTCTGGCTGTGGCCGGCCGCGTCGATGTGCTGGAGCTGCTCTACGGCGCTCATCCGGACCTCATCACCTCGCCACTGTCGCACAGTGAATGCACGAAGATGGCGGCCTCCGTGGGGCAGCTATCCGTGGTGCGCTGGGCCGTCGGCAGGAGGAGGCACTGTGCTCGGATAGCGCTGAACGAAGCGGCGGGGGAGGCGCACACGCACGTCCTGGACTGGCTGTGGCGCGAGCATCGCGCAGCGCTGCCTGGCCTGGAGGTCGCTCTAGCCGCCATCGCGGCGGGGCACGCATGCCTGCTGCGCGAAGTCCTCGAGTGCGCGCGCGCAGACGGCAGCGTCGAGTCCTGGCGTGCCGGCGACTGGTGCGCGTCGGTTCCCTACAGCGCCAACTGCACGAGCGAGATCCTAGAGCTGCTCAGGAGTGCTGGCTTTGGCGACTGGTCGGTCGCAGCCCTGGGCCACCACCTGCTGCTGCTCGGCATGCCCTTTGATTATGATTATCGTAACCGCCCCCCTGTGATACATCCTTTCCCCGAGTTCCACACCATGCGTCACTCCACGCGCCTAGCGCTCATGCGGTGGCTGGTGGACAACGGAGCGCCATGGCAGCCGCTCTTCGCCTTCGCCGAGACGGGGGACGTGCGCTGCTGGCGCTACAGCTCGTTGCGATGGGCCGTGGAGCACGGCGCGCCCTGGGGGGGATGGACATCGCGTGTGTGCGAGGGGCTGGTGCGCTTGGACGAGGCCAGTCGTATGAGCATGGGCGGTCGCACTATGCGCGATGCGGATGACGAAGCAAGGTACGGCTCGCCCGCAGGCTTCAGCGAGTATACTGCGATCGTTGCGTTTGCGCACGCGCACGGTTGTCCGTGCACGTGTCAGTTGCGGGAGGGGGAGGGCAGCACATTCTCCATCGGTGTATAGCAGTTTGGGAAAGCGTACGAACGCATGTCTCAAGTTCAATTGTCTTGTGTGCTTCGTGTCGTGCTGGTTCGCCTGTGCGATGTGAGCTGCCTTCTGCTCTGGGGACAAATTGGCGTATTGCTGCCGGCAGCATATTGTACCATGTGAGCTTCTTTCCTCATTGAGTGCCCCCCCCTTCAAGCCGTCGCTCCTCAGAGTATCCACAGGGATATCCATATATCCATGCTTTCATATGCAACGACGATAGTAGCCGCATACCATGCAACGGCGTTCGACGTTTCAAGGGCTGCTGTGCCTAACACTCACGCAGCTTCAGACCAATCACATGATGTGGCACAACCATAGGCTGCGCTACAGTGAAGGCAGCGACATTTTTTCTTCAAGTTCAAGTTGATGTTCACAAAAGCACAAATTGTCCAGGATGAGCAAGAGGCCATGCATACGTGTCAGCTGCAGTCCAACACAATATCACCCCACACTACAGCGATCGCAAGACAACAGGTGCAAAGTTTAAGTTGAGATTCACAGAAGCGCGTCAGGGATGTGCAAAAACCCATGCCATGCATACACTTCCATTTGCATAAGCTACGTGCCTTGGGCCAGTGCCAGCTTAGACCCAGCAGCGGGGCGCGAATGCAATCAAGTAAGTCCCAGTCCTGTAATGCCAAAATAACTCTGCCAACGCCCGTTTCGCTGTCACACGCCCCCCCCCCCTCTTCCGTCTTGAACTGCGCCAATTGCACCCCTGTGTGCACGGACGCAGCCGCATTTCGCCCGGCTATCGCGTAGACAAGGGCTGCAGAAGTTGAAGTTGCCGACAAACCCCCCTCCCGCCGGCCACCAAAACGGCGGGGTCTAAGAAAACACACTCTCTCTGCGGAAACTTCAATTGGATAACTTCAACTCCCCTCTTTGTGCGCGGCTGTGCGCGTCGCGCCTCTATGACCGGCTGTGCTTACTACCAAATCGCTACCGCCGCAGCAGCCGGCACCTCGTTTCGCCGGTACCGCTGCCGCCGCTGCTCGCTGTGTGCAGAGCGCCGCTGTCGCCGCAACTTCAACAACAGCAACTTCAACTCTAGAAAGCCCCCCCCCCCCCGCGTCATTGCTTTGCGCGCTTGGCGCGGCGGTGCTGCGACGATGCCACATCGTTAAACTCGCTGGCGACGTCATTGTCCGTATCGTCATGCGCCTCCTCGTCGTTACGGCGCCACTGCGGGGGCACAGGAATGACGTGCCTTGAGGCAACGCGGCGCGCGGGCGTCGCGCCGGTCTCGTCCTCGTCGTCCTGGAACTTCACCACAATCTGCAAGTGCGCGGGAGCGTCACGGATGTTTTGTCAGCGCCGGGGCCAACATGGCCAACAGTCAAATGCGCGGGCATGCTAGTAGATGATGCTTTCTAGCCAACTATTGAATGGTTTGACGTAACAAGGTGCTGACGCCTTGTTCTTCAATAACTTCATGACTCCAGCAAGTACCTGTTTGCAATGAGCCAGCGCGCACGACGGTGGCGGCGGCGGCGTGTGCCTTTGCACCAGGTACCTGCACATGAACACAGACGACTGCGACTGAACTGCGCGGCAATCACGATATACCCGCTATGCATGTACTGCTAGACTACATACATCCATACATACCTCTAGGGCCCCTCGCTCGTTGCTCGCCGCTTGCCAGTGCGCCGCGGACGCGGCGGCGGAGTGGCGGTTGACCCTGTGCACCGTGGCCCTGTAAAAGCTGGTCGTGTCTGGGAAAACTGCCAGGCATTCGCTGCCCTTGTCCAGCCCCTTGGAGTTGTCAGCGAGCCGAATCACCTGCATATGAGGGCCATTTCAACAGAGGGTGGAGCGTCAAGTTTGAGTGTTGAAGTTGTGTTGATTGAAGTTGAGGTTGCATGGCGCGTGTTGTCTAGGTGTTCACAAGAATAGAGGGATGACAGCCATGCAAAACTACACAGAGAAGTGCTCATCGTAGTGAATTGTGAGTTGATTGAATGAGTTGGCGTGATGGCCGTGACCGAAATCAAGGCAGTCAGGACAAAGTGCGTGCAGAAACTCAGGCCAGTTTCAGCATCAGAACTCTCTCTGCCATCGCAGTATCTGAACCTGCAAGGTCACAAGCAGGCCTGACTCGACTTACGTTTTGAGCCTGTATGACGAAGGTGTTGTCTTTGTCGTCCTCGTCTGTGCACTCGTACTCCTCGGAGTCCGCATGGTACTGCAGGAAGACAGCGCACAGCAGGGGGACCAGAGGGAGCGCAGCGCTCAGCAATGTGCAAGTGGCGCTGTCGCAGCGGACGAAACAGCTGTACCGCAATGCGCTGGACTGCTACATCTCTGCTTCCGTGCTACTGTCTGGCGATAAGAGGCTGGTGAACCAACACTGCGCATCGGTCACAGTGCGCAGCAGTGTGTGCAAGCGGCGGTGTCGCAGTGCGCAGCATTGCGGTGGCACTGCATCAGCGCTCTGCAATGTGCATGCAGCAGCAGTGCGTAGCCAGAACCGTCGACGTGCCTTCTGGTACTTATGCGCATATGAAAAGTACTTGTGCGCACATGAAGACAAGGCTTCGACGGTGGTCAGGTACAACACATTGTGGCGCTTTCAGATGGGATGCTGCAAATGAAAAGCAGTAGTCGCAGTTGCACTATCTGGCGCCAGTGGTGTCAACATGTATCTCAACAACGAGGTGGCGTGCCCCTTGCCTCCTTCAACTCTGCATGTCACCACATATGACTGGAAGTACGCTATGCGTTGGCCAACACCAAAGTCAACGTGGTGTGGCTGCTTACGGACCATGCACGTAAGGCCACTACTTCTGCTGAAGCAGGACGAGAGACAACACACCCACTGCAGCCAGCATCGTTGCCTCCAATTATTATCAGCCAAACGCCTCAGTTTCACTGCGCAACATGCAGTACGACATCTCCAGCATGCTCATTCAACTTCAAGTGCTCTTACTGGAACTGCCACATGCCACGGCAGCTGTGGCGTGCGCGCAACGATTGATGTATTTAGGCATAAGCATGCATGACCAGGGGTGTGGCCCTCGCAATGAGATGTGGGTATGCGCATGCTCACAAGTGATATTCTTCACAGCGAAAAGTGACAATCTGCAGAACCCCCCCAAAACCCCCATGGAGAGATGACACTGGACTCCTGGCGCATATGTAACCTCTCTGAGCAGTGCCACTGACCTTGTCAACGCGCGCCAGTATCATTGCCTGCTCGCTCTCCGTGGCCGCATCCGCATCCATCAAACACGCCACCTGTTCCCCTACGCGCGCCCTCATCCCCCGCCCCCCATTGGCAGTTACGGCTGTAACCGCCTGCGCGCTGCGCCTGCGCGTGCGCTCAATCACGGCAGCCTCATCGCGCCTGGCCACGCCTGCGGCAGCGATCAACGCCGAAGCGCATGGTGCTTGAGAATGGCTGCGCGCGACGCTTCCAGATACCGGCCAGCAGATGCTGGAATTGTATGTAGGTGTGGTCATGCATGTAAATAGTATGACTGCCCGCACACTGCTGGCTAATTGCCAGCTAAATGATATAGGAAGTGTGTATATATGCATGCTTGAGGGAGGGTAAGGTGCAGTTGCGTTGCGAGGTGCAAGGCACACAGCAGACAGGGTAATTCTGGGTTTGGGAAACCGAGCGGCTCGGGACATGCAGCGGCAACAATTTGCCAAGCACGAGCAACATTAAAGCAAACACCCAGTAGAACGCTGCCAGTGCGTCACCATGCACACGCCAATGAATGGCAGGTGCAGCCACATTGGCAACATGCCAGCAAAATGACCGCCTAGGACAAGCTGCGTATGTTGAAGCTGCGAGATCACCCACCGCTGGTTTTCCTCGTCGCCTTTGCACCCTTGTGAGCCTTCTTCACAGCAGAACCGGGCTGAGAAGCCACCGCGTGTTCGGCAGAGTCCGTTTCATGGGACCCGGCTTCATCGCTGGTTCCACCACTGCCATCCGTCGATTCCTGCGCAAGCAACGGTTGCGGGTCAACAAAGCTTGCACTTTGCGAATGGTGCTGCAAAGCAGTTACACTCCTGCCTCACCTGTGAGGACGCCTTGGCAGCCTTGCAGTCAGCAGAGCACTTCTGCAGCAGCGCGCCTATCACTCCCATCTCGCTGACCTGTAAGAGCGGGGTCGAGGAGGTCAGTGGCGGCATTTGACATGCAAGAGCTCTGGAGGTGGGAGACAACTTACCCTGAGCGCTTCGAAGTGCCGACCCACTGCCACGGCAAGCTCATTGCGCGTACTGTCCTCCCTGACGGGGATGCTGTAGTACTTCACGTAGTTGTGCAGCGATCGAAGCTGGGGAAGAAGAAACACGAAAGGATTAGTGTTCAGAGATCACAACACAGGCGCAGCAAGCTTCCAGACACTGCCGCAGACACGAAACTCTCACCTCCAACTTGCGGAAATCCACTGTCAGTGTGGGCGAGTACTTCTCGCTCCTGTGGAAGGGCAAGTACGCCCTGGTGTCTTGCTGGCTGGGAGCAAACGCATTTTGCGAGACTCCGAGTTCAGACATGATGCCGCCACCAACAGAAGAGAAAGCTGTAAGGTTAACAAGTAGTCTCCAGCTAGGGCTCCACCTCGCGCTGTAGGCAGGTGCAGCTTTGCGATGATGAGCGCACTTGTGGTGCAAGGTGTTTTAGCGCCTCAACATGTCGCCAATCGTAGTTGCTTCCGGTACCGCGACTTGAGCCCCCTGGCAGTTGCGAAATGAATGAATGAATGAATTGAAACGGAAGTTTCAGAATCCTGGAGGTATTTAATTTCAACCCCTTGGGCTGGTGCAAATGTATGTGTAGGTCAATGAGGTAGGCAACCTTTGATATGGCAAGCAGGTGCTGCCATCCATGCTCAGTGGCTCATGCTCCTGCACCTTCAAGTTGTCGACATGACCGCCCCTTATTGACCCTGCCATCTCCAGCATCACCCATGTACTTTTTATTAATTCTCGCTCAGGGCGCGAAAAAGCCCAGATGATGTACTTTTATTATATTCCACTTGTGGCTGTGGAAATGCCATGTTGTAGGTGTGTCGCCTTGTTCTCACTCTTGGATGAAGCATGCAAAGCTTGCACGCCACACCCCGCCCCCCACATCACCCCCAACAAAGCACCCGCAAGCGACTGTCCCCCACATACTAGCAGGGATACCAAACAAAGCTACACTCTCCCCCCGCAGACAGACCCGTCTTAGGGCCACCCAGCTCCACGCAGACTCCATCTCAAAGTTTTCATGCAGGCCAAGGTCACCATAATGGGCCCTGAACTGGAGATTGTGGCCATCGACGTGAACAAATTCCATGAACCTGACACAGAGCTGTTGTGCTTTCTTCAGCACACTGCAAAGAACCACGGCCCGTTTTGATAGCTTTTGATCTTTTGAAGAAAGAAAAAGCCTGTTGCAAACTAGGCTCCGACACAAAACGTGTTTTGATATTGCCCATTTCCTGTTTTTTTTCCTGCCCAAAAGTGGCCGATTTCCTGAAATACATCCTGTTTTTCCTGTTTTGAAAAACCACCCAGCAGTCATCCCACAGCCCTCTGCAGCCCCCAGGCACTTGTACAGATTTGTCATAATGGTCTGTTGACGATGGGACATCACAGCCCTATGGTCCATCTTGCCGCATTGCCGCAGCAGAACACCAAAAGGGCAAGTGTACACCCTTAACTTCAAGCATGAGCATAACATCAACAAAGGGCAAAATGTAAGATACGGCGCATGCATAAGCATAACAGGCTGCTGCACACGATGAACAAGCACGACAGGCCGGCGCACACAAGAAGAGGTGGCGAACGCGGTCGACTGTGTCACTCAAAAATTTGTACATGTACATTGGGGAGCAGGGGCGGAAGCTGCTGGAGGCTGTGGCGACGGAGTATGCCAGCAGGATGTCAGTGCCCGGAGGAGCGCGCCCTAAAGCTCTTAAGGGCATCGCCCTGGCGCGCTTACGCTCGGCACTGTCGGCAGCGCTCCACATGGCGTACTCTGCCCGTGTCATGACACATATGGCAGAATCCAGGGGGGGGGGGCACATGGAGGAGGACATAGGGGAGGATCCCGAGATGCCATTTGGCGGCGGTGGCGTTTGAGTGGTTGTCGTTGAGACGCTTTCAGAAGTCACACGACATGCAGATTCCGTACAGCAGCATCAAGTTACCATCATCTGGGCTTTTTCGCGCCCTGAGCGAGAATTAATAAAAAGTACATCAGCATCAGGACGTGCTGCACCACAACCCTTCGCAACCATGGTGCGACCCTACAAGTTGCTCGCCACAGCCGCCACAGGGGCCACTCCAGCGCCGCGCCATCGAAGACCAGCACGCACAACAACTACAGGTCCGTACTGAAAAAAGTTTAAACTGGGGCGCGAAATTCAACTGTGCGTTAGTAGGGTTTGCCAACCCTAAGGTTCAGCGTCTCAGATTTGACTGGGAAGTGGTGCATTGGATGCAGCTCGGCGAGGGCTATCAGATGCACTACTCAGGAGGCGGTTATTTTTACAAGAACGGCACTTGGAAGGCATTTCCTGATTTCCTGATTTGCTCCCAGAATGCCCCTATTTCCTTAAAAAAGTCCTTAACGTTTTGTGTCGGAGCCTATTGCAAACTTGCCATGGCACATGTGCAATCAGTCAATCAGTTTGAGAGACATGAGTGACTTGACTCAGTCGCATCAGAGAGGGGCGGATGCTGGACGCACCTGCACCAGAGCATGCAAGCAAGACCTGGAATCCTTTTAAGAATCAGCCACATCTGGCGTGAATGGGCACACTGTAACATGGCGCTATTCGCATCAGCTCGCTGCAAATAACGGCCACTGTGTCTAGGCTTCGTTACTGCGCTTTCTTGCGTCCGAAACAGGCGTTGACGACAAATACAACCTGCCTGCCGAACCAAATGAGCGCAGACGCAGCAGTCAGTCAGCATTAGCAACGCAGAGTCCACATGAGCTCGAATTTGTTTCTGAATTTACAAGTGGCGTCAGAAATCGCCCTCTTCCTGCTCCCCAAGCTTGTGCACAAGCCTAAGGACGCGGTAGCGGTACACCAGGTTCTTCTGCGCGCGCTGCAGCAGGCGGTTGAACTCCTCCGTCCGCAAGCCGTTCGCACGCACCACTGCCGCCGCCTGCGCAGGGGGACACACAGCACACCAGCATGTATGCATGTATGGAAGTGAGGAGTGAGGTAGGTAGGTATTTTTATAAATTGAAGGTAGGTATTTCTATAAATTGAAGCAGCCTATTTCCTGCCAAAACTACGCAGACTGCAAGCTCAGGCCACGCCTTCAATCATCGGGGACAGCAACAGTTCAAGAGAGCCGCATACATACTAGCGGTTGTACACGATTAAAGTTGCTGACAATACCAACCGTAAGCTTCTGCAATAATGACGAATCGACGTACCAAGACAAAAACCTTACCATGATCAAGTTTATTCAACCCAGCCTTACGCAGGTCTACATCCAACAGGCTGTGCTCATAATGAATGACATGCGGGAGAGCGCTGCCTCCCGGTGCCATACTTCAACTTCAACTCACAAAACGAAGTTTATACGGCTTCCGGGGAGTTCCGGGAGTTCCGGCGGAGCCGGCCTTCCCGGAACTGAACTCGGAGGCCTCGGAGGTTTGTGCGCGTAGCCTGGCCTGCCAGATCCTCCATGAATTGTACCGCGCTTTTAGCAGTCATATGTATGCGCGCGTGTGGGTGGTCTGCATACACATGTACTTAGTCCGGAAAGACGATCCACAAATGGCGCAAAGCTTGTGCTGCATGTGCCAGTGCCCCAATCCAAGCACGCGATGCAATAGCCGATCGCGCCGCGCTGCTGCCACTTGCCTGCAGCGGGAACTGCTCGCACGCGCGCGTGGGTGGTCTGCATACATAGTACATGTACTAGGTCCGGGAGGAACACCTATATATGGCGCAAAGCTTGTGCTGCATGTGCCAGTGCCCCAATCCAAGCACGCGATGCAACAGCCGATCGCGTCGCGCTGCTGCCACTTGCCTGCAGCGGGAACTGCTCGCATGCGCGGCGCACGATGGGGCTGCTCACGCGCGCCATGCGCGTCATGCAGAGCCCTTGCGGAAGCTCGTCGACCTCCAGCGTCTGCATAGCGGCAGGTGCAGGGTATGTAGGTATGCGATGCTGGCTAAGCAGACATGACGCTGCACCGCAGTGAAGTGCTAGTTAAGGTATTTCTTGAAAAGAGAGGGCATTGACATACCCACCACTGGTGTGGCGGAGCATGCGCGTCATGCAGAGCCCTTGCGGAAGCTCGTCTACCTCCAGCGTCGGGAGGCAGGCGCAGGGTATGTAGGTATGTGATGCTGGCAAAGCAGACTGCACACTGCTAGTTGATGGTGCGTGTGAGAGGACGATCGCATAGGTCTGCCACCGTTGTGGCGCAGCAGACTTTCATTGAGGGCCACAAGTCTGGAAGGGCGTTTAGGGTTAGGGGTTAGGGTATTCAAGCATCGTGTTGCGTCTTGAAAACCTCAGAGTACAGGCTGCATGTTCATACACTCCATGTCCACACAAGCGGCATGACTCCAGGACCCTGCCTATTGTGGAGTGAGAGAGACCTAACCCTAAGCCTACTCCAAACCCTAATGATAGAGCAATGCTCACATGGAAGCAGCATGCCAGAACAACAGGTCCAGGAGACACCGTGGATACTGGGATGGCGCTCATGAAAAGATGCATCCGTAAAAACCATTGAGCTAAGTTGAGCACCACACCACACGTACAGCACAAAAACCGTCGTTGATACTACAAGCAATTAAATGTGCAGAACGATCAGACCTCAAATAACACCCGAACGATCAGACCTCAAATAACACCCTCAATTAGCACAACGCGCGCAAAGGATCCTACTACATTGGCAAAGGCTGACCGCTGAGCTGAGCATCACCAACATACCACACCGCCGCCAGCAATGGTTTGAAAGCCTGCAACACTTCTCAATGGGGTCAGGTCCAACTGTAACGTTGAACTTCCTTTCACTCCATCAGCCGCTCCCTTGTGAGTAACCGTTGTATGGGGGTCAAGCAGGTCCAGCGTGTGCTTGTGGTCGGGTATTTCATGCGCATACATTATGTGTAAATGTTTGAGCCGAACGACATCCATTCACAGCAAGTGAATCACCTCACTGCCACACAAAAGTAATGATGTACACCTATCTGCTATACATGCGATATGGTTCAAGCAGCCTGGCATACATACTTTACATACATCACCCTTCCCGCTGCTCCATGCACGATGATCACTTGCGCCAAGAGAATCACCCCACCTCCCTACAACGCTCACGTAGGTATGTGCGCTTCTCTCTTTCACACACATGCATACGGCACGTGCAGGCAGCGTACCTCCATAAACCTTTGCAGCTGCTTCATGCACAATCATCACTTGCGCCAAGCGAATCACTCCACCTCCCTACAACACTCAAGTCGGCATGTACGTACATACACTTGGCTTTTATACACACGTACATACGGTATGTGCAGGCAGCGTACCTCCATCAACCGTCGCCGCTGCTCCATGCGCAGAGACTCCACCTCCCTTAGACTCTTGGCAAAGAGGCGCAGCTTCTTAGGCTGGCCAAGCAACGCCATGGCTGAAAGGCCATTCGCGCCATCGGAAAACTCCCCCTGACACGAGTAGAGGAAGCAAGAATATGGGACTCATGAGTGTGTCGGGCATGTTTGAATGGGCAGTTACTGACAGTTACGTTGTGCATCGCGCTGAGAGTTGAGTACTACAGTTGTGCTTGTATGGCAGCGGTGGATTTGCTAGCTGCTTATCAGCTTTGTCAGATTGGCTGGGTGGGTTGAAGTACTACTTGAAGTAGTACTTTTGAAGCGGCACGCACATGCGTGCGTTGCATGATGACATGGAAGCAGATTGCAGACAGGGTTGACGAGAGGTGTTTTGAAATGAGGAGCACAGTGTGTCACTTCAACTGTACGCCTGCTGACAAAGCTGCTCTAGAGGGACATTCATTCCTGACAAGGGTTCGCATGGTGTCGGGGCATAGAAAATTCGGTGCTTCGAGGTACAGTACAGTGCAGTATAGTGCAGTACAGTACAGCGCAGTGCGGTCATGATTTCTTTAGGTTGCTGTCGTCTTGAAGTTTACAACAGGGCGTCCATTATAATGCTTCGAGGTACAGTACAGTGCAATACGCTGCAAGCAGTCATCATTTCTTGAAGTTGCTGACATCTTGAACTTTGACAACAGGCTGCCGTGAGGTGTGAGACAGTGACCTCAATTCTGGTGCTTCAGCAACAAGGGGCGCGGATTGACCAACTGCCGCAGAAGGCTGTATGAGCCTGTCTAAGAGCACTATCGAGTTCAGAACCAGATCATCTTACTCGGGACAGCTGAGTGCGTCTCTGATACATCCCATACGTTGTATATATGCGCAAGAGATTAAAGCAGCAAACATTACAGCGCTCGTGATCATTCGGCAGATGCGACAGCCCTGATCGCTTGAGGTGTGACGAGAAAATGGAGCACTTTAGGTTCCTCTATGTCGGAACTTCGCAAGCACTGCTCTGCAAGCTGTGCTGGGCTGGGTGATTGACACACTTAATGACTTGTCAGCCAGCCTACCATAACTTGTTTACAATAGTACATCTTCGGCTACATGTCAATACCAGCATACCAAGACTTATAATGTGCCCCTCAACTACATGCGCTCGCTCAAAAACTCACATAGAACTACACTGTACCAATCACCGAATACACAGCTGTGCCGTTTATTGAGTACATGGTCAACACGACATCGGCAGCCGCGATCGCCCACTCAGTTGGCAACGGCAGACATAACGCGTAGTAACAAAACGAATGATCACACTTTGTCATGCCTGCTTGTCCGTTGACTCATTGCCCCCCTAACTCACATTGCCCCGCCCTGACCGGCCCCCCTTGGCAGCCTCCCTGAGGTCCTCCACTGGCAAAAACTTGTCCCCATGTAGCTCCGCACCCACCCTGTACAGGTACGCCTGCCTGTTGACGCGGCTCGCCAGCTGCTTGTCCTGCGCCACCAGCTTGGTCAGCTGCAGACAACGGCAGCGTCAGCAGCAGCGCTCAGTGCCGTCCACACAGCAGCGCTCAGCGTTCAGCGGCAGTGCTCAGTGCCGACTGCAGCAGCGCTCAGCGCCCAGCATCAGCAGCAGTGCTCAGTACCGACTGCAGCAGCGCTCGGCACCCAGCATCAGCAGCAGTGCTCAGTGCTGTCCACAGCAGCTCAGGGCCTAGCAGTGCTTGGGCCCTAGCCCTGATACAATAGGACACTAGCCCTGACTTCAACCTCAAGGCTAGGCTTGAGGCTTGCGCTGCTGGTGCGCTTCAGAGCCGGCAGCAGTTGAAGTTGAGGTCGTGAGAGAACGCGACAGAAGACAGCAGCACTTGCGGCTCTAATGACGAGCACACTTGCGTATTGCTTTTGTGCTATCCAGTGTGAAGCACACCTCACAATGACTTTTGGGTCAGACCAATGCACAGGCACCGCCACAGCCGCCGCTGACCTGGTTGAAGCGCGAGATGGACAGGTCGCAGCTGGTGATGATGCGCCCCGCCAGCATGAGGAAGTTGTGCTGCGCCTTGCGGCTCTTGTCAGTGACCAGAGGGCTGGACATCCACTTGGTGTACTGATCGCCCTTGGTAGCCTGCAGGCAGGCACCAGCAGCGCCAACACACGTCAGCCAGGGGCCATTGAAGGAAGGCAATACAGGTGAACAATGCGAGTGTTCTTCACTGCAGGTTGGCTGACGCTGCGGCGGCACCACCCTTGTAATTCTCGAGCCACTTGCGCTAAGATTTGTGGAGCTATCGTACTCTTTTCTTTGGGGCCTGACAACAGTAACGCGTAACTTCTATGCCTTCATGCCGTGTGCTTCGGAAAAGAGGAATTCGCACAGCCGCTGTGCGATTGAGTGTACGAGACTTGTGTTGCGGTGCAGGAAAGCGTGCGCTTCGTGGCCGAACTGTGGGTCAGCCGCTCCGGCACTCACTTTGAGGTACCAGTATGCCAGAGCATTCGTGTTTTCCCGTATGATAGCATCCCGCTCCCGCCGCAGCCATTCAGTAGCTGCCATCGCCGCAGCGTACCTGTCCAGCTCGTACTCCTGCATGGTACAAACCAAGCATGTCAGCCAGCTGTGTGAATGTTGCTGTACAGTTAGCTCCTTTTGCACAACCGTGCAGCAGCACAAAGTCTGGCCAACGTGATCAAATTGCTGCTGCCAAGCGTGGTTGATACCATTTTTCATACAAGTGCAGTAATAACATGGTTATTGAGGCTGTCGGCGTCGCTGTACACGCGTGTTTCCGCCGTCGTACATTCCAACTGCCGATTTTGATTGCTCCCATGTAGTGGGGCGCTATGATGTTGGGCGCGCGAAGTGGATCTGAAAAACCTAGGCACGGATTTGCTTCCAGGAAGAGCATGTCGGCGTCGGTACACGAGTTGCTTACTGCTTACCTCTGGAGAGAAGAGGCTGACCATCTGCGTCGTGACCCCAGAGATGCCCTTGGACGAAGAATCACTCCTGTGGGAGTTCGCTCCCGCTGCGGATACCAGTACCACATGACTGCACCAGCACAACACAACGATCACAGATACAACACGCATGCCCGCTCTGTACGCTCGCCCTGTCGTGGTGTGATCTCGCCTCGTGTCACCCGGAGACTTCAGAGAACTGCGTGCGTCACTTCTCTGCTGCCCGTGCTTCCTCGCAAGTGGTTTGCTACGCCCCTCCCTGGCCTGCCGGCAGCGCTAGCGTTGCCGCACGCTGCAGCCCATCGTGCACGCCATAGGCATACGCTTCTTTGTGGCACGCTGCTGCTGCCCTCCAACCCTAGCTGACCTAGGGCAGCACTGCAAGATCTGCCCAGGGGAAAAGGGGGGTGCTTTGCCTGCGTGACACACAAGAAAAAAAATTCACTCTCAACACCAAGCTAGGGCACTAGGCAGGCTTGCGTGTGTGGCAGAGCAGATAGGATGGCTCCTCAGCGGTACAACAGGACGAAGGCCGTGGCCCTCGCGGTGGTTGGCGCCGCCGCGACGGCCAATGCCTTCCAGGCAAAGGGTGTCTTCGGTGGGCAGCGTGTGGCGACGCCCAGGAGCTTGACCCGCTCTGCTGGTGAGGAGTCAGGCGTGCATGCGGCCCGTGGCAGGCTTGGCTGCAGTCATATGCTCATGCGCGCAGCGGGGCAGCGTGCAAGGCCCTCGCGCGGGCGAACTATGTGCATGTATAGGCTGCGAGATCTGGTGGATCTTTGCGGATTTGTATGAGCGGGTCGCAACACCACAGCCGCACTTCGATGGCGGTGCAAGGCAATGGAAAGGTCTTGTACGTGCACTGCGCATGCGGCAGCGCATGATTCGCATGACACGGCTGCATGTGCGCTCTCTCCTGACACATGTTTGCTCCGTGATATCCAATTTTGCAGCGCACCTGGACATGAAGTTCAAGGTGGCAGTGGTCGGCGGCGGGCCTTCCGGCGCCTGCGCAGCTGAGATCTTTGCCCAGTACCCTGATGTGGAGACCGTCATCATCGAGCGCAAGATGGACAACGCCAAGCCCTGCGGTGGCGCCATCCCCCTCTGCATGGTTGACGAGTTCAAGCTGCCAGAGAAGCTCATCGACCGCAAGGTGCGCAAGATGAAGATGATCTCCCCCACTAACCGCGAGGTGGACATCGGCACCACCCTTAAGCCCGATGAGTACATCGGCATGGTGCGCCGCGAGATCCTCGACGGCTACCTCCGGTCCCGCGCCATCGAGTACGGTGCCACCCCCATCAATGGCCTGGTCACCAAGATCGACGTGCCCCAGGGGCACAACGGCAGGTACAAGATCCACCTGCAGAACTACGAGGGCGCACAGAAGGTGGGCACCAAGGAGGAGATGGAGGTGGACTTGATCATCGGTGCCGATGGCGCCAACTCCCGCGTGGCGAAGGCCATGGACGCTGGCGACTACAACTACGCCATCGCCTTCCAGGAGCGCGTGCGCGTCAACCCCGAACAAATGAAGTTCTACGAGGAGCTGGCTGAGATGTGAGTGTGCTGGTATTTTGTGAATTTTTCGTTGGAGCGTCGTTTTTCCAAGTGAATCAAATCAGCTTCCTTGGCAAGGGAACAAGACATCATGCGTCATATGCAGCTGTAGTTTATACATTTGCTTCTGCGCATGTCTTGATGTCAATAACCTGCACAGAACCGATATTTTTTTGGGAATGCAGTTGTGGTGTTAATAAAAAAAATTCATCATCCTAACCCTTTTATTTAGTTGTTTAGCCACTGTCAGGACTGCTCTCTCACATGCTGGCACGTTTTCTGGTCTCTGCAGGTACGTCGGCGACGACGTGTCCCCGGACTTCTACGGCTGGGTGTTCCCCAAGTACGACCACGTCGCAGTGGGCACGGTGAGCCATTGCTGTGAATTACACGTTTTGTGTCACACAACTTCTGTGTGTATGCATGAACAACAGCAGCTCTTGTCAACTGAATGGCGGGTCGGTTTTGTGGGGGCGCAATATCTGGAGCATGCAGGGGTTGGTTTTGCTATGCGGCACGATACGGTCAATATGTGCACTTATGCATATCATTACCATGAATCACCATGAGCAATCCTGAGTGGGTCTGAATAGCCTGGAGGCCAAAATAGAATGAACGCGCCAAGAAGCACAAATTGGCGATGCGCACTCACCACAAAAAGTATAATTGGTAATTATGACCTCACTCAGCACCGCTTCACATTGTGTTGTATATACCCACCAAGCATCACTGTTGGTTTTTGCATGGTGTACCGTCATCCAGTCTTATGATATGATCAAAGCTTCATGCTGGGCACATTCTCTGACTATATCATGCATTCACGGGGTTATGCTTTTGATAAACTCTTTGGTGTAGCTGCTTGTGCTCTTCACCTGTGTTTGCCTTTGAATTTGTTGATTTTGCTTTGCTTGGCAATGTGCTACATATACTGTTGTTGTGAAGCCAGCAACGGCTCTTCTGTCGGTTGTAGCTTGCGCGTTCACTCAGTGCTTCAGTTCAGAAGTACTTGCAGTAGCACGCTTTGATTGCTGTACTCCTATGACAAGTGTATGCGCACAAGCACGCGCCTACAGTGATAGTTCGCCAGCTATAGAATGCCCCAGCAGCAGATCTGATCTCGACCTCAAGCAGTTGCGGGTGCCTCTCGACAGCTGCAGTCTGTAGAGCGCGCAGCATGCACCAGTCACACATCAATTGCAGCGCTCTCATTTCTGACGACCACCTCCCTCCTCCTTCCAGGGCACCGTGGTGAACCGCCCCGCCATCATGGAGTACCAGAAGGCCATGCGCGAGCGCGCCGGCGCCAAGATTGAGGGCGGCACGATCATCAAGATTGAGGCGCACCCCATCCCCGAGCACTACAGGCCGCGCCGCGTGGTGGGGCGCATGGTTCTGGTGGGCGATGCGGCAGGCTACGTCACCAAGTGCTCCGGCGAGGGCATCTACTTTGCCGCGAAGAGCGGGCGCATGGCGGCGGAGGAGATCGTCGCGGTCATGAAGGTGTGCTCCTACTTCAAGTGTATGTGTCGTGATGACAATCTGCTGCTTGTGCTGCGTGGGTATACAGAAGCACACGCGCATGGATTCAAAATGTAGTACTTATCAGATGCTCTGAAGAGGAGTTTCTTTGCCACTAAGAGGCGGCCAAGGAGATTGTGAGGTCATGAAGGCGGGGCTACATACATACCCTGGACTCGGTGATGCATACCTACATTTGTGTGTTGGGCAGCTTTGGGTGTAGAAATCGTGGCGGTCATGAAGTTGGGGCCGTACGTACATACCTACATACCTCAAAACGCGCACAGACGTCATTTGCCCAGTGAGTCAAGTTCATGATGCATAGTCCCAAGTACTTGAAAGCAGAAATGTTCAACTGCATTTTCAACCTCAGCCTGGTGTCCGTCCAACCTCATATTCATGTTGAAAACTAAACCTCATCGTGAGGCGGCTTCAGTAGTCGTGAGTGCTTGTGTGGGAGTTAGGTGCTTTGGCGAGGGTACTGCTGAGGTTTCGAGAGGGGTATGCTGGGTATGAAGTATGCTGTGCGGTGAAGGACACCTGTTGTGAGCCACGACAGGGTTCACAACGGTGTCTCAAAGTTGCAGGCGAGACAAGTGTGTATGTGTGTGTATTTGTCCTTACAGCTGCGCCTTCATGATGCAAATGATATATATAGCGACGATATGGCTTCTGTGCTGCCATATCATCGCGAACTTGACATGGGAAGGTCCTTGAAGTTAGCGGTATGTGACTCTGTCATTGCCACTTGTAGTCAGAATTCGCAACGTTGGCCTTCTTCAGGCATTTACGCAAATTGGTGACAGCCTTTGTTGGCTTGATGATTTATCAATACCTAGAAACCTGCCAAGTGGAGGCCTCGCCCTTCTGGTGCCCCAGTCTACATGCCAAGAATGCCACTCAGATTACTCTCTAAGCAGGCGATGGTAGTGACACTGTTGGCAGGTTCGCCACATCAAGTCGGTTTAAGTCAGTTCGAAACGGCAATGAATCATGTCCTCGACACGAGTAAGAAGATAGTGCTTGCAATGCGATTATGCCGCCTGCGCCAATTGGCGTCAGCGTCAACAACCATCCATGGGTATCAACGGTTGTTGGGCTCCTCTGGTACTGGTTTTGGCAGTCCAAATGGCTGGGCTGACCCAGGGGTCATTGCATGCGTAATGTGAAATCAAGAGTTGTGATGAAGTGTGCAATACTTCATTGCATGCGTAATGTGAAGACAAGAGGTGTGATGAAGTGTGCAATACTTTAGCGGTCGTGGGCAGCTGGCCTGCGCCAGATCACTCAACAGCTAGCTCAAATACACAGTTTGTGGGTCGTGGCTATTGCTTTTTGGCCAACAACCCTGCCTCACGTGTGTAGACCGCCCCTCACCATTCCTGACCTTCCCGGTGATGCTACCTGTTTCTTGGCCAAAAACCCTGCCTCTAGTGTACTCGCTCCCACCATTTCGGACCCCATATCTGCAAACCACCGCCAACGGCTAACCCTTACATACCCACCCCCTTACCCTGCAGGCCAACGGCGGCAAGCTCCCCACGGAGGCGCAGATCAAGGACACGTACATCAAGAAGTACGACCAGGCCTACAAGCCCACGTACATTGTGCTCGACCTCCTGCAGCGAATCTTCTACTCCAACAACGCCGCGCGCGAGGCGTTCGTCGAGATGTGCGAGTCAGAGTACGTGCAGAAGGTCACCTTCGACTCGTACCTGTACAAGCGGGTGCAGGGCAACAACCCGGTGGAGGACATCAAGCTCCTCTTCAACACGGTGGGGTCCCTCTTCCGCGGCGCGGCGCTCGCCCCCCCAGACAAGCCCTACTCCAACCCCGTGGAGAGCCTCAAGAGGCTGTAAGGCCCCCTGGACCCCCCCCCCTTGCTAGCTAGCGCGCCACTTGCACTTGTGCAGCTGGCCCCGGGAGGCCTGCCTGCGAGTTCTGGTTGCCTGACGGCGATCAGGACTCGCGCGTTGCGTGCGCGTTTGGGCCAGGTGCTGGCGCGTTTGTAACCGCCGCTCGGCCCCGCCATCGTGGCCCTCCCTGTACAGGATGAGCGTTGCTGCCGCTGCTGTCGTACCCTGAGCGTTGTCACACTTGTTGAGCGTCATCACAGCACACCGCAGCAGCAGCAGCGCTCTGACAAAAACACACACACAATAGGGGCGGTGAAGGGCAGCTCTGCTCGGCCCCTCCCGCGCCCTGCGGCGGAACCCCCAGGCAAAGCCTTTTTTGGACACATGTGATCAAATATATCCATCATTATTTTTACTGCACTCTTGGCCTACTCAATTTGTCTTCTTTGTGTGTGGAAACCTATGCACTTTTTCTCAACTTTCACATGGCACTCTGATGCTACAAGGGTTGCATTGGGCAAGTGTGTTGAAGAAGCGCATGAGCTGGATTGTGCTGCCTGCACTGATGATAGTCGAGCATCTACTGCCGCTAAGCAGGATCCAACACTGCTCTGCACACTGC
This sequence comes from Tribonema minus, assembly GCA_017506865.1. Classification (NCBI taxonomy): domain Eukaryota; class Xanthophyceae; order Tribonematales; family Tribonemataceae; genus Tribonema; species Tribonema minus. Next base: position 196,407 of record JAFCMP010000538.1, on the reverse strand, counting down.
AGCTCACTGCACACGTGGCAGATCTTCCTGCAGATGGTTGATTCTCCACGAATGGTTGCTGCTGCGGATGATTGACCTTTAAACAAATCCAAGTACTTGCATATTTTTTGCTTCGCGAGGGGCGCGAGTACTTTGTCAAAGAGGTTCCTGGTTGACACGTGTAAGCGCATGTTCCTGCCCGCGCCTTTGGCAGTTTTGTAACATGTTGAAGTTGGCCAAACCAGTAGTTGAAATATTGCAACAAAAAGTTCTGGGCAGTGCCTGCTGCATAAACCCAGCATCACACCCTCCCCACCAGAAATGATATTCGCGCCTGTTGATGTCGAAGAGCAGTTGACCAAGAATTGCGCTGTGATGAGGAATAGTTGTGGGGCTTTGTGCTTAGTCCTGGGTAACCCTGGGGCTTGTGCTGCTTACTGTTGTTTGTCGACAAAGACACTCGGAACGTCTTATGTAGCAGGCGGATATGCATCATGATGGCTGCAGAGTACACTGCAGTAGAGGCTCGTGAATTGTAGCTGATTGCAGCATACAGAATGTGGTACGGTAGGGACACACAACGCTGTGCTGTTTGGCGAAGGCGAGAACGCAACGGTATCACGCACAAAGTTTAACCATGCACTTCCAGGCGCAGCTCTGCTTGTTGCATCTCCATGTGCACGCAAGCATGTTGTGCATCTAGCACTTCAATAAGATCACACACGCATCATGATCGCATAAAATCGGACAGCGAGTCAGACACATATCAATTGATGTTCAGAGCAATATGTTGTTGATAAGTTGTAACACCAGACCGACACAAGATGCGCACAGCTGACCGCTAGATGCCCCCCCGCCCTCCTCACCCCCTCCCCCCCCCCGAGAAAGTGTCGTAGAAGTACGTGAATACATGAAATCATCATCATTGATCCCCTTTGCACATCACAGCTACAACGGCTACTGCTGCAGCACTGCCCAACTGCCATCATCACCACTACCAGCCCCGTCCCCCCGCCCCCCCCCCCCTCCCCCATATTGCGCTACACAATACTGGCCCACAAAGTACAGGCATTGCTGCTTGTGTCTCTGCCTCCTGCTCATGCACAGCAGCTCTCGTAGGTGGGGATTAGGTACTGCAGCATATCACATCGCAAACAGGGAAAGGGGGGGCAATCAGAAGGCGCTGTTGGACAAGAAGTGTGAATGTGTGCTGCTGAAGGCTTGTTGAAGCAGGTTGGGATGGCAAGCAAGAGTGCAGACCTGCCGATGCACACAAAAGGGTGCTGGTTTAGAAGGCGCACATGCCTAAAACTAGCCGTTGCAGTTATTGACTGAAATATCGATTTGTTCGGTTGACACACGGTATCTTGCAAGGTTGAGCACCGTTCCCAAGCGGTATGTACGCAATGTGTGCATGCATTTGCATCCACACAGGCAGGCCCTGTGCATTTGCGGCTATGTGGCTCATGTAATGCAGTTCAACCGCATGCAGTGATTATGCATTGTGCATGCATTCCGGTGTTGGTAGCATTGTGTGTTGCTCATGTGCACTTGCAAGGACACATGCGTGTGGTGCGTCTCTGTTTAGGGTCAGGGTTAGGGTTAGGGTTAGTTGTGATGTCCTGCTGAGCCTTGTGATTGCATTGTTTGCAATGGGAAGACGACCCTTCGTGTTGATGTTCTGCGCAACAGGCTGCAGCAGCACACCGTTTACATGGCTGCATGCAGTGTAACAATTTGCCTGCCGTCCGATCACATGTGTTATCGTACAACGCGCTACTTAGATGCTCACAAGTGCTTGCAATGTCATCTTATGACTTGCCACCCCCGGGCAACACAAAATTCACATTGAAGTTTGAATCTCAACATTGAGGTTTCAACTTCCACTGCTCACCTTGATGTTGATGAATGCGTCCGGCCCTCCAAACTGTGACACCACAACCATTAACAGCACGACAGAAACAGGTGTCAAGATTATTGTACTTCAGCAGGTTTTGAAGCTCAAACTAATCCCTGCTCTTGTATGTAGGTTTGAAGCTCGAATTGCTCTCTGCTCTTCACACCTGCTCGACATCAAGGGGAGCGCGGGGTTGGCAGAGCAGGCAGAACACCCAAGTTGCTGCAGTAGCATCCTGATTGATCAGCACCTCAAGGAAGGTGATTCGGAGCACTCCTGCCTGCCTTTCGCGCGTGACGATTCCTGGCCGCCAAAGCTCACTTCAACAGTGAACCGTGCTTGGATGTGTCAGTGATGCAGGTCGTATGAGGTATACCTAGCATGTCATGAACTGCATGTATGCTTCGCAAAGCATACATCCCGGAAGGTCATCCAGATTCTCAGAGCGCTGCTGCCTACCCTAAGCTTTCATGCGTGATGCTGCCTGACCGCCATATTCCAGTTCAACAGTAACAACGCTTGGATGTCAGCAACGGGCTGTACCCATTGTGCTATGGACATCAATTGAAGCATACATTCTTTGAGGTATACATACATGCCTGTGGACCCCATGGTCACAGGCACACCTCTCACACTTGCAGCATTCAAAAGTGTGCACTACAGCACTTCCAGCATGCAGAAGTGTGCCTCAGTGCATCCGCCACCAATGCTCCCACTGCTACCTACAAACCTGTTCCATCAGCCCACTACCTACATACCTTTTCCATCATATCATAGGGTTAGGGGTAGGGTCAGGGCTAGGATTAGAACCCTTGCCCTACTTTGAATCCTAACTCCAATCCTAACCTTACCTATATACCTGGTCCATCAGCCCACTACTACCTCCATACCTACATACCTGTTCCATCAGCTCCAGCGTCTCCAGAATCAGCTCCCCGACGTTCACCCTGCTGCGCTGGCCGTAGTCTATCCCGTCGCCCAGATTCGCGTTCTTCGCCTTGAACAAGTTGAAGATGGGCAGTATCTGGCGGTAGTACGGGACGAGCGCCTGCCCGACGGCAGCGTTCAGCAGGATCATCTGCTGGAGGATCTTGAGCACGGGGCATATGATGGTGGGCGCGCGCGTGTTGAGGGCGCTCTTGAGCGGCAGGATGAGCTGCGGGATGACGGGAAGGACCTTGTCCGGTGCCGCCTCCACCATGTCCAGCGTGCCCTGCACTGCCAGGAAGCGGAACGGGTCCTCCACCTGTGTGGCGGTTGCGATAATACATTTTGAATCTGTGAGTGCGCAGCGTATGCATATAATGCGTTCTATGTGTGCATGCATGAGCTCATTTGGGGGCGCCTCGGCCATGTCCAGCGTGCCCTGCACTGCCAGGAAGCGAAAGGGGTCCTCCACCTGTGGCATGCAGAGGGGTCACGCATTCAGTGCGTGAATTCAACGATGTGGTTATAGATGGGCATGTATAGGTATGTGCATACATGTGGCGCATGCATGTATGAGCTTGTTGCATGCAGACTCCACCATGTCCAACGTGCCCTGCACTGCCAGAAGCGGAAGGGGTCCTTCACCTGTGGCATACAGTGGGGTCATGCATTCAGTTTGTGAATTTGTGAGTGCACATGCATGTATATGTTTATTGTGTGCATACATGTATGACTTTGTCCGGTGCCGCCTCGACCATGTCCAGGGTGCCCTGCACTGCCAGGAAGCGGAACGGGTCCTCCACCTGTGGCAGTTGCGCGCATTTGTAAATCTGTGAGTGCACAAGCGTATGCATATAATGCATTGTTTGTGTAGATGAAAGTACATACATGAGCTTATCAGGGGGCGCGTCCACCATGTCTAGTGTGCCCAGAGCCGCCAGAAGCGGAAGGGGTCCTCCACCTGTGGCATTTGCGTTGGCGAGGTGTTGCCTGCACTCATGTTTGGATACACATGTCTGGGAAACCATCAACACATACCTTACACACAGCAGCATGATAGTGTGCACAGTGGTGGAAATCACATCCTCGCATTCTGATCTCAAGAATTCTTGCCAGAAGCGCCTTCTAAGCGCGACGGCAGCAGCCAGCGCTCACCCACCTCGCGCAGCCCGTCGAAGAAGATGGGCAGGTAGACGTGGAAGTCCAGCTCCGCGGCGCGCATCTTCCACCGGATGGCATTCCCATTGGACCTGTGGACCATTAGGGTTTGCACAAAAACGTAGTTGGCCACACAAGTACGGCAAATTTGGGGCGTATTTGGCAACCGGGAATACGTCTTGAGCAAACCTCAATATGATCACATGCTGCGCGAAGGACGTATTTGTGGGGCATGTGGTGAGTCTGATCCATTCCAAGCATACAGTCCACCACAAATGCGGCACTTGAACTCAGAAATAAACTTCAAAAATACGCTTTTGCAACCCCTACCTGTGGTCCACGCAGATGGGCAAGTCACCCCTTTCGTAGTAGCGCCGGAACAGCGTCGGGGCGATGGCGCGGCGCCGCCACGCCCCTGCCTTGGGAGCTGTTACGTCCGCCTGCCGCCGCCGCAGCACGTAGCCGGGCGCGGTGAGCGGGCGCGTGTGCGTGGCGCGTGCAACTTCAAGCGCCGCCATGAGCTTCGCCGGCGACGTCTTGAACTTGCCGCTCGTCATGAGGTACTGGCGCGTCGCTTGAAGTTCGGCGAGGTCCGCCTTCTCCTCGGGGATGGGCGCGGTGGCGGACAGCGTCGGCAGCCGCGATTTTACCAGAGCGCTGCTGCTGCTGCTGCTGCTGCTGGTGGCGCCGGCAGGGGCGGTGGTGGGCCGCGCGGCGTGCGCTTTCGCCAGGGCAGCAGCGGCGGCGGGGTGAGTTGGCGCAGCTGCTGCTGCTGCTGCTGCTGCTGCTGCTGCTGCAGCCTGACGTGCTGACTGCGCTGCTTTTGCCACCGCTGGGTGCACTTGTGATATGCTCATCGCTGCATCACATGCTTCGGGCGCGCTGACACCTTCCCTGGAGGTGACGGGGCGGATGGGGCTGGCAGTCGGACTGACGGTTGGTGCAGAATGCAGGGTACGAAAGGGCTTGTGCGTGAGAGGAATGACATGAGTGTGTTCAAGACTGCAGGTTCTTCTTCCTGCACTCTTTCTGAGACATGCGCATGCAAAGAGTGGCATATACAGCACTCTAAAATGAGACAGACTGTTCTGCATACCACGGGGCATTGTTTGGATTACCCTCGGAGAACGCTGATGAAGCACACAACAGATGCCATTCAGTAGCCTCAGTATCGAGCCCTCAGCGCGCTTGACAGCCGCGTGTGAATGGCACTCGTTGCCAACATGACCAGCTGCAGAGTCACATGTTGCATCATGAATGGAGAGGCCAGGCAGCGGTCCACGAACACTCACACACCTGTATCGCTTTCTCATGCCTCGTCTTAGAGTGGGGTTGCCATCCCAGTGGTCCCCATGCTTGTACGTAATGGGGAAGTTGCCGAAGCAGCTGTCCACTCCTTTTGGCTTGATTCCCTTTAGCAGAGCTTCTTCCCTCCTGTCTCTTCTGATATGTCTATTGACATATTCCTGTGTCACCAAGCCGCTGGCGATTGCGAAGTCCCTATGAACATGCTGCGCAGCGGTCTGTGCCATTTATCATGCGCACGCCGCCGTGCAACCGTCTCCGCAGTAAGCAGCTGGCCTTCGTTTGTCAGGTGCTGCCAAGCGCGGTAACACGAACGCCTCGGTCGCCGCAACAAAACAGCGTCAAAACTGATTATCAGACCATCAGACTGTCAACTCATGTGACGGTTACATTCGTCTTGAAAGCAAAAAGTTTTTCAGCGACTGAAGACGACGCACGACGCACGCTGATGTTCGCAGCAGCGCTGAGCTACCTGGTTCTAGCCACACTGGCATCAATGTGTGTGGCGCACCTGAACGTAGCTCAATCAATCGCCAGCAGGCAAGTCATTTGCTTCTCAAGACTATGATCATGATCATGATAGCATGTGCCGTGCCGCTTGAGTTCACGGTGCTACGTTGCTGCTATGCTGCGCTGCGCTGCCGCAGATCGTGGGATTTAGCGTTTGCGGCGAGCTCTTTTCAAGCAAGGCACTTTGTACCTCAACGCAAGATGGCGCCACGGTCACGTTGCACTTTGAGGTCCAGGAGGTACGAAAAGCATTGCGCATACCTTCCATAGGCACAGATACAATCATTATCTGAGTACTTTGTCGTAAACCCTCTGTTGCAGCATGCTTCCGTCTGATCATCGGCACATTCGTAATGTGCAATGAGCATCCAAACAGGCAGCATGCGGAGCAAGCCATGTGCCTACGAAAGACGACAACACATACAAACGAATTGCCAACCCCATGTATTAAAAACCTCCTGCTGCACCCGCAGTTCGCCAAAGGTGGTAAGGATGGTGGTAATACGGCAAGCCACCTCCAAGGACTTCGAGGAAATAGCCAGCTTCCGAAATGCCCTTGTTCCCACTATGGGAACCTCATCAACTGGCTTCATGGGAGCGAATGTTCAAACAGACCCTGCAACTGCCAGACTAAAGCGCTTGGAGGCCACGGTGCCGGATCTCTTACGGGGGTCAACAGTGGCGCTGGTCGCTGTTGACAAGGGGAGACTTGTGGGCACAGTGGACTGTCGGATGAAGGACACACTGGGGGATGGAGAGTACTTGTTTCTGAAAAACATGTTTGTGAAGCCGGAGGCCAGGTAAGGGCGCAACTGCATACCGTAGGTATTGCTGTCTGTTGGTGTGCATCACGGCACGTCAGCTCTCCTTGGCACTTGCCTCAAAGGTGCTGTCTCTGTAGCTCACTGAAGCAGGAGTAAAGCAAAACAGTTTCATGTTGTTGTCACTACTTAGCGTCCAATGAGCAGCTGCGGAGCATGGAAGGTAGGTGCACATATGCTTGTGACTGGAATACCTCAAAGTACAACATTAGTGACAGCGATGACCTAGGTACGTGGAGATCGGGTCTGTCGGTGTTGGTGTTCAACAACCTAAGAGGCAACCGGCAAGGCTTAGGTTCCACAGCCGATCCGTTTTGCTTCTCAATGTCTGTAGCGCAAGCAAGCACTGAGACATTCTGGCAAGCAGCTGTCAATATTGAACCTTCAATCATGCAGTGGACAGGACAACGCAGTCAGTGATCTTCCAGCTCATGGGTTCTGGGTTAGAGCCTTGTCGATGATGGTCGTCAGATAGCACTTGCCTCACGACTGCAGGGGACTTGTCAATGGCTACAATTTGTTGTACTGGTGCCAATATCACTTCATTCGCGCATCTCATGTTTTTCTATGTGACATTTGGTCCAGTGCTTCGGTCACATTGCGCGTGTCACTGATTTTCGCCATACACTTGCATGCACAGAACTACACAGAATGGTGCCAGAAGGCAAGCAGATCACGCTCGACACATTGACTCAAACAGTCATGCGCGCAGCCTCGCAAATGATCATGGTAACCACGTGTGTACAAACAGTTGTCGGCATTGCTGCGGTGTAGAGGATGCACTGATGTTGACCTACATGCTGATTTGATGTGCGATTGAATGAACCTTCAGGCGGCAGGGACTGGGCAAGCAGCTACTGGAGGCAGCCATCAAGTACGCGGCAACCAAGAAAGTTGCCAAGGTCAAGCTGGAAGTACTGCGCAACAATGGCGCTGCTTTCACACTTTACACAGCCTACGGGTTCAGAGAACAGTCTCAGACGATACTGGACGGCATTTTCCGAGGCAGCAAGGCTGGAAAGGCAGTCATGCAGCTGCGATTAGCACAATGAGAGGTTTGTTATGAGTAAGTTGTATGTGCTGATGAACTGCAGCTGCCCTGTTTTGCGCGCCGAACGACCAGGCATGTGCTCGTGACAAGCGACTGCTAGCGCATGATGCGGTGGTCACTTTCATGTAACAGGCTTGGTTGCATGCATGCATCACGCATGCATATGTACTTGTGTACAAGATCGCAATAGTGAAGACCGAGATGCACCAGCCTGGAGAGTGTGGGGTTCATCGATGTACCTGACTACAGGAGAAGTATGGGGAGCATGTATTGACATCATTTGAAGCCCAAGTTCAACCAGCAGCCATAGACAAAGATACAAGGATGTTTAAACATCAATGGGTGACTTGTACAGCCAACATGGAACACTCGGATGAACTGATCGTGTCAACGCCATACCCACCATTGAACATCGGAGATATGCAGTCAGGAAGCTTATGTGCAGCAGGTGAAGAGGCTGTGAGCGGACCAGCAGTGGTGTCCTGCCAGTGTTACTGGCAGCGTGTTATTTATTGGTGTGTGTTTGACTCAGTCCGCAGTACTTGTTGTGCGGCAGCTCCACCAAGTTGCAGCGCACATGAAGCGTTGCCTGCCAACTGTCATACAGAGCTGGTCTGCATGCTCGGCAGCTCCACGATATTTGGCATTCACTGAAAGAAACAGAGGCAGTGCGCAGATGTGACCGGTCACATCTGCTGTGACCATCATAGCCGCTTTATACATGCGGCCCACTCTATGCCATCAGCGCGCGCTACGCCATCACGCACTTGCCGTAGTCGTAGCCGCCTGTTGAAGTTGAAGTTGCAGTGAGCCCCGCCCCCCCATTATGCTCCCCCTCCACATGCGACACCAGCTCCACAGCGTCCGCAAACCCCCTCTGACAGAAGGGACATGTGCCACCCCCCAAAGCCCCCAACGCCCCCTGCGCCGCCGCCGGCGCAGCAGACGCATGGGCAGACGCGTGAGCGCCTTCCACATGCGCTATCAGCTGTGCCACGTCACTGAAAGACGCTGAGCACTGAGGGCACCGTTCCGAGCCACGCCCTGTCGCAAGATCGATTGCAGCAGCTCCCCCAGCTGTGCCCTGCTGCTGCCGCCGCCGCGCCGCCGTCTCCCGCACGCTGTTGCCCGCAGTCGCCTGCTGCTGCTGCCGCTGCTGCTGCTGCTGCTGCCGCTGCCGCTGCTGCTGACTGACCGCTCTGCTGCCGCCGCTGCCATTGGCCTGCTGCCGCGGCTGCGACACTGCTGCTGCTGGTGGTGCTGCACGCGATGGCTCCTTTTGCTGCCAGCCAAAAGCCGCAGGGATGGTGCGGCTGCCGGAGTGCGCGGCGGCGCGTCGCACGGCGCAGTTGTGCGACTCCGCAAAGCGGTGCGTGAGGCACACCGCCGCGTGGCACTGCGCGCACGTGTGCGAGTTTGAGAGGCCCAGGACCTCTCTGCAGCCGTCGGCGTTGCAGCGCTTGCGCGCCTTCTTGGCTGCTTTCTCCGGGGAGCACGACGTGCGCGCGTGACGCTCCCACTGCAAGTGGGGTAACGGTGGACGGAACGGTGTTGTTTTGTGAGTGCATGGCTGATCATGTGATGTGCACCTTCAGGTTTTGTGTGCGGCAGAGGCACTTTTGAGAGTGTCGGACTGGGCTGCTCGACAAACAGAAGACGACGTCATTTGGACTTGTGATGTGATAGACATCCCAAGCGCCTCACTGAGCGGGTGATGCCAACCATGACGCCATGACATTATCATCATCATAAAGACACAAACACGAATTCGAGCATTGGCATCAACACAGAGCACTGTCGACTCGCATGCACTGCATGTTGCAGGCAGATGTAAACATGCACGACGTACCTCGGCATTGGCGTCCTGTGCGTCACTGAGGCGTATTGTGCTCTTGCAGAGAGGGCACACGATGGCCGTCATGTTCTTGGTGCCGCTGAGCGGGCATTCGTGGGAGGCATAGGACCTGTGGTTCAGGCAGAACACCTGCTGGCAGCAGTCGCAGTCTGATAAAACACACAAACAGCAGAGAGGTGGGTGTGGAAAATTAACCAATGACGGCTGCTCAGCACAACCTCTCCTGCTCTGAAAGCTGTCCTGGGCGGCAAAATCAAAGCTAACATGCGCATCATATTTTGCCTGAAACTAACCCGGTACTGCTGCCAGCCCAGGTGCACGCAGTAACAGACAAGGCTGAAAATAGCAGACTATCACTCACCGAATGGCAGGAAGTCCTTCAGGTTGCACAGAGGCGCGCTGCACCGCTGGCCAATTTCGGTAAACTCAGCCATAGTGCCTTCGGCTCCTGCTGTGTGTCGTGTGTCCTGCGTCGTGTGCTCTCAGGGCTCTCTCCAAAACCAAACTTTTCTTCGGAGTTCTGCCGAGTTCCGGAGGTTGATTGATACCTACCTACCTGACGTAAAACGTTCGAAACATGTCATAGTGTGCGCGCGCAGACTGTTTGTGCATAGGCAGTCGGGACTACATGAGACTACATGCATAGCTGAGCATGCATAGCATGCACAGCGTACCTTTGTCTGTTGAGTGCTTATAAAGTCTGGAACTTTCCAAAGACTGGCCGAGTCTTTCCCGAGATTGGTCTTTTTGGTTCTCTGTGGTTCGGCCACAAGCGCGTTGTCTGACGACAAAAATGGGGGCTTCGACCTTCATTTCCATTGCAACCCACAACAACAACCCTCAAGAAAGAATGCACTCAGGAGCTATTGCCGCCGTGCTGCTGTTGGCGTTGGGCGCCGCGGAAGGCTTTGTAGCACCATCAGCCTTTGGGCGATCAAGGCCAGCCGCCGTCAACGAGGTTGCACTACGCGTTATCGCATCATCGCACCTGCCAGACTCAGCAGACCTACTCAGGGAGTACGTATCCAAGGCCGAGGCTGGCAGTCAGGTTCAAGCAGCGAGGCCGAGCGCGAGGCGACAACCGAAGGCGCTGCAGACTCAAGCAGACCTTCAAGAGTTGACCGATGTCGAAGCCTTGCGAGCCCTGTTGAATCGCCAATTCAGTGACCAGTTTAGCGGCAAAGCAGCGGCGGCAGCACCACAGCCACCAGCGTCATCGACGGTCCGCGATGCGGCAGCGGCACAGTCGACAGCTTCAGCGGTGCCCAAGATTCAATCCAAGCAGGCGCTGACATCATCAATAACCGGGGCTTCAACATCAACAGCAGCTGCACCCCCAGCTGCACCCCCAGCTGCAGTTGCGGTGCCGGTCGCTCTCCCTGCTCAGCCACGTGTAGCGCCTTCAGTACTGTCAGCCGCGCCACCGGCCGCGCCCTGGAACCCTCGCCCAGCAAGCGTCAGAGCAGCCGCTGCGCTACCTACATCTACAGCGCCCAGTTCATCGCAGCACGCGGAGGCAGATGACGCTGCAGCACTGCGGCGCGAACTGGAGGAGCTGCGCGCCTTCGTGACCAACTACACGGAGCGCGCCGGAGCAGAACATGCTCGACTCACGGCGGAGGCGGAGGCGGCGACTGCGCGCGCAGCGTCCGCGGAGGCAGAGCTGACTGCAGTGCGGAGCGCGTTCACGGAGTACACTGCGCGTGCGCTGGAGCAGAAGGTTGCCGCGACCGCTGCCGCAGCGGCGGGCGCGCGCGCAAAGGCGGCGCGGGACGCGACACTGCAGCGCGAGGCAGCAGCGGCGAAGGCGCAACAGCAGCAGAGTCAGGGAATATTCCCGACGCAAACGCCTGCAGCAGTTGCAGTATCAGTTAGTGCATAGCATGACAGGCCCGGTAAATCACCAGCTGGTATTCCACCGGCTGGTGATGCGTTTCCGACAAGTGGGGGTATATTTGACATAGACAGGGTGCCGGGCAGGCAGGCCTGCGGCACAGTTTTGAGACAGGGGGGGGGGCTGCTACTCCAGCCGGTGCCCCCACACTCCCTCCACATTGTGTATTGTTTGGTGTGTATATGTGATCATAGAAAGAGCATGTGTTCTGGTATGACGCACTTGCTGTTCGGGCCCTGACAGAGCGTGAGCTCACTCCACTCTTATAAATAAATGCTGCTGCTTCCACTCTTGAGATTCCCTCGCAAATCCGGCAAGGTCGGGCTTCTGCATTCCATTGATTTATTGGTTCCAGAAGTGTCTGTGATGCATGCACGACGAACATTGCAGTGTGGCCCTGACATGCTTCGGTTCGTTGATCGTAGCCCAACATGAAATGCACGTGTACCTGCACAGATGCCAAATTGACAAATTCACTGAGTTTTAGCTCATTGGGCGGAAGGAAGCCCTTCTGACTTTTGCAACACGACTTTGAAGTAGGCGAGTCACCACTTGCGGCACAAAGGACGCAAGCACCGCCAAGTAGCTGCCGCATGTGGCGAGGAAGGCGTGTGAAAGCCACAATACTGGTGACCGCTGCAAGCACCGACACTGCGTGCTGGTATTCCACCGGCTGGTGATGCGTTTCCGACAAGTGGGGGTATATTTGACATAGACAGAGTGCCGGGCAGGCAGGCCTGCGGCACAGTTTTGAGACAGGGGGGGGGGCTGCTACTCCAGCCGGTGCCCCCACACTCCCTCCACATTGTGTATTGTTTGGTGTGTATATGTGGTCATAGAAAGAGCATGTGTTCTGGTATGACGCACTTGCTGTTCGGGCCCTGACAGAGCGTGAGCTCACTCCACTCTTATAAATAAATGCTGCTGCTTCCACTCATGAGATTCCCTCGCAAATCCGGCAAGGTCGGGCTTCTGCATTCCATTGATTTATTGGTTCCAGAAGTGTCTGTCATGCATGCACGACGAACATTGCAGTGTGGCCCTGACATGCTTCGCTTCGTTGATCGTAGCCCAACATGAAATGCACGTGTACCTGCACAGATGCCAAATTGACAAATTCACTGAGTTTTAGCTCATTGGGCGGGAGGAAGCCCTTCTGACTTTTGCAACACGACTTTGAAGTAGGCGAGTCACCACTTGCGGCACAAAGGACGCAAGCACCGCCAAGTAGCTGCCGCATGTGGCGAGGAAGGCGTGTGAAAGCCACAATACTGGTGGCCGCTGCAAGCACCGACTCTGCGTCCTCGTTCGTGTCTGGTCATGGCGTCTCTGGACTTGCCTCAGCACTTCCACGCTTGTGTGGCACCGCCAGACCAGCGAATGGCTTGCGAAGCTTTGCTAGTGCCGCCGAAAGCCCAGCGCAAGCCTTGAGAGACGCACTGAAAACGCTGGATACGGCCTCGGCTGAGGACGGCCCTTCAATACTGTCTTTGCAGTCTGTGTCCGCTGCCCGCAAGGCCAGACATGCAGCTGCCAGTGCAATCGCCCACCTCAAGCACGGCCATGGGCCATCAGCAGCATCTGAAACACGGCAGGGAGAAGCAACAGAGCTAACAGAGGAGCAGCTGGATTATGCGAGGCGCCATCATCCCCTTGCCTCGCACATCGAACTCGCCCACTTGTTGTGGAAGTCTGCTGTCAGTCCCGGCGACATTGTCATCGACTGCACCGCTGGCAAGGGTTATGACTCGCTGGTTCTGGCGCGCCTGCTCTTTCCCGACAGCGCACTGGATGGAGAGGCAGCAGCAGCAGCACAAGGGCAGCTGGTCTGCATAGACGTGCAGGAGTCAGCAGTTGCACAGACTCAGGCGCGCCTGCAACAGGCACTGCCACCGCAAGCCATGCAGCGCATCAGCGTCCTACAGCAGTCGTTCTGCGAACTGCCGCCCGCTTGCGAGCCCCCGATAGCGGAGCGCTCCGTGGCGCTGGTGGCATATAACCTGGGGTTCCTCCCCGGCTCCGACAAGTCCGTCTGTTCCACCGTGCAGGACACTCTTGACAGCCTGAACAAGGCCTCGAAGCTGGTGAAGCTGGGAGGCGCTATATCCGTGACGTGTTACCCCGGGCACGAGGAAGGGGCGGCGGAGGTGGCGGCGGTGAAGGAGTGGGGTGCGGGGCTGGCCACTAGGGAGTGGCGCGTTTTTGAGCATTCGCGGCTCAACAGCCCGGAGGGAGTGCCTCTGCTGGTGGTGGCGTACAAGGTGCAGCAACGGTGAGACGTGGGATAGCAGTATGTGTATGCATGTAGCATCAAAGCGACCACGACGTTGGACACAGGATTGGCTGGTGCGCATTGCGCCCGTGCTGCCAATTTCAATCAGCAAGCTCTAAATGCACCTGTTGCACTTTAGGAAAGTGCAACAATGACCTGCTCTCAATAATCAATGTCCATCTTGGCCATGCAATGTTGTTGTGGTGCCTGCCTTGCTCTCCTGCTTAATGCTGCCAATTTCGCTTGTGCATTTGGATTCCAACTGCCTACGTCTCGTATACATTTGGCTTGACGTGGTCTGTTGACGTGCAACGAATGGTCACATGGGCATTTTCAGGTCTTGATGAGTAAGCGCTTGTGTACTGTGGCAGCTTCCGTACTAAGAGCCCTTGCCAGTAGATACACCCTGCAAGTTCACATGTGTCATCCAGCCAAATGCAGGTGCTGCCGCTGTGGGGGGTCCTGGAGCTGTTGGTGAATGCTGAGTAGAAGCCGGTAGACTGCAGCTCCACTGATTGCCCAGGGGCAGGTGCATTGGCTGTAGATGCCATGGCGGTGCATGAGACGTGCAGGTGGCGCTTGTACTGTTGTGGCAGGGCATATGCTGGTGCATGATAGCTGGTGCTGCATAAAGCAACAGCACTTGAGAGATCATGCTTCAAAAACCTGCACTTGAACAGCGGCGTGTTCGAAAGGCACCATCACAGAGCTTTTCATCTGCAGCATTCACAACGCATCATTTGTGAAATAGCAACCAGCACCAGCAGTATGTCAGCACACCACACCATATAGAGTCATCCAGGCATCAAAGTTCGATGATTAAACACAATCGTATTACGTCGACAATACTACTAGTCATGGTAGTCATGGTGTGTGTGCACCTCGCAAGCGCAGCATAGCGCTCTGGTCCACCGACCACGCATGTTGCAGCTACTTTGTCGTTGTCTGCAGCTCACCGGCGCTCGCATCTCCCGTGCAGCATCTACAGCGCCGCACGCGCACCTGTGGCAGTGCTCCCACACCACTGCCACCATTATTGTCACTATCAGGGACCCTTGTCATGCCATTTTTGCCAGGTGCGCTGGGGCCATCCACTTTAGTCACGACAGGCGGGGGCTCCTGAGCGCTGCTGTGCTTGTAGCGCCTGACGCCTGCCACCCACACCTCCCGCACGCTGCGTTGCATGGCGCATGGGAGCGTTGAAATGGAGACTCGGCACGAAGGCAAATCACTTGTCCCATGAATTGAAGTTGCTGGCATGATGAGACTTGCGGCTGCTGGTGGATGAAGAAGCTGAAACAAATATGTACTTCTATGCAGCCTTGTGCATGCGCACCTTTGTGCAGTGCTGAAAACTCGTCATCGCCCCGCCATCGCAGTCAAAAATGAATTTTACACATTCATCACCAGTCTACAAATAAAAGCTACATTCACTAACAAGCTATACAGAAAAACGTTATTAGCCCACAGCACAAGGGCGATTGCATCCTCAATGGATTCCTCATGGTTACGAAGGCAGGCGTTGCACCGCCACAAATCACGACCGCGGGAGAGAGGAGTGAACATCCAGGTTCCTTCAAGTATATAGATGGCACGCATTGCCCATCAACCCTCATGCCAGCCTGGCATTGTGTCATCACTCACAGGCACACGCAAAACCGTGCTTCAAAGCTTATATGCATGTGAATGGACCTAAACAGCTACTATTGCACCCAAAGTGAAGGCGTCGTGACGTGGCACGGTCATACATACAGGCATGTACGTGGGGCATTCACGTGTAAGGAGGACGCGGGCTCAACAAAGTGTTGTGTGCCGTTGGTTAAAGCTGGTGCTAAGGCGCAAAAGCATCCAGTACACCGTCCCACTCCACACAGAGCGCTGCAGCTCGCGACCAAAACCTGCACATTGAAGTTGAAATTGATGTCAGTGCTCACCTGTCCGCATCGAGCAGCCGGCGTGGATCCTCTAGCACCTCCGCCTTTAGCACGGTGAAATCCGCGCGAGCCCCCGCAGCGATGGCCCCCGACACCGCCTCCGTACCGTCAGCGAACGCGGCGCCCTTGGTGTACAACCACAGAGCCTCTGCAAACGTCAGCCGCTGATCGGGCCAGAAGACATTGCCAACGCACCATTGGCTGCCACCTGATATTGCTGCTAGTGGATCTGATTGGTGGACCGTGGCTGCTGCTGCGATTTGTGATTGGTCGCCTTTTTCGGGCCTTGCCTCCCTGTAAATGGCGTCGTGCATGCCGTGTAGTGGGCTGCAGTGCTCAACGGGAGCATCGCTGCCGCCGGCGCACATCACGCCCGCCTGCAGACGCAGCAGCCACCAAAGCACATATGATGCAGAGATTCAGTTGCACAGGCAGAGCTGCAAGCGCATGAACTCTCGTGTAGCAGAGACCAATTGTTCGTAAAAAACATGAGTTGTGATCATATCACTTGTGAGTTTGCTGAGCAGGCAGCGCACATGAAGGTGCCAACCAAACTGCCCTGACGCAGCTCCAAGAGACACACTGGCGACATAAGCCCATGAAAGTTGGTCGAGAAGATCCATGCCAATGCACAACAATGACTGTAGCTGATGCCAGGAACACATGCATTACACATTGCCAACTATACATGGTGGTCGTCCTGATGTATGCGCGTCTATGTATGCGCGTCTCGCAAACGCAGCACACACCACAATTGGCCTCCGATGGTATGTATGCGTGTCTCGGCAACACAGCATACCTACCCTCATCATGCCCTTCCAGCAGTAGCTGCTCGCTGCCACAGCGTCCTCGTCTTCAATCGTATGTACCTATGCGCGTACCGCAAACGCAGCATACCTACCCTCATCATGTCCTTCCAGCAGTAGCTGCTCGCTGCCACAGCGTCCTCCAGCCGCTCCCTCACAAACCGGCCATCCGTCGGCACAAAGCTCGGCTGTATATTAGCCACAACATGACTCCGCGCCATGCGCTCCACTAGATCCGGGCCAAGTATCTGGCAGTGTGTGAGGATGGGGCGGTCAGCCTCGCTGAGCGCTGCTGCGCGAAATGCGTCCAGGACTTGCTCCGCTGCCCTGTCGCCGATGGCGTGGACCTCCAGCCTGTCAGGGTAAGCGCACAGGAGGCGAAGACATTGTTGTTGTTGGAGCAGTTGGCAGCTACATGCTCATCGTGTCATTGCCGTTGATGGCGTGGACCTCCAGCCTATGTGTCAGAGGAGCGCATGGGAGGCAGTGAGTGACATTTGGCAGTTACGCACAATGGCAGTTCCATGCTCGTTGGCGGTTGCACGCTTGACGGTTACGGGAGTTACCCTTGCCAACAGACAGACCACAAATGGATTCAGTTCTAGCAGCCCAAGGCTGGCGTCTTGATGCCAACTGCTGTCGGTGTGGAGCAACAGGCTAGTGAGCAGCAGCAGCTCTCGACGTTGCATCAACACGTGATGACTGCGCTGCGTTGACCTTGACAGAGCCGTCTTGGAGCAAGTGTAGACTATGTGGCTAAACGTCAGCAGTGCCTATGGCAGCTTCATGATGAGCATTGCAGCGGAAGCTCGGGTTAGGGTTAGGGTTAGGGTTAGATGTAAGGTTAGATGTAAGGTTAGACCTAACCCTAACTCAGGCAGTATGCATGTAGAGCGTTGCCTCGACAACAGACACGTCCATGACACGGAGCAAGAATGCGCATGCGAGGTTGGAAGCACCTAAACCCTATTTGAGGGTAACGCATAACCCTAAGCGTCACCCTAAGCACCTGACCCTTAAATGGGCAATAGATGCCTTCGATGTGACAGACCGACACCTCCTTTTATCAGCGTGACAGCACACCAACCTATCTCTTCTGATGCGTGATGGCATGAGCAAGTGACTCAAACTACCTACCTGAAGCGCCTCTCCTTGGCCAACTTCACTTGCGCAGTCAGCGCCTCTGAAGTGTGCACCAGTATGCCTCTATTATCAGCTGCCGCCGCCGCCCCCGCCGCTGCTGCTGCTTCCTTCCCCTTCCCCCTGTACGGGACCCTTAGCGCAGCCGTCTCCGCCCCTAGCGACCCATCGGCAAAGATCTTGACGCGCTTGCACGTCAGCATGCCGCGTGTGTCGCAGCCGTCCAGAGGCTCTAGAGGGGCGTCACCAGTTGCAGTGGTACGGGAGCGCTGCAGATCTGAGCACTGTATGGTGAGCTGCACGCGTAGCGGCAGTTTGCCGGCTGCGAGCAGCTCCTGATACACTGGCAGGCCCTCAACGCCGTCGTTTGTCTGCAGGCAGAGGGAGGAGGCGTGAGCGGCCCATTGATGTGGAAGTGTATAGAGCGTAGGTAGGGGAAATATGTGTGTGCGGAGGGTAGTGGGGGAGGCTGGGGGTACACAGGCACATGCGGACACACTGACACACATCGTTTCGCGCTGTCGGTATGTGTAGTTGTATAGGTACAGATGAGAACGGTGGTCACTGCAAGCATAGCAGCCAACAACACCGTCTAAGGACCTTTGTGCGCTTCAACTACACTTTGGTAAGCTGTAATCAACAACTCCGATTGCCACAGTCACCCTGTCTGTAGAGGCTAGGAAAGTCACAATGCGCCTTACCTGAACAGCCGTGAGCCCATTCGCCACGCACCGCTGCAGCGCCGCGGAGAAAAACGCCAGCCGCTCATCGTGAGACGACGCGCCCATGTGCTTTGTCACCAGCTCCACCGCCGTCTCCCTTACGATGCCGGAGGGCAGCCCATCGCCATCAACATCAACGTGCCCCCCCGCCACAGCAAACTTATCGGAGCACGGCCGCCATTCGCCAGTGGCGCTGTCACGAGCGATCAGCCCCGATAGCTCCAGCGCCGCGCTGTTGGCCACGCCAATGTGCCAGCAGTTGCGGTAGAGTAATATGGGTCTGTTGCCGCTGGCGATTGTGTCCAGGTCACTGCGGGACGGATAGACGCCTCCGAAGTTTGTCTGGTCCCAGCCCACGCCTACTAGCCAGGACAGCTCAGGGTGGCTGTGTGGATGGGAACGAGAAGCAGTGCGTACGTGTCAACAGATGATATCGAACACGTGAGACCTTTCCAATACTGAACACCCATGCCTCGAACGCTAAAGCTTGCACACAAAGTCTTTTGACTGGTGGATACGGTGGTACTGTTTGACTCGTGGCCAATTGCTGCAGCAGCGGCGACCACAGTTATTGGTGGAAGGCACTTGCGGCTAACCATCCCTTGTCACCTAGAGCTCTACGATCTTTTGATTCGTTTTCATCAATGCCAGGTAAGAGTGCTGAGTTGCATTTAATGCTCACATCAAGAGGCGCTGCTGAAGTGATGCATGGCTGAAGATGCAAGGAATCTACAACGCATTCCAGTGCATGGCGCTGACCTATCCGCTTTCGCCTGCACTAATTGCCACAGCTCTGGTATTGACTGCGCTCCACTCAGATCCACGTAGTGCGCCGATTCTCCTGTGTAACCTGCCGTGGCAGCGGCAGAGAGATTTTGTACATTGAGCTGGCTTACATTGGCGATGGAGCAGTCGGCAGGCACCAGGATATATGGGCTAATAGATCAGATTTTCAACGACAATGTGTCGAATCTGCGTACCTACATGAATGTGAGCATCCTGCAAACCAGGAACCACCAGAGCTCCCTTGAGGTCTATGACAGAATCGTAGTTGGCTTCCGCAGGGGTTGGCGCGATGCCAGCTTGCAGGATAGAGGAGGTACAGCTGCCGCTGCCGCTGCTGCCGCTGAACTCTTCTAGGCTTACGGCAAACCAGTCTGTTAGAGAGTACGTGGCGCCATGCCCAGTGCGTGCCAGGCCTTCTCCCCACTGCCACACCTTGGCATTAGTGTACAGAACCCGTTTGCGCGTGCCCGACGTGATTTTGCTCTGCGGTAGCTCATTCATCACTGGCGCACACACGCTGAAAGTTTTCATGTTTTCACAAAATCTGAACTTCAACATCAACGTGAAGTTGTTGTTTTCGCTTCGAAGGTTGTGTGTGGCACCGTTGCGCTATGGCAAAGGGTGGGCAGATGAATCACAAGGACCGCAGGAAGGCAGCCAAAAATGCTGCGGCGCAGAAACGGCAGGCTCAGCACGCCGCTAAACAGCATCACCATCAGGAGGCCACTCAACAGAGTAAAGCGCACATCAATGGCACCGATGCATCTTCTGATGCAGCAGCAGCGCCAGGCAAAGCCTCTGCCAAAACGCGCAAAATGCCTGCGCAGGATCAGCAGCGAGCGGCAGCGTCTAGCAGCAAGCAGCAGCAGCAGAAGCCTCGTGCCAGCAGCAGCGGCCGCAAGCGAGCCTGGGACAATCTCGTAGCGGACCCCATGATCGCAGCAGAGGAGGCTGAAATAGCGCGCCTGGAAAAGCTGCTGGGGGTCAAGGGTGGAGATTCGAAGAAGAAAAGGGCGAAGCTGAACAAGGAGCTGGCAGAGCTGGATGGCTTGGGAGACGACTTCGGCGACTTCCTCGATAACCTCGACAGCATCCTAGGGCCAGGAAAGAAGAGCGTCAAAGCAGCAGCGACTGCGTCCAAGCAACACGGTGCTGATGACAGCGACGCCGAGGACAGCGGAGCTGCCAGCGACACCGACGGTGAAGATGAAGCTGCTGGAGAACAAGGAGAAGAGATCGCCGACATCGAAAAACATCCATTCTTCGATCTCCCAACAGACTCGGAGGGCTCGGATGCCGGCGACCTGGCCGCCTTTAACACTGACTCTGAGTCTGACTCAGACCCTGCGGGTGACAACGACGAAGGTGCCGAAGCTGACAGCGATGTCGACGACGCTGCGGCTCCGGTCGACGGCAGCGACGCCGCCGCTGCGGACGAGGACGATGATGGCAGCGACGACGATGGCAGCAGCAGCGGCGACGGCGGCGGCGGCGGCGCCTACGCAGCAGACATTGACGCGGGCGCGACATATCAGCCGGTGGCAGGCCAGGATATCTACGGCCGCGCCACCGGCGCCGCCGCCGCTGCTGCTGCCGGCGGCAGCAGCAAGTACGTGCCGCCGCACCTGCGCGGCGGCGGCAGCACGGACGCGGCGAAGCTGCAGCAGCTGCGGCGCATGCTCAACGGGCAGCTGAACAGGATGGCGGAGGAGAATCTGGACCCTGTGGCGCGGGCGCTGGCGGACATGTACCGCGGCCAGAGCACGCGCGACATGAACGACCTGCTGGTGGAGGCCACGTGCGCGGTGTGCGTGCACGATACACAGGTAGGGTGTGTGGCTATTAGGTATGTCTGGTATGTTAGGTGGGATATGTTTTCATGCTGCGTGGTGCGCCGGACTTGTGTGACAGAGACTGCGGCAGGCACAAACCTGCCATGCGCCAGCGCACACGAACGTGCGCACCCAGCAACCTTTCTTCACATGTGCATATGCCAGGTTCACCAGTGCGTACAGTGTCAATGTGACGGCGGCAAAGCTTGCTGGAACTCACGGCAGGCAATCTCTGCGCTGGTACAGCGTCGGACACGCATACCGTCGAGCTTGTGACCAGCAAGTAAAGTCAAGTTTGGAGTTATGCGCTGCGCCCCCCCGAGACAATATCACATATGCCGAAACGCCCTCGCAATGCCCCACACCACGTGCAGCAACTAAGTGACTTTGCGCACTGTTCTGCTCACGCGTCGCAGATCATGACGACGCTGGTGTCCTACTCCAACCCTAACCCTCACTACAACTTTGCATGTGACGAACCGCAATCGCAACGCCCAGGGCACGTGCAGCAACTAATTGACGCTGCGCACTGTTCTGCTCACGCGTCGCAGATCATGACGACGCTATAACCCTAACCCTAACCCTTGCTACAACTTTGCACGTGACGAACCGCACTCGCAACGCCCAGGGCACGGGCAGCAACTAAGAGACCCTGTGCACTGTCCTGCTCACGCGCCGCAGATCATGACGACGCTGGTGCCCCCCTACGCGGCCCTGCTATCAGCGCTCAACATTACTGTCGGCCGCGAAGTCGGCGCCTTCGCGCTCGAATCCTTGGCCAACAAACTCAACGCCGCGCTGGGAGACGATAACACCGACACAAACAATGATGATCAGCAGCGGCGGCAGCAGCAGCAGCGGCGGCAGCAGGAGCGCGCGCGCTGCAGCAACCTGGCGCTGCTGCTGGGCTACCTGTACGTCTTCGGCGTCGCGCACTGCACGCTCGTCTACGACCTCGTGCGCCGCCTCGTGGCGCGCTTCGGCGCCGTGGAGGTGGAGCTGCTGCTGCTGCTGCTGCGGCACTGCGGCGCGCAGCTGCGCGCGGACGACCCGAGCGCGCTGCGCGAGGTGGTGCTGCTGGTGAAGCAGCGCTCCGCGGAGGTGCTGGCGGCGCAGGGGGAGGGGGAGGGGGAGGGGGAGGGGCACGGTGTCAGGTGTGTGTGGATGCTTTGCATGAATGAGGATGTGTGAGAATGTTGCAGGAGCGTACACGGTGGTGGTAGAGTGGATTTGGGTGAATTGCGTTCACGTAAGGCGGAAAGGGTTGCGTCATGAGCCAGTGTGGTCGTTTCTCACAAAAACAACTCCTCAAGTCCGTGCATATGATGGTGGGTGGGTGCATGCATGTGGATGTCAGTAGTCAAGAAGCCGCCTACTGCCCGCAGCAAGTGCGCGCTTTTGCTGGTACTGAAGAAACCCATTTCTGCATTGGTGAGTGCCGATCCAGGTGCATATGTACCAATGCATTGTCATCGTGTCACAATACCGCATATGCCAGCACGGGGACTTCATTACGATGCACGCATTGGTCTCACCACATAGCAACCAGTGTGCAGCGACAGGCACCCCATCCGGCACAACAGCAGGGCATAATAGCAGGGCCGACGGCGGATGCACAATCTGTCCGATATGTGCATGTCGGTGCAACGTGTGATATGTACCTAAGACATGACATACCGTATGTATATACATGGCAGACGCTCATCATGCACGCTCCGCCTGGCTATGCACCCTGCCGCACTAGTACATCCATTGAACGGCACAGGGTATGTACAAATACACATGGCAAACCCTCATTACGCTCGCTCTGCCCGGCTGTGCATCCTACTGCGGTGACCCTAACCCTAGCCCCAACCCTTCATTGAACGCCACCGCAGGGTGCAATTCATGCTGGACGCAATCGCGGACCTCAAGAACAACAAGCGGCGCGCAGCAGCGGCGGGCGGCCAGGACAGATCTCAGCGCCTACGGCGGTGGCTGGGCACGGTCAAGTCGGCCAAGGGGGGCGTTGGAGCTGACACCAGCTTACGTGTTGGGTGGTCAGACCTTACGGATGGGGTCAAGACTAGGGGGCGGTGGTGGCTGGTTGGGTCGGCGTGGACTGGTGTGGGGGGCGCGGCAGGGGGGGGTGATGGGGAGGGGGAGGGGGGGGGCGGCGAGGGTAAACAGGGGGGGGGCGGGGAGGGGGCAGATGATGAGGTGAGCTGGCTAATCATCCATTGCTCAGCAGACGTACTTGCAGGAGAAGGAGAGTGGCGCTGGTGAATGAGGGTCATTGCTCAAGCCTGCGATGATTGTGAGGGTGTGGAAGGCGGTCTTGTTGTTTTTTACGTTACTACTCGTACGTTTTGTGGAAATTCGGGCAGTGCAATCTTTCTCAAACTCTGCAGTACCTCATATTACATGCAGAACACATGTGGTTGCAGTTTATTGGCGACTTGTTTACTGAGAGGGCTTGAGGCACCATAAACATGCAGTTCAAGTCATGATTATCGCAGCATAACCCTAGCCCTAACCCCTAATCCTAACCCTAACCATCCATCTTCAAGGTATGCCACTCCAGCAGGCATACCTCCCAGCCCGGTGGTTTAATGGTATGCATGTTACATGTTGACTACTATGCAGTGCCCATGTGTGTCAATAACCAAATGGCATGGCCACTCCACCACCTATTGATTCTACTTCAAGCTGATTGCTGTTATTTAGAAGTATATGTCGTGAACCATGAGAGGGTACCAGCCACACCTATCAATCAATCATCTGGTGTCACTGTGCAGTGAGAACTAGGCAAGTCCATGATTCACCATATACTACACGACACGTCGTGGCTGCTATCAGAACAACAAAGAAATTGCCGCAGGTAGGTAGGTATATACACACCAGCGTCACGTACGCATTGTGGCTTCCACGTCACGTCCGCATCGGCGACATCCAACCAAGCACGCACTTTTTGTGTTGTTGATTCATGAACAAGTCCATGAATTCATTTTTGTCTCTGGCTCATGAATTGATTAATGTTGCCAGGAGGACGATGACGTGTCACGACTGGCGCAGCTCGCCTCGCACCAGCGCATGAACACGGATGTGCGACGTGCGGTATTCTGTGCCATCATGGGCGCTGCAGACTTTGAAGACGCCTTTGAGAGGCTCATGCGCTTGGACCTTAGAGGCCAGCAGGACAGAGAGGTGGGTTAGACAGTAGGTATATGGCTATTGTGGTATTCATGCAGCAGCACAGGCGGTCGTATGATGTGACACGTGAATCGCATCTTGCGTAGGGTTTGCACCTTGTTCTTGAACCCCACTTGGTACTTGCATCACACCTTGCATGGCTCACATTTTGCGTTTTGCATCACAGATTGTACATGGTTCGCACCTCACCGCTGAAGCCCATATGAATTCGTGAAACACTCCTTGCACGGCGTCACTCTTCACCATTAATCTGTAGCTTTGTGTGGCTGTTGAGGGTCTGGCGTGACTCATGTACTTTGCGTAGTCGACTGCCAGGACCCGCAGCAGTTGCGCAAGGTAAGCAGCTAGACTCAACTTCAAGAAAGTTCTTCAGATCTGACTTGGTGAAGAACAGCAATGCATGCATCACTTCTTTACCTGCGTGCTCCGAGTGATCATTTTGAGTTATCACAATGTTTAGGACAAACAGGTCGCATGAGCGGCACACACATCAACTAGGGTAAGGGTTTGATTGTGTTTTGTCACTGTCTGCCTGCAGGGGCTCTGCAGGTGGTACGCATGCTGGTGGAACCCTGCCCTATCCCTTACGCTACGCCCTTACCCTGAGTAATCCTGGTGGACTGCTGCGGACAGAATCACTATGTGGTGTCTGCACATGGCTGTATACATGCCATCTAATGCTGTCCACTTTCTGCACATATGCCATCCAATTTTTATGCACCTACCCTTACCAAGCTGCCCACAGCCAATATGCTGCCTTTGCACCACACACACTTTCTGATTCCTGCTTGTGTGCTTGCTTCACTGAACTGCGGTGGTTGCTTGCGCAGGTCGTGCGTGTACTGGTGGACTGCTGCGGACAGGAGAAGGCCTACAACCCATACTACGCGCTTCTGGGCGCAAGGCTGTGCGAGTTTGATGTGAGAATCAGCTTCAACTTCTTCAACCCTGTCCCTCAATGATGTGTATCTTGGTGCATGTTCACTCCTGCCGCCTGCACGGTGCTTATGATGATGCACAATTGGGCAAAGCCAGTTGGCACGCTGCACGCTGATGCACACACGACCAATGCAAGACTTCTGGTGCTACGTAAGCGTTGGGCTCAGGGTCAGAGTTACATGAACTCAACAGCGTTGCAGCATATTGCGCTCCACCGCCTTCAAACCCCCTTTGCTGAGCATTGCCCCCCCCCCCCCGACCCTAACCTGCCCACCCCGCAGACCAAGTACAAGTTCACCTTCCAGCTAGCCTTCTGGGACGCCTTCAAGCAGTTTGATGACATGCCCGCCAGACGCGCCGCCAACCTGGCACGCCTGCTAGCGCACCTCGTGCTGCACAAGCACCTGTCGATTGGCGTGGTGAAGACGATACAGGTGGAGGCGCTGCCTGCCAGTGGTGGCCTCTTCCTCCGGGTGCTGTTTGTCACGGTGCGTGAGTCGAGTCAGAGTCAGAGTGGCTGCTCTCTCCGGGGTGCTGTCTGTCATGGTGTGGTCGTGTTGTACAGTCAGAGGAGCCTCTTTTGGCCGCTTTCTGCGGGGTGCTGTCTGTCACGGTGCGTTGTGTCTGTTTCGGCTGGGGTGCTGATTGTCACGGTGTGCCATGTCATTTGTAGAGTCGGAGGAGCCTCTTTCGGGGTGCACTTTGTCACTGTGCGTTGCGCCGGCGGTCAGAGTGGAAGCGGCCCGGCACATCATGCTTGTATGTCACTTGTAAAAACAACCGTCTGCGACAACGAAGTCACAATGACCGTGGTTCCGAGCATTGGCCGCGGCGTTGAGCAGTTGTTGAAGTACGAAAGGAGTGGCTTGATGTTGTTCGCCAAAGTGTCAATTTGAAACATTTCTGACAGGACAATCGACTCTTCATGGTCTTCTGTTCCTCTCAGCTTCTACGCCTGAGAGGAATGAATGTTCAAGTGCTCAAGTGATAGCATCTCTCTATGCATACAGTATATGGTGGCCCTGTTTGACACGTGGCCAATGGCTGCAGCAGCGGCGACCACGGTTATTGGTGGAAGGCACTTGCGGCTAACCACACTGTATCACCGAGAGCTCTACGTTCTTCTGATTCGTTCCCATACGAATGACCGCCCCCCCCCATCTACTTTTGTTACACGACCTCACCCAAACCTACCCCCCTGCCGTGCTCTGCAGGTGTTCTCCGAGCCAAACGACAGCACTTTCCTGGGCGTATTTCAGCGCCTGGCAGGCACAAAAGGCGCCTCAACGGACCAAGGCATGGCGCGCGAAACAGTGCTAGTCTTGCTGCAGCGGTACATGGGAGCCGCTCCCGAGGAGTGGCCCAAACCGCGGCGGAAGGCGCACAAGAAGCGCCTCAAGACTATTACGCAGTTGCTGGATGCGCTTGCAGTGCCGACGTTTGACGAATGGTAGCTGCAGAGTGGTGTGGCGAGAGCAGCCCTGTAAAGCATTCATGACATTGTCAAGGCTGTGGTCGTGTTGTTTTTTGTGGCACTTGCATGATTTGCCATGTGACTGGTGTCTCAGGCGTTTGCATGTCTATGCGACAGAACAGTGTTGGGCGCCGTGCCAGAGTATGTATGCATGCTTCAGGACAAATCAAGGCATGATTCGTGTGATTTTGCGCACCCATCACACACGCTTGACGAGCAAATGTCAGAGCAACGGCATCTGCATTCCTATCAGTTACAGGCAGTTGTCAAAGGAAACAAGATGCTCACTTGCATGTTATTGGTGGGTCTGTGTCTTAAGAAATAATCATCATTACTGCAACATGACTCAGGATCTACTGCGGCTCATCCTCACCGACCGCCTGTCTACTAGCATGCTCTTCATCACCAGTCTGATGATGAACAATGTCGCAGCCTGCTGTGGAACGCTGCCCCCCTAATCCTTGCTGAGCAGTTCCATGCTCCCCCTCTACACCCCCCTGCTGCGCCCGTCCCTCTACCAAAGGCGCCTCTTCTGGATCCGAAATCGCGTCATCATCATCTCCTTCTACCTGCCAAACAGCAGCCCGCCCCCCCTTCCTCCGCAGCCCCTTCAACAAGCGCCCCACATTCACCATACCAGCCACCGCCTCTATCTCCGCCCTATACCCTGCTCCCTCCAACCTCACATGCGCCGCGCCAGCATCCCCTTCCGCCTCCGCCAGCGCCGCCGCCGCCGCCGCCGCGCCGCACCCCACGCCTCGCGCCAGTCGCACGACCGCACGCGCCAGCGCTGCCCGCGAGCGCCCCCGCCGCAGCCTCTCCAGCGCCCCCTCCCATGCGTCGAGGAACGCCTCGCACGACGCGAGGTGCGCGGCGCGCGCGCTGAGCGTCACCGCGGCGCCGCACGCGCAGCGCCACGGCGGTGCGGCGCCGCAGCAGTGCTCCGCGGCGGCGGCGGCGGCGCGCACCGCCGCGCCGCAGCCCAGCGGGCACGGCACTGCCCGCTGCGCGCAGCGCGTGGCGGCGTGCGCGCTGAGATCGCGTGCGGTGACGAACTCGTTGCAGGCGGCGCAGCGCACGGGCCGCGCCGGGCACTCTTGAGCGCTGTGTTGCGCGTATTGCTGAGCGTTGATGCGGGCGCCGCAGCGCGCGCAGGGGACGGGGCGGCGGGAGCAGTCCGTGTGTGAGTGGCGGGCGTGGTCGCGCGGCAGCAGCAGCGCTGCGCACGCGTCGCACGGCAGCAGGCGGCAGCTGGACCGTACGTGCGCGCGCATGAGGGGCGCAGGGATGCCGCTGCCGCAGCGCTCGCATACTTCTTCTGCGTCCGGAGTGATGTCCGCCATGATGTCATCGCTTCGCTCTAGAGTGTCGTTTACTTGTGGTTCCGCTTGATCAGGAGCAGCCCATGAGCCCGTTGCGATTCGTCCTTGCGATGGTTGTTCAGGCGGTGGCGGAAACAGCATCACGACTCCAGAGGGGTAGGCGAGGCTTCGCAGCGGTGAGCCAGGAGCATGCCCAAACGTAGCCGCACCGCTGTTAGCAGCGTTGTCGGCTAGCCGTGGCAGCGGCACGCATAGCCTGGCTAGATCCTTGTCACCAGAGAAGGGTGACGGGAGGGCAACTGGCAGGTGCGTGCTGGCGGCACTGGCGGTGGCTGTCGTGTGTGTTGTGACAGCCGTAACGGCGGAGACGCCTGTGACGCGCACGAGCAAATGGTCGTGAGCACACTGCCTTGTAGCACATGAATGCGTCTGCCACTATTGCCGAGGTGTGTGTTGTGTGTGTGTGAGTCACTGCTTCATGTGAGAGCAGGAATTGCAGATAAATTGGAATGTGTCGTCCATTTTCCCTGCAGGCGTGTCACGCCGCATGTGCCATGACACGAATGGTGCTGGGCAGTGCTGCGACATGTTTTCATTTTTCGCTGGTCAATAAGCGAACCTTTCATCTTTGACATGAGTGGTGTTATGATTTTAAAGTTCAGCAGTGTTCATCAGCACATACATCCACGTACCGCTTGATGAGTTGAGCAGGTTGCCTTGCCCCGTTGCCTGTCCCGCAGCAGCCCCTGGCTTGGGGCCAGCCCACTCATGCAGAGGTTTGGCTCTGGCTCTGCTCGTCTTGCCTAGCGTGTACGAGGTCTGTCTGACAGGGCCAAGCCTGCGCTTGTCGTCCCCTCTTTCGGAGGAGTATGCATGTGCTGGAGGCGAGGCTGCATGCAAGTTGTCTTCGGGGTCAGCGCGGTGCCTCGTAAGCCCAGAGAGTAGCAGCGGTATGCGAGCTGCAGACCATAGCTGCTGAACGTGACTCGAAACTTTTCCTTGTCGCCATACAGTCAGCTGTTGCTGCTGTTTGTCTCGAGGAGTGGGCGCCTGCTCGGCAGCGGCATCCACCGTCATGCCTCAAGTTGTTGACGTAACGGCGGACATTATGGGGTCACCCTCAATTGAAGTTGTTGAGTAGCTCGGTAAATGTGCAGCGCTGTCGTCTAATCATGATGTTGCGGAGGCAGCTTGCTCGTCATCGTGCGGTGGACATAAGTGATACGGTGAGTGCTGAGCTTAGGCTTCAGTATCGTGCATGTGCTGAAGCAGATCCGTTGCGTATGGATAGCATTCGGTTCGTCGTGCGAAAATGTAGGTGTGGTATTCATTGTGCTGCGATATAGCATCACGCTCGAAAGCGCATGGAGCCACGTGAGTGCGTCCGTGCATTTGCACGCAGGGATGCCAGTCGTTCTGCTCCCGTGCCGGCCCTTCTTCCGGTTAGGTCTTGAAAGTTCGGTTTTGCTGTGCTCGTGACTCACGACTAATCCCTCGAGAGTATCAAGGGTTCCATTGCTCGCACAATCCAGCTTCGCAGCATATGGCACAGTGGCGCCTAGTCTCACAACGTTGCGACAGCACCAGCAGCTGAACATTGGCTTGCGCTCGCTTCTACACTCCCTGACACACCTCGCTTCCACAGCCATCACCGATGGCAGCAGGCGGCAAACGCGTCATGGACACCGCCGTCTGCGCGCCGCGCGCCCACAACCCCATCGTCTTCATGGACATCGCCATCGCCGGACGCCCCGCAGGGCGCTTCGTTATCGAGCTGCGCGCCGACATCGCGCCGCACGCCGCGGAAAACTTCCGCGTGCTCATCACCGGCGAGCGTGGCATCAGCGCCGCTAATAAGGTGCCGCTGTGCTACCGCGGCACCCTGTTCCACCGCATCGAGCCCGATGGCGCCATATACGGCGGCGACGTAGAGAAGGGGGACGGTACGGGGCGCGTGAGCGGCCTCACTGCGGAGGCGCTATTTCCCGATGAGAACTTCACGCTGCGGCACACCGGGCCCGGCGTGCTGAGCTGCTGCAACAGCGGCCCGGACACCAACTGCTCGCTGTTCATGGTGACTCTGGTAGACATGCCGTGGCTCGATGGGAAGCAGGTGGTGTTCGGAGTGCTGATTGGGGAGGAGAGCTACAAGGCGTTGGATGCGGTGCGGCGTAGCGGGGGGGACGAGGGGGGGAGGCCCAAACACCCTGTCTTAGTGTATGATTGCGGGCAGCTGTACCCCTCGGTGATCAGCAAGAAGCATGCTGACAGCAGGCCTGGGACAGCCAGCTCAACGTCCAGCTGTTGAAGTCAATGTACATACTGTAGGATCTTTGGACTGGATTTGAAGTACATAAGCTGTTTCAGAGCAGTGCAGCAGTGCGTTTGCATGTGCGCGGTCTGCACTTTGAATATGCAAGACACACTCTGCCGCGTAAGCGCAGCAAACACGAGTGAAAGTGGTATACATATCACTATAGGGATCAACAAGCAAACGCCGTAACAGTGGCACAGTTGTTCGCTGCCAGATCAGACGTCAAGTTCAAAAATGACAACTAGACTCAAAAGCTGTTGGACTGATGTCACGTACACTCTGTGCTTGTGGTCTTCCACTCATGCTTTGCTCATGAGGGCAGCAAGTGTTGAGCATTGTGTTTGCTGCATATTGCATATTGACACTTCAATGTGTGAGTACTGGTCTCTCGGGACGGCGGCATAACCTGCCATCGAACACCTACGCTGTGCTGCAGGATAACTGAGCCTGGTATCCTTTGCCTTTGTGTGTTTGATGCGTGACCTCCAGCATTGACTCCAACCACGCAGCGAGCATCTTGAGTTTGTCCCCTGGGCTCCTCCCCTTCCCCTACTAGAAACTTGGGGGGGTATGTAGAGGGGAGTCTCAGGGGACAAGTCTTGAGTAGCAGCAGCAGTACGTAAGCATCACAGTCATGTTGGCCATCTCCACTGTTGCCCCTAGTGCCACTAACGCCGAGAAGCTTGAAGCCTGGGTGTGTGATGATATGAAGATGCAAGGCTGTTGTGGCTGCTGTTTTCGATATATCTCTTGTGGTGTAGATACTGCACATATCTGTAGGGCTCTGGTAATATGTCGATGAGTGCTGACATGTTGTTGTTTTACTCGCGCCTCAGTGTTGGGTTGCAGTCTGGAGTCCGGACATTGCAGAAGCATCTCGCAGCACAATGCACAAAACACGGAATCAGCGTCAGATTGCTGTGATTTCCAGTGTACACGCAAGTCCAATGTACCAGCAACGAAAGACGAGGCATCGCTCAGCAACACACGACCGTGAGAGCATGAGACAACCAATGGCGACAGAAAACATATATATATATGTACATCAAGGCACAACTTCAACTGTCAACGCGCGTTGAAGCGCAACACGCGCCATCACAAATCACTTCTTGACCATGATGGGGCCCTTGCCAATCTTCTCAATGTCGGCTTCGATTGCGTCCAGCATTTTCTCAAGAGATTTCTTCTGCTCCAAGCGGCCGCGCTCAAAGAAGGTCTGGTGGCACAGCTTCTGGTAGCGCGCATTGACTGCGTCCCACTTGGACTTTAGCGCGTCTAGCAGCTCCAGCCTCTCATCTTCTGGCATGGGCTCTACCTCCTCCTGTGGCGACGAGCAGTTGTGGTTGATGGTGAGTGCATATGAGCTGTCAGTGGGGTAGACTAGGCTGGGTATCAACCCTGATGCTGCCAACTGGTGCTAGATGCACATTTATCTTCAGGAACATGCTGTGGAATTCATGGCAACGTGTGTGAGGCTCTCATGTGAGTTCCAATGCAAAGTTGAGAGGCAGGTAATCTTGCAACAACTTTGCTTGCATGCGTGGTGTGGCTGAGTAAGGGTTAGGTTTAGGGTGCGGGAGCTGGGGTGAGGCAGGGTTAGGCTCAATAAAACCTGAACTCAATCTCCACTATCACAACACGGCTGTTTTAATGAGCAAGGCAGGCAGCATGCAGTGTGCTACCCGAGAGTCATGTTTTATTTGACCCCTGTCCTGGTGTACAACACGTATTGCGTGAGCCCCCCTTGCTGCCTGGATGATGCGGACACCCCTACTGCAACAGCGCTCAACTGTACTCGCTGTGAACTCCCAATGAATGCGAATGCCCAGAGATCCTACTGCGCATTGCCGGCTTCTGCATAAGCCGACGCACGGTCTGCAGAAAGCATTGGCATGTAGACTGTACCATGTTCTGCCACATTCGGCCGTGTTTACGTTGCAATGGCCATGCTGCACAGGTCACCATGCTGCAGTGCTCATCATGCGGCTATGCAACAGTGCTCAGCATGCTGCTGCAGCACTGCTGCAGTGCTGATCATGCAGCAGCACTGCTCAGCCTGCTGCAGTGCTCATCATGTGACCATGCCTCAGTATGTACTATCACGAATATGCTGCAGTGCCCATCATGACCAAGTCACTGTCCCCACTCTGCTTCAGGAACAGTCTAAAGTGGTCATTGAGAGAGATGCGCTGGCACTTGCCTGCACAATCATCATGACCATGCTGCAGTGCGTAGCATGCACTGTCCCCGCTCTGTGCTTTAGGCGCAGGTTAAGGTAACCAACGAGAGAGAAGTGCGCTAGAGAGAAGTGCGCTAGCACTTGCCTGCAGTACTCATCACGACCATGGCAGTGTCTCTACTCTGCATCAGGCGCAGGCTGAAATGGTCGTTGAGCAAGATGCGTTGACACTTGCCTGCACGATGTTGTTGAGCCCCATCTGCTCCCGGACGAACTCGTCTATCATGGCACTCTCTGCGTGAATCTCCTCCTGTGCATACATGCAAAAGACAGCGCGATGCAGTAGTTGTATGAGAGTCATACACGCCAGAGTAAGCACGCTTGCTCACAGGCACATCAAGGCATCACGATACCATTTGCGCGCACACACGTGCTGTGTTCTCCACCGGTAAGTACTGCTTTGATACGGCAGTAAGATCAACAGCTATGCAGAAGTGAACATGTGCTGACCATGTCCCTTTGTGTGCCCTCTTATTGTTGTTGCGTCTGCACAGCACTACTGCCATGACTGCATGCGTGTCAGGGGTTAGGGTTAGCATGCTGCTGCTCCAGCGAACACAGCTCCGACTCATCACACGAGAGGTAGAATTTAATTACATGCAGCCAGCAGCCGTGACTCACACATTGTCTTGTTGATCTACAGTCATGCATGCATGCAGCTGCCCTCTGACTGTGCACATTTATCAGCCCCCCTATCTTATCTACCTACCGTACAGCGACAAAAAGGGAAGTAACTGATGAGCTCGCAGCGAGAACTCGCATACTTCGCACTCCAATCACACAAACAGCATGCACAATGCTTGAAAGTGTGAAGGTGACTTTGACTCTGACTGTGACTCACCTTGATCTGACCCAGGTAGGCCGGTACCTTGCCATAGTCCTCCTTTGCCAGGTAGTCAATGGTGGGGGGCGTGCGCGTCTTGGGCACCGCAAGAATGGCGTTCACGGCGTTGGCTGCGCAGCGTACGTGAGGCAGTAAGCACAAGTGCATAGCAACAAGCTAGTGAGGCAGACGATCTGTGAGCATGACGCGGTTCAGATGTGGCCCCAGTGGCTAGTCAACATGAGTGGCAGTGTTGATGCTATTGCAAGAATGGCATTCACGGCGTTGGCTGCGCAGCGTACGTGTGCGGCAGGTCACAAGGGGCATCACAGCAAGCTAGTGAGGCAGGCAGTTTGTGAGCATGTCACGATTCAGATGTGGTTGCAGTGGCAAGTCAAAGTGAGTGGCAGTGTTGCTGCAATTGTGTCATGCAGCAGATGGCTGGTGTACTCCCTTGGCCACTGAGAGAGAACACGTTGGCGTAGTACAAAAGCAGACACCATTGAAGTGCGAAGAACACTACTAGGCCAAATCTGGCAGCTCATGAGCAGGGATATATTCATACTGTAACCGCTTTGAAGAGGCTCCGCCTTGCAGCCGTACAAACCACTACTGATAAGTACCTGCAACTTAAATGCTCGGCAACGGTCGGGCTTGTTACGTTTGGCAGCAGGCAGCATGTGTTCTACCATGTGCCAATGTCCGGCAGCAAGCAGCGTGATTTCTGCCATGTGTCAAGGCGGTGCAACTCACCGGTGTTATCAGCAGCCATTCTATGTCACGTCAAATCAAGACAAACAGTGGCGGGGCCATGCCGTTTGTGGAGAGAAGTTCCACCTTGAATGAAGGGGGGAGTGCTACTTGAAGTTGAATGGTGGGGACGTGCCCCTACTTCTTTACGGTAGTAAGCATCCACGTGTGTCGTCAGCTGCCAGCTTTAAAGTTTGTGCTGGTACAGGCCTACCTGTGCTGCGTATTTAGTGTCCGTGGTGACGACATTACTGAAACTGGAAGGCGGCACTCCAGGCGGCAGAACCGGCTGAGATCACAGCATAGCTGTTGCTATGCCTGCACTCAACACCACCTCTTGTCCCCATCTGCGTAGATTCTGATGCAGACTTCAACAGTGTACACATTCCTTCGGCAGCAGCAGTAACGCACCTGTGATGAAGTTTTTGTCGGCTTTCACGCCCATTACAGGCCGCTCCTTGGCCAGTGGCACCGCCGCCTTACGCAAGTCTTCCCCTCTCTCAGGTCGCTTCTCAGGAGTAGATCGGACGGTGTGCGATGGACCTCCCGCCGAACCAGTGCCTCTCTTCAGGTACACATCAGGCTTGTGCGAGCCTCCGTCTCTCTTGCCATCTGTTCGACAGAGCAAGTCGCGAGGTGCATCATGAGTACCATTATTACGGCAGGACTTGTCAGCAGGCGCCAGTCAGCGCGGCCACGCGTGAAACTTTATCACCACGCATGTGTCACTTACATACACCGCCGCCAGTGTTCTTGAAGGTTGAGTATGGCACAGGCGACTTCGGGTCAAACAAGCTCCTGTAGCGCGGAGGTTTCTCTGCCTTCACCTCCTCCCTGGGAAGCAGGTTGAATATGGTTTCTTCTCCCAGGTTGCTCATCTTGAAGCCTCTTCTATGCAGTTGGCCAGCAAGTAATCTACGATTGCTGCCTCGGCTGCGCGATGTCTCGAAAAAAATTTGACACGGTTTCACTTTCGCGGTTACAAAATGTAACCGTAAAAATGCGTGCTTGAGATGCCACCTTCTTTATTGTGTGTTGATTCAGTTTGAGGAGGCGCATCCATCACCCACAAACTGGCGGTGACAGTACCAGCAGCAGCAGCAGCAATAACAGCAGACGTGCCAGCCCCCATGGCATCAATCAGTTTGAGGATCGAGGGCATATGCTGATGGCTGTAGTCCACGGCGTACCGCAGGCAATCGCTTAACCACTCGGAGAGAGCGTGCTGTGCCGCCAGACAAATAAGACGGGATGAGAGAGAAATAGCAAGACCATCGAGGACAGTATAGTGCAGACCATCATACGCCGACGATGGCCGCTGTCAAGGCCAAACAGGGCAATGACTTCAGGCGAGTTGCGTCGGCAGGGGGCGGCGGCATGGACGACGCACCAGCGCTTCAGGTCAGACTTCTGAGTCCAAGCGGCGCCAGCCGTCTTGCAGCCAGCTCACCTGGGCTGCCACGACAGGAGAGTTTGCGCTACAGGCGTCAAATATCTGCTCCCACAGGAGATGAAGGCAGAAGTGGGGGGGGTGAGAACGGCAGAGGCGAGTACCGGCGCATGAACTCGGCGCACCTGGATTCCACAGGAGGCGCAGCAGGCAGCAGACTTCAGAGGGAGATCAAGATTGCTCCCGTGCCAGTACTGGTCAGCCCCTCCGCATCCAACCTGGTGACCCCCATATCGCCTCAAGAGAGGGCCCTGATGAGAATGAAGTCCCTGGATAAGATACCAGCTACCGACGCCAGCAGCAGCGGCGCAGCTTCGCCAAGGAATAAGCGGGTGCTGCATAGCTGGGAGTCAACAGCTGCGGAGGGGGTGGCACGAACGGTGGCGAGCCCTAGGGCTGCACAGGTGGCGCCGAAACCACTGGCAGGGGGGGCAGGGGGGAGTCCAGTGATCACCAGTGCTGTCGCGGCGCCACCGCCGGTTCGGTCGCAACAGCGAAGGTGAGGCTGGCATCTTGACGCTTCTCATGCTGATAAGTTAGGTCCAACGGGCCTCGGCCTTGACTGTGCAGGCCGCAGTATGTCTGGTGGTGCCGCTCGAATGAATCATGTGAGACAGGTGGAGACAATTCATGTGCGTGTGAATTCAGACTTCGCTCTGCGGCCCGTTGCGCCATGCCGATAGGGTACCTAGGTGGTGCATTGGACTCTGTAAATACTACGATGTACGAGTGTTGCCGACTGTGCAGCTCAGGATGCGCATGGAGCAACAGCACAGAATGCCTCTCGCCGATCTCAGGTTGGGTCTGGAGCCCAATCTGCTCGATGCCTATGGATGACCATGACCATTCTCCGGTAGTCACCGCTCAGCATGAGAGAGGCACGCATATGTATGTATGTATGTATGTATCAGACCTAGCAAGCTCAACACAGTCGTCACGAGGATCACCACCGCGGTGATCATTGCTCCGCATCACAAGCTGCACGGTATGCATGTACCTGATCTGTCGCGGCCTCTGCGCGCGCTGCGCTGCGCACAGCATGAGCATAGCGCGGAAACGGAAGCGGGAGAACTGGCTGATGCGGTGGTTTCACCGCCACTTTGGCTTGCGCGGCGTCTCGGAGGAGGTGGAGTTGAGCGCTGACGCAAAGCAGCTGGTGGAGGAACTCAAATGTGAGTGTGACGCTCCAACCCTAGCTGTAACTTCAATTTTGCCTCTGAAGGTGACCTGACCATTTTGCCTGGTGTGCAGCTGGTGGAAGAAGTCAAATGCGAGTGTGACGCTGCAAGTTCAACACTCACTCTTACTCTCTATGTCGAAGTTGAGCCCTATTTCGTAAAGCCTGCTTCAGCCTGCAGGTTGAGCTTCAGCTCTCACGCTAAGTCTGATTCAGCCTCTCGTAGTGTGCGGCCGGGCGTTGCCAACACAGTAATAATGTACATGGTGCGCGTGCCTCGGTGCCTGCAATGTGCTCGTTGACAACAGCTGGCTGCGCACTTCGCATTAGAAGTACTGTAGGCATTGTGTTGACAATGCGGCACTCAACAATATGTAGGCAAGTGCCTAGTTGTTGTCATCTCTGTTTTGGGTGTATTGCGCCATACATCTGTTGTAGGCAAGTGGCCTGATCCTGATAGTGCGCCGAGGTATTGTCGAACAACAGTACAGTCGTACACAGGCACCAAAATGCATTGTTGTGACGACACCTGGGCGCACATGAGCTGTGTCTTGCTTTTTTTTTTGGTTTGGGTTAGGGGTAGCGGTAGGGCCGGCGTTGAAGGCGCTGCCGTCATGAGCAGACGGGTGCCTGTCGGTTGCCCTCTCTGTGTGGCCCAGCTTGTGGGTGTGTTCTGCGCAGCGTGATGAGTGTCGGCACTGCTTGTACAATTGCGTCAGCATGTCATCATGATGGGCAGTGTGCATACGCTTCCCGGAATGCATGGCGGCTGTGCTTTACAGTAAGTTCAGGCCGAGTGTGGTTAGGGTTAGGGTAAGGGTTAGGGTTAGGGTTAGTGTGGATCGGGATCTGACGGCAACTTCACTGTCAGCAAGACATGTAGGAGAGTCACACTGTCATGCCCTGCAACAGGCTGCCAACAGCTGCTACCAACGCCAGTTCACGCGTGGTTTATTCAGCTGGGCAGCGATGCTCACAAAAAAAAAAAACGCGGGCCAGAGATGCAGCGAATGAATGAGTGAGTGAACGAGTGAGTGAGAAAGTGAGTGAGTCCAGGACCAGAAGTCAGGACGCAACCTCAACATGAGCTAAGCGGAGTGCTCAGGGTGCACTTGGGAAGCAATCATTGGGAAGCACTCATGGCAGTGTCAGCAGGATCAGCAGCCACGATATGTATTGAGGTTACTCGAGAGTTATAATGTCCACAGTGCAGCTTCCATTCCCAAGCGCGGTTGCTTCAATCCTGCTCATCTAGGGTTAGGGTTTGCTACATCGCTAGCCTGGCACCTGAATGGAAGCATCAGGCTGGCCGTGTGCGCTGCTGCTCTTGTTGAGCACTGCTGCTACTGCTCTTCTGAGCGCTGCTGCGCCACCAACAGCAGCCCCTCGACGTAGCCCCAGTCGTGACCCTAAGAGTAGCCCTAACCCTGTACCTGACCACCAAACACTGCAACACCTAACTCCAACACCTATCTCCAGCCTTCAACCCCTGAGTGCAGCCGCAGTTCTGGTCAAGTACACGTGCAAGCTTTGCATGCTACATCCAAGAGTGAGAACAAGGCGACACACCTACAACATGACATTTCCACAGCCACAAGTGGAATATAATAAAAGTACATGTGGAAACTGCTCGCCACATCTAACGACGTGCGTCGATCGGGCACCCGAACTCGACCCTCACCTAGAACCATTGGTTTACTGTTTACTAAGCCTTATTGAAGGCATGCAAACCCTGAGTGCAGTGCGTGCTGTCACAAGCCGGTCAAGCAAGGGTTAGAATTAGGGTTAGGGTTAGGGTTAAGGTTAGGTTTAGGGTTAGGGTTAGGGTTAGGGTTAGGGTTAGGGTCAGTGGGTAGCGCGCGCATGTTCACAAGATGTATCGCATGGGGGCACCCGGTGCCAAAAAGCAACCCTAATCCTAGCAACCCTCACTGTCACTCTACCCCATGACCCTAGCCCTAACCCTACTCACCCCAAACTTGAAATCTGCTGTTGTGGGCACTGCTGCACTGCAGCTCTGGAGAAGCACATAAGGCAGCTGCGCGCCATGTGCACAACATGCTTCTAATGGGGCACCCAATAGCAACGAAAGCTCACCTGCACCTGAACTATGGTTGCAGGCCTGACCCCACACTTGCTCTGTGCTGTGCCTGGGCACTGCTGCAGTTCCGGCAAAAACAAGCACGTGCGACAACTGCGCGCCATGTTCAACGACATGTACTTCTAATAACTGGGGCACCCAACAGCAACAAGAGCTCACTGCCCTCTACGATCGTAGCCTCACTCACCCCAAACTTGCTGCGCTGGGCACTGCTGCGCTAACCCAGTTCCGGACAAGGACGCAGAAGGCAGCTGCGCGCCATGTTCACGCCATATACTAAATAGGGGGCACCCAATAGCAACCCTAACTCTAGCAATCCTCACCTTCCACACTACCCTATACCTATGCCCCTAGCCGTACTCAACCCCCACTTGCTCTGTGCTGCGCTGGGCACTGCTGCACTGCAGTTCCCGACAAGCACGTGCGGCAGCTGCGCGCCATGTTCAACGACATTGACCTAGACGGCTCCGGCACGGTGGACTGCGATGAGTTTCTGTCGCTCATTGACATTGAGCGCAGCCCCTTCACGGACAAGGTCTTTCAGATAGTAGGGCAGGATGCAGAGTCCGTGATTGGCTTCAGCGCGCTGCTCATGATCATCCTCAAGTACTGCCTCTTCAACAAGGAGCAGATCCTCGCATGTGAGTGAAGTTGAAGTCGATGATGGGGGCTGCTCATTAGCATCCTGAAGTGCTGTCCTCTCATGTGAGTGAAGTTAAACTTGATAATGCGGGCTGCTCGTGATCATCGTCGAGTACTGCCTCTTCAACAAGGAGCAGATGTGAGTGAAGTTGAAGTTGATCATGCGGCCAACTACACCCCAATGAGTCACAGTATGGTCGTGTAATGCGCTTTAACAATCAGTTGGTAGCATGCAGAGACTAACAACCTCATGACATCCTGAAGTACTGCCTCTTCAACAAGGAGCAGATCCTCACATGTGAGTGAAGTTGAAGTTGATTAGGCTGGCTGCTCATGATGATCTTGAAAACTGCCTCTTGAAACAGCAGATCCTCATGTGAGTGAAGTTGAAGGTGATTGTGCGGGCTGCTCATGATCATCTTGAAGTACTGCTCCTGCATGTGAGTGAAGTTGAATTTGATTGTGCAGGCTGCTCATGATCATCCTGAAGTACTGCCTCTTCAACAAGGAGCAGATCCTCGCATGTGAGTGCGGGCACGTGAAGTTGATGCTGGTGTTGAAGTTTGTTGAACCCTGCAAGAACTGGTGATAACGACGTGCACATGCTTAAAGTTTGGTGTGCAGCTTGAGATCATGCAAGCCTGGTGATAAACGACGAGATGCTGATGAACACATCTTGCACGCCTGGCTTTGTGAGCGGGTTGGTCTTTCTGCCCATGGCATTATTGCAGCGTAAGGGTTAGGGGTAGGGTTAGGACTCGTAATAGGGTTTAATGATCACGACGCAAGGGTCACCTGATGTATCAAAGCAGTGACAATCAGGTGGTTGGCTGATGGACAACCCGATGCACCTGCTGCACCATCATCAATGCGCTGCTCACCTTGCATCTGCATGTCAGTGTTAGGGTGTACAGTTGTTGTATCTTTGTGATCTGTCCCAGGTGAGCATTCATTGACATACATACATGCGTACCATACTGTGGAATAAGCTACATGCCTTCCGGTTATGAGCATCTACCGCCTTGCTGAGGGTTAGGGCTAGGGTTAAGGTTAGGGTTAGGGTTAGGGTTAGGGATAGGGTTAGGGTCTAACCCTATCTGCTGCCATGAAAGCACTGTAAGCATCGCGACAAGTGACGGCACTTGTCTTCGCCGCAAACAGCACTTGTACTTCTTGTGAACTCTCGCTTAAGACGCAAAAACCGCAGATGGGAGATGTCCAGTTTGCTACCTGTCTTTTGAAGACTTGAACGTGCTTTGTGTCTGTCATCAAGGACTTGTGCGCACAGCCAGTGACTCTGGCCCATCTGCCACCACTTTGGTAGTCTTTTTGAGATATGTAAACACGTATTGGCATGTCGTTGGCTACATACACTAGTGGTGACTGTGATGCTGACTGAATCTCTGCCTGCTCCGTCACAACACCGCCAGCCGCTTTCAGTATGTGTGATGCTGACTTCTTTCAAGTCTACGTACTTTTAGCGCAGTGGCCATCGCACGGGCAGTGGATTCAGAACAAGTATGATGCTGACTTTCACCGACTGTCTTTGTGTGCTTTGGCAGTTTGTTTTAGGGTTAGGGTTAGGCATGACATATGTAACCTCGAAGTGTAGAATGATTTCAAATAAAACTTGCCAGTGAGGTTTGCATGTGAGGTTGACCGCTTCTCCGGTTCTCGTGCGGTCACATCCAGTTGAACTTTGCATGTGAGTTGACCGCTTCTGTGCCATCACACCGGCAGTCCATTCCAGGATGTACAACACTGAATTTTTGCAACTGCCTATACCTCCACCCATTCCTCACCGCTGCAACAGTCTGTTCCAGGATGTATGACACGGTAACCATCACATCGTACCAGCAGAGTGTCTTCAGAAAAAGAATGACGCTGACACTCACCAACTGTAAAAAACTGTGCCTTGTGTCTGCTGCTTTTGTTTGCAGTCTGTTTCAGGATGTATGACACGGACGGCTCCGGCAGCATAGACGAACAGGAGTTCATGGATCTGCTACACACCGTCAACAACGCCTCACCCATATTCCCTGGGAACTTCCAGCGCGCTCTGGACGAATTTGACGTCAACAAAGATGGCCTCATCGACTTTGATGAGTTCAGAGAACTGGACAAGAGGTGAAGTGAACTCATGGACATTACAAATTTGAAGCTACAGTTTGAACTCCTGGACACTACAATTTTGAAGTTACAGTTTGACGTCAACAAAGACGGCCTCATCGACTTCGATGAGTTCAGAGAACTGGACAAGAGGCAAGTGAACTCCTGGGTGTTGCAATTAGGGTTGAGGTTAGGGCTGGAGTCAAGGTTAGAGGGTGAAGCCCTGGGCACTGTTGCAGGGACGAGCTTAGGGTACAGGAGTTGAGATCAGAGGTAGGGTTAGGGTTAGGGTTGTTTGGTGCGACATGACCTGACAAGAGGTGGTCAAGTCAAGGTTAGCAGTCCTGGTGTGAGTCAAAGTCACAATTCATCAAGCTGGGCACGCTTGAGCTTCGAAAGGGGCGGCTTGTAGATCGCTCACCTGATCTGACTTGTTTAGGGTTAGGGTTAGGGATACATCGGAGGGACCCAGCCAGCGCTGGGTTGGAGATAATCGTCACCAAAATCAGATGTATGCGTGTGCGTGTACAACTCGCTCTGTAACAAATATAAGCACAGAGCGGGATTAGCATGTCATGACGAGCCACAAAGTTCATGAAGCAACATGTGGTGCAAGGACATGCAACGGAATACCACATGTCAATGTGCACATTGCGTGCGCCACACACGTAACTCTAATCGTAACCCACCAAATGTGTGCACTGCCGACCAAGCTGAGCTTGCAGCTTTTAAGATGAAACGTACAGAGCAGGCAGAGTCGTAGTCAAGGGTTAGGGCTAGGGCTGCCCTCACGCTGGCCAGTCACCGGCAAGTATCATGCACTGTCAGTGCTACAGCTTCAGCGACACGTCAGCAATCATGCGCCTCGCATACCGCTCATAGCATCTGATGCCGGGCACACCGCTCACAATACAGCTTCAGAGACTTGTTGATTAATCACTCGCGCCATATCTGATGCTATATTATGTGTTTTATTTTCAACATGTGGCGCCAGGTACCCCCTGGTCTTCTTTCCCGCGTACAAGCTGCAAGACGCCATGCAGAGGCGCTGTCTCGGCGAGAATTCCTGGATTCAAATACGCCAGGACATGCGGAAACGAGAGCTCATCGAAGAGGTAATTGTTGCATTTCTCTGCATTCGTACATACCTTGGTACGTGTAGTTCCTGTGTGTATGCAAGTATGGGAGTTTGTTGTTGAAGAAGTGCGGGCGAGACACGGTGTGCATCACTTAACCCCAGACCTAATCCTAATCCTATCCATAACGTTAAAACCTTACAGTTTCGTGCTGCATCAACTTGAAGCTGTAGACACGAGCATCACGCGCTCTGTCATCAACTGTTGAATTCGTACTTTCACTGGCCCGAGTGGGATGGAACGAAGCGCGTGCGTCGTGCTCCTGAGTGTGCAACTGTGGAGGCCCCTGCAGGGGCCAGCTGTTACACAGGGCAGGCAGTCAAATGGCAAAGCAAAACCAAAAGAACAGCTGCATTTATTGTACTTCAAAAATCAATTGAATAAATAACATTGAGTGATGAAAAAACTAGCAGGCTACATCTACCCTTTGCGCTGCACACCTCAGCACGCCCCTGCTGAATTGGACTGGCATATTTCGTGCTTGGCCATACTGCACGCTTTCCTCGTAAGCCTAGGTGCGCGCTGCATCACCATCGCCTGACACCGCCACACATGGAATAAAAGAGCATACCGATGTGCCTGAAGTATGGAGTGACTTGCCCCTGTCTGTGAGGAAACAGCACGGGAGACTCACTCCACATCTGATCCACATCACGCCCCACTCTCCTTGACAACAAACAGCAACTGTGCGGCCATCGTGCGTATGTATGCACGCATGTATGTATGTTGAGTATATGCCATATGGTACTGACCCCCGCTGAGCGCTGCTGCTACTTGTGCTGATCGCTGCCGCAGTTCAAACGGACGCATGGCGGCAAGGCGCCAGACGACAAGACCCTCAAGCAAATCATTAGGGACAACAGGCGCACCTGACGCGCGTGTCCGTTTACGCATTTACACAGTCAGGGCAAGCAGCTGCAGCGACGCTGCTACCCTTAATAACTACATTCGATCTTCGGGTTTCGATGCAACATGCACGGTGGGGAAACGTATCCCCAGTCACATTCTACACCACTTGAATGGAGCTTGGTCTGTTGACCATTGTCAACGTGTGCTATGACAACACGCATGCTGACATATGCTATGACAACATGCGGTGCTGGCGCCGTCAAGTGGCTTGAGCTTCTGATTGCTGGTGCTCTTCTGAGAATTTGCTGCTGCTATTGGTTTGCATCAGATGATTGCTGTGCCTGAACACTGCATTTATTCAAAAGTACGCGCATAGGCTTGTCAATGTGCAAACACGTGCGAGTGATGGCATACTTATCGTGTTAATTCCTCATGGTGCAAAGCTAGCATCACCCAGACCCAGACCCTGACTCTAATAAACCTTACCATGCATAGCATCAAGGCTTAGAATGAAATGGCATCATGGACAAAAGCAACGAGGTGCTGAAGTACCGTATGCTGTGCACTTACTTTGTAGTTGAAATGACCAAGTGCACGCGGTACAAGCGCTGTTGGAAACACACAAATCAATTTACAAGTGCAATCCACGGATGTTGGGTGAAAAGTAACACTCATGCCTACAAAGTCATCGTAGCTGCTGGAAACATCAGGAAACCATGGTAGGCACGCTTTTGTGCAGCAGCTGAAACATTTTGCACAACGAGACCAAGTGGAACAAGCAAGACAGCGGCAGCAGCAGCAGCAGCAGCAGCAGTCACGGAGCTCAAACGCATGCCAACCAGACACAGACATTACGTGGTCTATTCACTGGCGGTGCACCAGTCCAGTCGTGGCCAACACATTACGCACACTCGCCATGGCGGTGGCTAACATTATTGCTACGGCGCGACGAGCGTATGATCTCATACACCATGCGCCATTGGCAGACTACTCGGGTGTCGGCGGCCAATCCCACATGTGGCACTGTGCGCCGCGCACCATCGCTTACACACATAAAGTAGCATACTACAGTATTCACAACATGACAAACGTATACTTGGAAGGATGGCGCTGCCAGCACACAAGACGCGCAGCACTGCCCACTGCGCGGCCGGCGTCTGCTCTTGTGTCAGCGCTCAGCAGTTGCAGACACTTGACGGCCAATACCTACCCCTGCCTCAGTGCTCATCGAGTGCACACGCTGCCGCAGGCGCATCCCCCTCCACACCGCCGCCGCGCCGCTGCTTCAGCCGCCGCCCGCAGGCATCGCCGCTGCCGCCACCCGCGCTGCAGGTGCCGCTGCTGCTGTGACAGTAGGCATGGGCGTGGGCGCAAATCCCCAGACGCCGCCGCCGGCGCCGCCGCCCGCGCCGCCGCAGCCGCCGCCAGCTTCGCCCCCCCTCCCCTCCCCCCGGCTGTGCACACACACACACACACAAACCCAGGGGCTCCCCCTCACCAGGGAATGGGCCTCGGCTGCAGCAGCGTCCCGGACACGAGGCCGGTGGCCACG
Source organism: Tribonema minus (assembly GCA_017506865.1). Lineage (NCBI taxonomy): Eukaryota > Xanthophyceae > Tribonematales > Tribonemataceae > Tribonema > Tribonema minus. Next base: position 151,449 of record JAFCMP010000538.1, on the reverse strand, counting down.
GCGCCGGGGGCGGGAGGGGCGGGGGCGCAGCGCATGAGGCGCACACCCCCCTGGCGTGCCCCGTACGCGAAGCCCATGCCGGGGGTGGGGTGGAAGCGCGCGCAGTTGACGTCGTCGCTCTCCGTGTTGAGCATGTTGACCATGGTGAGGTCCTTGCAGCGGTAGATGCACGTCGCCGGCATGAGCTCCTGATCGTCCTCGCTGCATGGTGGGCATGTATGTATGGCGCCGAGTGAGAGGGAGAAGGGGGGCAGGCATGGGAGAGCCATTGGTGAGGAATCATGGCGTGCAGGGTGTGTGGAGGGTGGGGTGATGTCTAGGGTTGAGGCGAGCGTCGGTGCGCAGAGGTGGCTTCACTGAGATCTTAGGGTTAGGGTTAGGGTTGAGTTAGGGTTAGGGGGCGCAATTGGCGACGTTCCATGAGCGCCCTGCAACTTGAGCCGAGTTCAGCGATGTGCAAGGCATGGACGAGCACAATAACCTTTGTGGAAATTGACGCTGCCAGAACTGCCTCTATGGCGCCCATATTTTCATGTATGTACGGTTCCAGTTAAGGGGGGAAAAGGGGCAAGCATGGGAGAGCCTCTGAGTGAGGAATCACAGGGCAAGAGGCCTGCTTCTGATCATCCTCGCTGCATGGTATGTACGTATGGTGCCAATTGAGGGGGAAAAGGGGCAAGCATGAGAGAGTCACAGGTGAGGAATCAGAACGCAAGAGGCCTGCTGCTGCTGGTCCTCACTGCGCGCGCGTCGCCGCACTGTGAGCAAGGGAGAGTCACAGGTGAGGAAGCGCACACCACAGGCCGTGTGTGATTGGCGTCAGGCAAGCGGCCTGCTGACTTGGGCAATATTACTCATCATCGTGTGTCCCGTGAGCACTGTGAGGTTGCATAGCTGAGGGCGCTGTGCTGAGCTCAAACGAACCTCCAGGGGTGCATTCGCATCAAGGCGTGTTGGAATCTTCAATATTGGCGCTCAACATATATATAAAACTGAGCACTGCTGCTGCTGCGTAACTTGCATGTCCTCCGACGCGCCGCGCCCGCCTCAGCACGATGCCCCTGTGCACACTGTGACACCTCATAATACAAAGCTTGCACACAGAAGTCACGTCGCGCACCCCGCGCGCCAGCCGCATACATACCCCTGAGCACTGTGGTGTGTGTGTCTTGTGTGAGTGTTACATTTCGTATATGAAACTGAGCGCGGCTGCTAACAACGACAACTCACATGTCCTCCGAGGCCACGTCGCGCACCCCGCGACCCAGCAGCATGTACCGCGCCAGCGGGCTGAACTTGATGCTGGTGATGCCCAGCGCGTTGAAGCTGAGCGTTGAGGCCTGCAGCAGCCGCACGCTCCCCTCCCCGCCGCACCCCGCGCTCCCCTCGCACCACCGGTGACCGCAGTCGGGACCCCGCCCCCACCGCAGTTGCAGCAGGACCAGGTGCGGGACGTAGCGGCCGGGGCGCTCGGGGGTGGTGTCGGCCTGTGTGGAAGGGCGCGTCGCGGCGGTTCAGCCATAAACGCAAACATTGGGGTGTGTGTGTGTGTGTGACGCGCGATATGAGCGCTGCAATCGACAAGCTACAGCTACAAACATCGGCAACCGGCAAGCGACAGTTACGAAACCGGCTAGCAGTTGTGAGCATGCTGAACCTGCTCCGGCAGACGAGCTGAATGGCACTGCCGCTTCCACAGCTACGACACTTGCAGGATCACGAGTTGCTGCAAAGCCACGTATACATGGAACGACAGCGCAAGGGAGCACCATGTTCCGTGTACACTTGGCATCTCTAATCAATGCCTGCACACAGCATCATGGGGTCCTCTGTGGAACCCTGCCCCTGGTTCTGATCCCAACCTAGTCACTGCCTGCACGCACCGCACAGCACAGCGTGAACCGCGACAGCTCCAGACAGCCATGCGCACGCAGCGCTGCAAGCGCACCGGCACCATGACAGCAAAACTCATGCGCTCAAGCGACAGCCTCACCTGCAGGCAGTCAATGCCCCACGGAGAGTCCGGCGTGAGCGCGCGTGGAGTGTTAGTGGGACACGCCTCATGACCCGCATCCTCCCTCGCCCCCCCCTGGTCCCAGGTACTGACTTGCAGCGACAGGGGACGTTTCAGCCCCACCGTCGACCCCCGTGCTATCAGATCGCGCACACGCCTGACACCAAGCTTGTCTTCCCACGCCTCGGCAGCGCAAGAGGAGATGGTGCGGGGGGGGGTGCAGGGGCAGGGCGGCAGCGCTGCTTCTGCCGCCGCTGCCGCCGCCGCCGCCGCCGCTGCTGCTGCTGCTGCTGCTGGTCTGCTGTGAGCGCCGGCGGAGCGTGCTCGCTTTGGCCAGCTGTGCAGTCTCTTTGCGGCTCTCATCGCAGCAGCTGCGCCGATACCCTCAGTGCAACCAGCAGCAGCAGCAGCCGCAGTTGCAGGAGCAGGGGTAGCAGCAGCAGTGGCTGCAGTGGGAGCGTCGCCGGACGCAGCAGCAGTGCTCAACGCGTGTGCTGCAGCGGTGGTCTGATGCGGTGGGCTGTGTGCGGTGCCGGCACAAGGTTGCCGCGGCGGCGGCGGTCCAGCAGAACAGACGGCAGCAGCAGCGGCGGCAGTGGCGGCGGCAGCTTCAGCATGCTGATCCTGCTGCTGCGGGCGCTCTTCCACCCAGAACTCGGCGCAGCCGCAGAGGAACCGCCCGCACGCGGACAGGTCGACGCCGCTGTCGTTGTACAGCAGCGCGCGCGAGAGGACGACGCGCTGGCGCATCAGCGCCGGGACCGTTCCCGACAGAGCGGCGCTGAGATCAAAGTCCCACATCGTGAGGGTGAAAGTGGGGGTCTTGCTGGCGGCGGTGCTGCCGGCGCCGCCGCCCGCCTGCATGCCGTTCGCGACGGCGATGAGCAGGCTCCCGCCGTCCTTGGGATTGAAGCACACGCAGCGCACGTTGCGGTCGTTCTGCATCTCGCAGTGCGGGAGCTGCTGCTTGTCGTACGCCCACGTGTGCACGCGGCGCCCGCTGGAAATCGCCAGCACGCTGCTGGTCGGGTGGAAGCTCAAGCTGATCACCGAGTCCCCGAAGCTGTACACCTTGAGGCAGGTGCCCTGCTGCACGTCCCAGACCCTCAGCTCCCCTCCCAGGCAGCCGCTGGCTAGCAAGTTGCTGTTGGTGGGGTGGTACTTGACGGTCCAAGGCGTGCGTGGGTGCCCCGCGAAGCAGCGCAGCAGCTTTGCCGTCGCGAAATCCGTGACTTTCACGGTGTGATCGCCATGTGTACTCGCGAAGGTCGTGCTGCGCGAGCAGAATAGATACTGGCGTGTGTGAGTTGGAGAGCACGGCAACATTGTGAACATGAGGCCATGCTTGACAAAGAGGATTCTTACCCATCGGGGCTGAAGACCACGGCGATAGTGCAGTAGGGCTGATCTGTCTCCAGCTCCACATACTCTGCATCGTACTGCAGACACGCGCGAAACGAGTGTGGGATCAGTATCATGTCAAATTGACATACGGCAACATGACATGATCCGCCGCTGCATGATGACAGCACTCACTTTATTGTTGACGCAATCCTCCGCCCAAGTGTCAAGCTCGAGCGTGCGCCCACGTCTCTGCCTCTGCTGCAATACCCTCACAACGTTGTTGTCTGTTATTTTGTCCATCACAGCTGGGCTGATGGATCCCCCCACACAAATCAGCGCGCTGCGCGCTGCTCTGCTGCCAGTCAATGCTGCTCCAGACGTTTGCAGGTCACGCTCTACGGCAGGTCAGCCCAAGACGTAACGTAATTGCAGCTCGCAACACAAGCGAGTTTTCAAAGTTGAAGTAGCAACACGAGCGAACTTCCACTTGCCCTTCTGATGTCGCACTTGACAGGGACTGCAGCAGCGCGGAGCAGGAATGATGAGCTCGTAGTGCAGGTGAGAGATGCTGCATGTCCTGCTCGCACCACGTTTCGCATTCAAGAGACCGGCTAGTCGCACTTGTGCTGCTCTTATGCACGTCATACTCTGGCATTTCAGCTTGCTCTTGCAGCCTGCAACGGACACGTTGGGACAAGAGTGGTGCTGGCAGCCTGGCCAGCAGCTGCTTTGCCTCATTTCTGTTGATCTCTCCCATCAAACTCTGCAGACCTGACTTCTGGCACCTCTGCTTTCCCGTCAGCAGGCACAAGGCACGGCCGTTTGAGCCATTTTTTTCAGTCATGGACTTCAGCCAGCCGATGTCTGCGATCAGCGGCTCGAACACATCATTGCCGGGCCGGAGCACCAACCAGCAGAAATGCGAACAGGTCATGTTTGAATGCGTGCAGAAGGTGGCGGAGATCATCGTGCAGAGCAGGCTGGCGTTCCCGAGGTCCCAAATCGGCAGGAAGGGGAGAGTCCGGGTAAGAACGTAGTGTTGTGGCATAATGATGGAGCATACCGCAAAGGCTTTGTCGCTCCTAGAGAACTTTCTCGCACTGCTTGCAGGTCTCCCCCTGCCAGCGCTTTCAGTGCTCTTGCAAGCTGGCAGCGCGACTGACTTGCTGATCATGCATCCAAATGCAGGAGCAGTGAATACCTGTACGCTGCAAATCACTTCATGCACACCGCTTTTGGTTGTACCTAAGCCGCCCACTGTTTCGTTGACCCCCCCCCACTCTCCACGTGCAACCATGTCTGCCTCCGCACCGCACGCCAGTTCAACTTGGAGATAGACGAGGTGGACTTTCTGCGGCGGCTCATGGAGCCGTGGGGCATGGACCCGCACCTGCCGCTCTGCATAGACATGTTCTGGCAGGGCCAGGCCGCCGCAGCTGCCGCCACCACTCACCACCCCCAACATCAGCAGCAGCAGCAGCAGCAGCCGCCGCGCGCGCTGCTGGAGCGGTGGAACGTCACCTACGCGCCGCTGCCGTCCGCGCCCGGCGGCGACGCGCTCGCGCAGCTGCGCCACGTGTGCAAGCGCATCGTCATACTGCTGCGCACGCTGTACTCGTTCACGCGCGTGCTGCCGGCGCACCAGCTGCACCGGCGCCTGCAGGCGGCGCGCGCGGGCGGGCGCGGCGGCAGCGGCGGCGGCGGCAGCGGTGGCGGCGGCGGCGAGGACATCGGCTTCTGCCTCGGCGTGCGCACCGGCGGCAGCGGGCTGGAGTTTGCGCGCCACGTCGCGACGCGCGAGTACCGCTTTGAGCCTCTGGACACGCCGTACGGCACGCTGACGCTGGCGACGGCGTACCGGCGCTCGCTAGCGGAGCTGTGCGTGGCGCCCGCGCCGCCGCTGACTGCGCCTGCCTCCACGCCGCTGCTGGAATCCGACACCATCATCGTCGACTACATGCAGCAGCAGGCGGCGGCGGCGGCGGCGGCGCGGCCCATGAGCGGCCTCGGCGCGCAGCTGCATGCGCACGGCGTACAGCGCCGGCGGCATGCGGACCCGGGAGAGGGGTTCTCGCACTCGCAGTCGCCGCACGTGGGCGGCGCCTCTTCCAAACATTACGCGGGATCGGGCCTCGGTGGCATCACGGAAGGCCTTGCGCACGATAGGTTCGCGCAGCCGGCGCCCTGGTACAGGCCCGGAACTTCGCCGGTGCCGATTCCGCATAGCGGGGTGGGGGGAGGGGATGGAGGGGGGGGGGGCGGCGGCGGCGGCGGCGGGCAGGTGATAGGGCACCGGCACTCTATCGCGGTGGAGGTGGGACACAGCCGCTCGCTGGACACGGGCGCGCATCAGGGCGCGGCGCTCATGGCGCGCCACCACAACTACCAGCAGCGCCGCCACCCGCACGCGGACCGCCGCCTTGGCGCGCAGGATGACGAGGAGGAGGAGGGGGAGGAGCGCCAGGTGCCGTTGACGGCGGTGGCGGCGCCGTACGGCTACGGCGCGCCCGTTCCGAGCGCCGCCTCGCCGCCGACATCGCAGGCAGCGCGGTACATGCCGGGGGGGGGGGTCATGGCGGCGGCGCCGCCGACGCACGCAGACACGCCGCCGCGGCCGATCGCCGCGGCAGCGGCGGCGCAGCAGCAGCAGCAGCCAGCAGCGCCGTCGCTGCCGTCGTCGCTGCCGGCGCCGCCGAGCCTGTGGCCGCCGCACCGGCGGCACACCATGCAGGGCTACATGCCGCTGGTGAAGGAGATGTCGCGGGAGACATCCGGCGGCAGCGCCGCTGCTGCTGCTGCCGCTGCTGCTGCCGCGGGCGGCGGCATGAACGCGGGGGAGAGCGGGGGGGACTGGGGAATGGGCGTGGGGGGGACCCCTCCCACGCACTCGACACCCCCTTTCAGCTTCCGGACGGCGCACGAGGGTGTGGGCCCGGGCGCCTTCAACCTCGAGCAGCCCGTCGTCAGTTTCAGCCCGCCGTTCACGGTGGCGCCCATCGCGCAGCTCGCCGCGGCATCGGAGGCGGGCAGCATCGTCGGCGCGCAGGCGGCGCGCTCCGTGCTGGCGCTGACACCCGCGACTCAGACTCTGGAGTCGCTGCCCGAGTCGCCGTTCCTCACCTCCATGCACGCCGCTGCTAGCGCCGCCGCGGCGCCGCCGCACCACTATGCGTTCGCGCCTCCGCGCGAGGCCGCGTCTTTCATGGCCCCCGCGGCGCTGTTCACATTCGGCGGCGGCGGCGGCGATCCTGGCAGCAGGCTGGTGTCGCGCGCGCGGCACAACACGCCGCCACCGCCGCTGACATCGGCGTCTGTGCCGGCACTGACGGGAGCGCACGGCAGTGGCGGCGGCGGCGGCGGCGGCAGCGGCGGCAGAGTGATGCGCGGATCGCTGCTGGCGTCGGCGGTGGTGCTGGAGGGGGATGAGGAACCCCCGCCGTTTGCGGTTACGGCCGATGAAACCGCCGTACAGAGCATGATGGGCGATGCGAGCGCCATGTTTTCGCATGCTGCGCAGCGGCACCGGGAGGGGTCGGGGGCGGGGGCGGCGGCGCAGGGGGAGAGGGGACGGGGCGACGGGGGGGCGGGGCTAGCACCCAGAGGGGGTGTGGAAGGCAGTCGCTCTGTGCAAATGCGGCGGACTTCTGTGGTGAGTGGCAGTTGTGGCCTACAACAGAGCACTGTCACCCAATTAGGGTCAGGGTTGGTTGAGGGTTAACACGCGCTGGCGCTGCGCTATGGGCTCTGATTGCAGGTGTGCAGCTGTGATAGGGTTAGGGTTAGGGCTGCAGCAGACGCTTCACGCTGGCCCTGATCATGTGCAGCACTTTCAGCAGACGCTTACAAACTTGAGTAGCACCCACATGATATGTGTGCACGCCGCTTGCACAACGTCTACAGTAATCTTTTGAAACCTGATCGACCGGCGCTTTCTGCACAAAGTCCAGCCTCATGAAATCTGAACTACTTGTCAGCGCCATCATGCTGCTGCGCCCCGCTTGCCCAAATTATGTAGTCGTCTTGAAACTTCATGTTTAAGTGCAAGTTGGCTGGACATCCCTAGGTCAATGCTGCAATGTGCACTCTACGTCCACATCAGATTGCTTTTCTGCAAACCGAGTGTGGACTCAGCCGCATACATTCACACTCAACACCATAATCAACCAATCTTGTAGTGAGCAGATGTGACACTCATTGTTGTGTTATGTGAGAAGCGCTTGTGAAGGCATCGCACTCTGTTGCATCAGCGCTCAGCATTTGGCGCCACATGCCAGCAGCGCAAGCACAGCAGCGGTGCTTCCTGACCATGCAGTGTCGGCCAACAGCGCAAGCGCACAGCAGCGACTGCTTCCTGTTCACACAGAGTTGGCAAACAACTGGCGCTGCTGTGGCAAACTTGAAGTACATATATGCATGACGGCAGTATGTATGTATGCAGCGGGTACGTACATGTGGGCCTGAACACCATGCCACTGTGCTCCATCAGACTCATGCTGCAGAGCTTGACGCACACAAGGACACCGTGGCTTTAGTTCTTGAAGCACAAAACACCCTCTCACCCCCCCCCCTTTCATGCATGCTGGTGTATTTTCCTGGTGCTCGCCCCCCGCAGCAATCACTGGAGGAGGAGCTGGATGCATTCAGAAGTTTTGCCAAGGAGTTGATTGGCCCCTAGCCTTGTTCTACTGTCATAATGGGTGGCGTGTGCCGCCCTGTACGCACTGTGCATATACATGTGTGGTCTCTTGTAATAATGCTGGGTGTGTATATGCTACGAAGCAGCCTAGGGGGAATGAGCCAGCAGAGTTGCGCAGCGCGGACACACCATGTGTTTGACATGACACAGGCTGCACGTACTCAATGTATGGTCGAGTTGTCAATGGCTACATACTCGCTTGCTGCTGCGTGTTTGCTGCTCGTATGCGTTGTTGCCATGATTTGGGCAGCTGCAGCAGGGCTCAGTGCGGTGCACATGATGATGTTTTGTCTGTTCTTCAGGGCAACGCATTTTCCCATGTCAAGACGACGTGAGTCCGCCTGCAAGTGCTCTAAATAGACCGTTTCTGCATTGCAGAGAGTGTTCTCGGGATTGCATTTCAAGTTCTCGGGATTGATGTTGTTCAACACGTTGGAAGCTTCTGGAAGGCGGCTTCGCGAAGGCTCCATACAATGTGCGGCGTGTCGTGGCGTAGTCAGTGGAGACAGATCCATCCGCGACAATCCGACCAAAACAGACAGACAGACAGACAGCACACAGCGCATGACGACGATCAATGACCAGCGTTGACGAATACAGCATATTGCACTCACCGCCCCCATCGCCTCCGCCGCCAATTGTGAAGCGGAGGCGCACAGAAACAGCTGCTGCGCCGCCGCCGCGGCATTTTGACCTGGGACGACCTGACGATAGCGCAAGCCATGCTGACTGTAAAGGCCATGTCAGCAGCAGCGGCAGCAGCGATACGAGTAGCAGCAGTGGGGACAGTGGGGATACCAGCGCTGGCGATCATCGCAACAGCGTGAGCAGCTCCGACAACAGCAGCAGCTGTTCCTTTGCGAGTGTCACAAAGCGGCGACTGTACCTCAACGTCCCGCTCAAGGATGCTGAAGCTTGCAAGGAAGTAGGGGGCAGGTGAGATTCCTAGCGACTACAGCGCGAGCTCTCAGCTCTCTTACAAGCTGTCTTTCGGAAACATTTGCGTTCGGGCAAATCGAGGCCGTCCCAAGTCCGTCGGGGGACGCTGTTGATGTTGCCTCATCTGCATCATTTCATGTCCCATGTGATGCATGCTGGTCACACCACGCAGCAACCAGTCTCTCGTCGCACTGTGTTGGCCTTAGAAAGCTGTTGCCATTCATGCCTGGTTTTCGCTCTACACCAGCAGCTCACCTTCACCTTCACCTAGTGTACACAGCCATTGCACTGCGCACACCTGTGCCCCCTCATGGCCTGCATCATCTTACCCCCACCCCCCTGTCTCACGCCTTGATTGCCTCCCAGATGGGACCCCACCGCCGGGCGCTGGTTCGTAGGCGCAGGCATGTGCCTGGAAAGCTTCCAAGACTGGATCGCCGACTCTGCCGTCAGGTGCTCCGGCCACGGCCTGCCCGCCGCCTCCATCAACATGGGCGGGCAGCAGCGCATGCTCGTCTGCAGCCAGCGCTTCTGCTGCGCGTTCCTCGAAACAGACCCGGATTACATGGTCAGCGATGGTAAAGAGGACCGGGAGGGGCAGCGGCAGTACACGTTTGAGAAGGTGATTCCCGGCTACAAGGCGCCTTCGGGGACGGCCGGTCTTGCGGGGTACTGCTGGTCGTATCTCCAGGAGGGCGCGTGCGCCAACGTGCGGCTGGGCCGCGCGTGCGGGCTCAAGCACGCCACGGCCATGATCCAGTAGTGTCTGAGTCAAAGTCGGAGTCATAGTCTGAGTCGTGGTTGTCTGCGACGCGGCGCGGCGCCGCGCGCGGCAGCAGCAGCAGCGGCAGCACGCGGCAGCAGCAGCGGCGGCGACGGCGGCAGTGTCATATTTTGTGTGCCACCTCCGCGTAGCAGCTCAGCAGCGCACGAGCCCACTGCCGCCCCTTGTATCGCATCAGTCCTTGGTCCGCAGCAGTAGGGTACGTATAGCAATCCGTTGCGCGGCTGCGGCAGCGCGGCAAGTTGCAGAGGCATTAATGACGTGGCTGGAGGTTGTGCAGAGTGCAAGGCGGAGTTTCGTTTTCCTGCCGAGGGTAGGTAATGGCGCGTTGAGCGGCGTGAGCGAAAGCGCCAGCGATCAGCGCAGCTTGTTGTTTGTATGTGTGTGTGTGAGCAGCGGAGCAGCAGCGCACCTCTCCGAACGTCAAAGGGGTTCCATGACGGAGACGTGCGCCTGTCAATGCATTATTTCATTAGGACTCATCTGCTGTACTCTTTGCTGTTGTACGTTGATTGCTTGCGAAGCAGCGGGTTGTCTGCAAGGCCTGTGCGTCATCTTTGCTTCATGGCCAAGAACACAGCTGCTGCGCTCGCACTCGCGCAGCAGCGCACCCTCTGATGCCTGCCATGACATTTTCTTGAGCATAGCTATCAAGTCAACACGGCGCAGCTTTGTTTGCTCATGTAGCACATATTTCTTGAACACTGTTGACTGGCGCCGAGCGTGAGAAGTGGAAGGTGAGCAGTTCATGCCAAGATGGCTGCAGTATTCAACCGTGCGTAGTTATTGCATATGGTGGTGAATCGCTCAAGGTGGCCATATGATTTACGCTGCGTAAAACTGTGAACTGCTTCTACATGCCAGCACGTAGGCGAACGTCCGCTACTGCACCTATTGTGGAGTACATGATCTTGAGGCAGTGCTGGCGATGTGCCTGTGGCCACATCACACATGATGCATTATTGTTTACAAATGCACATGGGTTGGGTCGCTGACGGTGGACGGAGTGTACTATGAGTGTACTATGTGAGTGTACTATTTGACCCCAAATTTGCCTCTTTTGTGCCTGCATTGAGTCCAGAATGGCTCTCATGCGTATTGAGACGAATTTGACAGTACAGTCATCGTTGTTGAAGTATGAATGAACTGCCTTCTAACCAAACAAAAACTTTGGCGACCTCGCCACACACCCAATGAATTGGGATTTCGCAGAGCCTTAACCCTAGTAGCAGTTGCATGGAGCTGGCATGACGTTTCAGGTGCACATGTGTGCACAGAAGCCAATTTGATGCCCATGTGGTCATACCTGAGGAGACCATCATTTGCAATCGGCATCGTTTGCATGTGCAAACATTGCAGCTCACTTGAGCTAGCGCCGTGTGCGGCGGTGACCAGCTTTGGCAGCTCAAGACTCAGAACTGCGCTGGATGAGAATCATTTTGAGTGGAATGTACACAGCAGCATCGCTGTGCACGCAGGCATTGCATGAAAACACACAAGGCATCCGCTTCCCGTAGCTAGCGAAGGACCCGCAAAGCACAATACTTTGTTCAGGACCACCGAGTATATTTACATGTCACTTCAGCAAGCAGTCAAGGGAATCGCCGCCAAAGTCATCTAAGTCATCTACGTGGCTCCTGCTGCTGTGCTCCTGAACCAGTTCCTGAAGCACCGGAACACACTGGCCAAATGTGGGTCGCTCCATTGGCACCTGCGCCCAGCACTGTTCCATCATGTCGCGGATCTACAAAACAGACAGCGTTGGCACGTGGGCAAGTCAGTATTCATGTGATCACAGGAGCGCATCACATGCCAGCTCATAGCCTTGGTGCGTCAGGGGATTCAGCTTACTTCGAAGCACAAATGGTGCCAATTGTCGGGCCCTTGGGTCGAGCTACTGTGGCCGATGGCATACAAAGAACTCTTGTACTCCAGCATCTGAAGTGCAGTCGTTGCAGCTCACAAGTCACACACAAAACTGTTTTCGTGCCCTGCTGCTCGAAGAGAGCGCCTTTGTCTGAACAACACCGCACTGCTTCCAATCCGCTGTAATCATTCCTGTCTGATGGCAGAAATGTAGTGTTGTCACTGCCCATTTCGTTGTTGTGCGCGCCGAAGCAATTATTGACAGGGATAGTTAGGACATTCATCATTCATCTTGATGGCTGCGGGCATTGACGCCGGAAGACTGGTTGAGTGCATTGCAGCGCAACAGTGCTCAACAGCAGCGCAGCAGTGCTCAATAGCAGTGCAAGTGCTCAACAGCAGCGCAGCAGCGCTCAATAGCAGTGCAAGTGCTCTCAACAGCAGCGCACCAGTGCTCAACAGCAGCGCAACAGTGCTCAACAGCAGTACAGCAGTGCTCAATAGCAGTGCAACACAGTGCTCAACAGCAGCGCAGCAGCGCTCAACAGCAGTGTAACAGTGCGCAACAGCAGCGCACCAGTGCACAACATCACACACACGCCGCGCCGCTTACCTGTCTTGGCGTATCCCCCCTCGGCACCGTAGGTCGCTGACCAGCGGTGACCACCTCCTTTACGTCCCCCACCTCTAGGCCTCTGAAAGGCAGATCCTGTGAGAAGAGCTCCCACAGGAGGATGCCGAACGCGTACACGTCCACCGATTTGGTGAACGGGCGGTTCTGCAGCAGCTCGGGAGCCATGTAACACGGCGTTCCTGCCGTTGTGCTGCTTGTGCACACAAGTCCTGAACCGCAAGGTCAGGGGGGAGTTGTTGTGTGAGTTGTGAGTGTGCATGCGAGGAAGTGGCGTCATTCTTGGATGCCAGCTGCCGCATGTGTGCTCGCGTTGCAATTTCAACATGCAATTTTGCACAGGTCAACAGCAACTGCCCATGAACGCTGCAACTGCCGCTGAGAGCCAAAGACACCTACCTACATGGCTTCTGGCATCCAAGCCGAGAGCTCAACTTTGTGGGGCGACAGGGTTGGCACAAAGGACGGCAAGGATCCACGCTCACTACTGCCCCTACAGCAGAAATCTTTGAGTACTCAATGACAACTGCCAATCACAAGTTCTTCGCGCACGTCAGCACATTCCTGAACCGTGCACAAGTGATGAATGCATGTACATCGCCGTTGACATATGCACTCACCGAAATCGCACAGCTTGGTGTTCCCATCGGCGCCAATCAGCAAGTTGTGGCTCTTCAGGTCGCGGTGTACAACCGGCGGTGACTGAGAGTGCAGATACTGCATGGCGTACACAGTGTCCAGTGCTATCTTCAGCAGCTCCTGCATGCCGTATCGCCGCCTCTTGATGTGCAGCTCCTCGTAAACCGATGACTCGCACAGCTCCATCAGGAAAAACAGGTGCGGCGGTGAAGTGCTTCCTCCCAGTACCCTCACTATATTGGGGTGGCGAAGCTGGGCTAACACGTTGACCTCCTCCGTAAACTCGCGTATGAGCTCTTCATTCATCCTGGCATCGAACTGGTACACAGTCAAGGGGAGGAAGCGGTCTTGAAGGGTCCAGCCATTTTCACCTCATTCTGTTTTAAGCACCAGCCTTGCGCGACAGCCCAGAACGCTTCGCACGCTGAAGATAACGCTGCATATTCTGTAAATGGCTGCCTCATTCAAGCACATCTGGTGCTCAACTTACCAGCACTTTGAGCGCGACAGGCTTTCTGTTGTACCACCCTCGGTGCACCAACCCCACGCCGCCACCGCCTATCTTTTCTCCCACCGTCAGATCCGAGTACGCAACAGCTTGCATGAGCCCTCTCGCTTGGATGTACACAGCATTTGCAAACGACAGTTCATTCGTTACATCGCCGGTTCAACTCTGAGTTGAACTTTGTGGCCTGAGTTTTTGATCAGGATCTGCTGCTGGTGTACACGTGTACCAGGCGGACTTAGTGCATGCAAAGGAGTGTCGCGCGCAACAGTGAGCCACGTCATCAAAGCGGGCTAAGTAGGGCGAGCTTCGGTGAGCCTCGACTTTCCAAACTTCCAAGCTCGCTTGTGGGCCTTCTTCACTGCCTCGCCTCCCCTCGATGACTCGGTGGGGTGCCTCTTAAATTCAGCTACTTTCTGCAACTGTTCCTCAAAGGTGAGCAACTCTCATTTCGCGCTTGTGCCGTGCAGCTTAAATCCAGAGACCGCTGGGTTCGTTTTCATGTTTGAACTGTCGGTACTCTCTCACAGTATTCGCTTGCATGCATCTGCAGCCAATCAACAACATGCGAGATCATGCACATCTTACCTACCTACAGTAAATCAAATCGTATGGCTACGATGCCTTTCCAATGAATGCCACCAAGCACCACATCGATCCCACAATTCTCCCTTTGTCTGGTGCTGATCTCGCTGCGCAGTCCCACCAACATCACATGCCCCAAGCGGGAGCAGCGGCGGTGCTGGTGGCCTTCGGCACCAGGGGTGATGTCCAGCCGCATGCCACCTTAGCAGGGGAGCTAGTCAGCGCCGGTCACTTCACCAGTGCAGTACTAGTGACGCACGCAGCACACGAGCCCTGGGTCACCCCCCTCCTGCAACCAGGCGCCAGCCTACGCACCGTGGCCACCCCCCCTGTGCTCTCCACCTCAGACGGCCACCACCTGCAGACGTGCATGGCGCAAGCGGAGGCGTGTGTGGCGGCAGTTAAGGCAGTTACTGCGCACGTCGTCGTCTTCAACCTGTTTGCGCTAGAAGGCTGTGTGGTGGCTCATGCCCTGCGCCTCCCATGCGTGGCCCTGCAGCCGTACCTGATACCTACCCCCATGCCCGCCGCTTTCGCGAGCTGGCTGCGCCGTGTGCGCCCCGAAATCGCCCTTGCCCTCACTGTCAACAGCACTGAAACGGAGTCGACAGGCGTTGGGTGGTCTGATGTGGAGCACTGGATGTGGCCCCTGTTAACGCCGCACTGGGGCGAGGTGGCGGCGCATGTGGCGCGCGTGTTATCGCGTCCTGCAGATGCTGTCTCTGCTGCTGCCGCTGCTGCTGGTGCTGCTGCACCCTCCACTGCTTCCACAGGCGCTGACACCCCCCCTTCAGCTGGCGCACATGATGCGCCAGCAGCACCTGCAGCAGCAGCAGCAGCAGCAGCATCATTACCTGCAGCAGCAGCAGCAGCAGCAGCAGCATTCCAGCTGGCCCTCGTGCGTGCGCCGCCGCCGCCGCTGTGCTACGCGCTGTCGCCTTTGATCGTGGACAGGAGCCCCGAGTGGCGCGCAAGCACACGCCTCTGCGGTGCCATCTACCCCCCCGACGCCGCCACAGCGGCAGCAGCAGCAGCAGCGGTGGCGGCAGCAGCAGCAGCAGCAGCAGCAGCAGCAGCAGCAGCAACGGTGGTGGCAGCAGCAGCGGTGGCAGCAGCACCACCACCACCACCACCTGCAGCAGCGGCAGCAGCAGCAGCGCCACCAGCAGCAGCAGCAGCAGCAGCAGCAGCGGCAGCAGCGGCAGCGGAGGAGGCTGCGCTGCTGCAGTGGCTGGCGCGCGGCGATGGACTCGTGGCGTACGTGAGCCTGGGCTCGGCGGCGGCGGCAGCGCTCAGCTCTGACATTGCGCCCGCATTTGTGCTGCGCGCATTGGTGGAAGGGGCACTGGCAGCGGGGGCGCGCGTCATTGTCAGCTGCTGCGGTGGCGAAGACGCGCTTTCGAGCGGCGGCGAGAGTGCTGGAGGGGAGTGGGCGGCAGGGAAGGTGTATGCGCTGCGCGGGAGCGTGGCGCATGCGTGGCTGTTTGGCAGGTGTCAGCTGGTGGTGCACCACGGGGGGAGCGGTACGGTGGCGGCAGCGCTCAGGGCGGGGCTGGCGCAGGTCATCGTGCCGCTCATGTTCGATCAGGTGCGTCGCATGTGAGGTTTGACGTTTCTGTGCAAGTGAAGTTCAACAGTATGTCAGCGCTCCGACGGGGCTGGCGCAGGTCGTTGCACCGCTCATGTCCGATCAGGTGCGTCACATGTGAATTTTGTGTGCATGTGAAGTTCAACAGTAATGTCCGCGCTCAGAGCGGGGCTGGCGCAGGTCGTCATGTTCCATCAGGTGCACACAGTGCATCACTTGTGAAGTTGAAGTGCCTGCAAAGTTTAAGTGCAGCTTGCAGCTCAGCACGTACTGCTGTTCATTGCGGCAGCGGCGACAGCCGTGCACAAAATGTGACATGCCTAAATGCTGCTATGCACAATGGCCGAGCATCATGATCCTGCTGCAGGTCAAGCAGCAAGTGCCTGGCAAAATGCGTGGCTACTCCCTGCGCTCTCAACGCTCATATCCAATCTCGCTGTTGCTGAGCACGACACGATCGACCCTTTCACCCCCTTTCACCCCTTGCCACCCCCCCGCCCCCCCTTGCCATTCCCTCGATCATTTCAGTTCTTTTGGGCCGAGCGCATCTCCTACCTCAACTACGGAACGGCTCTGGAAAGCGCGCTCTGGCGCGGGCACGACGCTGACGCTCCCATTCTGAGGAACGTTCTTTCCGCCGTGGAACGCGCCGTGCGCACCGCCTCCGCGCCGCCGATGCGCCTGCGCTGCGCGTGCCTGGGTGTGAAGATTCGGGCGGAGACTGGGCGTTCTACTGCTGCGCGCATTGTCGCAGACGCAGCTGATCGTCATCACCATCAGCGCGATGCAGACTCAGACTCTGAGTCTGTTGAGCATCATCATAATGACGGCGCAGCTGATCATCATCATCGCCACCATCGTAGTCATGCACACACTGCTGAGCATCATCGAGAGCACGGGATTTCTGATGAACATCACGAACACCACCATTATAGTGAACCGCACACAACAGCTGAACATCATCATCCCGCTGACATGCCAGCGCACGTCGGCGGCAGTGGCGGTTCCCCCTTCACATCGCCGCCGCCGCCGTCACTGGCAGCTGGCACGTCCGGGAGGGCTGCCATTTGCTGCGCGCGCGCGGCGGCGCCTACCGCTGGGCCACCGCCGGGCACTGCTGCCGATCATGATGGGCCTAGCCCTAGCCCTAGTCGTGCGCCGCTGCCCGCCGGTCTGGCGCTGTCGGAGTTGACCAATGGGAGCGCTGCTGCCGATGGGCCTAGCCCTAACCCTAGCTGTGCGCCGCTGCCTGCCGGCCTGGCGCTGTCAGAGGTGACCAATGGCATAGTCATAGCGCCGAGCATCGCTGCCAATGGGTCTAACCCTAACCCTAGCTGTGCGCCGCTGCCTACTGGCCTGGCGCTGTCGGAGTTGGCCAACGGCATGGTCGCAGCACACCCTGCTGGCACTGCATCCGATGTCCACCACGTCTATGAAGAGGTCTTCGAGCACCGCGTGTATGCTCCGCCCTTAGGGCTGGGGCTAGGGTTAGGGTCAGGGTTAGGCACTGCCATGCAGGGCTCCACAATGCGCGAAACGGGCGGGTGGGTGGTCGACTGCGGTGCGCACGTGGGGCTGTTCTCGCTGTTCATGCTGCTGGAGGCGGACGTTATGGAAGCGGCGCGCATGCGGACAGCGGCGTTTGAGCCGTCGCCGCTGCTGCGGTCCGCGCTGCGCTACAATCTGCGGCGCTTCGCAGGGGAGGCGGCGGTGGTGGCGGCGTGCGCACTAGGGGATGTGGACGACGACGATGGTACACTCTGGTGAGTCAGAATTAGGTTTAGGGTTAGGATTATTGTTGGGGTTAGGGTCGGGGTCAGGGTTAGGGTCAGGGTTACGGGCCAGTGGACAACGACGGCGGTACACTCAACTGAGGTTGAGGTCACCTCTCGGTGTCTTCGAGAAATTGCTTGAGGAATTGCTTGGCTTTGGGGTTGGGGTCAGGCTTAGGGGAAGGACGGACGAGAGCTTTGCTCATGTACGCTTGTCATCTGTGCCATTGTGCTGCATGTCCAATCAATTGATAATCACTGGCGTTTGTGTTATGCCAGGTTTAGGGTCAGAATCACATAAAAATCAGTTCAGGAGTAGACTCAAAGTTAGGGCTAGGGCAAGGGTCGCCTTACATGCATGCGTAACTCTCATTCATTATGGGATAGGGTAGCAGCAGGGGCATGGCAAGCCTTAGGTTCAGGGCTTGAATTACCTAAGGTGCCAGCTTTCATAGTTGAGCTCACGGTCAGCATTCGCATTAGGGTCACTTCTGGCATAGAGGTAATCTCAGCTGCATATGCATCTCCATCACCTCAGATACTCACACGGATGCGTCTTGACCAACTGCTTTTTGCAGGTACTGCGCACAGGCGCCGGCATGCAGCACGCTTCAGCAGCACCTGAGTCACCGCACCGCAGCAACTCACCGCGCCATTAACCCGGCTCTACTGCCGCTGCAGTGGTCGCCCAAGCCTTGCACAATACGGACGCTATCCTCTGCCCTGCGAGAAATAGGCGTCGGCAACCGGGAACAAATACACATTTTGAAGATAGATGTCGAGGGTAATGAGATGGCAGTTTTGGCGGGCATCGCAGAGGAAGACTGGGGGAGGATTGACCAGATTGTGATGGAAGTGCACAACACTGCAATGCTCGCGGCTGCAGTGGGGCTGCTGCAGCGGCACGGGTTTGAGGTTCGTGAGGGGAAGCCGGTTGTTACATGTGTGGGAGGTGATGTTGGGGTGGCTGTGGATCCAGCACAGCTGGACAATCACATGGTGTTTGCAAGTCGAGTCGCAAGTCGACTCGTGTAATATATGTATGCATGCAGGTGGGAAAGAGTTGCTGCACGTGTAGAGCATCACATTTTGTGTGCGTGTGTGCTTTGAGATGTGGGTGCGTATACTGATGCGCCAGGCACGGCAATAGGCAGAAGCAATGGATCGACACATGTGCTAGTAATAACCACATAGTATGCATATATTCATCACCGCTTCTCGTATCCACCAACACTTGTGGTGCCACACAAGTGCCCGATTGTGGTGCCACACAAGTGCCCGAATCATCACCCCTCTATGGGCCGCCAGTGTTGCCATCATTACTCGTCATCATCATCATTGGCTCCTCCCTCCTTCACTACCGTTGGTGGCCGTATGATTGACTTGACTCTATTGACTTTGACGTGACTCGATTGTTGGTGTGCTGATCATCAGCACGCGTGACACCATATTTGAGCATGTACAAGAGGGCGACTGATATCATCGTTGTTTCACCCTACTGGCAGCCTGCTTCCCACGTGTGCCACCTCACGCCAGCCAATTGTCAAGGGCGTCGGCGATATGCGAAGATTCATGATCAAATTCACTATCGCTTCTTGTGGCAATACACTCCAGTACCGTCACGATGCTCGAATGCCAAATGAACATCACCCTAGTTATTTGCCTGTGCGTGTGTCACTACAAAACTATGGTGCTCAAGTCACAACTGAATGCCACTTTCCACTGCTTGTCACCTCAGACAATAACATCATACACATGGCTTCGTGCAGTCAGCAAGTAATGTCATGTGCGGTCAACGATTCTGAAAACACCCGGAAATTCATCATAGAGTTCACCAAACTGCTTGTCTGCCGATTTTGGCAATGCTTGACACTCAGCCCGTCAAAAGCGGCTCAATTACTGTCAACGGCTGAAACTGAAAGTTGCACTTGAAGTTGAAGGAGTTACAAAAGCCCCTGAGCAGCAGCAGCAGCCGCAGGGACTGAGTTTCCTATCATCTAGGAGAAACAGGTCAGCGCACCAGCAGGTATCTAATATTGGCTTAGAGGCGTGGGCTCACGCTGGGTGTGGATCTTCCAAGCTACCAGTTCCCGGCTATTCCCGCGATCCACGGCGGCAAAGATGCTGATGACCAGGCTGGCAGCTGTTGTGGCGAACATGCTGCTGGTGAGCTGCGTTACAGCAGCTCCGATCATGCGGGTTTCGGAAGCACCCTCCGCAGCACCATCGCAGGCACCGTCTCATGCGCCTACCGCAGCGCCTTCTTTCATTGCCACTTCGTCATCATCCAACCCGAACAACACGATCCCAGGCCGAATAGAAGGCAGCAGTTTCATCTACTTTTCCAATACTGAGAAGGAGTGGCCACCCTCAGATGAACCTCCCTTCCTCGGAGATGGCACGCAGCTAGGGCACATCGTGCCACCGGCATCCGCTACCTACCAGGTGCAGGTAGCAGCTGCGGGCACCTACGCCGTCAAGTACTGGTGAGAGACATGGTAATTGAGATGGTGCTTGATTGTCGTGAAGGCTATCAATTACGCGTCGCATCTCTTTTGTGGTACCAGATGGCGGCCCTATCCAATTTGTCGTACACATGCAAGGCACGCACCTTTTTTTGTATCTGGACGAGCCAGTTGCCTGTGCAAGGCAGGGCTTGAAGTATTGCACTGAAGTCTTGCAATTGCTTTACTGAGCTAGTTGCTGCAAGAAGCAGAACGCATCACCATGCTGTGGCCCTTTAGCCTCACTTTAGTCCATTGCATTATGCCTGGTATAATTTCCTTTGCATGTGGAGGCCAAATTGACTTTACCTCTGTCACGGCAGCAGAGCATATGGAGGTGATATGGCTGCAGGATGTACTTTTCTTTTCTATTGTGGCATCGAACCCCAGTGGTGAATACCACCCAGACCATATCATGCATATCCTCCCCCAGTGGTGGCAGCCTTATGCAGCAAACTCTTGTACACGACCTTGCACACTGCAGCACAGCTCACACAGCTGTTACGTGCCCCTTCACGCTTCTCGACCCCAGGTTGTCCACCAGCGCTGCTGATGCCACTGTCAAGGAGCCTGTCTCCATGTTTTTGACGGCAGAGGAGGATTGCAACACGGCAGTGCCAATGGCGCAGCTTGAGGGCACTCTGGCGTTGACAAAGGGTGCTACTACAAAAAAGGCATACGGCGGTGGTGGCAATGTGGAGCTGGAAGCGGGTGCCGTGATGCTGAAAGTGTGCTTTACCGAAGTGCCGCGTGACATGCTTCTTGACAGCATTCAGTTCACTGCAGCATAGACAGTGCCACAAGTGACATTTTTGTGACAATGGCAGCAACCCACTACATGGTGCCGTGGTATTGCCAGATGAGTTTTGTTTCTTGGTTTCACCAGCGGCACGTGAGCTTGTAGACTACATCCTGTTGCTTGTTCTACGTTCCCCTGCCGATGTGCACAAGAGCAATATCATTGGGTGCAGGAAGTGAGTTCGCGTCTAAATAAATGCATACGTGCAAGTGTCAATTGAATTTCCCCTTGTTGATGGTCTCTGTTTGCTCCTGGTTCACCCCGCATTGCATGCTCTGATTGTCCGGCATTAATAGCGTGCATCTGCATGTGCTGCAACATTGGCAAGCTCTTGACAATGTTATCTGCATGTGCTGCAACATTGGTAAGCTCTTGACATTGCGCATACGGAAACAGGATTGTCAACTGCGGCAGCCATGATCATGTGAGGCATTCCGCAGGTACCACAAGCAATGTGACCAACACAAGACGGGTCCCAACAAGGCGGAAGCACACAAAAATGATACTACTGACACACGCATGAACAGCGCGCCCATGTCCAATCAATAGCAACACGGAAGCATATGCAAGTGTGGTATTAGTGTAGTAGCAGTAGTAACGCCATCTGTTGCCGCAGCGTCAAGCGGCAACATCTCTTTACACAGCTCAGAAGCGGCACTATGCAGAGCGCCCTCCCCTTCAGGAGCCACCGCCACCACTCTTACCGCCCACCATTGTAACAACCTTAACTTAAGAGAAGACAGTCGTGACAATCCGAGGCTGCCAGGCCCCAGCCAGGGGGCTTCTTTCGGCCACGCGTGCATGTATGTGTGTGTGCGCGCGCGTGAATGTGTCTCAAAAACTTGCTGTAAAGTGCTCACTGCGAGAGGCGCTGGCGCTGTCGCTGCACGCTGCTCTGCAGCGCCTTCTCGTACTCCGGCGACGCTGGCGATACGGGCGTCGCCTGCACTGCCTCCGCCGCAACTGGCACAGCGGCCGTCGTCATCACCACTACAGCAGCGCCATTCGCGCCGCCGTCAATGACCGTCACCGTCTCCTCCGCCACCGCCACTGCTGCGACCGGCGGTGCAGCCACTCTGCTGCGCGCGACCCTTGCAGCTGCCACGCTGTTCACGTCTGCCCCGCCCCTGCCGACTGCGCCATTCACTGCCCCCCGGGCCTGCGGCACTGTCGCCGCCACTGCAGGCCGCGACACTGGCACGCCAGCAGCAGCAGCAGCGGGAGCAGGAGGCCTGGCTGCCGCTGCTGCCGCCGGCTGCGTGAACCGCGCCTGCGGCACGTTGAACACCGTGCGTATGATGCGGCTCACGGCGCGCTCGCTGAGGGCCTGCGCGAGCTCCACGCTCAGGCGCTGCGCCTCGGGCTCCGAGAGCAGGCGCCGCAGCAGCGGCAGCGCGCGGCGCGGATTGAAGCCCTCCGACTGCGAGATGAGACCCGCGACGCGCAGCAGTGATGCTAGCGCGGGGGTGAGGTCTTGCGCCGCTAGCGCGCGCCTCAAGGCCTGGCGGTCACCGGAGAGGAGCGCCGGGAGGCTTCCGAGGGAGGCCTGGCGCAAGTTGGTGGTAAGGAACTCGAGGGTTTCCGTGCCGACTTGGTCGATGCCCTCAACAAGCTGCTCACTGAGCTGCTCCCTGAGGTATGTGACGGCCGCAGCGGAGGCGGTGGTGGCGCTAGGATTAGGAGGCTTGAGTGGAGTGAGGTTTGGTTGAGCAGCAGAGGAGGCGGTGGTGGCGCTAGGGTTAGGGGGGCTGGATTTCAAGTGAATTGGGGTTCAGTCGAGCAGCAGAGGAGGCGGTGGTTTCGCTAGGGATAGGAAGGGCTGGCGTATAAGTGGATTGGGGCTTGGTCGATGACTTGCTTCCAGAGCAATGTGGCAGCAGCAGGTGATGGATGAGGGTTAAGGCACGAAGGGCATGGCAACCCCTGGTGCAGAACGGCAGGAGTGGAGTCTGCCAAGAGATCTCCTGAACGGGTAGACTAGGCTGCTGCACACATGGTCGGCCACTAAATCACTGAACCCTAGCACGAACATCAGATCTGAATCACGTGACTTGACATGTAATAATCAGCTAAGCACATCGTCCACTCTCCGTGCACAGAGGCTTCTTTAGCATCACAGGCAGGCGATATCAGGGTGGGCTGTTTGAGGATGTTTACGTATACATCATTCAGCGGGAATGAGTCCCCGCCCCCGCCCCCATACAAACATCTACACGCTCGCATGGCGGGCAGGCCGTTCACCGGTGCCATTGCATGTACCGTATGTAGTCACCTGATGGGGCGGAGCAGATAGGCCAACCGTTTGTGTTGTTCAGGCGCTATGGTGACATCATAGGTAGCCCAGTGAATACGACAAGTACTGGATACGGCAGCAACTTTCGCCAAGCAGATAATTCAACATCTGCTTGGATGCAACGGCGACATCACAACTGCAAGTTTATGTCAAGGTTTCTACAGTATTTACCTGGCAGGGCGGCCGTTTTCACTGAGCAGATAGTCCAGCATTTCGTTGAGGGCCATGGTGGCGTCATAATCACTCGTTCTGATGAATATTATAGGTACCGTAAGTGTTATGGTGTGTACGGCAGGTACGGTACGTCATAGGTCTGCCATTTTCGCTGAGCAGATAGTCCAGCAACTGTTCAACGCTATGGTGACATCATCGTCGCAGTTATTCCCTATGTAGTGGATACATTGAGTGCTTGATAGGGCAGCAACTTTCGCCGATCACATTATCCAACATTTGGTTGAAAGCAACGACATCACAACCACAACTTTCATGTACAGGTGCTGCAGTACGCACCTGATAGGCCGACCGTTTTGGCTGAGGTAGTGTATGTATTTATGTATGTGTATGCATGTATGGTGACGCCATATGCACTCGTCCTGATAAATACGGTAGGTACCAGCAGTGTTCTTGTGGATACGGTAGGTACAGTACCTGATGGGTCTGCCATTTTCACTGAGCAGATAGTCCAGCATCTGGTTGAGGGCCATGGTGACATCATAGTCAAAGGTTTCCTATGTAATAAATACAATCAGTATATGAGCGGGGCAGCAACTTTCGCCGACTACATTATCCAACATCTGCTTGGAAAGCAACAACGGCATCACAACCGCCACTTTATGTAGAAATTACTGCAGCTGTGCTATACCTGATAGGGCGGCAATTTTCACTGAGCAGATAGTCCAGCATCTGATTGAGGGCCATGGTGACGTCATAACCACAGGTTTCTATGTAATTAATACGACAAGTGCCTGGTAGGGCAGCAACCTTCGCCAAGCACTTGAATGCAAAGGCGACATGACAGCCGCAACTGTTTGTAGACATTACTACAGTGCATACCTGATAGGGCGGCCGTTTTCGCTGAGCAGATAGTCCAGCATCTGATTGAGGGCCATGGTAACGTCATAGTCTCGCGTGTTCTGCGCTTCCATTAGCAGCTCCTCAAAGCGCTCCCACCGCGGCCGCCCATCCTTGAACCTGTCATGCACGGTTTGTATGTATATAGTCACACACTCATATTCATGTGTGGTGGTGGTCAAATGTGCGCGCAGTATGTATGTATGTTGTCACGCATATGGTGTGTATCGATAGCCGCCGAAGCAGCCCATCCTTGTATCAATCACATGCAGTATGTATGGACAACAGACGCGACAAGATGTCAAAAACAAGCAACAGCCACCTACACCACGGGTTGATGCTCTCAGTAACACGACATGATAGGCTGTGCAAGTTTGCCATCCACTGACGTTTTGCGTTGCATGCATTCAAATGACACAACTTCAAAGCATGAGAATCAAAGTGTCCTACATGAGCAGTTACACCAGCTACTGTGGAACTCCTCGGTTCATTGTATGACGAGACACAAGGCACAGCTCAGGTGTACATGCTCAAGCTGACAACAAAGCCAGTTTCTTCAAAGTATGTCATCAACAGCCATTCTCGGTTTTGAATGAGTTCCGTGAATTATGCAAGTGTACCAGCTCCTGCAGTGCGCTCTGCAGCAGTGCCTAAAATATCTCCCAACCAGACCGGCCCATAGTGAGTATCAGCACCCAAAGTCAATGAGCGTAAAATGACCAACTTGATGAATCAAAGCGTCAGAGAAAAGTGTCCTACATGAATATTTACACCAGCTACTTCAGCGCACTGTGCAACTCCTCGGTTCATTCACTGAGGCCAACCATGAGTATCAAGGCAACAAAGAACACAATACGCGAGCAGTGTAACTTACACCAGCTGCAGCAACGCGCTCTCAAAACCATCTACCGATAGTGAGTATCGGTGATCATCAAATGACAATATAGAAGTATGCGACAAGAAGTAAAATACGTGAGCACTTACACCAGCTGCTGGAGTGCGCTCTGGAGCTCTGGGGAGCTATCTGTGAGCAGCCTGCTGGCTATGTAGGGGTAGGCATCCGATATGATGCGGAACTGTGGATCTGCCTGTATAGCCACACCCTCCAGAACCCCAAGGCACCGGATGATGGCGATGTAGTAGGGGGGCAGGCTGCACGAAAGGGGGGGGGGGGGGGGGACAAAGGGCAGGTCATGTCAACTGGTATCTAGTTCGTTTCACCGGGTACACATCTGAAGTTAGAGCACTTGAAGTAGATGCGGTTGAAGCGGACGCCAACTCACTTGTCCTTTCGTGACAGTTGTGGTGTGATTCCAGAGCTGGTGCGGCGCTGCAGCATACTTACATACCATACATGGTCTACATGTGTGCCTGGTGCATGCAATCTGGGCGCAGCAATGGACTCGTGAAACATACATAGCTTTTTGTGGCTCCTGGGGCTGCAGGCGAAGTTAGGTTGTAAATAGACCTAATATTAGGGCTACATCCACCCCTACTGACGTTGGCTGTGGCTTATGACCAGCGCACCGATATCCATCGCTTCTATCAAATCACTCGCGTTAGCGCCACTGTTCATGAAACCGTTGATGCATTGACTGTGTAAGCATAGAGCACAATGCGCCATATATCATCAGTTGATGAAGAAGGTGGGTGGTAACCCTTCTTGACAAGTTCTTGTGCACTCAATGCACATAAGTTGCAGCTCGACCTGGTGCACAGCTGTACTCGAGCGTGAACTGAGGTGAACAGGATGTAACAGGATGTAGCTGCTGCCCAACGCTAACCCTCACCCTACCCTAACCGATCTCATGCATCAACTCAACAAATATCACATCGACAGAGGCGCCTGAGAAGTTGTGTAGCATGCAAAGGGTCACGGTGCTTCCTGTAGTACTACAAAGCCGACTGTGTCCTGAAGCCGCAGTGGTGCCCAGAAATCATGTCGGGGCAACGCAACCTCACATGTGCTCAACAATAGCACATGCCCGCATGTATGTACACTTGTGACCGCAATTATCGCCAACTGCAAGTGGCTCATAGATATCTACATACCCCACAGCAACTGAAAATATAGTCTACATACCCCACCACCAGCTGCCCCGCACACTCCTCTCCGGTACCCTAGTGCCCTTGCAGATGCACCAGCGCCATGCGACATCAACCATTGATGATTGACCTGAAAGGAATGCCTATAAGATTTGAAGTTGCATTCCCAAAACAGCAGCTTACTCTACACGGCTCACCTGAAGGGGTAGGTATACATGACGTCGCCGAGCTTGTTGATGACGTTCTTGAAGTTGAGCTCCGAGACACTCGCGTTGAGCACATCGGGCAGCGCTAGCTCCAGGGCCCGAACAATGGGCTCAGTGTCCTGATAGGGGGAAGCAACAGAAGCAATGTAATGTCTCGTCAGTTCAGATCATGGGGTATGGGTCAAAAGCGCCGAAGCTCCAGGGCGCAAGCAATGGGCTCAGTGTCCTGACAGAGCAAGCATCAGAAGCAACGTTACTTGCTCGTCAGTTCAGATCATGGTGTATGTGTCGAACGCGCCTAAGCTCCAGGTCCCTGAACAGTGGCCTCAGTGTCCTGATACAAAAAGCAATAGAAGCGACGCGCCATATCGTCAGTGGTGTATGCTCTGTACACTCCTGTATACACCTGTGTACACCATCAGTACAGCAGTACACCATCAGTACACCTGTATACACCATCAGTACAGCAGCGCGGCACAACCGCAGTATACCGTGCTCCCCTATGGTGTCCTGACGTAAGGGACCCCACCCCCCTCCCTGATCACTTGTTTTCCGATCACTTGTCATCAAACAGCAGCAGCATAGAGCTGAAGAAACAAAAAGTGAACTTGACGTGCCTGCTCTGGCGGTATGAAGCCCAGCCGCTTGTAGAGATTAGCGAGGGAGTTGAAGTCCCTGTTGACCAGGTGCACCACGGCCTCCATGATGCCATAGCGCTGCTGTGCCTCCACGTAACTGACCATGCCAAAGTCAAGAAAGCACAGCTGCCCATCCTTCATCGCCAATAGGTTGCCAGCTGCAACAAACAACAAATATTGCATGCACGTCAAGTGATACCTCTGCCTAATATCAGGTACACAGCTGCCCATCCTTCATTGCCAACAGGTTGCCAGCTGCGCGAAATGATAAACATATATTGTATGCACATCAAGCAAGTGGTAAGGTCATGGGCAGTGCTCAGATGTAAGGAGCGTCACCATTGCAGTAGCAGTGCCGATCCACTTGTCTACTCATCTACTCATTGAACTGACACGTACAACAGCTGCAAGTTTGTGCTTTCATGATGTGCTGATGGTGTAATGCATAATTTAATAGAGGCTAACTAAATGCAGGCTCACATGCGTGAGGCGGCATGAATGAACCTTCTTACTTAATATGATCATACTCATTATATTTCAAGGTGTACTTCAATAAAGAAGCTCACTTGGTGACTTAGCAAGAGCTATTCCATAGCATGTACCAGCCCTGGCAGAGCCTGAAACGACGGCCTACCATGTGGCCAACAAGCCTTGATCGCGATACCAATCGCACGATAGCAATGGCAACAGGCCAGCGAGTCATTGTGCAGAGTCTGCCGCCTCAGGGTGAGCATACCACTAAATGCTGCCAATGATGTGGTCGCAATCAGCAGTGGGAGCACCAAATTGGCCCCCTCTACAGGTACACTTATCTAACCCTAACCCTTGCCCTCTATGTAGCCTTTGCACAGTGTCTGCTGACGGTGTTGTGAAAGCACCACAGCTGCGTGCCAGAAGAGGGAGGTGCTCACATTTGGGCACTACCTTGTCACGTCCTGCACTGAATTCTCATGCTGTACATGCATCACTAAAGCTAATCAAAGTGGTTCAGGTCCAGACTATCAGGCGCCAGCAATTGCGTGTGATAAATGATGTTTAGAGCACTGCAGTGGCTCAATCCTGGAACAACATGGGGGGTATGCATATTCGAAACCCCAGCTCACCATGAGGGTCAGCGTGGAAAAGGCCATTCTCCAGCAGCTGTTGCGATAACAAAACGGGATCAGACAGACATGCAGAAGCAAATAAGATGACCACCAATCATAGTTTGTGCCTCACAGCAAGTTCAACTCACAACAAGTTCAACAAGTACTGCTGACCCACACAACACAACCACACTAGGGGCGTGCGTCTACACAAGCGCAATTCCATGCATACATGCTGGTTTGATCAGGTGCTCGAAAGGGTGTCGGCATGCAAGGCATGGCTGAGTACTTCTAAAGTGTTGTGATGTGCTGCCCCACCAAATGTCCATTGGCATGCAGCTCCGTGTATGGGTACCATAACCCTACTGGCTCTAACCTTCGCTTCATGACACGCGACACTTATCTTAACCCCACCCCGGACTATGTGACAGCGCGATTGCCAGCAACGGCACTTCAAACTTTGCAAGTCAATGAAGCCACGGTGCAGGCACACTGCTGATGATGACCAACATAGCGACGGCTGTTGCCGGTCATGGCTATTTGAACTTGCAATTGTTGTGTACATGCCCACAACATACATATACCTGAATGTGGGGTAGTGGCAAGCCCTGTATACCTACCCATACCATGGCTGCACATGCATGGCGCATGGTGCACCGCGCCAGTGATGTGACCTTTTCCAGTGAGGGGCCCATGACCTTAAGCTCAGTATCCCAAATCTAACCCTAACCCTAACCCTACCGTACCTACCTACCTAAGACATGCCGCATATATGTATACATACCTGGCGCAACGTGCGCCGCAACAAAGTGGTCCGCCCCTTTGACCTAACCCTAACTCTAACCCTAACCCTAAGCCATGTGCTACTGCCTAGCAGTGCCTACACATACACAAAGTTGTACCCAGAACAGCACTCATGTGCACTAACTTACCTGCCTCGTGGTGCACTGCACCAGCGTGTCCACCAACATCATTCATGTATACCTACCCACACCATTGCATCAGACACGCATACCAGCATACATGCCGCATGGTGCACTGCGCCAGCGTATCCACCAGCAGCGAAGGGTCTAGCCCCTTCTACGTACCCTACCCACCAACATTTTACATGCATACCTACCCACACCATTGTACACGCAATGCCAACATACTTGCCGCATAGTGCACTGCACCAGCGTGTCCACCAGCACCGAGGGGGCCCCTGCATGAGCCTCCAAGCCCACCTAGGACATGTATACCTACCCACAACATTGCATCAGACACGTATACCAACATACCTGTCGCATGGTACACTGCAGAGCGTACCCACCAGCAGCGACAGGTCCAGCCCTTTCGCCTCCAGGACTGTGTCCACCTAGGACATATAGACTATACCTGCCCACAACATCATACATGTATACCTTCCCACAACATGTAAATACACTAATTTACCTGTCGCATGGTGCACTGCACGAGCGTATCCACCAGCAGCGAAGGATCCAGCCCCTTCGCCTCCAATCGCTCCTTGTCCACCAGCCTGTCCCCCTCTACCCACTCCATGGTCAGAACCCGCCGCCGCGTGAGCGAGTTGTAGATCTTGGGCACGTACACCCCCGGTATGTTGGCGTACAGCTCTGCGAAGCGCTGGCAGTTGACCATTTCTGCGCGGTAGTCAATCTCGCGGAAGATGAGCTCGCCAAAGTCGTCGATGATGCCGCCGAGGTCCACATCCCTATGAGCAGCAGCAGCACTCAGTCAGGTGCGTGCTTGGGACACATGGGCCATGGGCAACAGGCTGCTTCGAAGTTCAAAGTGACTGAAAGTGCATAGATGGTAGAAGGCACTGAGGGTGCTTGTCTGCAAGACAAGCTGCAGGATGCTATCAATGAATCTGATGGTCAGTCCCTGCAGCAGCAAGTGCCAACAGGAATGGCATCATTGTGCGCCTGTGAATGCACATAGGGATCCACAGCACCGCGGACGCTCAACATGACTACCTGTTGGGGCAAGAGCCTTACTGCACGCTGCAGACGCGCTTGCGTGTGTGCCTGACGCATGCCGGTATGCAAGTACGCTGACTGACGTCGCAGCCAGTAGCAGCTGTCTAGCATGCACTCCGCACACAGGAAATCATCGCCGTGCGTGCGCACTTAAGGTCCCCTGGTCAAGTCATTGTCTGGCACATTCAACATTTGCAGTTGCTGCCTTGCGCCTACAAACACCGACTGAGCCTCGCTGCTGACTGTTTCGAAACTGTAACTCTGAGCCGCTCTTCTCTGCTCACCTGCCGAGCGCCTTGATGCCCTTGGTCATGAGTGCGCTGTACCACCGCAGTATGTAGAGATCCAGCGAAATCGTCTGCTCGCACCCCGGCCGCTGCACCTTAAGCGCCACAATGTGTCCATTGCTGCGCAACCTGGCCTTGTATACCTGCCCTATGGAGGCAGCAGCAACGGGGTCTGGCTCCAAAAACTCGTAGACCTCATTCCAAGGCTGTCCTAGCTCCTCATTTATGACTGCATACGCCTCCTCGTTGCTGAAGGGTGGAAGTCGATCTTGAAGTTTCTGCAGCTCGTCGAGGTACTCCTTCGGCAGCAGGTCGGGCCGGCTGGAGAGCGCCTGGCCGGCCTTGATGATGGCAGGGCCTAGGCCGCTGATGATCCTCATGAGCTCCTCCGCTCGCTTCTTCCTGTACTGGCGCTCCTTGCCAGAGTTTATGTCTGACAGCACTGACAGGGTGAAACGAGCCAGGGGGAAGAAGAGCTGCACATTGCGCAGCAGCCAGGTGGCAGGCTGCCTGAACAGCTGCTGCTCCAGCTTCTTGGGGTCATAGCGCACCTCCGGCTCTGCGACCTTGAGCACCAGCTCCCGCACCCTGCTCTCTTTGCGCAGCCCGGTGGCTTCGTCAAAGGCACCTCCAGCTGCTTCCAGGGTGGCAGAGCGCAGCCTGTCGCGAGCCTTCGTCAGCCTCCCGCTCTGCAGGTCTGCTGAATCCATAGGCAGCGATCCAATCTCCACGACCATGCGCAGGCCGGCTCGGTGCTGCAGCAGCCTGGCCTTGCTGCTCGCCTGGGATGTAAAACCGAAGCTGGTGCATTGGCCAATGCAGAACAGCAGAAGCACAGCGGCCACCGCGCTCGCTCTCGCAGAGCCCATGGCGCTGTGCGCCTGCCTTCGCGTAGCGGCTGCCAGTACAGGCTCTGCCTGTGCTCCTCCTGCTGATGCCGCTGCTTGATGCTCCGTGTGACACAGTGATTGAGCAAGAGGGCCAAATTCAACTGGAAGTGCAACTGCGAGAGTCTCTTGATCACCTTGTGCAGGCAAGCTGCAGAGTCTGCAGAGTGTGGCAGCTGTGACTCTGTATAACACAGTGTGTAGCGCGGTTTCCCACGCACGGTTTGCAGCAGCAGCAGCGGTCTTGCAGAGCACACCCGACCAAACAGGCAGTTGCAAATGTCCACGCTGGAGGACCAGATACTCAAGCAGAATATACCAGGCAAGTACTCCTGGTGGGAGAAGGACACCGATGAGGCTGGACCAAAGGCAAGAGCGGAGTGGTTTGACCCTGATGCAAGCGACCCTGAACAGGAGCTCACGGAGCTGGAGAAGCAGAAAAAATGGGTTGAAGCCGACTGCCCTGATCCGGTTCGAAGGACCATAATGGCTCGCGCTGAAAAGGTACAGCCAGCGTCACAAATAGAACAGTGACAGCGCATGGACCTTGTACATTTGAGCTGATCTGATCTAGTTATTTGTGTTCTGCTGCTGCTGTAGTTCACTGGCAAGCAATACGTCAGCCACCGCGCTGGGTGCTCAACAGCTGCAATGCACTTGTGTAGTGGACAAGTGCTTGCGCAATGCACGGTTGTTGGCCCCTTTCTTGAACCCTCTCATCATCACTCGAAAGCCGGAAGCCGGAAGCCCGAACCAGGTGCAATCTTTGCGCCTAGTCAGTGCTCACAGGTGCACCACTGAAGCTGTGTAAGTGTTGCGGACTGTGACTTGTGGACATCATCAACCAGCAGTCACTGGTGCCGTCCAAATACCCTCTCACCAGCAGGTTTTGTTGCTCTCAATGCAGGAGCGAGCTCGCACCGGGGTCAAAGGCGTGCTAGCGGACCATGCTGCATATCAAGCGTCGGAAATGGCAGATCACCAGCTGCAGCAGCAGTACCGCGCAGCAGCGTTGCAGCGAATGGCAGGAGGGCACGTGGTGGCCAACAGCGCACCTCACTTTGTGCCAAAAACAGACCCTGATGCGGAGGATGGTGATGATGATGAGGACGGGGATCTGAATGACTTCTTGTCAGAGGTATGTATTATTTGTATGCAGTAGAGGACTTGAGTGTAAGTATATTCATCGTTTCGCTTTGGCGCATGACTTGAATGGCAGCAACAAGCAGCTGGAAAGGTTGTGTGTGATGTTGTGTGAGCTAATACTGCATTAACGCACGACAGCGTGCGTCATCGACCGATGAACCTAACCCTAACCCTAGCCTCAACCTGAGCGTTGATTCTGCATGACACAAGGACTTGACATGCCTTTAGGCATCACTTTTGGACCATGCTG
Source organism: Tribonema minus (assembly GCA_017506865.1). Classification (NCBI taxonomy): domain Eukaryota; class Xanthophyceae; order Tribonematales; family Tribonemataceae; genus Tribonema; species Tribonema minus. The sequence continues at coordinate 118,895 of JAFCMP010000538.1, read as the reverse complement.
CTTTCAAGCTGCTAGTTGTCCGCTGAGTTCGATATGACTTTCTATGCACAACACATTACTGAGAGCAGCAGCACGAAGCAGCACGCCAGTGTCGTTCTGTCACCATGCCTCAACACTGTAGCCGACATCACGGTGGTACTGCTTGACTCGTGGCCAATTGCTGCAGCAGCGGCGACCGCGGTTATTGGTGGAAGGCACTTGCGGCTAACCATCCCTTGTCACCTAGAGCTCTACGATCTTTTGATTCGTTTTCATCACTATAGTCACCCCATGCTGCCGCTGCTGCCATCTCACGCTCGCTCCGAACTGCCGCCACATGCATTTTTTTTTTTGTCCCAACGACCGCTCTGCCAGTACCGCAAGCAGCGGCTCTTGGAGCTCCAGGCCAGTGCCCACAGGCCCATCTTTGGACAGATCCAAGAGGCCAGTCGCGGCGACTTTGTGGAGCAAGTGGATAATGTTGATCCGCGCTGCTACGTGGTGGTGCACTTGTACGAGCCATACATCAAGGCCTGTCAGGCCATGAACAGGCACTTGGAGGTGCTGGCGCGGGAGTACCCCTCGGTCAAGTTTCTGCGGATGCTGAGCGGTGATGTGAGTGGGGGGGATGAGGAGGGGTACGATCCCGTAGCGCTGCCTACGCTGATGGTGTATAGGGCCAAAGAGGTGGGTGCCATGATGCTTTTGTATGTGTGTTTCGAAGCAGCTCGGTTGCTGATGAGCCGTAAGTTGTACCAGTACTGATCTGCTGTTGATAATTGTGCATGTGACACACATGTACTGAGGGTGAGGAGAGGTACGATCCCGTAGCGCTGCCCACGCTCATGGTTTACAGGGCCAAAGAGGTGGGTGCCATGATGCGTTTGTATGTATATTTCAAAGCAGAACGTCCTGTTGATGTGTCGTAAGCTGTGCCTGTACTGATTTGCTGTGACGACTGTGCGTATGACACACATGTACTGAGCGGTGATGCGAGTGGGGGGGGTGAGGAGGGGTACGATCCTGTAGCGCTGCCGACGCACATGGCATATAGGGCGAAAGAGGTGGGTGCTGTGACGTGTAGTTGTGAGTATACTCTCAGCTCGTGTGCTGTAAGTTGTGATTGTATTGAATTGCTGTCACGCAGGTTGCTAGCATATGACAGACATGTAAATATATATTGAGATTTGCCGTCTAACTGCGGCAGCCTCGACACATGCAAGAATGCGGCAAACGCTCATGTTGCAGCCAGTGCCATCGTCAGACTAGTGTGAAATTGTGAAAGCATGCTGCACATGTCTGTACATACCTGCAGACAGTGAGCACTGACTGAGGCAAACCCTCATTGAGTCCAAGCCCTCATTGACACCAGGGCCTTCAAGGCTGGCACTTCAATTGCAGGCTTCTGAAGCCTTTTGTTCTCCAGCACTGCATTCCCCTCAGTCATATGCCATTGGCACGCGACTGTTGCAAACAGCATCTATTAGACCAATGTGTTGTCACTTTAGTCATCATGCTGCGCTTTTGTTGTTGCCAATAGCACCACAGATGCGTCAACCCACCTCACAAAAACTGTGCCGCTGCTATTGCCGTTGCAGAAATATTGACGCGCTGTAACTATCTGTAACTGTTGCTGTGCACTGCATCAGATCGTGGCCTGCTTCACGAGGGTTACAGATGACCTCGGCGACACCTTCACCAAGTCGGATGTGGAGTGGCTCCTGCAGGAGATAAACATCTTTGAGGCAGTTGCCCCGCAACAGGCACAGAAACAGCAGGGACAGGTGTGATGACGCGTTTGAAGTTGCCACATTGTTGAAGTTGTGCATGTGGAAAAGTCTGATGTGGAAGAGATGTACGTCTTTGAGGCAGTGGCGCCGCAAACAGCACAGAAACAGCAGGGACAGGTACGGTGACTGATTTGTTTTGAAGCCCTACGTGTGGTTTTTTCGCATTGTTGAAGCTGTGGATAAGCACAGACGAAAAGGGACAGGTGGAATGATGAAGCCGTGCTGAAGCCCTGTGTGTTGTAGTTGCCACATTGCTGAGAGTGTGGACAGTCACACTTGCACCAGCTCAACAGGGACAGGTGCGAAGACGAAGTTGTGCTGATGTGTTTGAAGTTGCCACACTGTTGAACTTGTAGACATCACACCTTGTTGTCACGAGACGGCAGCAGCTGCAGGCACAGGACATTCAAAGTGACCTGCGACTGCCTGCCAGGGCTGCAACTCAGTTGAAGATGTGTGATCCTTCACAATGCTTGAGCGCAGCATGCTTCAAAAAGGTTGCAATCACTGATCGGCCGGGCAGCTTTCTATATGTTTCATTTTCACCGGCACTCCATTCGTCTCAGTTACTCTTGTCTCCATGTAGCAACACTAGATGCATCTCATGAGCCCTACAGCAACTGCACTTATGCAAATCATCGGGTATCCATATACTGACCGTCGCGCACGGTTACTGACAATGAACGCCCCTCATGGCGTGCTCCGCTGCTGCAGCTGGTGACTGTGCTATCGAGCGCGCCGGACGATGGCGACAGCTCTGAAGACGACTGTGACTATGGCAGATGACACAGGATTCCCCATCAAGCCTATACCTACCTACCCTACAGCTGAGCCATGCCTTTGGCGTGCACACTGACACCAGGCAGGCTCGAAGCTGTCATCTCAGATCAAGCTTGGCGCCAGAAGGAGTGCTGCAGATACGCTGAGACATTGGGGTTGCAGACGCGAGGCCGCGCGCATAGTGCATGCAAAGCCGCGCAAAACGCATAAAGCGGCGATGGGGTGGTGACAGATGCTGCCGCTGCATGCACTAGCATGCGCGATGCACCTTTGCTGTTCTCAAACACAATGTCAGCATTGGCCAGTGATGACACAACCCCGGCAGCCCATGCAAGTGCATTGCTATCAGTACGCACAGCGCTGCGGCAGGCAGCTGCGATTGAAGTCGGGATGCAAGGTCCTGGTGGACAGTAAATCATTTGTAACGATGACGTTCACTATGTCGCCTAGTACCTGCCTAGAAGGCAATCAATGCTTTCTCCGCTTGCCCTTGCCCTTCCCTTTGCCTTTTGTCTTGCCGTGACGCCCCCGCTTCCCCCCTGCGCCCCCCTCACTCCCCCCCCCCTCACTGCTCTCCCCCTCCCCATCTTCATCCCCCATCATCATGCACTCCCGCATGAGCTGCGCCTTCAAATCCGTCAGAAAGACCGTCTCCTCCCGTACCAGCGCTTCCACCACTGCCCTGGCATCAGCTCTCACGCTGTCCGCCTCAAACGCCGCTGCGGGTGCGTACGACTGGAGTTTCTCAGCAATAACTGCCACCAGTGCGCCATACACAACGAGCGGGTCTTCCGTGAAGAGCAGGGATTGGATGGCTTCGGCCAGCGGTTCGGGCAGCATGTCATACTTTGTCAGAACAAACTGTTCTTCCTCCGAGACCAGCACGCCCCCCCCCCTGAGCATGTCTAATCGCTTCTGCCAGGCCCGTTCCACCCCCCCTTCTCCCCCGTCTTTCCCCCCCTCTCCCCCCTCTTCTCCGCTCCGCTCCAAATTGGCAAAAGCCGCTCTGCACGCGTCGATCACCAGCTTGGCAGGCACTAGCACACTGTCGAAGGGGTTTTGGGGGAGCACGAAGCCGTACGAGTTGACCAGCTGCGCGTTGGCTATCTGGCCAAAGCTAGAGAAGACCTCGCTGCCCTTGGGTATGCTCTTGACAGCGCGCATAACAAAGACGTCGGCGCTGTCCTCCGAGGCCTGCCCGAACATGGCAGATTGGTCGCTGGGATTGTGGTTGAACATGTCTGCACAGGGGATCTGAGGGGGGGGGGGGGGGGGGGGGGGGGACGCGGGGTGGTAGGGGTCAGGTGCAGAAGTTGGACGTCATTTATGAGGGGTGAGGTGGTGAGTGCCAGGGGATTGTGCTTGAACATTTCGGTGCAAGGGAAAAGAGCGGGACAGTATTCTAGGGGCAGGGGCTCAGGTGGTATGGGGGGGGGGGGGGGTATGTTGGTTGCTGTGTGTGTGTCGTCAACTTCATAGTGCAATCTGGGACGTGACACAGATGGGGGAGAACTGGATCCCACGAGGGGAACTATCTCCTTTCAAACATGCTTGTAAACACTCAGAGAGGGCCTTCGTGTGAGCATCTTTTACAGTCCCTGTCAATGGTGATGGTAGTATCGTTCATATATTAGCTCATGCTAACAGACTTGATTACTATGAAGCAAAGCAATGTTTGATGCTGACCATGCTGTGCTGGCCATCCATATCATCTGGCACACGTTGCCCAATACAATGTGGCAGCAACGTACAGCGCCATAATGTGGTAGCAGGTACAGAGGCATTTACCGGAGCATCACTGAAGCAGCCACAGACTTCATCAACATGCATTACAGCATAGACCTGTGGTGACAGCCTGCCACAGGATACTGCCATATTGGTTCCTCAACTGAAAATAAACATCATCATGCCACGAAGCATTCAAGTTCAACTATCAGTTTGCTGCCTCACCATATATGGCTCCCCGTGCACCGTAAACCCGCGGCTGCGCACCCAGTTGACCGCTTTCGCGAACGCCGCGCTGGAGCAAACCTCCTTTGCCCACAGCCCCGGGTGCTCCTTCACGAGCTCCTCAAACACGCTGTACTGCCCCTCCAGATTGCCAGACAGCACCAGCGGCTCCGCGGCAGTCCCCTGCAGCAGCGCTCGCTCCTCAGCGTTCCACTCCAGCGGTATCCTGTGGTCCCTGGGCAGAATGCTCAGGTAGTTGCTGAAGTGCGCTTTGCCGCCCTCCCCCAGCTCGTGCAGCAGCCTCAAAACAGTGAAGCATGCCGACGTGAGCTTCGGTTTTGGCGCTTCCGCTGCCGCTACCGCTGCTGCGGCTGCCGCCGCCGCTGCTGCTGCTGCTGCGCCGTTGCCAATGCCTGCCTGGCCCATGGCTCGCCTCCATTGTTCCGCGGAGGCGTCATCGGTCGCCGGGCCGATGCAACACTCGCGGGAGATGCGAAGCAGCTCTGTGCCCTGCCGCAACGGTAGGTATGTACAAGTCGTTTTCGATGGTGGGTATGTACAGTCATTTTTGATGTAACCACGGTGCGGCAGGTGGCGCCAGTGTTAATGAGATTGTTGTGGTGGCAGCCATCATGCGTGGTTTGGCATTCCCACAAAACTGTCATCCACATGAAGTACCAAGTGACAAACGGGCGTGGCGTTGTGCAGCAGAACACTGAATACTGAACTAAACTGCAAATCAACCACCGGCTCAGCTTGAGCAGCTACAGGTTCCGAAGGACTACACACAGCCAAGGTCACCAGCCAACTATACTGTCAAGGCTACTGAACTTCAACGCGACGGAGTTCAGATCCTCGACTGGGACTCACCTCTGGAATGTCGTCTTTGGCCACCACGCCCCGGTAGCCCTCAGAAAAAGTGTGAAAGAGATCGATTGAGTCGTGTATGACAATGTTCTGCTCTGCTACGCACCACTCCAGGAAAGCCTCCTTGCGCGTGCTATCGACCAGAAGCGTTGATGGCGCCGCCGGTGCTGCCATCGTGATTGCGGCGTGGGGATCGTTTCACGGATATGCTCAGAAGGCAAGCCTTGACACCGTAATGGCGGACTACGTCGCGCGCTGTGTGTGTGTGCACGGCCTGGAAGTTCAGTTAAGGCCGCACTTCAACTTGAGATTCCCTGAAGTTGAACTTCAAGAATCCGACCTTGAGGCCTTGGTGGTGGCGCACATAGCGTGGTTGCGTGGTGAGCTTGCCTGGAGTGCTACTGCGCCGCGGGCCTTTTGCGACCGTGGGCGCGCACGCAAAGCACCTTGGTGGATAACTTATATCGGAAGTCCTGTGGGTGTCCTGGGCTGTCATGGCGTTGATCATGTGAGTAAACCGCTGCTGTATCCCACTTGACCGGATTTGCGATGCCTGGCGCACCTTGTTACGATCAGGCATCATCGGCTTCATTTCTCGCTCGGATCTGCAGCTCGAAAGCATCGCGGGATGCTCTGCCTTTGCCGACGAATAAACAACCTTGTCGTCGTCCTCAACTTGCAATATCTGGAAATGAAGGACGTTTTATTATTACTTGTTGATGCGCAGGTCGGCGCGTCTGCGCGGTCGCGCTGCGGGCCCACACTTGGCAGCTCTCAGCCGCCTGTTCGCCAGCAGCAGCAGCACCAGCACCAGCAGCAGCGGCAGCAGCACCAGCAGCAGCAGCAGCAGCCAAAACAGGAAGCCAAGGAAGCGGCAGCACTGGAGGGGTTACAATGGGCTATCTTCGGGTTACATGAGGCTCGATTCAAAGTGAGTTGAACGAGGCCGCTCCTGCTGGCAGCGCTACATGAAGGGAGCGCCTGCAACTGCAGTGATGCATGATAGCAGGTTGCGTGTTTGTTGCTTTGTGGTCGATGCAGCAGGTCAATTTGCACTGGCGCTGCTGTACAGAGTGTACTTTAATAGGGGTTATTTTCGTGGCCGCCATTTTTATGCTATATGGCAATGCTGTATGCGTTAGATGTGATGGCACCCCTGTGATAACTGCCAGAAACTAAGATGCATCAAACTTAAAAGTACTTTGCAGTGCACTCTTTAACGGCGATATGCCCATGCATTCATCCCCAATGCTTGCACTGCTGCCATGCAGTGACACCCGCACTACTGCAGTTGAGGACTTGACATTACAGTTAAATCTTACAGTTGCGCAATGGTTGTTTACAAATGTACGTGTGCTACTCCTTTCAGTCCTCCACACACTGACTCAGCGCATGCTTGGCGCTTCAATGCTATCGCCGACCTTGTGTCATATACACACTCTCCTAGTCGAAGTTGAAGTCAACTTCACACACTGACGCCTCCAGCGTGCCTGTGCGTGTGCAGATACGATGTGTATCACTTGTCACCGGAAGGCGCGCGCGAGCGGAAGGAGCTCACCATGAGCGATGTGCTCAGGCGGTTTGGAGGTACGTGGACTTGAAGTTTATCAGTATCGAAGTTGAGGAGTGGATTTGGAATCGAGATGTATTCGAGGGGGGGGTCAGTTTGTACATGTGACATGTCATGCTGCTGCTGCACTTGATTCAGCCTGCAAAGCGAGCAAGAAGCAGAAGTTTGGGCGTTGAGACTTCTCAGCAGCAAACTGCATCTGGCACATAGGGAGAGGCTTTGGGCAGTATGGGCTGCACCTTTTTTTGCAATTTGAGGCCGCAGTCCATCTCTCTACCCTCTATTCATCACCCTGTATACATGCATCATGTATGCCTGCCCCAGTCCACGCGCTGCCTACCCAACCCACATGTGTACATCCACAGTACATACATACCTCGTATGTACACCCATACCCATACCTGCGGTCAGTCACAGTGCACGCGCACGACATCATCAGCCTCGGACCTCCTCCCCTTGCCCCCCCCCCCCCCCCCCCCTACCAACCTACCTACTCTGTAAATGCATCCACATACATACCCCCCCCCCCCTTCATGCCTACCTACCCGTCACAGTACACGCGCGCGACATCAGCAGCCTGGGCCTCCTCCACTTGGTCCCTCCCCCTACTAACCTGCCATCTCTGTGTAAACATACATACCTACCCACTTGTCACAGTGCACGCGCGCGACATCATCAGCCTGGGACTGGACTCCTCCAGCTGGACGCCCCCCCCCGCCATCCTCCCCCGCGGCAACGTCATCGTCGTGGCCATCGGCCACCTCAAGGCCCTCATCTACCACAACTCGTGCCTCGTCTTTGAGGCCAAGAAGCCTGTGGTGGCGGCCGTGACGTGCGAGTTGGCGGAGCTGATGCGTCTCAACTGTCAGCAGGCCACAGAAGAGCCGCAGGAGCCGCACGCGCCGCCGGATGCGGCGGAGGCGGTGGAGGACGGCGATGCCAGCGCTCAGCAGGTGACTTTTGATGAGCTGCCTTGAACTTGAAGTTGAAGTAAACAATTGAAGTAGCAAGGAGCCACACGCGCCGCCGGATGCGGCGGAGGCAGTGGAGGACAGCGACGCCAACGGTCAGCAGGTAATTTCTGTGATGATCACTCATACTTGAACCTGAAGTTAAAGAACGCACGCGCCGTCCGATGTGGCGCAGACGGTGGACGACAGCGACGCCAGGTGCAATGGTGATCACTCAGAGTTGATGTCGAAATAAACAGTTGAAGAACGGAGAAGCCGCATGCACCACCGGATGCGGCGGAGACGGTGGACGACGGCGATGCCAATGCTCAGCAGGTGATGCGATGATGATGCTCGGGCTTGAACTTGATGTCAAACTTGAAGTTGAAGAATGCACGCGCCGCCCGATGCGGCGGAAACGGTGGAGGACAGCGACGCCGGGGCTCAGCAGGTGATGCGATGATGATGCTCAGACTTGAACTTGAAGTGTGAGTTGAAGTACATAGAAACCACCATGCGACGCCCGATGCGGCGGAAACAGTGGAGGACAGCGATGCCGCGGCTCAGCACGTGAAATTTGTGATGATGAATTTGGAAGTTTGAGTTGAAGTATTTATGAACGCCTGATGCGGTGGAGACGGTGGAGGACAGCGACGCTGGGGCTGAGCAGGCGAGTCATAAGATGCTTGGACTCGAATTTCGAAGTTTGAGTTGAAGTACAGATGATCGCCCGATGCGACGGAGGCGGTGGAGGACAGCGACGCCGGGGCTCAGCAGGTGATGTGGGAATTGATGCTCAGTGTGCAACAAACGCTTCAAGTAAAACTTGTACAAGTAGTTGAAGCGCTGAGAATGGAGGAGCTGTAGAAGCCGCAGGCGCTGCCTGATGCGGCGCAGGTGGTGGAGGATGGCAGTAGGCTCAGCAGGCGAGGTGATGCTCAACCGTACACTTGAAGTTGAAGTTGATGAGCGGCGCTCCTGTGTTAATCATCACCCTTGTTGCTTTGCCTTACCCAGTAGCTCAGCAGATCGTGCGTCTGGGAACAACAGGTGCTGGTCTGCCTTGCGGTCTGTGCTGTTGAAGTTGAGGGTTCCACAGACGCTCCACTGAGTTCACAGTTAAGTGACGTGTGCAATAGTCACTTGTGGTACAACCTGCTGCGCCCATTCTCCTGACCTCAACAACCGTAACCTCAACAACCGTCACCCTGTGGCAACGATTATGCTGCAGCATGGGTCTGCCAAAATCCCGTTTGCAGTGCCAGTAGTCAGCGAACACAAGGATTTGTGCTGCGCGTCCTTTGCAAGGCCCGCTGCAGCAGCCCGATGCACTGCGCACGAACAGTCCCGCGTCACTTGCCCACAGCAAGTTACACAGGAGTATACTTCCAAAGCACCATTGCCGTTACGTTCTCATGACGCGCTGAGCATCATCACCTCTGCGCCGGCCGCACCCCAGGGCGACAACATGATGCTGCAGCAGTGGTATCAAGGACCACTGATTGAATGCAATTATCAACTGAGCATCACCGCACAAACGGTATCGCGCCCACTCGAACAGCAAGTGATGCAATGCTTGGAGCACTTGAACGCTTAAGCCAGGTTTTGTATTTACATGGGCTTAACTGTCACTGAGCTTCATCACCTCTGCCCCCCCCCCCCCCCCCCCACTCCAGGGCGACAACATGATGCTGCAGCAGTGGTACCAGATGCGCCAGCCCGTTCCCTTTGAGCTCGCCATGCTGGAGGCCATGCTCCAGGAGTACTGCAACAGCCAGCAGCGGCGGCTGCGGCTCATGCGCCACCTGGTCGCTGACACGCTGACGCGCGCCACCACTTCCTCCACAACGCTCGGCAACGCGCGCATAGACTTCTACAAGATGGTCCCCATCAACGTCGCGGTACGCTTTCTGAGAACGCGTCACTGTCCCAGTAGCTTTTGCTATGTGAATCGTCAGAAGATGCAAGAACTTCCACCACAACGCTCGGCAACGCGCGCATAGACTTCTACAAGATGGTCCCCATCAACGTCGCGGTATGTCGCCTGTCACGACGCCCGCTGTGAGAAGACTATGCTCCGAAGTACTCAGTTGCCTGTTGCCACAAGGCATAATCGCCTTCTCTCACAACGCTCGGCAACGCGCGCATAGACTTTTGTAAACAAGGTGGTCCCCACCAACGTCGCGGTACGCCCGTCAGAGCTCAGTAATCAACGACCTGTACATAGCCATGAGCCTTGTCACCAGGCTTGGACCGCTTTCTCCACAACGCTCGGCAACGCGTGCATTCACTTGTACACGATGGTCCCGATCAACGCCGCGATACGGCCTCTGTGGACACACAATATTCAACCCAGTATCTGTCCTGTTACTATGTGGTTTGTCAGTACGCACAACTGCTAGTTTGTGATGGTGGCCTTGTTGTCATGAGAACTGCCACAACACGTAACCTCAACTGCCATTTTAATTCTGAAGTTTGCCTTGTTGTCACAAGAATTGGGACAAGACGTAAGCACAAAAAACACCCTTTTCTTTGCACCTTGCACCTTGATGATGCCTCAGCATGAGATGAGACACGAAAGATTAGATTGCACAGCACAGCAACAAGCCTAGCCCTAGCCCACACGTGCAGTAAGTGTGCAATAGCAACACAATAGTATGCTAGCGCTGACCCTCACCTAGACCTTAATCCGAACCATGGCCACTAAAAGCAGATCAGGAGCTTTGTGAGAGGACCTGGCGTGACGCTTGCAGTACTCAGAAGGCACAGTGCTGCTGCGGCAGCAGCATCAGAGTGCCGCTGACACTGTGCACAGATGATTTTGCCTGCCTTATTTTCCCTTAGGATGCATTGTTTTGTGTTCTTTCATAGATGCTGAGGTTCAACTGACCCCTCTCCCTTGTGGTTGCAACGCCCCTCAGTTCACACAATCCTCACTCATCGTCCATGCAAAATCAATGGAACTATAATGCGTGCCGTGTAAGTTGTAATTTGCAGCCTTGAAAGTAAATGAATGAAATGCAACCATGTCAACACGCTGACAAGCATTTCTCAATGCACATGCACAGATGACTCATGCTGATGCATTCTCCTTGACGCCTGCAGCTCAAGAACTTTGAGCTCAGCACGGCGGAGGCGCGGCGCTGCTTGACGGGTAGGTAGGCATCGTGCAACTGCAGCCCTGACCCTACTTGTGAGCAGACAAGGGTAGGCCTGCATGTTCATAATATCATGGCGCTGCTTGACGGGTAGGTAGGCAGCGTGCAACAGCAACCCTAACCCTACTTCTGAATAGAAAGGGTTGGTATGTGACCTAACCCTAAGTTTGTTATATCACGGCGCTGCTTGTGGGGCTGGTAGGCATCGGACGGCAGCGAAGTTGCTGTTGTTTTCCTGCACTGTGCTTAGCTCTTTGGAGGCTTGAGGCATCATCACCAACTGTGAGCAAATAAGGGTGGGCATCATCTCTACTTACTGCAGTGGCGTGTGCTTTGGGTCGCACAAGGAACAGGGTTAGGGTTAGGGGTTAGGGTTAGGGTTAGGGTTAGGGTTAGGGTTAGGCCCGCACCCTCATCTCGCAAGGAACAGTCTCATCGCATTGTTTTTTTCAATTGTTAGTGTTGGTGGCCCCATGATATATGCAAAGCTGCAGCAGACCCACCAGAAACAGTGTCAGCCAATCATTAACTTCATTTGTTGTACGCTCGTATGCCGTTTCGCTTTCAGTAGTCATGTTTAAATTCGCCATGCATGCACCAGAGTGGCATGTGCTAGTGCGTGCTGCTATTTGTTTTCACTTTTTTTGTTTTAGTGCCACGGGTGTTGACTGCCCCTGACAGACTTGCACAACACCATGTCATCTACCCAGTGTGTGTATGCTCCTTACAACAAATGCGTACGCATGTACATGGATTAATTGGCAAGTATGCCATGCACCAACAGCTTCATCACTCGGACCTTTGGCAAACTGTTAGCGATGATGAAAACAATGATACCACCACGGTCTGGCTAGTGGGACCGATGTTTCGCCTGCGAACCTTCATGTCTGTCCATTTGCTTGTCCATCTACTAACTGAACACATATGAGCATACATGCACAGCTGCATCATGCACATTTCAGTAGTTTATTGATTTCACCAGCATGGGGTACGTATACCCGCTGGCATACCCTCAACACAGTGTGTTGCCCGCCCCCTGCCCCGTTTCTCCTGCCTCGGCGCTCTCACAGACTTGCTGCACAACGACGATGACATGCTAGATCTCATGCTCACCGCAAAACATTGACTTAATTCACCTGCGGGCCTTCGTGTACACATGCGCAGCCATTCTACAGTAGCGGTGTGTTGACCTCACCATTCCGGGATTTGTATACCATAATACAGTAGTGGTGTTGACCTCACCATTCTGGGATACGTATACCTACCCGCTTCTCAACCCCCCCTCTCCCCCCCCCCCCCGTTTTTCCTGCCTCTGAACCTCCCCCAGACTTGCTGCACAACGACGATGACATGTTAGATCTCATGCTCACCGCAAAGCACGAGCTGGGGCCCGGGGAGATGCTGGATGAGACGCGTCACCAGGAAGTTGAGGTATGACGCTCAAACCTCAACTTAAATTGTGTATAGTATGGGTATGGGTAGGTACACATGTGTGGCAGGTACTGGACAAGACGCACCACCAGGAAGTTGAGGTATGACGCTGAAACTTCAGCTTACCCTGTGTATGTATGGCATCTAAGCATGTGCATGGGTAGGTATACGTGTGCGGGAGGTGATCGATTAGGCAAGTCACCAGGAAGATGAGGTATGACGCTGAAACTTCAGCTTACCCTGTGTACCGTGTTGTACGTACTTACCCTGTGTTGGCGCAGTAGCGACCATCTGTATTGTATGCATGGGAGGTGCTGGACGAGACGCGTCACCAGGAAGTTGAAGTAAGGTAACGGTATCATGTATGGTGACACCTACCCTTTTTGTGGTAGGCAAGCATGTACATGTACATGTATCGCACTTGTCTGATAGGGATACGAGCGACAGGTGCTGCTTGATACTGATCATCAGGGCCTTTGAGTTGTCATTGCCAGCATGAAGAAGTGTGCTTCAAATGGAGGTATGTACCATCCCGAGCTGCCGTAATAATGTTGTCTGCTGTTTGTTTGTATGATATGTTGGTCGTGCCCCTCCCCAGTGAATGGATGCCTCAAACAGTGCTCTTATGCATGCTGTGCATGCACTCACAGGTCATCTTTCACGTATATATGTATGCATGTGTTGGTGCATGCCCTCATGTAACTCATTGCACCTGCTGAACCAAGTAGTACATACCCCATCTGTCGCTGCTATTGCAGGAGCTATGCAGAAACGTGTAAGAGCGTTGACCATCGCACGCGAGCATGAAGCAAACGCGTCCATTTACGTGTGCATATGCTTGTGCGCTATTGCACCAGCGTTCACTGCCACACACGATCCCGAAGCCAATGCGCTCGGCCGTGTGTATGTATGCTCGTGCTGCGCAGCTGCTGCTGGAGAACTACCACAGGCAGCTGTCCATAACTCAGAACGAGATCAGCAAGCTGGTGCAGGAGGTGCAGTCCACCCAGGAGCTTGCGGGCATCAACCTCGACATATCGCGCAACCGCATGCTGCACATGGAGATACAGTGAGTGTTGAACATATAACATCAATCACCCAGATGAATCACACACTTGATGCTGATGATGTGAGTGTGCACTTCCCTGTACTCAAGGCAAGCAGTACTTCAAGTCCAATCTGAACAGCATGCGCATGCTGCACATAGATTCCGATGTGTACTGGAAGAAAAAAAAAAGACACATCAGTCACATAGGTAGACACATCGCACCAATTGATGCTGCACATGGCTACGCAGTGAGTGTGCGCTCCCCTCTGCTCGACTTATCAAAGCAGTACTTCACGTAGCATCTGGATACATGGCGCAGCCGCATGCTGCACAAGGGGATACAATGAGTATCATCGACCTAGACATATTGCGCCATAATATCTTGCAATCGTATGCTGCGCAAAGAGATGCAGTGAGTCTGACGTATCGCGCAATTGCATGCCGCAGATGGAGACACTTTCAGTGCCCCCCCCGCCCGTCTACTGGGTATCTGCACACTTCCCAGTCTTGCCATGACAATCGTTAGCGTGGCCGGCTGCCATGTACATTGACCCCAATAATCAATGCCTGCATACCCCCCCAACCGGCCTGGCATGATGAACGCCAGCGTAGTCAGTGTGCTCGTTGTCATACATGCGCATTGCCTGATGGATGCTGACCCCAACAGTGCATTACTTGTACCGCCCCCCGGGGGGGGGGGGGGGCATGGTGAACGACAGGCAACAATCAGCTTAGCCCTGCTGTTATGCAGCTGCCGTACACCTGCCAATCCCCATCCATCCATCAACCCCCCACTGCCCCCCCGCCCCCCCCCCCCTCAGATGGCCATAATGAACGTCAGCGTGGCTCGCTACCAAACACATGCCAAACCCCTTCATTAATCGATGAATTGACGATCAATCCATGTAACCCTCACTGCCCTCCGCCCTCCCCTCCCCCCCCAGGCTGGCCATGACGAACATCAGCGTAGCCTGCTACCATACACATGTTAACCCCCTTTTAAGATCAATCGATGATCAATCAACGATCAGTGTATGCCCCCCCCCCCCCCCTTCCCCCCCCCCCATGCTGGCCATGATGAACGTCAGCGTGGCCTGCTGCCATACACATGTCAACCCCCTTTGAAGGTCAATCGATAATCAATCAGTGTACCCCCCCCACCCCCCCCAGGCTGGCCACAATAAACGTCAGCTTGGCCTTCTGCCATACACATGCCAATCCCCTTAATCCATCATCGATCAATCAATTGATCCCCCACTGCAACCCCCCTTCCCCTCCCCCCCCAGACTGGCCATGATGAACGTCAGCGTAGCCTGCTGCGCCGCCATCTTCGGCGTATTCGGCATGAACGTGGCCAACGGCATCGAACACACAGAGCACGCCCTGCCAGGTGTCGTAGGTCTCGGCCTGGCCTCCGGCGGAATCCTATACGGGGCGTGGTACATGTACATGCGTATGCGCGTCGTGCGCCGTTCGCTGTTGGACGAGGGAGAGAGCAAGGAGCTGCACACGCTGGGGCGGATCTTTGGCGATCTGTCCAACATTGAGACGGTCATCCGGAGCACGCTTGAGCTGCAGGCTGGCAGGTGACTCACTTCATTACAGCAAGTATAAACTTTCAAATTCAACTTTCAAACACTTACTTGTAAACTTCAAGTTGGATTGTGAACCAACATTGAGACCGTCGTCCGGAGCACACTCAAGCTGCAGGCTGGCAGGTGACCTTGATTGCGCTCGTATCGTCCATACGAATATATATACCATCAAGTTGAAGTTTGAAGGTTGGCAAATTAAAATTATTTCTGCTGAGATGGTTATCAGGAGCACGCTCGAGCTGCAGGCTGGCAGGCGACCTCATTTTGTTGCAAGTACTTTCAACCGTCAACTTTCAAATGTTCTACATTCAGATGTGAACTTGAGATTGTGAACCAGCATAGAAACGGTCATCAGAAGCACGCTCGAGCTGCAGGCTGGCAGGTGACCTTGCCTGCGGTCCTTTGCTTTATGTTGATGTTGGAACGGTAGTCACGACGTGTCCCTGGAAGCACAGGATTGCACACAGAAGAGTACAATATGGACCATGTACTGAACTTCAAGTGTGTACCATGTTCATGCATCAGCGTCGACAGCGATGCCATGCACTCATAGGCAAAACTGCAGCAACCTACTGAATCTATGAAAGTGTAAATGTGACGTCCATGTGCAGCAGCGGCAGCGGTGCCGCAGGGGGGCTGGCGTCAGGCGGGGACACAAGCAATATGTGAGGAACCGATGATTGCCAAGATGGTACACATGGTCGATCTTGCACAACATGGTCACAAATGCAGCAGCTGCTCTTGGAAGCACTGGCTCCAACCAAGTTGCACTTAAGAGCAACCTGCGCAAGATCTTGAGCCCTTCCTAAACCACAAGTAATGCTCCATTCCCAACAGGCTTGTTGACTGAACCTGGGAAAGATTTTGAGCCTTTCCTGAACTATTAGGAATGCCTTATATCCCAACAGGCTTGCTGACTGTACAGTATGTATGTGTGTGTGTTGCCCCCTTGCGCAGCGGCAGCGGCAATGCCACAGGGGGGGGCGACAGGCAGGGGCGCCTCACTTCATCCACACCCCTCGACAGGGCTGCCATGCGAACCCTTCTCGAGGAAGAAACGGGGCACAGGGTCAACGACGCGGAGCTGGACCTCATTTTCCGCCTATTTGACACCAAGGCCGATGGGTGAGAGCGTCAACTGCTGCCGCAGGTCGTGAAGTAGGTTCACTGTTGCTGTAGGTCTCGAAGTACGTTTTGATCATCAATGAGGTGGAAGTGGGTCTTGATGTAATACGAGTTGGACAGAGCTGGACCTCGTAGTCCGCCTCTTTGGCACCAAGGCCGATGGGTGAGAACGTACATTGTTCATGTAGGTGTTGATGTACGTCTTGATGTAGAATGAGCTGACCTCATCCTCCGCCTGATTGACACCAAGGCCGATGGGTGAGAGCGTCAGCAGTCGTGTAACTTCACCCTCAACCCGCATTTGCGCGACTGCTGACTCTGGTCTGTTCTTGTTTTCCATGCCTTGGTGTGGGCAGATGGATTGGCGCATCTGACTACAAGGATCTAGGCATCGTCAAATGAGCAACTGCCACGAATGGACACCACGTGGCTGGTCCAAACGCAACATCAAGTCATCTTTATGACTGCGCCAGGGGTCACGCATGTATGCAGGCAGCTGGTGCATGTATACAGACTTTGTCGATAGCGCATCAGATACGTCGTTTAAATTCATAGGCATCTTTCATCTGAGAGCGCACGTGCTTCTGATATCGTGTACACTCGTTTTGTGCTGCTCAATGACTGATATGCGTGACTGCCAAATGTATTGGTAACATGGCAACAAACATGTTTTGTTGCCAACACAGCATGTAGTCTTATGTTTTGGCAAAGAAATCATTTCTGGACTCCGCATGCGTGCATTACTTCTTTGCACGTCAGAGATGTTGACTTTGAAGGGGTTGGCATCTATGTGTCGTGTAGAGGAGTCTTGTGACAGTGTTGCTATGCCGACTGTTGGATTTTCATCCCTGTAGATCCACACACACACTCATAGCTGCAAGCTGGCCGTGCTGCTGTGAAGGTGCACACCACAACATCATGATGCAGACAAGCAACGGTGGGGATGTGCTGCCAAAAGCGTATGTAAAAATCTACATAGACACAAAACCTGCTGTTAATAGCAGCAGTTTGTTTTCGAGTTCAAGCCAAGCAAAGCAACACAGAGTTCGAACTACAGCACAGCGACAGCCAGCAACTCTTCTCGTCGGCAGAGCATCTTTCAGCACTCTCTTGCACTTGCACGACAATGGGCCTGTTCGACATCATCGGTGGAGCAGGTATGTGTCGCACGTTGCATGGGATGTAATTTCTTTCGACGCAACAGACCTCCTGTTACTGTACACATTTTCCTCTCTGTGATGCCAATCCAGCATAGTCATGTCTACATAGTATTGGCCCTCAGCTCTGTTTAAACTATAGAGTGCACTTTTACGACTTGATCATTTACACCCAGTCTTGGTGTTGTTTTGTGTCCCTCTTCTTGCTGTGTGTCCAGTGCTGGCGCCGGCGGCCCTGATTCTGTCAGCAGTTTCGCTGAATGTCCTCAAAACAGTCCTGGCAAAGCTCAGCGAAGGTGAGCGGCCCCTCATGCCCACTTAACAAGTGCCTGTTGCCTGCCTGCGTGCTGCAACTAGCATTTTTCAGTTTCCGTCGCTTCCTGTCAACACAATGCTGCATGAGTGCATAGTGTATGTACACCAGTCGAACCATAAGTTAGCAGTCAAATGGAACAAGCTGCATACCACCGCCAACTGAACTTTCGCTCCTGATATCAGTGACAGTGACAGTTACTTCAGTTGCCTACTTCATGTGCCAGACAAGCAAGTGTGTCAACACGGTTTGGCGGATACAGGTTGGCAAGTGTTCTGGGGTGTGTGTGAAGGCTCTGCTGAAAGGGCTTTGCAGGCCAGAGCCTCTCTGAGAAACCCGCTTGACCGACAACACTGCATCTCGCCACCGATTCTCTGCGTCCTCTCCCGCTGTGGTTCAGTGTACGTCACTTCAAGAAGTAGTTGATGTTGAGTTCAATGCTATATGTATGACTCATTGCGCCATATTGTGCCTCTCATATCTGATGTTATGGCATCAAATCATGTGACGCTTTGCTAACTGTCTGCAACTGCCTTCGCAACTGCCCTGACCTCTATGCCGCATTTCATGTTTGTCCGTGTTTGACTCTGCAGTGGCCAATGGAGCGACGGAGCTGAACCAGCCATTTGATGCAGCCCTGCCAGCAATCAAATCACTGCACATGCTGCTGAACGAGCGGCTGTTTGAGAAGGGAGTGCGGACGGACTTTGGGAGTGTGCTGGCAATGGCGGCGGTGATTGGCTTGATTGCAATTGGATCAGCGATGAGGTGAGGTCTGCTGATCGTCAGCATTTAGGGTTAGGGTTAGGTGGCAGTTGAGGTTAGGGTCAGGGTTAGGGTGATGGAAGTGCGCGCAAGAACACATGCTCAGTGTTGTGCTCTGGTCCTGTACGTTCAAATGTGGCTGTACCGTATGTTACGGTATGTATGTGTGTTGCGTGTGAGCCCTGTCAGCAGTTGTACTTCCAGTTGAAGTCTGGTCGCGAGAGTTTCAGAGCCTATACATCTGCATCTACATGTCTATACATACCTGTTGTCATCACGTGCTAGCTTTGTGCAGAGCCGCTTGATGACTGTGTTGTGAGCTCGACGTGGAGCTAGCTTGTGCCACCACGCAATTGTGTACACTATGAAAAGTTTCATTGAAAACCAATGCAGCGAATCCCATGCATTCACCTGCTGCTGGCATTGTGATTAGAGCACTGCGGCAATCTTCTCTAGGTCAACCAACAGTCAATGATGCCGATGAGGCGCAGTTCACACTCACCATCTAGCAATTAGGCAAGGGATATGATATGTTCGGTCAGGGTCTATATGATATGTTCGGCCAGCGTTGAGGGTTGTGACCGTTTTCTATTAGACTACCCCGCTAGTGTTCTGACACGCACACCTCACACAGCCAGCTTGGGAGCTACAGCCAACCCTGTGTGCGCGCATGCGTGTGCTTCAGGGTCTGTGCTATAGGTATGTATGTATGTGTCATCTTTCAGGGTGCGGGCCCAAATCATCGACGTACTTCCACTTGTCACACATGCAGTAAAGGCAGGAAGAGTGTTTTCTGTACAGAGTAGCGTTCTCATACCAATCACGCGTCGAAAGCGCCTATGGTTCGTTCATGCTGCACTGCGGTCATTGCATCTAATGGATTTCCTGTGATGCACGCCTGTGCAAACAGCGCCCGGACGGAAGCGGAAGCGACCAGGCCAGTACAGGCAAGTTCACCAGTGCGCTTGTGTGTACTGAACCATGTACTCTTAGTGTACTTTCTGTCATGATGGCTCAATGACGTGCCTGCCACAAAGACATTTCAAGTATTATGCGGCCCATGCTTTTGCGTTCGCCCCGGCATCCTGCACTGGCGGAGTGCCGAGAACTGACATCTTGCAGAGATGATATGTCAGACATGTGTCGATGCTAACTTGAGCAAGACAGTCAAAGAAATGGCACTGTGCCTGCAACTCCCCATACACATTGTATCAAGTTCTGTGAGTGTGGACTGCGGTGATCGTCGCAGCTACTTACTGTGACCCTGGCATTGTCTGTCAAGCCAGTCAGCCTGCGCTATGATGCAAACATGGAAAGATACAGGAGTAGTTTTCTATCCCTGCCTCCGCCTTCCAGAAGTGCATTATTAAGCTGAATTAAGCGCTGCGCCTGCCTCTGCCTTTCAGAAGCACATTACTTAGCTGAAGTGAGTGCTGCCCTGCCTCTGCCTTCCATAAGCATGTTATTGCCAGAAGCATGCTATTTAGCTGACCTGAGCGCTGCCCCTGCCTCCGCCATTCATGCAGATATCGGGCCGGAGGAAGGTGCAATGAGCAGACGCCTTTCCACTATGCTAAGCCAGCATCTCGCGCAGTCAGGAGCTAGGGCCAACGTTTGGCCAGAAGTTTCTGGTACACCATGAATGAATTGCGGCAGCTGCACACACGTTGCCTTGTGCAACACGCCTTGGGGCTGTACGAACTTTGCATCTGGCAAGGGCTTCCTTCCGCATGTCGCCAGCAGCAGCATGAACCGCTGCGCACATGCAGTGCATGGAAATGTCCTGTTAATTGAGATCACCATCCCGAGGGTTTGTTGTTGTGATGTTTCATCTGATTCATTGGTGTCGTGCTCTGCTGCCAGTTGTCGCGCTTGCTAGTGACATTTTACTGCCAATGAGGCGGGGTATGGCTTAGGTTAAGATTTCGGGCTAACCCCACCCGTAAACACGCTTTTGTGAGGTGCTGATGATCGCTTGCATCACCAAGACCTGTGACCGCAAGCACTGCAAGCGCTGAAAGTATGTCAACTGCTTGTTGATGTGAACATAGCTTGTTGATGTGAACATAGCTATTGCATGTCTTTAAGCGAGCAAGTGTCTCTCTACCTATGCAACCCAAGTCGTCATTAAATGCGTGCGCTGCAGCTGATTGATGCCGGTGCTGCATACAGTCCGTGATCCTGTTTTTTGGGATACTGTACCTGCAAGTCGGTTTGTGCGTTCATCAGCTTGGAGAAAGTATACATACCGTACCGAACCGCACATCGATTGGCATTTAAGGTCGCCTGCGCCAGCGATGGCAGTGCGGCACACGCTGAAGACACTGCGGCGGCTGCAATCACACAGGTGACAACGGCCACGTCTTGCTTGCCTTGAGGATACAACGAAGATACTTTTGTAAACATGTCTTGCGGCAAGCCTGGTGTGATTTTGAGTTTCTCGATGATGCTGCTAGCTTGTGGGACCGGCATTGCTTGTGCAGTTGCTTGTACCTGCTTGGGCTTTGCCTCAGGTATTCTGTTGTGGTCTCGTGTTGCTGCGCTCAGGTTTTCAACACAGCTTGTGTGGATCGTGTGGTCTCTCCAGCCCGCGCTCTACGGTACTACCATGTAGTACTGGGCACGTATCAATGTGTGTGTCGATACCTCAACTACGCAATCGTCGTGAAGTCATTGACATCATCTGGTATTATCCATCACACTCTGGAACTCTGTTTCCTTGCAAGTAGGCGCGGACTACCCAGAGCAATTTCTGACCTGTAGCCAGTCGTTTGCCATGAATTCAAGTCTCAAAACACGGTGTACAGTAGTCAAGACGTGGCTGCACTTGATTCCTGTGTAGAGCCTCATCACATTACCATGTGATCTTGCAGAGTTATGTAGATTGATGCAGGAGGTACGTCAACATCGTGCAGGTAGGCTATGCGATCAAACCCGTATTTCGATCAAGTCTCACTATCAAAAATCGGCTGCAGCGTGTGTGGATGCACCTCAAGGATCGTAGTAGTTTAAGAAGCGCAACACATCATGTGCCCAAAGCTTTGTTGCACATGCATACGTCTAGCTCAAGTTTTGTGAACCAAGCATATGGCCGCCTGGGATCGGCTGAAGTGGGAGCTGCAGCTTTGAGGCACAGCAGCTTATGGCGTGGACAGCACATCCGGAGCAGCGGTGACTGGCTGCTATGACATTGTCAAGGGTGAGTTGTGCTACATGTACGCGTGCACTTCATGCACGTGTAGTCAACTCTTGCAGCAAGCCCTTGTGTTGTCAAGCTTTAAAGCTGGGCAAGGTCTGCCATTGAGTGCTGCAGACATTTTTGTTTGCTATTCAGCCCGTGCGTGTACTACTATTAGTACAATCCCGAACTTTTGCTGCTCGCCACAGTAATTGCAGCCATGCTAGTTTCAATGCGACCAACGGCTGCGCTGCCGTTCATTGTACAGCGCTCGCATTGTCATGTGCCTGTTGCAAAGTTGGCTGCTCCCTGTGCATCTACATGCATACACCCTGAAGCCTGTGCCTGGTCTGGCTTCAGCGTAGAGACTTAGACTATGAAGCTTTGCCTGCACACGGCATTGTCATACTGATTGCGCCCTAAAACTCTGCTTCCACTTCATCAAGCTGCTGTGTCATCAGCGTCTATGATGGGCATCAAGTGGTAGGTTAAGGGTTATGTATGCATGTAAACTGCGGGACATCATCTTCCAGTGCTGCGCAGCGCAGATTTGCGCGTATTGCCCCCACTGTCCTTTTTTCCCCCGCTAGATGCACACCTCCTGCCGCTCAGCGGCAGTTGAGGGCTGTATCTCTACTCCATGGCACTTAGCTTTTGCTATGTTGGCGTCATGGCATACGACACAGACATTTTCGCAGAACCTGGCAAGTTGAAGTCTACTCCCTGAAAGCTGATCAAAACCTGCCATGTGTAGTCAACTGTGCACCACTCTGAGCTGTTTCTCTCATGAAGGCAGCCTTCACTATTCTCGCTTGAGGCGCGAAACAGCCCAGATGGTCGATGTTCAGCTTGCCACCAGAATCTACATGCATCTTGTGATTACCTCGAAAGTGTCGCAATGCACTGTGATCATCACTTCTAGGCGACATCGCCTCCTCCGTCCTCCACTGCGTTTCAATTGTCAGGTTTGTACCATCTGGAGTGGCACACTGGAAGAAAAAAAAGCACCAAAACGCAATCTGCAGCACAACATGGTTCAACAGGTGACTGCTGGGGCACCCTTTCTGTTTCTACCTCCGTGGACCAATCAGTGGCTTCTAATGTGCCACAGCATGGTCAACAGTCGACTGCTGGGGTCCCACTGCTTCTACATCTGGACAATGCGCGGCGTTGCTCATGTGCCAGGCATGGTAATAACGCCACTAAAATGAGTCCCAGGGGTTCAGCGAGGACGCATCTTTGTAGTCGTAGCCTACTGCAGCTCTGACATCTGTCTTGGTGTTGGTGTGGTCAGTAGGCATTAGAGTGAGCTGCTGGCAGCATTGTGAATAAGCCCATTGAAATCAAATTATGCAATTGCTCTCGCTCTGTGTGCTGTTGCTGTGCTGCTGCTGCTGCTATAGCATATGTGCTATGTGCAACACGTACACTTCACCAATGCAGCTGTGGCACAGCAGTCACAGAGACACAGTCACACACTAAAACTTCATGCAACACATACACTTCACCAAAGCAGGGATAAACGTTTCACTTCGTAACGGCCGCGGGGGGGGAACGCTTCTGCACCTGCTCCCTCAGTTGTACAGAGCGATGCCATGACCAAAACTAGTAGCAGGTAGTGAGATGTGCAGTAGCACACCCGGACTGCCACGATAGCGTGTGCAGGCATCGCCAACACAGAGCGGAACGAGCCGCGCTCCGCGATGCATCCTCGTGGATTCTCACAAAGTGATACAGGTAGAGCTCTGCTGAAAGCTGGCTGCCGCTGAGGGGACAGTGGAGCAGAGCACATGTCACCTCAGTCAGATGGATGTTGGTGGCGACGGCAGCGGGACGGAGGTGGAACAGTTTTGGGCTGCGACCAGAGACGGATTGCAGCGCCGCCTGCAAAGCAGGGACCTCCTGCGGCAGACCAGGAAGCTGCGCCGCGAGTTGAGTGCGGGCCCCGGCGCCGACTACGCCGACACACTGTTCATCCCCATCAGTCAAAGCGACAACCGCAAGCGACATCAGCGGTCATGCAGACCTCTGTTGGTGCTGCCATCTAACCCTCACAAGCGGCGATGGGACATGGCGGTAGTGGCCATGGCGGCCTACACCATCGTAGCCATCCCATGGCGTGCAGCGTTTGCCCCTGAGTATCTTGCAGAGCCCGGGTGGTTCGATCTGGGAGTTGACATCTGCTTCGGTGCCGACATCCTCTTGTGCCTCTGCACGGCCTACCACGACGAAGACGTTCTGGTAGATGCCGGCAGTTCAATTGTACGGCATTACATCTCCACCTGGTTCATTCCCGACGTCACTGCGGCGATACCTTGGCACCTCGTGCTATCAGCACTGCCAGCCTCCGACGCAGCGCCGCTGCCGCGCGGCTTGCTGACCATGCGCCTGACTTCACTGTTGAAGTTGGGCCGTGCCAGCCACCTGAAACGGAAAACCGTGCAGCTCCACCAGTGGGGCAAGCACCTGCTGCAGTCCATGTCGCTGCGGCTGCTCGCACTGCTCTGCAAGATCTACTTCGCGGCTCACATCATCTGCTGCGGCTGGCACCTCGTCAGCGGCTGCGACGCCGCCGCCGCCGCTGCTGCGCCGCCATCGCCAGCGCGCTGGCGCAAGTGCGGCGGCGACACTCCGCACAGCCGCTACCTCGCCTCCATCTACTGGACCATCACCACCATCATGACGGTCGGCTACGGCGACATCAGCCCCACCACCAGCGGCGAACGCGCGTACGCGCTGCTGATAGAGTCGGTCGGCGCCACCGCCCTCGGCTTCATCATCTCCATGGTCATGGCCATAGTGGAGGCGCAGGAGCCGCACGACAGCGCGCGCGCCGCGCGCTTCCGCGCTGCCGATGCGTGCGCCGCGCGCCGGCGCCTGCCCGCGGCGCTGCGCCACAGCATCGCTCAGCACCTCACGCAGTACTACGCGACGCCGGGGCTGCTGCGGCAGGAGCAGGCGGGCGGCGGCGGCGGCGGCGGCGGCGCGGATGCGGATCTGCCGCGCGAGCTGCACTGCGCGCTTGCGTGCGCCGCGCACCGCCGCACCATGGCGCGCATGGCCGCTTTGCAGGCGCTTCTGTGCGATGGCGGCGGCGGCGGCGGCGCGGCGGCGGTGGCGGACATTGTGCGCGCGCTGCGGCCGATGACGGCGCGCGCCGGTGAAGTCATCCTCAACGCTCAGCAGCCGACGCTGCAGCTCTACTTCATATCGGAAGGGCGCGTGGAGGGGACGGAGCCGCCGCGCTCTGCCGCCGCCGCCGCCGCCGCTGCTGCTGCGGGAGCGCGCGCTGCGCCGTGGCCACTCGTGGTGACGCTCAGCGGCGGCTGCGAGTTTGAGCTGGCGGCGGCGCTGCACGTGCGCGCGGCGCGGCTGCGCTACGCCGCCGCGCTGCCAACGCATCTGCTGTGGCTGGACAGCGGCGCTCTGCGCAGCGCGGCGGCGCGGCACGCTGCGGCGGGCGCGGCGCTGGCGGCGCACGCGGCTGCGCAGGAGGCAGCGGTGGCGGCCGCCATCGCCAGCGGACCTGCGCGCACCGAGGATCTCCGCCTCACCAAGGTGCTGGCGCTGGAGGATTGGCAGGTGCGGCGGAGCTCAGGAGCGGCAGCAGCGGCGGCGGCAGCGGCGGCGGAGGTGCGGGCGCGCAGCGGTGATGACGTGGTGACGGTGGCCGTGCCGCCGCGCGTTGCGCTGCCGCAGCAGGATGCGAGGCTCGCGCGCATGTCCGCAGCGCGCGACCTGCGCGGCAGCGCGGCGGCGGCAGCGGCAGCAGCAGCAGCGCTCAACGAGCTGCTGCCGCCGAATGCCAGAGCGGCGGCGGCGGCGGGGGGGGACGCGGAGAGCGACGCTGCGTGGGGGTGGGGGGCGAGGGCGGTGGTGGTGCGCACGCTGCGGCGGAAGCGCGAGCCCGAGGGGCTGGTCACAGTGCGGCGGAGGAAGGCGAGGCGCGGGTGCGCGCGCAGCAGCGGCGGCGGCTGGGGTGACGCATTCAAAATAGGGGGGGGGCTGCGGGAACGGGCAGCGGCGGCGCTGGCGGCACGCCGCGGCGGCAGGGCGACGGTTTACGGCGCTGACTCAAGCAAGCAGCACGGCTCGGATAGCAGCGCACGTGGCGGCGCACTCAGCGCTGCAAAGGCTGCGCTGCTAAGCGGCAGTCAGGGCGGGGGCGCAGCAGCGTCAGGCAGCGGCGGCGGTGGCGGCGGCGACGGTGGCGGCAACGGCGGCAGGGGCGGCAGCGGTGGCAGCGGCAGCGGCGGCGGCGGCGGCGGGGACGGTGATAGCGGCAGCAGCACTGGCAGCAGCAGCGGCAGCAGAGGCGATCTGGTGGAGTCGCTGGAGACGGCGCAGGACCTGCTGCGGCGCGGCATCGTGCTGCCGGGGCACCCGCTGAAGGTGCGCTGGGACGCGCTCGTGGGCGCGTGCATCGTCTACGGCGTCGTCACCGTGCCGCTGCGCATGGGGCTGCGCGGCGCGCTGAGCGGTGCTGCGTGGTCGCGCCTCGACGCCGCCGCCGACGCGTGCTTCGCCATCGACATTGCCGCGACGTTCCGCACCGCGTACGCCACCGGCGGCGGCCTCATCGTCACCGTGCCGGCCATGATTGCGCGCCGCTACGTGCGCGGCTGGCTGGCGGTGGACGCCCTCAGCACCTTCCCCTTCGACCGCATCGTGACGGCGACGAGCGGCAGCGGCAGCGGCGGCGGCGCGCTGCGCATGCTGAAGCTCGTGCGTGTCATGCGACTGGTGCGCCTGGTGCGCTTATTAAAGCTGTTTAGGCGCGGCGGCCCCCCCGGTACCGATGTCGCCGGCGCTGGCGCAAGGGGGGGCAATAAGGCGGTAATGAGGGGGCTGCAGCTTATGCTCATGCTGGCGTTTCTGGGCCACATAGTGGGGTGCATGTGGAGCGCTGTTGCAATGTCGGAAGCGGTGGGGGGGGCGGCGGATACGTGGTGGGTGGCGCTGGGGCTGGCGGTGGAGGACGTAGGGGGGCGCTACATTGCGTCCGTGTACTGGGCGTTCACGACAACGACGACGACAGGTGCGCAGCATCAAAATGTGTAGGTATCACAGGTGTACGCATCTGCCGCACGCTGCTAGCCTTGTCAAGCAGAAAACACCAGCACCCTGGACCAGGTCATCATCGCTATTCAATTGCTCATCATCGGCATCACATCATCACGCGTTGGCGGCGCGCGAATAAATGGACAGGAGTGACCAGCAATATCCTATCCAGAATCAACAACGTTGAACGATGCTCAATGCATTATCTGAACCTACCCCATAAACCCTAACTCCAAGCCCATATGTTACCCCGGGCCGATACTCACGCGCGCGCAGGCTACGGCGACGTCCTGCCGCTCAACGACCGCGAGCGCGCCTACGCCATGGCCACCATGCTCCTCGGCGGCATCGTCTTCGGCTACATTGTCGGCAATGTCAGTACCCTCGCCAGCGACCTTGACGGCCAGGCGGCGACAGACACCGAAACCCTGGTGGTGCTGTCGGCGTACCTCGAAGACAGGCGCGTGCCGCCGCCGCTGGCGCGCTGCGTCAAGCTGCACATGGAGTTCCAGCTGGCGCAGGGCGGCGCGCGCAGCGGTGATTGCGCTTTTGCGGCAGCGCTCAGTCCCAAACTTCAAGCGGAGGTGACGCTCCAGAGCTGCCGTGCCGTTCTGCCCAAGCTGGCCGTCTTCAGAGGCCAGGACAGGGGGCTGACGGCGCACGTGCTGGCGCTCATGCAGCCGCGCCTGTACCCTTCGGGCACCCTGATCATCAATCCCAGCCACGCAGCGCGCAGCGGCGGCGGCGGCGGCGGCATTCACTTCGTGGTGGCGGGAACTGCAGAGGTCGTTGCCATCGATCCAGCCAACGGTCAAAGAACAGTTTTATGCGCCCTAGACGCAGGGTCATTTTTTGGTCACGAGGCGCTGCTCGGGAGAGCGCATCTTCAAGACCAAGTTGAAGTTAAAGTGTGGGCGCGCTCCCACTGCACCACCTA
This sequence comes from Tribonema minus, assembly GCA_017506865.1. Classification (NCBI taxonomy): domain Eukaryota; class Xanthophyceae; order Tribonematales; family Tribonemataceae; genus Tribonema; species Tribonema minus. The sequence goes on along the minus strand of JAFCMP010000538.1, from coordinate 91,241 downwards.
CCTGCTGCGGCGGCGCGCCGTCGCGCGGCTCGCGGAGGCGCAGCCGCTGGTGGCGGCGCAGCTGCGCCACGCGCTGCGACGCGCCGTCTGCCACCAGGACAGCAGCAGCGCTCAGGCGGCTGCTTTAGCGAACACTACTACTACTGGTCCACAGCTTGAAGTTTCTGCCTCCCAAAAAGCGGTTGCTGGTGGCGTCGGTACGGCGCAGAGCACGCCGCTGCCATCACCGGCAAGGGCATCGTTGGCGCGTGCGGTGGCGTTTCCCGGGGCACTGTTGGCGCTGCCGAGTGCGGCATCAAACGCAGCGGGTGCGGCAGCAGCAGCAGCAGCAGCAGCAACAGGTGCCATGATGGGGACACGGCCTGACCCTAACTTCAACACTACTCCAAGCGCAGTAACGGCGGTGCCAGCGCTCAGAAGGCCACGTCAGCCCAGTGCTGCTGTGGTGCCTGTAGAGGAGCAGGAGCTGTAGTGGTGGTGAGCTTTGCTGTTGCTTTTGCTGTAACTTGAACTTGAAGCTTCATGCCACAGTGCTACGGTAACAGTAGCTCAGCGCCAGCAATGGTCTTGTGCAAATCCTTTGTATAAATGCACTGCGGCTCATCGCAGCTGCACGTGCATATCAGCACCAGCATTTGATGCTGCCAGTATGATGGCATTCAACCGTGGCGCCATCATTTTACTCCCGTTCTTGTGTTCCATATATGCCAGTGGCCACATAGAACGAGCCCCCCCTCCTCGTCTATTTTATCCCTCTGTCCTTTCCAGCATGCAGTATCAATGCACATCACATTCGTTTTGCCCATTTGTGCTGTTGCTTGTTGTCTTGCACCTTCATGCACATGCTTGAACATGTTTGATGCAAACAGAGTGTGAACAAGTACGACACGTGTGATGCCTTCCTAGCTTGCATGGATATGCATGCCACCTCATTTCCCAGTTGCTGGCATCGACCTTAAGGACAAGTTAAATCCGCCCGTGTTGCTTCCGTACTGTTACAGAGCTGTTGGTGCTCCACTTGTGTATGCCATGCTGCGCCCCACCTGGCCAGCTCCTGTGCCACAGACACTTTAAAATCCACAGGCTGACACTTGGCAAACCTGCCGCATGGGCTTCATCCTGGCATCACCAGCGGTGCGCTGAGGGGTGTTTGTCTTTGCTAACCAGTGGACCACTGAAGATCACAAGCCACCCCCACTGTCAACAGAAACACCCAGAGTGGGGCTAGCTTGTCCTTGCTAACAATGGCTGCTCTTCAACTGTAAAGTCACCCTTGTGTAGGTACATGACATTGCCACACGGACCCTCCGCTGCCTGGCCTTCGAGACTCCGCCATATGTCAAAGTGTGCCAGTTTTTTTTTGTTTACTTGCGCTTCATGTCAGGGGCGAAAACCCTCTATGATTACACTCCGTCAACCCCCACTTTAAGCCCATGGCGAGTCACCCAGTTTCAAGGTTCTCCGAGGCAATCACTCTCGAGGCATGGGCGTGGCAGCCTGCGGCTCTTGAAGCCATGGGTATGCTCGGCTTCGTGACGATGATGTGTACCGTTTATTGAACGCGAGCTAGTGGAGGTGCCTCTTGACGCGAGGGAGAGCTGAGCCTTTGTGAGCCTTTGGGGCTTCGTTGGTTGTGCACAGCATGGAAAAATACCGCCTCGTCGAGGAGAGGCGCCTGGATTGCAACATTGCTACGTCAGGGGCAAACGAGGTTCGAATCACACAGATAGGCAGAACGCGAAATTATATCAGCTACGCACAAAGGTGAGCTGTCGTCCAGATCGTCGAAGTTGCAGTGCCTGGCTTGCAGTCGCTGTGTGGCCAATATGACGCTTGTCGGCATTCTGCGTGGTAATACACGCAGTTCAATGTACCTACTGCCCCGAGTAGCATTTAGCAGCCTGGTGAGTACGCGTCTCCGCTTGAAGCCTGCGATCTTGCTGCGCTAACTGCAGCACATAGGTATTCTGTGCATCTCGAATCAATTTTCAACATGCTGTCAGATGTGAAGCCAACTCTTACACTGGCGAATGACAAATGGAGCGCCAAGCCGGACGCTTAACAAATGTATCTCTGATGATACATATTGCTGCGTGCCTTTAAGTCAATGCATGTGTACTATGTAGGTAAAGCGACACTGCAACTCGTAAAACAGTCGTGTGCTCGGTTTCATTTGACCCTGCTGGGCTGCCAACTAACATTGTATCTGCCTTGACCCTGCCACCGCAACTGCAGCCTGTTTAGAGACCAGAATGCCAAGACTGTCACCCTGAAGGCCATGGGGAGGGCGATCAATAAAACCGTGATAATTGCGGAGGCACTGAAGCGCATGATTGGGGGGCTGCATCAGATCGCCGAGCTGAGCATCTGCGACTTGCTCGACAGCTACGAGCCCCTGGAGGAGGTGAGACATGTTTTGATGTGAACTTGCTCAGGCGCGGTAAAACCTAGGGGTTAGAGTTAGGGTTAGGGCGCAGGTTTGGGTTTGGGTAAGGGGATAGAGTAAGGGTTAAGGTCAGGTTTGGGGTTAGGGTTAGGGTTATTACTAACGAAATGGCAGTGATCATTGCGCAATGCAGTGACTCGTCAAGGCTGCACGACCCTGGTTCGAATTCAAATATTGAAGTTCATTACTGTGACGTGCTGTGAATTATGCTTGCGTCGCACCAAAGGGCCAGCTGCAACATAACCTTACTAACAGGGTTAGGGTTAGCAAGTACGCTGGGCACTTTCTGCCACACCAGCGGCAAGGCTTGATGAGCGGCTGTACTAGAAGATGAAGTTGACACTGCTCTTAATGCGCTGCATTCACATGATCACATGCCTCCTAGTGCTACCATTGTGATGATGCACCAGTGCATCGCATAACAGCCATCATTCACTGCGTTACCAGACACAAGCCCTGCAACGTGTTCATGCAATGTTTCAGCAAAGTTTCTGACACTCGTTCATTGTGGACGTGTCCAATCTGCTGCACACAGCCAGGCACAGATGCAACTGTTCCAGCCATTCCTTCAACTTCAAGCGCAGTAGTTGATCTCTTACCAAGACGGCGAGTGACGCCGGTTTTACACTGCATGGCTACACTGAGCAAGGCAGAGCACGTGCATGCCTCGCCGCTTTAACCTTGTTCTTGCAAAAGCCAGCGTGACATGGCATTTCAGTTGTCATGCCCCCCAAACCCTAACCTTAACCCGAACCGTAGTCCTAACCCTGACTCTGATGAACAGGGGCTGGATCCCGTCCAAAACGTCCGCCACGTGAGCTGCCTCAACATGATACTGAGCCTCGCCCCCCTGGACACAACCCACGTCGGCTATCAGTCCCCCCTACCCCCCGAAGAGATGGGCACTGAGGTCGACACGGGTCTTGGCATTGGCGAAGCTACCGCGCACGCTGGCGTCAGCTACTACCAGCGCGTTCAGCAGCAGCAACAGCAGCAGCAGCAGCAGCAACAGCAGCAGCAGCAGCAGCAGCAGCGCAGCAGGGCTCAGCTTCAGTATGGCAGTCAACCAATCACGGGCCTCCAGGTGGCAGCTGCAGGGGGAGCCGGAGCCGCGTACACTTCAGGCTACATGAGGCTGGGCAAGCAGCTCGCACACCAGTGGCAGTACACGGGGCCCTTAGCCACGGTCAGTTGAACTGATCTATGTTGCTGAATGCGATAATAGCAGTATTCTGGGGCTTACCGGTGTAGTCACTGCGGTTTTAAACCCCACCCTAAGTTCTATCCTTAACCCCAAGCATCTTGAACGCATCAGCGGCAGCTTGGTGGGGCGTTCAACTACGGTACTTGACCCTGATGTCAAGTTATGTTCAAATTTGCACCTGGTAGCACGGTACTGCCATCAATAACCCTACCTGCTAACCCTAGGGCTATTTCTAACTTCACCCTCAACCCTGATGACACCCATTGCATACTCCTTGACATCAATCTGCACCTCACCTGTAGTACTACACTTCAACGCACGGGGACTTGAAAGGCTGCTGCTGTGCTGCCGTGCATGTACTAAGTAGACTGAAGGCAAGCAAGGCAATGGGCTTAGCTAAAGTGTGTGAATAATTACCGTAAAGATATACCACTTGCAATGGATTACTTCATGACAAGAGCCAGTCACACCCATCACGCCAGCATGCTACCAGCATCACCTTCACCGCCTTTACCAATGTGCTTTGAGCAGGCGACACACATGCACGCATGTCTCACCTGTACTTATACTTGGAACTGTATTCTTTGAGGATGTGATTCGCATGAGCTGCTAAACTAGGCGTTCTGGTGGTAGTCCCCGCTTGCGTGCCATCGCCTTCCGCCTTTGGCAGTCACTGTTCCTGACATATCAACCATTTGCTACTGCCATTTCAGACATGACATTCCTACACCTATTCAAGGAGCCTCCCACATGCATGTGCGTTTAATCTGCATGCCTCTCTCACATATTCCGCTGTCAGCTTAACGCACCCTCAATATATGCTCTCATGCCTGTTTGCCATGTGCTTGTACATGTGTTTGTGTTGTGTGCCAGCCACCCCGCACGGGCTACTCCATGGCCTGGCCAAGCCCCCTTTCCGCCACCGGCACTCCCCCCCTAACACCTCTCACCCCCATGGGGATTACTCCCATGGGCATGGGAGCAGCATCTCACAGTGCTAACAGCAGTGTGCAGCTGGCGGCCATCGGCTATAACCCGTACGCAGCTGCGTACATTCAGGGCGGGGGGTCGTATCAAGGGGGAGTGTATCAGGGGACTGCGTATCAGACGTCGCCGGTGCTGTCGGCCAACATGGCTCAGCAACAGCAGCAGCAGCAGCAGCAGCAGCAGCAACAGCAGCAGCAACAGCAGCAGCAGCAGCAACAGCAGGAGGAGCAGCAGGAGCAGCAGCCGCAGCCGACTCAAGTGGCATATGTACAGTACTACCCACAGGGATATGGTTACTACTTGGCGGTGCCGACCATGGGTATGTATGACGCACGGATGCGGGTGAGTGATAAGGCTACACCTACCTTGCCACACGGGTGTAGTGTTCGACGTACACTTTCATCAGGTGACAATTACTTACGAATTTGACAGAGAACATTGTGTAACAGCACAGGGCGCTTTGTGTGGTACCTGAGTTGAAGTATGCATGCGTGACTAACCTTAACCTTAACCCTAGAACGCATGCGTGGCAGTTGATGATCATACACCCATAAATCCAGAATGGGCGCGCTCACCACTGCATGTCAGCGCCGTAGCATATACCCGGAGATGTGCTAGCAGAGTCCAACAAGAATGACACATAGGAGAATATAGAAGTATCATGTTACAGGACCCCACCACATGCTTTTAAACACCTCCACGTGCGAACATGTGACATGAGCGCACATGGGGTTTGCAAGGCAGGGAATAGGGTTGGAGTTAGCCTAATCCTCAGCGTTTGCAAGGCGAAGGCACTGCGAGAACGCCGATGCAAACTGTCAGGCTTATTTCAGCACATCTCATGTGGGCCATAAAGCTCTGATGTGTGGTTCTGGCTGCATGAACAACTCGCGTGCATGCGCTGCTCCTGACAGAGAGATTGTGCTTGTGTGTTTGACATCTTGTTGCATGTGTGCACCATTGCAGCAGCAGCAGGCGCAGCAGCAGCAACTGCAGCAGCAGCGCGGGATGACGGCCGTGGCCTCCGGCAAGCCCTTGCACTGTCTTGCCCTTCAGCCTGCGCAAACTCAGCAGCAGCAGCAGCCACAGCAGCAGCTGCAGCAGCAGATGCAGCAGCAGCAGACCCAACAGCAGCAGGTTCAGCAGCAGCAGCAGCAGCAGCAACTGCAGCAGCAGTACGCGCAGCATTCATACATGCACACACCCTTGGTGTATGGGCAGATGCAGCCCATGCAGCTGCCGCAGGCTTACGGCAGCGCCACCTCAGCCGCTACGGGTAGTGACACCATGACATTTGGTGCGCACGGCGGCAACGGCGAGTACACGCAGCCGCATGGGGGTATGTAGGTATGCAGTGCGCACAACGCTCAGCAATCTGCGTACCCATGTGCGCAAGCAGCGGTAATGACGGCCACAGTGCTGCAGATGGTGTTGTGCCTGCGTAGTGTAGCGATAAATAGTGCTGTAGCATACATGTAGAGCGCGGGGGGCCGCAAGCAGTCGCAGTGAGTCAGCAGCAGCGCACACGCATTGGGCTGTGATACGGTGCCTGTGTCACAGCTCCGCAGTGTGCCAATATGCGTCCTACACGTGTCACAGAGATAGGTAGACTACACGCGCAAAGTGGTACAATCGGACCCCTCTGGACGCAACGAGGTGTATGAGCACTGCTCACATTGAAGTTGAACCAGTGCGTGTGTTTGTGTTGAGTCCAGCCATAGTACTTCAAGAGGTATGTAGATATAGAGACGGATACAAGATGTTCATGCAGGGGGAGGTACGTGTACATGTGTGCAACTTTGGAGTATGCACCAGAATACCACTTGCGCCACTATGCCACACAATCGCCATGTGTTCATGTCAACTGTCTCATGCACAAGTGCTTCATTGCCGGCGGCAAGAGAAACAGACGCAAGGTATGCAAAACATGATGCGCAGCAAACATGAAGACAAGCGCGCACACGAGTCAATGCTCATAGAATGTGTATGCATGATACGCAGGCGGGCGCTGTGAGGATCAAGGCCCCACCGCCGCTGCCGCCGTGCCGACAACGAATACATACGCAGCCGCTGGCAGCAGGGACGCGCCGCAAAGGCACATCAGCATACCTACCCCTGCCTGCCCCCTATGATCACCCCCCACAGCTCTCTGTTGTTATATTCAAAAACACGACATGTAAAGGCCGCCACCGCCGCCGTGGAGGGGAGGCAGGCGCGCGTGGCCGCTGTTGTTGAGCGCTGCTGCTGCTGCTGCTGCTGCGCATCGATGCCACTACTGAATTGGAGGGGCGCTATAGGATCTGGCAAAAGCGGCGCCGCAGCGCGCTGCTGTACATATTTACCGAGTCAGGCACCGCCAGCAGGCGCACATTGCCAGCTAAGGCTGCAGCAATGTGGTCCAGGTGCACTGGCGCGGGCTCCTTCGCCCATGTCAAAAAGCGCTTCTGCTGGTGTATGGAGAGCACCGCGCGCTGACCGCCGCTGTAGGCTAGCGCCTGCACCACGCCCTCGTGCGCCAGCGTGCCGGGAGCCGTCTCTACGCCTGAAACCGCTATCAAGAGGTTCCCGCCCGCCAGCTTGACAGCCTCTAATAAGAAGTCGTTGTACAGGCCGTCCTGTGAGGCAGCGATGCAAAGTGCAAATACGATTGCACACTGAGTGAGTCAGGGCACTACCATATTGGCAATAGAATTCAGAACTGAGAATGCGGGCACCAACATCAGCATGACTCATGACACGGCACTTTTGAAGTAAACTGGAATTGGTGGTGCAGGATTGGGGATTGCTCCCACGTTGAGAGTGTCAGAAGCGATCCATTCAGATTTGTTACGACTCATCAAACATATATGTACAATTCAGCTCAATCTATTGCTCACGGCTTGCCGGTGGCGAGCCGGTGTGCCATAGGCAAACGCCAAGAAAGCGAGCTGGCTTGCCTGCAAGCTTGTTGATTGCAGGTGTCCTAGTCTAGAGGTGAGGTGGCACATGTTCATACGTGAAAGATGTTGAAATGCCGACGGTTGGTAGTTGTGACTCAATCCAAAGAGCACATGCTCTGAGTGACCGATGCTCCACGCAAAGATGCTCAAGGTGGTGTCACCAACAGTAGCAATGCTGTACATCTGGCTTGGACGGAGAGTAACGGTCCCTTGCGGTCAGTGGTAGGCTTAGGGCAGCATACATCAGTGCTCCCAATGATATATTGAGCCCCTGGAGCAAGCCGCATGTATGTCAGCCGCGCTGCAGGCTTGGTCGCAGCCGCGCATGGCAGCATACTGTAGCAATTCAGCAGCACACATGTACTGCAGTGGTAACAGAGGTTGTTGTTAAGCGCTACGCTGGCGTTGTACTGCCATAACGCCAGATGTCAATGCTGGTACCACAAAGTCACTGAAGCACACGCAAACCTGTCACCGCTGCCTATCTTTTTCCCCAACGACGTGCACTACTCCAAGAGCGGCCCACTTCATCAAGCCTTCATGAGGCGTTGTCACATTGTCAATACCATGAAACGTTCAGAAAAACGACATACATACATACATGCGCGCGTAAACACAGCGTACTACCACTGCCTGTAGCCACATGTGGCAAAATTAGGGTTGGCACTACGGTGATCGGGAACTCCAGTGCCCAGGTCATTGTCTGATGGACCGCTGAGTACATGCCTAGCTTCAGCAACACGCTAAGTTCATCAGCTTCAGCAACACAGTGATCTCGTCGCAATGGCATACTGATGGCACTCGCAGCTCGAGAAGTAGCATGTAGAAGACGCAGGTGGCATTTTCGTCAACGAACCGAAAAAAGTTACCCGACCATGCGACATGCTGGCGCTGCAGGCGAAAAAAGTCACTGTACCTAAAAAGAAAGGCACGAATATGTATGCGTGAAATCCTTCATGCCCCAGCCCGCTCAAACTTGACAGTGACGAGGCAATAGTGGACATTTCCCCCCGCCCAATTTTTTGAAACAGAGACGATCAAGGATACCAACATCACTCGATGCACCTGCTGCGCGTTTGGCGATGAAGGAGTGGCTCAATGATTGCCTGGTTGTCTTTCTCAACAAGCCAGCTTAGTACTCTCTGCCACCGTGCAGGTGGCTCGCTGGCCAAGTTGAACCGGCTTCGGAGAGGGTCCCCGCGACAAGGTGTGGCTTGGGCAATGCAGACGTTGCAACAGGCAGGCATGTGATTTCACCTATGCTTTGGGTGTGCGCCGAGTGTACCGCAGTGCCACCATCGATTCTGCTATTCAATCGCCAGTTTAGAGCATGCATCGTCACCTTGTCTGTGAGCAGAACCCTCCCCTCCGAGAAGTGAACCAGCAGCGCCAGATCCGTTTTGGGCCCACGAAGCTTGATGCCCTTGAGCTCCGACACTGTCAAAGGCTGCTCTCCCACCACAGCTTGCTCCCTGAACCGCGCTGCTAGCGCTCTCCTTGTTTTTTTTCTCTCCCTGGGATCTGTTCCACAGACCAAAATCGTGTACGGCGAGCCCCTGACTCCCTGCTCCATGTCAGTGGCCATCGCCACCGTCCAGCTAGCTGACAAGGGCAGGCTGAGAGAGCATGGACGCTGACAGTAGCAGAGAGCAATGTGCGCAAAATAATTCCCCAAATGATCGACCGACCCAACATGAGGGTTGAAGTAGCCCTAAAATTGCGCAGTTTGACCACAACTAACCCTGGTGAACACTCCTTGCACGTATGGACTTGTATTTATAAAGGCCCAACTCCTTGCACTTCTTCATGGTGTGTTGTTTGATGCGGAAGGATTGTGCGACAGATGTGTCGAGTCAACAAGTGAAATAGCCTCAACGCCATGTGCTCAAAGAATTTGAACAGCAATTGCAGTGCCATGCATGAGAGCAAAGGTGTGATTGGTTGTGGAACCTTGCATGCCACAGGGTCCATCACCACACCATACATACCCTACATGTAGCATACGGGAGGCAGTATGCAGGTACAGCTCATGCACAAAGTCAGTCGACAAGGCAACATGCGCAAAGAGACAACCAAAGGCGTAAGCAGCATGTGCAGGAAGTATCAGGCAAGGAGATTTATGCTGTATATTGCTCAATGAATGACCAACCACGGCGCTTCAGCAGATCGCTGCCCTAGCGTTGTCGGTACGATAAGAAATGCCAACGCTTGTAAGAGTTCTCGGTGTGCTGCAAGCAAGCCCCACTGTTATAATGCAATGACTGTACCAAATGAGCACCGCTCGTAATGCGGTGTCACAGTGCTCAACGCCCTCCCACATGAAGCAAAATGCATGCTCCGCAATTGAAGATGGCATGGCTCAGCAGCCGCTAGGCACGCGCCGCTCTTCTCACGCATGCCCTACATGTAGGGTTAGGGGGTCTCCCACATGCAAAGGACGTGCACTAGGCCCCTGCTGCTGCGCTCTCACGCCGCTGTGCCTGACGGTATGCATGCCCTACATGTAGGGTTAGGGGTCCCCCCACATGCAAGGACGTGCACTAGGCCCCTGCTGCTGCGCTCTCACGCCGCTGTCCCTGACGGTGCGTGACGGCGATACCTGATACGTGGGCAGCGTGCGCCACTGCATGTCCGCCCTGGCCGCTGCCCTCTTCTGGTGCGGGATGCACAAGACCTGCGGCATGATGGTGCTTGCCCGATGACCGCCGCCTGCTGCCAGTGTGCTTCACTGCGCCAGTGGAGGGCCTCCGAACGGGCGCTGCCGGCACCACCGTCACAGCCGCCGGTGCTGTACCGCCACTCTGGGCGAGGGCGCTCGGCAACGGCGCCGATACTTCCGCCGCTGCCGCTGCCGCTGCCGCTGCCGCAGCTGCAATAGACGGCCTCCTGCCGAGGCTCTCACGCAGTGACAGCGGCGTCCATGACACCGCAGCAGGCTGCTGCGCCGACGCCACCCCCACCGCCACAACAGACAGCGCGTCCTCCCCGGTGCCGTCCGCATGCGTGGCGGCGTTTGACGCGCGCCTGTCATTCCTGCTGTGAGGCGATGGCGCACCGGCAGCTTGCTGAGCAATGCTGGGGTGCGAGGGCTGCCTGCCGCGCGCGTCTGGTGCAACGCCGGCGGACTGCCTGCGCGCTGACGCCGCGCGCTGCCGCGCCGCCGCCGCCGTGGAGGGCGCGCCCTGCGGCGGGCGCGGGTGCGGCGCGGCCCTGCTACCGTGCGCTCCTGCTGCTGCCGCTGCTACTGCTGCTGCTGCTGCTGCTGCTGCTGCTGCTGCTGCTGCCTTAGGTGCTGGTGCCGGGGAGAGGGCCACGGCTGCTGCCTCCGCCGCACCATGCGCGGACGTTGCCGTGTGGCGGCGCCGCCGTTGCTGCGCGCCGCCCTGCAGCGGCGGGTGCCGCGCAATGACGGGCTGCGCTACCGCCGAGCTCAAAGGCGCAGCTGCATCCAACGGCCTAGCCGTCATGCTGACCAGCTTGCGGGAGTCTCTGGAGCCCCCTGCTGTGCTTGGGCGGCTCGTTGCGGCATGCGCTTTGCCGAGCTGAGCGTCTTGTACTCGCTGCAGGTTGAGCGATGGCACAGCGGCGACGACGGCGGTGCTGGAAGCAGCGGCGGCAGAGCCAGCGCCTGCTGCAGCGCTTGGGTCCGGTTCTGAAGCTATAGCTGCATCGACCTCTGGCACTGCCGTTTCCACAGGCGCGGCTGCTCGCTCCGCCGCTGCTTTTGCTGCTGACGCCGCTGCTGCTGGCGCTGCTGCTGGCTTCGGTGCTGCAATGGCTGCCTCAGTAGTCACATCCTGGTGCGGCTGCACAGCCTCCGAATCCTTAGACGAGTCGTTGGACTGCGACGCCTCAGAACTTGAAGTTGAAGCTGACGCAGCGCTGCTGTCCGAGGCATCGGAGCGGCGCTTCGAATTTGTGCCTTGGCTGGAGAGGCCGCTGCGCACTGCCGCGCTCACCACGTCAGCCGCGGCAGCAGCGATCAGCAAAGGCGCGTCGCTCTGCCGCCGTGCTCCCGCCCCTGCTGCCGCCGCGCCATCATCGCCGCCCTCCGCGCCGCCGCCGTCTCCACGCACCGCATTCACTGCTGCTGCTGCTGCCGCCGCCGGCTGCGCAGTCGACGGCGCGCCCGACGACGAGCTGCTCGCGTCACTGCTGTGGCCGCCGTTGCTGAGCATCGATGCGCGCGGCTGCAGCACCGCCAGCGCCGCCTCGTCCGCCGCAGCGGCAGCAGTGCTCAGCTTGGCGTCGCCGCCGCCCCGCCCCCCCCCGGCAGCAGCAGCAGCGGCGGCGGCTGCAGCAGCGCCCCCGTCCCTGCCCCTGCCGCCGTTGGCGGTCGCGAGCGCGCGTGCAATCTGCTGCGGCGACAGCAGCGGCGCGGTCGCCTTCTTGGAGGTGCGCGGCGTGCCCTGCGTGATCATGCTGCGCCGCGCCGCGCCGCCGCCGCCGCCTGCGCCGGCCTCCTGCCCGGTGGCGGTGTAGCTGAAGGGGGTGGTGCAGCTGTCGTCGGCGCCGCTGGCGTTGCGCTGCGCGCGCTTGAGGAGGAGGTAGTAGGCCGTGCAGGCGTCGTTGTGGCGGCGCTCGAGCACGCTCTGGTACACGTGCTCCGCCTTGTTGCCCAGGACAACGACCTCCTTGACCACGCGCTGGTCGATCTGCAGTGTGTCAAGAATTTAATTTCGATGTGGATCGAGTTTAAAACCCTCCAAAAGGCTTTGGGGTTAAACTAGGGTTAGCAGCGTCAATTTCGATCTGATTCAAATGCAGACGTTTCACGAGCCCCCAAGGCTTTCGCGCAGAAAAGCCACGTGCCTGTGCGCCAGCATGGAGGTTCAGGAGGACTTCAACTTTAAGATTGTGTGCACTGGGCACTGTACAGGTGTATGAGCGTGACACAGCAGGCTCTTACCTATTTGTCAACTATGCATCTGGTCTCCCCTCATGGCCTTGACCCATGTGTCTTAGAATCGTGCCGAATACCTTTTGCCATCACGTTTCAGCATGTCAGATGTGTTGAACTGAGCGTTGCTTTGTAGCAGTCAGGTTACACTTGAAGTTGAGATGGAAGATAACAAACCAATTCCATAAATCAATCACAATGGATAAAGAATGTTGCATGGACAGTATTCATGGTCACACTACTAGTGTGACCATGTGACACTAGACATTCTCCTTTACAACAGTATTTGGTTCTGAGCTGACGCAACACCGAAGTATCGTGTGGATGTAAACTGAGCCACTTGGACAAGCCCTTGTCATAGAAAGCATGTTCGTTGATATATGTATACTGCCTGGGCGTGTCATCCGCTGTGATGAGTTTAGGACAAGCCATGCTAGCCCTATGCTATGCCCAACGTGCAAAGCTAGGGTTGAAAGCTAATATAGGGTTAGTCGACATGTCCTCACGCCAGACGCAGATGTTGCCAGTGCAGCCTCGACTGATTGGCAGAAACCGGTTCTGGCGGACACCAGCCATGCCTAGGCAATGACAGCTTCTATTTTGGGACATCCCGTACACGCGTAGGTAATCAGAAGTAGTGCCTCTAGTTGCAACCCTCCGTGTAGCCCTAGGTGTGAGTATGGTATCTAGGAGTCACCTGCATGGGAACACTGCGCCCCTACCACCTTCAACCGCTGCAAACAGGGGGCACCAACTTATCCACAGCTACATAACTGTATGAAAATGGACATGTATACTTCAAATGAATGCATTGATACCCACAGACGCGCATACATGCATACATACGTACATCCTGTCGCGACCGCGGCACCATGCACGCCGCCATGGGCAGCACCTCCGCCTGCGTCACCCACGGGTGCGCCAGAATGCGCGTGAAGTTCGCCCGCGTCGCCGGATTGGTATTCAGGATCAGCCCCAGCAGCTCCCTTACTGCTGCGCTGACCCACTGCGGGCACAGGTACGCCCCCGCCAGAATCTTCTTGTACAGCGTTGCGGTGTTGGCGTCCTCAAAGGGGAGAAAACCTGCCACAAGTGTGAAGAGCACGACGCCCATGCTCCAAATGTCCGCCATGGGTCCCACGTACGCCTTGCCTGGCGAAGCAATGGACGTGTTGCATGGGCGATGCAGGCATGTCATTGTCAGGCAGTGTTGTGCGAAGCAGAATAGAGGAGTACAAATGCTGCAGCGGATGATGTGCCTCCTTTAAAGCAGCGTCCATAGCATGTATACTGCGCTGATTGCCATTCTTTCTTGGGCGGTGAAAAAGCCAGGATCATCAGTGTAAAGAGGGGTCAATGGCCTACGACAGCATGTCACAGTGCTTTCTGCATCCATGATGACTTACCCTGCCAATATCAACACTTCTCATCCACTCACAGCACTTGCCTGCTATCATTTCAGGTGCAGCGTAACAGGGGCTCCCGCAAGCTGTCTGCAGCATGCGCCCCTCCTCGTTGGCGTTACTCAAACCAAAGTCTATGATCTTCAGCCTCCAGCCGTGCCTGCTGGACTGCATCAGTATGTTTTCTGGCTTGAGATCCCTGTGTGTGATCCCTTGCGAGTGCAGGTAGGACACCCCATCGACCAACTGTCGGAAGAAACCCGCGGCCTCCGGCTCCTGCAATCTCTGGTGCCTGACGATGTAGTCAAACAGCTCCCCTCCATCGCAGAACTCCGTTATGAAAAATATCGAGGTGGGCGTGTCTATCACCTCGTACAGCTGCACCACCGCCTCGTGCCTGACGCGCTTCAGAAATTTGATCTCCCTGCTGACCCTTTTGACGTCGGCCACCGACTTGATGCGGCTTTTCTCCAGCACCTTGGCGGCCACCTTCTCTCGCGTGGGAATATGGTGAGCAAGCTTTACTTCCCCAAAGGTGCCCTCGCCTAGCGTTTTGCCCAGCATGTACTGCCCTATTGTACGGGGTCTGCCGGCTTGTGCTGCCTGGAATGCGGCTGCTGCAGCGACAGCTGAAGTACTATCACGGCGCCGAGCGCTGCCAACGCTACTGCCACTGCCTCGTCGGAAGCTTGCGCGTGCACCCGTGGGCGCCATTGCGGCTAGTGCGTCGTGCACGCCAACAATTCAGACATGCACAACCTTCAGAGCAGAACAAACAAAAAGCAGGCAGGGCAGCAGGCGTTTTTTTGGCGTTTTTTTTGTAACCGTCAGTGACCCCCCGCGGGGTCATCGAAGGCCTTTTCAAGCAAGTGTACATAATATGCATGGCATTCGACAAGCGTGCGCTTTCTGAGCACAGGAAAAGAAGCCATCCGACTAGTCATTAATAGTAATTTGGTCTGTGTGGTGCTTGCGCTTTTGTCATTAACCGTACGACGTCGCACTTTGATGTTTCAGGTTTGGGTAAGGCTTCATTGCCTTAACTGCAATTACTCGTCGTGGTAGATTTTTCATCCAAAATACATGAATACACCACCTCAGCCCGCGAGCCGGGCACGCACATGTGGGCTGATTGAGACAATATTTGTGGTGGTGCATGGCAAATTGACCCACTTGCCGTATTGGAACACCTCGCATCTCGACTCAAGAAGCAAATGCTTCAGCATTTCAAATGGGCAGATTTTGTCACGTGACTGATGCACACGCAAAGCAGACAAGCAGGGCAACTGTCACCCACAAGCCCGTTTCACAAATGGGCCATGAAGTGGCGCACCAAGATGTGTGATATTTGACAGCAGTATATACAATGACACAACTACCAACAATCGGGACTTGCTCTCCACACTATGCCCTGTAGGAGGTGACAGCCCCCTCAATGACGAAAAAGAGGCACACGGGCATAATGACGCACCCCGTGGCCAGCTGCACCGCTGCCGCAACTCTCAGCGGCTGCACCTTGTCGGTGGGTGGGTGCAGCGCCAAATAAATTCCGCCCGGCAGTATGTACGATATGATGGTGCTGCCGGTGGCGCCCACCACCTCCAGCACCACCCCCAGATCCGTGATCGCCATGGCGATCAGATACGTCAAGCCGATGAACGCCAGCGTGACCGTCCAGAAGAGCTTCGCGCTCGCGTTGTCAGGAGATATGTCCGGCGCCTCCGCAGCGCCCGCCTCCCTCCCGCGCAGCAGCGCCGCAGCCGCATCCCCCCCACCGCTGCCACTGCCATCATCAACATCATCCCCCCCCCCCTGCCGCTGCGCTTCCGACGCGTCATGACTGTCTTCCACCCCGGCCCCCCACCCCCCTAATCTCACCCCCGACTCTGGGGTCGCAAGGTCGCTGCCAAGCGGCGTCGTTCCTTTTTGCGCCCTCCGCACGCCATCCGCGGCGGCGGGTGATGACGCCTTCCAGCGCTGCTGCAGCGTCTGCACCACGGTGACGATGCTGCGGCGACTGGGGTGCGCCTGCAGGGGGTAGCCCGTCGACACCAGCAGCGCCACGCACACGCGCGCCACCGTGAGCGGCAGTCCCTTGGCGTAGTTATTAAGGATGTTGTCGCTGACGTTCGTGCCGAATGTGGCAAAGGCGCTCCAAGAGATGCTGAGGTGGACTGCCGCTGCGGTGGCGACGGCGACGGCGATGACGGCTTTGATGCGCCCCTGCGTGGGCTCGCGCAGTTCATTGCACACACCGAATATGTTCTGCAGCAGCGGGGGGTTGGTGGCGGTGGAATGAGTCGTTGAGTGTCGTGCATTTGAAGTTGTGGCATGTGTGCCAATGGGCGGGCAATGCATTATAGCAGGGTGCGACGTGTCCCACATGCAAACGTGATGCTGTGCACCTTAGCAAGTCCAAGTCTGCTGGTTACTGCCAGAGCATGCTCTGTCCCAAAAGTATCCATTGGGTGTTGACCACATTTAGCGCTACAGCGTCAAGGAGATGTGGCAGAAGCATGACGACCATTAACTTTAAGCCATGCCCACAACTGCTCTGTCTTGCATCCAAGTGCAGAGCAACCTCGTGCTGCTGCTGCGGATGGTGCTGTCTGATGCAAACATCATGTTGACTGCGCATCGCTTGCAGGATGGTGTAAGGTGCACCAACCTAAATAGAGGTATTGTATTGCCATTCACATGGTCGCCAAACTTGCATGCTGCATGCAACAGAACTGGCACTCGCAGTGACAACATTAGGCGAATGTCCTGCGTACCTAATGTACCAGGCGCCTGGCTCATGCCACCCATAGTCCTACCCCTAACGTTAACCTACATGCCGACACAGCACTATACGTTCAGTAATGTCAATGCAATGCATCTTTGACAACTGAATGCATCAGCAGGTCACTTCAACAACTACATAACCCTAACCCTAGGGGCATTCCTGGCACGTCACCAGTTGCAAAAATGTGTCTGCTCCAGCGACACTCTGGGTCTTATCGTGCAGCTGGACTACGTATGTGGCTGCATCAACTATACAGGAGGTGCGCTCTTGGCTGAGTCCATTACGCAGGAACAGGGTAGCAATTGTGAGCGCTTGACAGCTCCAGTGAAACCGTAATGACCACATCAATCGCATCGCATCAGCTCTCACGAGAGCTCGCAGCACCAGCACCACCTTCCAAAACCACACACACCTGGTGGCACGTGTAGGAGAACACAAAGATGCTGAGCACGCGCAGCACGTGCACAGGCGCCCCCACCGCAGGCCCCGCCCCGCTGCACGTATCCACCTCCCCGCCATGACACAGGCTCCTGTGCAGCGACGGCACCGCCGCGTACGCCACGACCATGCTGACGAGGAAGAACGCAAAGCCGATGGCGAGCGTCGCCGTGTACTTGAGCGCACCCAGCGAGCGCTGCGCTGCGAGAGGCGCTATCCACACCATGGCGGTGGTGATCCAGAAGTGACGGCTGAGCAATGCTGGCGCGGCGCGCTCTTTCAGCAGGCCCTCCACTGCGTCGGGGAGCAGGTCGCCGATGACGATGAGGTAGGAGGTCGCGACGCCGAAGCACTTGATGGCGACGGCGGCGTCGATGGCGAGGGTGTACTGCGGGACTGCGGCGTGCGCGACGACGTAGTAGGAGGACGGGAAGGCGCCGACCTTGCGCGCACTGCAGGCCAGCAGGTACAGCCCCATGGCGGAGAAGCCGGCGAAGATGACGAAGAGGGCGGTGCCGAGGGCGTAGCCCGCCTCGGTGAAGCCGTGCGCGGAGCCGACGATGGAGACGCCCAGGAGGGTGTTGATGAGGGCCGCGGCGCAGGCGAACATGCCGCTCTGCGCGCAAAGGTGTAAGTAGATGGGGAAATTTCTTTTTTTTTAAAATGGGGAAAATGGTCATGAGCTCGGCACACGGGAGGAAGTTTGACTGCCGCCAGATATTCAGGATGTGATCTCAGGGGGCAGCATGCCAGCACACACATTAGATACATGCGTATACGCGAGAAGAGCAACAGCAACGCGAGAGCGAAGCAACGGTGTTCGTGTCATGTCGCATTGCTGGTATTGGTTCCAGTAACTGGACGAGTACATACCTGCAACTTAGGGTCAAGGTTAGGTACTGTACTGCCAAACATCACACCGAGACGCAGCAGCAGTGCCAGTCTACTCGGCCGACCCCAGCAGAAATGAAGAGAACACTGCTGTCAAGGTATGCTGACGTAGACACCATGGGCTGCACATGTGCTGAAAACATGTGCAGCACGCCCTTTTGACGTTGCACAGCACACCACGTACTACGGCCTCTGTGGACAACCAATCACATCCTAAAGCGCGGAGTCAGCTGCGCCAGACATGCCAAAGCGAAGCATCAAGAAAATCTGGCCCAAACAGCTACAGAGGTGGGACGTGAGCCCTCCAATGCAGTACATGTCCCTCCTCGGGGGTCTGAAGATAACCACACTCATCTAGAAAGCCCAGATGAAGCGCGTCAGCATACAGACCACTTGCCTGCCGTTTGTACTTGGCGCTGGCCACATCTGAGCTTGCGGTCATGCTGCTCGTGCTGCTATTTGGAGTCAAGACGAGGGGATTGTTGCCTAACAAAGGCTCCAGCCCCGCTTCCACCTGGTGGGTGTGCTGTGTTGCGTGGCTGCGTCGCATGTGCACGACGCACATGTGCCAGCACACACACTAGCCGCCGCACGCCAGCGGCGTCCTGCTCAATTTGAAGGGAAGGTTTTCAGAAATTTCTAACTTCAAGGCTTGAAGTCCACGAGGGAGAGAGAGAGAGAGTGAGAGCGAGAGCCCTAAGCAGCCGGACGCACGTTGTCAGCGGGCGAACGCTTAAACGTTTAATGTGAGTCCCTTCTCTCTGTTGCGGAGTCAGAATTGTTGCTAGTTCTTGATGCAAGCAGGTCGGCGGCGCGAGGTGCCCTTTGCGATCTGCCTGTAGACAATTCATGCTTTCACCTAATATGTAGTCGCGATGGGCTTTACCAAACTCATTCAATTTGTAGTCGGAATGGGCTTTACCGAAGTTACACTTTGGTACAAGGCCCTCCGTAAGGCTTGTACCTCCGGCGAGGGCCCCTACATAGTGCGTGTGGTCTATGGGAACGAACCAACATCGTAGAGCTGTAGGCGACAAAGTCTAATGTGTAGTCGCAGTAATTTTTGCCACAGTCAACATTCATGCCTTGACACACCAGCCGAGGTTTATGCTCAGAGGCTCCATCCGGAAAGCTGCTTCTGGCCTTCAGTACCTTGTGGCCAGTATCGCGAATATCCACAAAGCGGCAGTGCGATGGGACCAGGTGCTGAATCTTGCTACCGGTGATCTCAACGCATATATGTGAATATAGCTACCATGGCTCAGTTCACGTCTTTGTGCCTAGCATCGCCAGTTTGAATACAGTGTGAAGCCAACATCATGATCTGTAACAATTGCGACAGTACCTACACCTGGCAGCCACGGTGCTCTGATGTCCTAGTAATACGTCTAGTAGCTCAAAAGTTCCTAGTACTGTAACTTACTATCTATCTACTACTCAGGCTGGTGGTACTTCTTACTAATAGGCTAGTAGTACTGTGACAGCAACAGTAACTGTGTTGAACTGTTGTCATACTATTAGCTGCAGAGGGCACGCAGTGCACGCAGACGCTTCCAGTGATTGAATTTGAATTTTAAATTTTCAGACTCAGTCTGGTCGCAGCTGAGCACCACTGTGACACGCAATCACTGACGGTCCATCGGCATCGTATACTATGATAATCTCAATTGAATAATCATTGAAATTGATTATGCTCCACAATGACTGCGTTTTGTGCAATGCCTTGGCAGCTGGCCCAGGGCCGTGACCGCCACTGGCAGGCATCAACGTGGTCACCAGCCTGAGTCCATTGGTCCGCGAGTGAAACAGCAGAGGGCACACTCAGCTGCGTCAGACAGTCTGCAGCTGACAGTGTGCAGGAAATCGCCTGGCGGCAGTTTACATGCATGCCGCCTCCGAGACGCCGGCGGTCTGTGACAACTTGAGGCACACCGTGTTAAGGTGCATGTCATTGACAATATCGTGCACAAAGTCGTCTGATTCTGAATCAGTGGTATGTCATGTGGGTTAACCCTTAGACTACCCTAGCCATGGCCTACCGCATAGTATTACGTGAGACTGTTCCATACTCAACAGTTACTGTTACAGTCTGAGACAGAGTGTCTGACTCACCCAATGGCATGCCTCGAACGCTAAGAAGCTTGCACACAAGAATTATTAAGTTCGCTGCCAACTCTGAGTCGGTAACTGGTAGTACAGTAGGCTGCTGTGGTTATTAGTATCATGATGATAGTGGCACTGTTTCGCTCGTGGCCAATTGCCGCAGCACCGGCAACTCGGACCACTCAGGCTGGCATAATTAGTCACACGGGCCGTGGTGCCAGTGGAAGCATTCGATGTGACGGCTCACTAAACCTTGTCACCTACTAGTAGTTACTGTACGCATGGACTTGTATTTATCAAGCCCCAAGGGAGGCTGGGTTGCCTATGCAATCGAAAAGTTTGCGGCAACGCAGCAGCTGTAGGCTAGTCTACGCTGTACTAGTCTCAGAGGCTAGTAGGCTACTAGGCTAAGGGCAGCTGTTCCGAAGTGAGTCAACTCGAAGACTGCCTTTGCATTGCACCACTGCTGGCAGCAGCTGCAGCAGCTGCTTCCGAGAGTCTTGCATCCACTTGATGGCGCAAAATACTGACTGTTGTACACATTCAAATACTGATAATGATAGAATAATTGACAATTATTTTCTCTTTTGGCAGGTAGCTCTCAGGCAGCCGCTGTCTTTGGTAAGCCCTTTTCCATTGGTAAGTCTTGTTGGTTTCACACAGTGCAGCTTGTCGGCCTGCTCAACGCTGCGATGGCGCCTGCTCGCTCAGCCTGTTGGAAATCTCCACCTCTTCGGCATTCTGCGATTGCGATCTGAATCAATGACGTTTGTATGGTTTATAGAAAGATACATCAGGTTGACTTGACATCTTGTACTACTACCAGGCACTACTGCGGTGCACCATAGCGTACAGGTAGACTGACTGAGACAACAACTGTTACAGTTACTGGCGCACAAAGTCATGTTATCGTTACGATACTTACTTCCAAAGTCATACGCCTGCATCAATGATCATGCCAGTGGCACGCAGCTGCCGACATACAGGGGGGCGGAGCGGCGGCGGCGGCGGGCGGCACACTCAGGCGAGGCATGTGGATGTGGCGAAATCTCATTCGAGCCAGAGCAACACGCGCAGAGCAACACGCGCAGGGCCACCGCTTCCTGGATGCGGCGTGGCAGCGTGTGCGCTGCGAAGCGACGTATATGTCGATGGGCAGGAGCTCTCAACAGGCGTCAATGTGCAGCTGGCGTAGTTTCTGACCCAACTCATGGAGACCAACGACACATGTGAGCCACTGAGTGTGTTCATGAAGTCCTGCTGCAGCAACTATTATTTTGTTAGTAATTAATAAAATAATTAGAGTGTGACAACTATTGCTATAGTTAGTTGTTCGGGATTGTTGCTCAACCATTCGTTAGTTATTCGTTTAATTTATAATATATTCGTTATTTTTTCGTTGCTGCTGTATACTACCAGTTATGCCTACCATCCTGGGATAAGGTAGACTAAGTGTTCGAGAGGAACTACCTTCCCCTCTCGGACTTGCAAAGCACTCAGTCGCCCTGTTACGGTTTCCTCTAGCTCTAAAGCAGTTGCTTCACTGCTAAGCTTTGCATTAAAAAATACCCAGAGGGAGGTGGTTCAAGTCAACTTCATGTTGAACTTCAACCGGAACTTGAACTTGGTGCAGTGTGTGTGCTCGAGCTGAGGAGCTCAGAATGGGCGGCCGACTAGTTTGAAAGCAAGCACTTGAATGTGCAAGCCAGCACTCGACGTGTGCCCCCGTGCAACCACTCGGCTATCGTAACCCCCCCCCGTGCATCGTGCTGTTCGGCGCCTGGAGCAAGCAAGCAGAACTCGTGAAAGGGTCAGGCAGCAGTGGCGGCATGCTGTTTGGCACACCAGCGCATCTCATACGTGCCGCCATCGTCGTCACACGGTGCAGCAGAGCTCGTACAGACGAGCTGCAGAGCATTTACACAAAAATTGTGAAACAACGCATTCGCGTCGAGCGCTCTCGTTAGTTGTTAGTTATATAACGAACAACTAAAACTAACAAAAACAACGCGTTGTTTTATAATTCGTTATCACACTCTAAAAATAATGTCATTTATGATACCATTATACATCTATAGTACACAGTAACTGTACACATCATGATGATGATGATGATCTGTCAGTGAGATTCTGAATTCCTGCAGTTACTTTTAAGAATTCTGAGTCTGTCCTCAATTCCACAGCCTAGTAGTACTTTCAAAACTTTGAGTAACTTACTTTTACTAGACTAAGTAGTAATGGCGGCCCTCAGGCTTAGGCTACTATACTAGTAGTAGTAGTAGTAGTAGTAGTAGCAAGGGCATCAGTGTACTAAGTGCACTGAGTACAGAACTGCAGACTGAGTACTCAGTCTGCCAAATTGCCAATGAATGACTCAATTCGTGTAACATCTGATTCAACGCTCTCTTGCATGATGGACCTCCCAGATATCTCAGACTGGTAAAGACCGCCTTTGCATTGCACCACTGCTGGCAGCAGCTGCAGCAGCTGCCAGTGCTTCTTGCATCGAAGATAGCGTAAACACTGACTGTTGAAGTTACTGTAGTGACAATTTGTTTATTGACAGTTTTTGTTTTTATTTATTTTAATGTAAAAAACAATTGTCAATAAAAAAAATTGCCAATAAAAAAAATTGTGAATCAAAAAAGTTTGTCTATTATTATAAATATATGTATTTCGATGGTGTGATGGTATATATAGCATTGAGGCTGGCAGCAGCAATTCAAATGCCAGAGATGCTCACACACTAAATAAATAAAAAAAATCGTCACCTAGTCTACTCTTTTTTCGCCAGCCCTGTCTTTGGTGAGCCTTTTTCCTTTCTTGACTGTCAAAAGCGCAGCTTGTCGCGCGGGGTCGCAGGGCTGCTGATCGTGGATAACGAGCGCCGCCTCGCCGTGGGGCTTGAGAAAAAAAGGGTCACGCCTCTTCGGCATCATGCATCATGACTTATGATGACGTATGACTCAAGTCGGTTGTTCCGTTGAAAAATTTGACACCTCATTCACAACTCGTTCACTGCTTGCGGTGCACCATGGCGTACAGGTAGACCGACTGAGACAACAACAGTTACTGGCGCACTGCGGCACATATTATCGTACATTCTTTCTTGTAAAGTCACCGCGAGCGCCTGCATTAATCATGCAGCTGATGCCGCGGCGGCGGCGACGGCGGTGCGGGAAGAGGCCTGAGTAGCACAGGCGGAGCCAGGCGAAGCATGAGGATGTGGCGAAAACCTCATTAATCTCGAGCCAGAGCAACACCACGCGGCGGCGGGTGCAGGGCCGCGATATACGCGCGCGCTTCGTTTCCTGGAATGCGGCGGAGCAATGGACGTTGCGAAACACGCACGCGCGTATATGTCGCTGGGCAGGAGCTCTCAACAGGCGTCAATGTGGCAGCTGGCGCAATTCTGACCCAACGATGTAAGCCACGGAGCAACTGCTTCTCTGGAAACAAAACAAAGTAGGACATACAAAAAAAAAGTAGGACACACAGTAGGACACAAAACAAACGCAAAAAAAAAGTAGGACACAAAAGCAAAAGTACAAAAAAGTAGGACACAACAAGGACCGTCACACAAGAAACTTTTTGCTTCTTCTACGACCCTTTCGGCGAGGAGGCGGCGGCGAGGCGAGGGGGTTCGATTCGGCGCCCGTGCCAGTTAGCCCGGGCCTAAGCGAGGTGTGTGTCATGGGCCTAAGAGAGGTGTGTGTCATGCGTGCATAAGCAATAGCAATGCATTTAGCAGACCCTCAGTACGTTACTGTAGAAGCTGTGTTCACTGGCACTCATGGAGTAGTTGCTTTGTGCTTCTCCACCAAGCGCGCTGCATCGCCGAAATCCAAGCGGCGAAGCGGCAACTGACATGGATCAAAGGCTCTAAAGTTTGGTGCTTTGCTGCCTCACAATCGACCTACTACAGACTAGTAGTAAGCTGTTGCTGCAGACTAGTAAGCTGTTGCTGCAGCCTCAGTCAGACTCTGTCGGTGAGTCCAGTACTAGCACGCCGCCTAATAGTATCAAGGATCAGTACTATCCAGTACAGCAGTTATATCCAGTATATCCAGTACAGCAGTGATATCCAGTACAGCAGTAATATCCAGTACAGCAGTGACACGGCGTCTCGCAGTATGCAGCCGTTGCACAGTCTGAGACTCACCTCGCTTTTGGTGGCCATCATGATGGCTGTGATACCGGCATTTGTCAGCGGCGCTAGCAAGCCGCACATTGTTACTATCATATTAGACGATTGGGGCTATAATAACTGGGGATACCGAGCCAAAGGACTTGCAAACCGCTTGGAAGTGAAGACCCCCAACCTGGACCAGCTCGCAGCTAAAGGACTGGTGCTCGATCGTCATTACACGGCATCAATCTGCACCCCCACCCGCGCTGCGTTTCAGACAGGCAGGAATCCCATCCATGTGGACGCCAGCAACGGCGTGGAGGCGCGTTTCAACCCCGCTGATCCTATCAGGTAGGCACTCTGAGGAGGCTCTGAGCATGCTGGATGCTGCAAGAAGTGCTCAACTTGAGGAAGATGCGCATTTACTCTTGCTTTGCGAGTGACAATAGCTTTGGCAGCTGGGGGCATGCACTGGGTTTGATTGACATGGTGCATTCTTGTGTAATACCGTACTATGCTTGTACTGTGCTACAAAACAAACCCACTGTATGCATTTATTTTGTGTGTGTGCAGCGGTTTTGAAGGGATCCCCACGAACATGACGGTGATCGCAGGTGATACAATTACTGCATCTTATGTACTTTAGTATGAGACCCGTACCTAATTCTGGTGCACCCCACGTCGGTTTGCGCGCGCGCGCGCAGTCTCAGTCTATAATAACTATAATAATTGTACCAAATGATATCAGTTCACGCCAAAGGACTGAGTCTCCGGAATCAACTCGTCACAACTAGAAGAATTAGATATACTAGAAACCTGTCAGGTTTCTGAACAAGAACTCATGTATGCGCGCAGGTACTGTAACGGCCCTTCAGTAAACCGCTCGTGGCGCAGGCAGCAGCTGCTGCTGCAGCTCGGCATCTAGTAGACTAAGTCATGGCCTAATACCACAGCCACTCTCGCCATGCTCGGCGTGCTGAGTGACGAATTGCCAGCGACCCTCATCACAACTTGAAACCGCGCACGATCGGATTCAATTTGGCTGATTTCCGATTCATGCACTCAATTGTTTTACACGGCCCTCCAAAGGGCGCTGCGGATTTAAGTTAATGCATCTGGAATGCCACAGTGACTGTCTTCACGTGTTTTTCACGTAAATTCATGCAAAAACGCCTGCGCAGTATCATGATGGCCCACAGGCTCACAGAAGTTGATTTTTTTGCTTGTATCATTGAGATGTATCCAGGTATTGTAATAATGTCTAGGTCTTATAAGCGGGTTGAGGTATTACTAAGCACCAGCCAACCAGTCCGTAACTCTTACTGTGCCCCGACTCGGAGTCACTGACCGTCTGAGTAACTGGTTTGCAGGATAGTGATTGATGACAACTTACTAATAATTACAATACTGCTGCAGATAGGGTAGCCATAAACAGTACTTAGTCTCAGACCACAGTAACTGGTAGTGCTGTTGAATCAGATGCAGAAGCTACTGGACCAGGTGTTGAAGATACTAAAGATAATATAGACACTAAGTGGTGATAGTAGTCACTGTGGTGGAAGTGTGGTAAGCGTGGTGAACGCGTGTTTGAGGGAATCCCAACCAACTTGAAGGTCAGCATGTCGTTGAGCATGTTGTTGAAGTTGAGCATGTCGTTGACCATAATAATTGCAGGCATTGCCAACTTGAAGGCACTTGGCCATTGACAACTTCAAGTTGTCACGTGCCAATCGAGTCATTGTCTGACAGTTTGGTCCATTACTGAGTCAAACTAGTACAGTAACTGCAACAGTAAGTATGCACAATCATTATGTCATACTGACTTCATTGAAATCAATGTACTTCGGGTTAGAAATTCAATGTACTTGGTAGTTTTCTCTTCAGAGTCTCAGAATCAGAATCTCTTAATAGTTTTTTTTTTCGCGACTAAATAGAATAATTATTATTGAGAAAAACAACAATGAAATCATTGAATAATTAGTAACTCACTGAGTCTGACTCACTGACTCACTCAGTCACTCACTCAGACTGACAGTCAGTATCCGCTCCGCCCATCCGCGACACTGAAACCCAAAAAGCAACCGAGCACTTATGCTATAGTGAGGTCAGTGAAGACCCTCAAACTGTTTAAGTTAGATAATAGAAGGTTGTTGGCCTCACTCAGACGCACCAGAAGAGCTCTTGGTTGTTGAAGTTGAGATTGGTGGAACCATGCTATTGCACGTTGAGCAGTGATATGACAGTTGAAGTTAGCATGAAGTTGAAGTTTGAATATCACCGTTGAAGTTCAATACCACATCAGGATCAATATCAACTTCAACAAGCGAGTAGTCGGCAGATGCCCCTGACATAGGGCTACAGCATGCCATAACCTTACTTCAATACCAGTTCTGTCCTGGAGACTTTACTACTGGACAAGCGCCTCGGTTGCTTCTTGGCTTTCAGGGTCGCGGATGAGCGGAGCGGATCCAGACTGACAGAATGTTCTATGTACTACTGTAACAGCAAGTACTACTATAGTATGCACATACTGACTTCTGAATTATTGAAATTCAATTAAATTTTTGGAATGGTCACAGTCAGTACTACTATAGTATGCACATAATGACTTCATCGAATTTCAGTGAAATAATCGAATGTTCTATGTACCACTGTAACAGTAAATATGTCTCAGAATCTCTTGAAACATTTTTTTTCTTGACGACTTTAAAAATTTGAAAAAAACAATGAATGATTTAAAGCTGAATGTTCTACTTCTGTACTTTATTCTGCGATCATCATGACACAATGAAGTGATTCATCACGTTCAAGTTGGTTTCTTAATAATTTATGAAATTCAATGAAGATTTCAAATTTGTTTGTCTATTTACTAACTAAAAGCCGGACTCGAGGACTAGATTGTACACTGTGACAGTGACAGCTAAACTGTGACAAACTGAATTTAATCTGAATCTGAGTCCGTAGTCAATCAATTACATGCTGTAACATTTGCTGAAGATTGATCTGACGCGACGCGCAGCAATGATCAATCCACCTGACAGTAACCGTTGTTCGATGTGATGCGCTGCTGCAGAGAAAATGAAAGCTGCAGGATACAGGACTCACTTTGTGGGCAAGTGGCATGTTGGGCATGCTTCACGCCGTCAGCTGCCGAGTGGTGAGTGAATGTTTGATGTTCAACTTGTCAACAGTTGATATGATGACATGATGAACCCTCACTCTGCCGCTGACTGTCTTTCACTGTGACTGATTCTGTCTGGCAGAATCAGAAGACTTAGTCTTGTATACTATCATATTGATATACACTGCGATGCATCAATTCCAAGTTGAAGGGACTGTCTTATCACTTCAATTGGATCGTATGATTATTCAATGCTGTAACAGTAGTATACTCTTGAGTATTATACCGCAATGACTAACGTCAAACTCTCTTGATGATTTCAAAGTGTTGCGCGGGCCGCACTTTTACCCTTTTTTGGTCCTGTGCGTCCAGGTGTTGTCGACACATGTGCCATGCACGTGTCTCGGTACCTGTATGTCGTACAGGCACCGAGACTCGTACAGGTACCGAGACACGTGCATGGCACATGTCGACAACACCTGGACGCGCAGTCCTAAAGACCAACTTACTACTAGAATCAAAATAAATAGGCTAGTACTACTAGCAGTACTAGTGGTACGCACCAATAGCTCCGGACGACATATTTGCATCAAATTACATGGCGAATTGCCATTGGACGAGAACCATCGAGAATCTCATCACTCACTTCAAACTCAAATTGACGATTGGATGCAGCTCGCCAATGAGCCTCAAGCTGGTGCCGCAGCGACTCTTGAAAGAAAGTGTTGCTGCAGCGCAGCTGCCACAATCAATCATTCATCAATTTGTCTTCTTCACTGAAGCGTAGGTTACCGTCAGTATAAAAGTATCATTTAACTTGAAGTTATATTTGAGCTCTTTTTGTGCTATCATAAGAATGTCAGTTTGCAGATAAACTGCAAGGTGGAAGAACCATTGTGATTATGATAATCATAATTTGGCATTGATTAGCAGTATCTGTCACACTGTGACGCTTTCTGATGTATGCCCAGCTTCAGAGTCGGCAGTACTACGGAATAATTACACTGTCGTCTGTAATTTAAAAGTGTTTGTACATCATTTTTTTCGGAGCTACTCAGTGTAGGCTACTGCTGTCGGCCTTCTAAAAGTCAACCTCATCGACAATGTGACGCCTGGCGATTTAGAATCAGATTGACTCAGACTCTGAGTCAGACGTGCTGTTTTGAAAGAAGTTCACCTCGAAGCTCTGAATTGGTGAGACTCTATCCCTACTCTTGGGAGTGAGTTTACCAGCCTGCAATCATTGGCAATGCTTCAGTGACTGTTTGAGTAGTCTGAGAGCCCAATCCTTTCAAATCCAATTTGATAGAAGGACAGTGACTGCTAAAATAAAGGTAGTTGCTAACTTTACTAATTTTGTATTACAGTAACTGCCAGACTAATTCAAAACTAAATTTGTAATAATACTAGTAATGAAAACGAACCAAACAGATCGTATAATAATTGCTATAGTCACTGACACTCACTATGATGACAGCGTATTAATTTAATTACTCAGACCATGTCTGAGACTTTCCGTCATGGCCACACTTGAACTTGCTTTAGTTTGCGGCGGACAGGTTTGAATTGCAAGAAACGGGGCTTAAATCTGAAACGGGACCCACAGGTGTGAACTCTGCAATGGACTTCTCTCTCATATTGTGATGATGTGGGTGTACTGGTCATCATGCCAGAAATCAATAAATCAAAATGTTGCAAAATTGTGCTCAGGATCTTGAGGTGGCCCAATGGTATGTTGAACTTGGACATAACTTGGACATGAACATTAACCTTAACTGTGAAATCCAAATTGAATCTTGAAAGTTTGAAAGTGCTCAGTGCTCATCACGGAAATTTCCACAACACTGGTCCCTTCTCCTAATAACCTCTGAGTCAGCTCATCATGCCATTGGTGAATTTCAGCACCAAATGCTGGCAGCCTGAGGGCTCAACCAGACTTGTAGTTCACCAAAGTGTTTTTTCCATCAAGCCGCAGTTTCAATTGCGAAAAAGACACCTGAATTGAAGATGACACATAATGTGTGCCTCTTTGAGCCCAAAAAAATCCAATAGTAATGAATCAGATTTTGAACTTTAATACTGACTCTCTTGCTCACTCAAAGTTACTAGCTGCCAGGGGACTCAAGCCTTGGACAAATTTTGCAGAATGGCCTTCACAAGTCAGTTTACCGAATTGGCTGCTGCTACCTGCTGGAAGGGGAGGGTTGTAAGAAGGGGTTAGCTGCGATCGTTCTTGGCGTGACAACTTGGCAACATCGTGACGTCACTGACAGATAGGACCTGCGATTTCGGGTCTTTTCATGAACAACGCATTTGCTTGAGCTGCAGGTAACGCGCCAACGCGCCCGGCCGCCCGGCAGCCCGGTAAACAGCCCCAGCCACTCGATCGGTCAATGCCTGAATGTGCCACTCAAATTATGAGCGCAGTCCCTTGAGAACTGGACGATGGAGTGCTGGCAACGCACCTCCGCGTTGCAAAGCTATACATTCTTACCTACAAATTGAATGCATGTGACCTTTTGCGGGCGATGACGATTGTACACCAAAAACAATAGCAACGAGGAACGTTCTCGGGTGTGACGTTTGATCGATCATCCCGGTTCTTGGGGTCTCCCAGCTGTACTGCTAGTATTGTACAAAGGTGTGACAATTTAAAGTGAACCTGACTCAGTGACTTAGGATGATTTTACACACAAAACGCCAGCCACCTAGCAGCACAGATACCATGATGTGCAGAGATCTTGGGAGTCCTTGCCATGACATTGTATTAATTGCACTGGGCTCTGAGTCCAGAATAGAATATTCTGTAAGCTTCAGCGACTGACACACTGTCAGGGGGGCAGCTTGAAGACCCATGTCATTGAGTATTTACTTTCTGTTGAAGAAATGTTTTTCACCTCGCCAAAGCCTGTCAACGAGTCAGAAAGAAAGGCGCCAATCACATGCTGATGCTGTGATGTATGTACCGCCGCCGTCTACTTGACAGCACGCGGCTACAGCACCAGTCTGGCGTACTTCAACGCTCAGAACGACTTCTGGTCGTACGCTGCGATAGCAGGCATATGCAGCCCCAACAACAACCTGCTCACCGACCTCTGGCAGCACAATGCCACAACTTCAACCGACGGCCCTGCGGTCACCTTGAAACCCAACTCCACGTGTGCGTACACCCAGAACAACTGCTTGTACGGAGATGAGCTTTATCAGCAGCGAGCGTCCCAAGTCATCATGAGCCACGATCCGAAAAAACCGTTGTTTCTGGTCTGGGCACCGCACGCCATACACTCGCCCCTTGAGCCGCCAGCGGCGAGGTTTGATGAGTTCGCTTTCATCAACGACAACACAGCTCGGCGCAACTACGCTGCGACGCTCGCAGACATCGACATGTGAGTTACCGCTCTAAGTCTCCACCAAGTATTCAACGCCGTGCGTGTCGGTGACTCGACGATTGCTTGCGCCTGTGTTAAGGCTGGCAACAGAAAAGCAGCTCTGACACTGGAAGGCACCGGTGTTGTTGCATTGCATGTCACTTTTGTTCAGCCTGCACGCACACAGGACTGACGCCATCAACTTTTGTTTTGCTGCATGCAATCAAGGCACCTGTCTATAGTTCAAAGTCAAAATGATCTGGTTCAAGGCTTGACCCACCACGCGTCTTGATACAACAGACCACCCCGCATTGCCACAGCGTGCTCCAACTTGAAGACTTTGTGCCCGACGGCGTGCACATGTTCAAACGTCACAGGCTCTACTAGTTGCTGCCGTGCCTCAGGCTGCGCCAGAATCGTAGCCGGAGCCACAGTATATGTAGATCTGCCCGCGCCCAGCCGCTGTCTGATGCTCACTGCCGCGTGGTGTGGTGCAGGCGCATCGGGATGATCATCCAGAACCTCAAGTCAAAAAAGATATGGAGCAGCTCTCTCGTCGTCGTCATGAGCGACAATGGCGGCCCGATATCGTTCGCCGGCGGCGCCAGCAACTACCCGCTGCGCGGCGGCAAATATGGCAACTTTGAGGGCGGCGCGCGCGTGAACGCGCTGGTCAGCGGTGGATACCTGCCCCAGGCGCGCAGGGGCGCCGTCGCCACGGGTCTCATTGCTGCTGAGGACTGGTATGCCACTTACTGCGCTCTGGCAGGGCAGGATCCTGTCGACAGCAAGGCCAGCAAGGCGGGTCTGCCGCCTGTGGACTCCATCAACATGTGGCCGTACCTGTCTGGGCAGGTCAGTTGGTGTAACACTGGAGGGGTATGTATGTATGCTGCTGCACAAAGTGTGGGCTTGCTGCGCGGTAGTACTCTGTTGACCTGCTGCCGTGCGCTTCTGAGTGATCCTTCATTGAGAGTAAGTCTCGCTGATTAAGTACAATTGTAAGTCCAGGCAGGGCAGCTGTTGCAGTAGACATTGGCCAATCACAATGAGCGACACTGGAAGACAGAGATGGTGCAGGCATTGCCGACACCACAACGCACGTCAGGCACATGAAGCACAATTCACGCGCAGCGCTCATTATACACGAATGCTTGCAAACTGACCAATTGTGACACGCAAGTCCAAGATGTCATTAGCTTGAGTGACCTATACTGTACTGCACCACATGGTGTGGAAGAGCCGGAAGCTGCAGGTAGTACCAAATGCTGCACTTCTGGATCGCACCTGTCAGTTACTTTCCCCGCTGATCGCTGGCACTATATCAGCCGCTTGGAGGCAAGCGCATGTCCGAGATGGCTGACAACCGCACAAAGGGTCGTTACAGGTCGTTGGCTTTTTTTTTATATTGTTTCCGGTACATTGCGCTGGTACAACTCAAGACCAGCAGTGGTATGTGCTCCGCGATGGATCATTTCTCTTTGCTCTTTATGTCATTGACTGCAAGGTGAATACAGGGCGTGGTAAAGTTGTGCTACAGCTTACTAATAGTAGCAACGCAGTCTACCCCCTTTTCGAAGAACTCCAAAGGCAACATGTGCACAACCGTGTAGCTTCAACCGCGGACACGATGAGGCGGATGCTGCTGGCTTGAAGTTTAGCAAATGCAACGGCGTTTCCGCCCTCTACCCACTGCCGCAGCGGCTAGCCGCGGAGTTTCTCCTTAGCTAACGACACCACTCTCAGTGGGCTCTTGCCATGATGTGCGCTTCAGATGTATGGCAATTGTGATACTGAAAGCATGTCTAGATCCCTGGTCCTACTCACCACTTGTCACGTGGTGAACTCCGCGCTCGGTAGCGGAACACCTTTGAACCTGAGTGCAGCGAAACTACAACTTGAACCATAGGCGCTGCGGCAATCAAATTGCATCAATTGACTTCAGCACTGGTGCCAGACTGTAGCATCGCAATGCATGGGAGTCGTGTGTGTGCCTGCAAGTGCTTGCACTTGAAGTTCATGGTTGTGTCCAGCAGGTGTCATCTTGAAGTTGCCTGCAGTCATGACTTGGCCATGAACTGGCTTGCTGACCCTGGTTTTTACAGTACCACCGAGCTCAATCTTTTTTTGGTTGTTTGCATGCACACACTGAGCAGGGCAACCCTATGAAATCTACTTCCACAAGATGTTAATACTTTATGCAATGCCATACAATTCGTGTGCTCACAGCGCACATGTAAGCTCAGCCTGGCAGCTCCGCCAGGCCTGCTGATAGTACGGTTGGGCCATCATCATACACCTCTCAGAATGGGAGACGCTGATCAGCCAAACCACCACATTCAATGTGGCGAGCTTGGGCATTGGGCTATCAGATCAATGCGCTGAGAACTTGAACATTAGGCTTGAGGCCCTCAGCACATCAATACCTGTGTTCCAGCGGCATGGGCTTGAACTGCAGAAGTACATGTTGTCGTTGAGACACTTTCAGACTGTCGCATGGCATGTAGATTCCGTACAGCAAGCTTCAAGTTACTAGTAGATACCATTCATCTGGGCTTTTTCGCGCCCTGAGCGAGAATCAATAAAAGGTACATGTTTTGGACATAGGGCATGACATTGACTGTTTAATTGATTTCATTGGTGTTGCTGAGCTGGAACTTCCGCCGTCTGGCACAAGAGTAGTAGCTGATTTGTATTGGCAGTGCGCAATACTCACAGATGCTCACTTGCGCCTTCCTTCATGATGCTTATGTCACCATGCACTGCGTTTTGCAGGTCGCAGCATCCCCGCGCAAGGAGATCATTTATTCTGCAAACACATTCAGCAAAAAAGCGAATGCTACCATACCGTATGTTCAAGGCGTGATGGATGAGCAGGGATTGAAGCTGATGGTGGGGACCGTGGAAACCAACTACTGGTCGCCGCAAGTCAATCCCAACGGTACAATGGCACTCGACTCGAAGATCCCAAAGGTGAGAGGCCGGTCTACCCCATTGTTGAAGTTAAACACGAAGTACGCGCGAGCGCTGCATTGTGGGATCACACCAGAGCCGTAAGTGTCAGGTCATGTCAGTGCGGAAATCTCCTTGGCGCGCATTTTTTTACCTAACCCTCACCCATGCATGGGCTTGAGGTCACGGTTGGTCTTAACGCTAGAGTCATCTCAGTTCTTGAGCTGGAAGCACGGTTTTGTGCAATGCACCCCAAAGGGCATTGGCAACTTGAACGGGCAGCATCAGGGTTGGGATTAGGGCATAGGCAAGCGTATGACCAAACTGCGTGCTTGCACAAAGCACCACACAAAGCGCGTGCTGGCAGTGGGTAGCTTGACGGTGCAATGTGATAGTGCGGGGGCAAATAGCAGGGCATGTATGCTGATGCACAGCGGGACAGCAGGCAATCAGGCGCGAAGCGTGAAAAGTACTATACTTGTTCAGAAAGGAGGTCAAATGATGGTTATAGACGGATTGTCAATACTTGATGCGGGGCACCTTGCAGTCTTTCCAGGCATCAGGGCTCATTACTACAGTCTGCAAGCAGGACTCGTCGGAGTGTTTTTTGCACGCATTGTCAAACCCAGCGCTCTTCAACGAAGCAGCGTTGCGTGACATCGCTGCTGTTCCACTTCGGGGCATCCACAGTCGATATAGAAGTGCACAAACATTGCTCAGGTTATTCGTTGGCAGGCATTGACCAACCCCCGCTGATGCTCAAATGCATATCCCGCCCCGCGCGCAGTTGAACTGTGGCGACCCTCAGAAGGCAACCACCTCCCCCTACACTGGCGTGTGCCTGTTCGACGTGTTCACGGATCCCACGGAGAGCACAAACCTTGCTCAAAACGCCACCCGTCAGCAAGACATTGCACGCTTGGCGCAGCGTATCGTCAGCATCAACAAGACAGTGTTTGCCCCGGACCGTGGGGCAATACCCGCCAACCTTGTAGACAGTGTTGCATGCAAATACGCAGTGGCAAACCTGTCAGGGTTTGAGGGGCCCTGGCTGGCCTGACATCGCGGAGCCCTTTCTCAGAAGAGTTTGAAAGCGTTAGGGTTAGATTCTAGAAATTCTGCGAGCCTCGCTGGCGGTTCAGTCGTAGACCGCATAGGCACCTGCAGCCGCTGCACAACGACCATAGGTACACCTGCTGTGAAATCCCACCACACTGTGTGGCGGCAAGCTTGAGCTTTTTTTTGGATGCTTTAAGAGCTTTTTTTAATTCTGTCCACTCTTTACTGCGATCTCGGAGCGTAGATGGCGAACAGCGGGCTCAGCTTGAAGGCTTGCGTCATTTGGGTCTCTTAGTGCCCGTTTTCCACTGGCAAAAAATAACACCGAATGATTACCGAGAGTGTCACGTCTCACGAGCTGAGCCTCTGCACGTCATGTTGTGCCTGCTCAGCTGAGAGTGTTGTTCTCTGCATCACTGTAGCAGCAGACGTGCTCAATGATCATGGCGTATGCCATCGGTACTGTAACAGTTGTGCGCCCACATTGCACTTTGTGTTGTGTGCATGGCGTACTTCAAAGCATATGAAACTGTTGTTTCATACATGATGCATGCTGTATGATGTAATATTAGGGGCATTGAAGGTCCCCCAAGGAGGTCGCCTCGATAGCAGAGACAGCGCCGATGTTCACAAAGTAATCTGTGCATAATGCCATGCTCACCACTCCGTCCAGGTGTGCTGGCGCAGACACCGTGGGCTGCACACGCGCCGAACCAAGTCTGCCGTTTGTACTTGCCGCTGGCCACAGCTGCGCTCGCGGTTACGCTGCTGGTGCTGCTATGTATTGGGGGTCAAGGCAACTTGAATTAAGGGCTTGCACCTGCTGGGTATGCGGCGCTGCGTTGCTGCGTCGCATGTGCATGACGCACATGTGCCAGCCACACACACTAGCCGCCGCAAGCCGGCCCGGCGGTGCCTTCTGCAATCAGCCAGTTGGGTTGGCCGCAGCAGCAGAATATCAACTAGAAGTATGTAACTTCACTGCTGTCTTTGCCGCCGCCGAGGTCCCCGTATCAGTATGTGACGATGGCATCACGTTGACGGGGGTGCCGGTCGTCATGTATACTATAGCACTTCGTGCGCGCCCACTTGGCGGCGACCCTCCTTGCCCCGGGCACTGCACCGGTGCGTGCGAGCCCAGCTCTGCCCAGGCCCCCCGACCGCCGTGCTGCCGCGCGGCATGAATGCGGCGCTGGCGGGTGGACGCAGCGCGCTCAGCTCGCCGCCACGCAGCTGCGCCGGCTGGAGGCAGCAGATGCGCTGGAAGGAGTCGCGGCGTGGCGCAGCGGCGCCTGAAAGAGGGCATGGGTTTCTTGGCGCAATTGCCAAAGCACAGACCTAACGTCCCGCTATTCCCGTTCCGGAAATCCACCGCCGTCTTTGCCGCTGCCAAGGTCTCCGTACCAACTTGAATGCATATGTGACGGCGGCATCATGTTCTGAATCACCAAGTTGATGGGGGCGCCGGTCGTCATATACTTCTAGCACTTTGTGCGCGCCCACGTGGCAGCGACGGTCACCCTTCGTGCCCCTGGCACTGACAGCCTGCTTGCGGAGCTGCCAGTGGTACAGATGGAGGATGTGCACGCTGCCTTCTCCATTCTGCATCTTGCGGTCCCCGTGCGCACGGGCATGTCGTGCGCAACACGGCGCCGGCGCTCACGAACCAGGAGCTACGGCGCGTCGACGCCATCACGATAGCGATCGTGGCCACGCTGGCACAGGAGC
Organism: Tribonema minus; assembly: GCA_017506865.1. NCBI lineage: Eukaryota > Xanthophyceae > Tribonematales > Tribonemataceae > Tribonema > Tribonema minus. Next base: position 54,788 of record JAFCMP010000538.1, on the reverse strand, counting down.
CATCGGCGGGGCTCGCATCGCCGGTCCACGAGGACGCCGATCGCCGCGGCCCGGACACGGCAGCGGTGCCACCCTCTCCGTGGGCGGCGGCAGTGGCATGGATACGCGGCTCCGACTGGGCGCGCCAGCGGTGGCGCGCGAGCCCGGCTTTGCCCAGGTCCCCCCGACCGCCGTGCTGCCGCGGCCCGGGCGTAAAGCGGTGCTCTGGCAGGTGCAGACTCGCCCCCACGCAGCTGCGCCGGCTGGAGGCAGCAGAATCTGATGCGCTGGAAGCAGTCGCGGCGTGGCGCAGCGGCGCCTGAAAGAGGGCATGGGTTTCTTGGCGCAATTGCCAGAGCACACCTACTAGTAGCGGAGACCCGCTGTTAACAATGTTCCCGTTCCGGAACGACAAACCAAACTTAAACCGCGACGCGACTTGAAGTCGAGAGAGAGACTAGGTGTCCGCACGCACGCTGTGTCCGTGTCAGCCTGAGCGTGCGGAGGGCTTTTACGTGTAAGGTGTCACTGAGTCGCTTTTCCCTGTTCTGCACTTGGACTCAGAGCTCAGGCTGTTGCAAAGCTCTTGATCAGATGCTCTTTGCGACTTCCAGCAGGCTTTGCTCGCATTTTTCGACCTGCCTGTGGACAATGTGTGTTGTAATTTACTAACTGATCGTGGATTGATCTTGATCAAAGTCACCATCAATGCCTTGGACACCAGCCGAAGTCCTTCTTTCGACTGCCGAAGCCACTTCTGTTTGCATCAACCTTGACGTGGGGGTCGCAAATATCCGCAAAGTGGTTCGACAGACTGAGTGCAACTGGTGCTGTATCCCCGACCTCAACCCGGATAAATGAAAACTTCGAACGTACGGTGTATAGACTGCGAGGAACGTCTGCAGCACCAACCAGTCTGAGAAGAGTCTGCGTTACCTGGCAGAAAGCGAGCACTCACCATTCGAGGAAGGACTCAAAGTAACCCTACTAGTAGGATACGTGTGTCGCAGCAGGCTCATTTTATCCAAATTGAAGGCAGCCTGCGTTCCATTCGAATCGCATTGCATGATCGAGCGCGTCACCATCACACTGTTCTGAAGCCGAATGCCATTCAATTGTCAATTTGGACGAAAACACCCTCAAATATGATGCAACACCAAGATTGAAGATTCAGATCTCCCCCTTTCCCTCCCACAGCGGCAGCACCATGGAGATCAACAGCGACACCAGGCCGGCCCACCCGTCCCACAAGCACCCCCTCGCTCTCCCCACCCCCGACAATACTGATAATGATAGAATAATCGGACACATGTGAGCCACTGAATGTGTTCATGAAGTCCTACAGTAGTAACTGCTGCAGCAGCAACTATTATTTTGTTAGTAATTTAATAAATTAATATCATTTGTGATACTATTATACATCTATAGTATACAGTAACAGTACACATAATGATGATGATGATGATGATCTGTCAGTAAGATTCTGAATTCCTGCAGTTACTTTTAAGAATTCTGAGTCAGACTCTGTCCTCAATCCCCGGGCGGCCACAGCCGTACTTTCAAAACTTTGAGTTAGTTTAAATCTACTAGACTAGACTAAGTACTACTAGTAGTAATGGCGGCCCTCACTTACAGGCTTAGGCTACTAAGTCTAGCAGTTACTGTAGTAGTACAAGTAAGGGCCTCTGTGTACTAGGTGCATTGAGTACAGTACTGCAGCGTCTTCAAGGTACCGGGGTATCGGGCGGACACAGTCATTGACCCAGGGTGTCTGCACTTTAGCAGTGCATACCGTAACAAGGGAATAGTGCTAGACACAAGTGTGCGCGCGCCACAGCGAGCTCGTACCTGACAGGCAAAACAAATGCCTCGAACACGGACGGCTATGCTGCTGGGGTGGGGGAGGACGCGAAGGTCAAGCACCACACCGGCACCTTGACGTCATCTTGGGCTTTTGTGCCATTCGTGCAGGAGTCGTACGGACTCCGTCGGACGGCTGGGCAAGCAGACAAGCCTTTTTGTTAAGGAGTTGGCAATGCACTCAGCACTGTGCTCAGGGGGGGGGAAGGCAGATGTGTTACGCAAGGCCGGGTTAGCTAAGCGTCAGATCCACATTGAGCTGAGCATATCGCTGGCGCGGGAGTTGGCGGAGCGCGTCATGGCATACACATGTGGAGCGCGAATGCTGGGCTGTGTTGCGGCGCCGGTATCCAAACTCCTAGGGCACAGCGCAGACTAGGCTGCTGCGTTGACGCAAGCTTTTCGATTGCATAGGCAACCCGGCCTCCCTTGGGCCTTTATAAGTACAAGTCCATACGTACTGCAGACTGAGTACTCAGTCTGCCAAATTGCCAAATTGAATGAATGACTCAATTCCTGTACTAACAGATTCTGATTCAATGCTCTCTTGCATGATGGACCTCCCCAGATATCTCAGACCGGTAAAGACCGCCTTTGCATCGCACCACTGCTGGCAGCACTGGCAGCTGCAGCAGCTGCCAGTGCTTCTTGCATCGAAGATCATCGAATGATAGCGTAAATACTGACTGTTGAAGTTACTGTAATACATCTTTTTTTTTAAATAAAAAATCGTCACTTAGTCTAATCTTTTTTCGCCAGCCCTGTCTTTGGTGAGCCCTTTTTCTGTCTTGACTGTCACAAGCGCAGCTTGTCCTTGTCGCGGGGCTGCTGATCGATAACGAGCGCCGCCTCGCCGTGGGGCTTGAGAAAAAAAGGGTCACGCCTCTTCGGCATCATCATGACGTATGATGACATATAACTCATTGACAAGTCGGATGTGCCGTTGGAAAATTCGACACCTCATTCACAACTCGTTCACTGCTTGCGGTGCACCATGGCGTACAGGTAGACCGACTGAGACAACAACAGTTACTGGCGCACTGCGGCACATATTATCGTACATTCTTTCTTGTAAAGTCACCGCGAGCGCCTGCATTAATCATGCAGCTGATGCCGCGGCGGCGGCGACGGCGGTGCGGGAAGAGGCCTGAGTAGCACAGGCGGAGCCAGGCGAAGCATGAGGATGTGGCGAAAACCTCATTAATCTCGAGCCAGAGCAACACCACGCGGCGGCGGGTGCAGGGCCGCGATATACGCGCGCGCTTCGTTTCCTGGAATGCGGCGGAGCAATGGACGTTGCGAAACACGCACGCGCGTATATGTCGCTGGGCAGGAGCTCTCAACAGGCGTCAATATGTGGCAGCTGGCGCAGTTCTGACCCAACGATGTAAGCCACAGAGCAACTGCTTCTGGAAACAAAACAAACACAACAAGTAGGAACAAACACAACAAGTAGGACCCCAACACACAAGTAGGACAACACAAGAAACCTTTTGCTTTTTTTCTACGACCCCTTTCGGCGAGGGGGCGAGGGGTTCGATTCGGCGCCCGTGCCAGTTAGCCCGGGCCTAAGAGAGGTGTGTGTCATGCGTGCATTTAGCAATAGCAATATTAGCAAATTGAATGCATTTGGCAGACCCTCATTACGTTACTGTAGAAGCTGTGTTCAGTGGCAGTCATTGAGAGTTTCGTCATAGTTGCTTCTTGTGCTTTTCCACCAAGCGCACTGCATCGCCGAAATCCAAGCGGCGAAGCGGCAACTGACATGGATCAAAGGCTCTAAAGTTTGGTGCTTTGCTGCCTCACAATCGACCTACTACAGACTAGTAGTAAGCTGTTGCTGCAGACTAGTAAGCTGTTGCTGCAGCCTCAGTCAGACTCTGTCGGTGAGTCCAGTACTAGCACGCCGCCTAATAGTATCAAGGATCAGTATTATCCAGTACAGCAGTTATATCCAGTATATCCAGTACAGCAGTGATATCCAGTACAGCAGTAATATCCAGTACAGCAGTGACACGGCGTCTCGCAGTATGCAGCCGTTGCACAGTCTGAGACTCACCTCGCTTTTGGTGGCCATCATGATGGCTGTGATACCGGCATTTGTCAGCGGCGCTAGCAAGCCGCACATTGTTACTATCATATTAGACGATTGGGGCTATAACAACTGGGGATACCGAGCCAAAGGACTTGCAAACCGCTTGGAAGTGAAGACCCCCAACCTGGACCAGCTCGCAGCTAAAGGTCTGGTGCTCGATCGTCATTACACGGCACCAATCTGCAGCCCCACCCGTGCTGCGTTTCAGACGGGCAGGAATCCCATCCATGGGACGCCAGCAACGGCGTGGAGGCGCGTTTCAACCCCGCTGATCCTATCAGGTAGGCACTCTGACTCGGAGGAGGCTCTGAGCATGCTGGATGCTGCAAGAAGTGCTCAACTTGAGGAAGATGCGCATTTACTCTTGCTTTGCGAGTGACAATAGCTTTGGCAGCTGGGGGCATGCACTGGGTTTGATTGACATGGTGCATTCTTGTGTAATACTATGCTTGTACTGTGCTACAAAACAAACCCACTGTATGCATTTTTTTGTGTGTGTGTGTGCAGCGGTTTTGAAGGGATCCCCACGAACATGACGGTGATCGCAGGTAATACAATTACTATGCATCTAATGTACTTTAGTATGTCATTGAGACCCGTACCTAATTATGGTGCACGCCACGTCGGTTTGCGCGCGCGCGCGCGCAGTCTCAGTCTATAATAATTATAATAATTGTACCAAATGATATCAATTCACGCCAAAGGACTGAGTCTCTGGAATCAACTCGTCACAATTACTACTAGTAGTAGAAGAATTAGATATACTAGAAACCTATCAGGTTTCTGAACAAGGACTCATGTATCATATTATGCGCGCAGGTACTGTAACGGCCCTTCGGCAAACCGCTCGTGGCGCAAGCAGCAGCTGCTGCTGCAGCTCGGCATCTAGTAGACAAACTTACTTGAAGTCATGGCCTAATACCACAGCCACTCTCACCATGCTCGGCGTGCTGAGTGACAAATGGCCAGCGACCCTCATCGCAAACCGCGCGCGATCGGATTCCGAATGAGTCATTTTGGCTGATTTCCGATTCATTCACTCAATTGTTCTTCACGGCCCTCCAAAGGGCGCTGTGGATTAATCCATCTGGAATGCCACAGTGACTGTCTTCATGTGTTCTTCACGTAAATTCATGCAAAAACGCCTGCACGATATCATGATGGCGGCGGCCCTCAGGCTTACAGAAGTTGATTTTTTTTGCTTGTACTATGATAGTATCATTGAGATGTATCCAGGTATTGTAACAATGTCTAGGTCCGACTTATCAGCGGGTTGAGGTAAGCACCAGCCAACCAGTCCGTAACTGCTACTGTGCCCCGATTCCGAGTCGGAGTCACTGACCATCGAGTGACTGTCGGACTTGCAGCCTGAGGACAGTGATTGATGACAACATAATATTAATAATTGTTGCAATACTGCTGCAGATACGGTAGCCATAAACAGTACTTAGTCTCAGACTACAGTAACTGGTAGACTACTACTAAGTACTGTTGAAGCTATTGGACCAGATGTTGAAGATACTAAAGATACTAGTCTAAGACACGAAGTGGTGATGGTAGTGGTGGAAGCGTGGTTAAGCGTGGTGGAAGAGTGTTTCAGGGAATCCCAACCAACTTGAAGTTGAGCATGTCGCCAAGAAGGCACTTGGCCATTGACAACTTCAAGTTGGTACCTGCCGATCGAGTCATTGTCTGACAATCTGGTCTACTACTAAGTTTTAAACTAGTACTGTAACAGTAAAAATGCATAATAATGTATGATACTGGCTTCATTGAAATTCAATGTACTTGGTATTTTTCTCTTCAGAGTCTCGAAATCTCTTGAAAGATTTTTTTCTTGACAACTTGGAATTGATTGACAACTTAGAATAAAAAAAAACAATAATGAAATAATTGAATGTTTTTATGTACTTTTATTCTGCGATCATCATGACACAATAAAGTGATTCAGCACGTTCAAGTTGGTTTTTCAATAATTTATGAACATCAATGAGGATTTAAATTTTGCACTAACTAAAAGCCGGACTAGAGGCCTAGATTGTACACAGTGACAAATTGAATTTGATCTGAGTCTGAGTCCGTGGTCAATCAATTATTTTGCTGTAACATTTGCTGTAAATTAATCTGACGCGACGCGCAGCAATGATCAATCCGCCTGACAGTAACCGTTGTTCGATGTGATGCGCTGCTGCAGAGAAAATGACAGCTGCAGGATAAATGACTCACTTTGTGGGCAAGTGGCATGTTGGGCATGCTTCACGCCGTCAGCTGCCGAGTGGTGAGTGAATGTTTGATGTTCAACTTGTCAACAGTTGATATGATGACATAATGAACCCTCACTCTGTCGCTGACTGCCTTTCACTGTGACTGTTTCAGAAGTCTTGAGTATACTATCATATTGATATACACTGCCATGCATCAATTTCAAGTTGAAGTGACTGTCTTATAACTTCAATTGGATCGTATGATTCTTTAATGCTGTAGTAGTACTCTTGAGTATTATACCGCAATGACTAACGTCAAACTCTCCTGATGATTTCAAAGTGTTGCGCGGGCCGCACTTTTACACTTTTTTTGAAGTAGGAGTAGACTGAGTCCTGTGCGTCCAGGTGTTGTCGACACATGTGCCATGCACGTGTCTCGGTACCTGTATGTTGTACAGGTACCGAGACTCGTACAGGTACCAAGACACGTGCATGGCATATGTGTCGACAACACCTGGACGCACAGTCCTAATTTAAAAGACTAACTTGCTTCTAGAATAAAAATAAATAGGCTAGTACAACTAGAAGTACCAGTGGTACGCACCGTGGTACTGAGGAGTTCATAGTAGCTCCGGACGACTTTTTTGCATCAAATTGAATGGCAAATTGCATTGGATGAGAATCATTGAGTATCTCTCAGGCTGATGAATCAGATCACTCACTTCAATTTCAAATTGACGAATGAATGCAGCTTGCCAATGACACCTCAAGCTGGTGCCGCAGCGACTCTTGAAACAAAGTGTTGCAGCAGCTGCCACTGTGGCACAATCATTCATTCATGTTTTTGTCTTTTTCACTGAAGCGTCGGTTACCGTATTCCAGTATAAAAATATTAAATTCGAAGTTATATTTGACCTCTTTTGAGACTCTATCCCTACTCTTGGGAGTGAGTGAGTTTTAAAACCTGCAATCATTGGCAACGCTTCAGCAACTGTTTGAGTAGTCTGAGAGCGCAATTATTTCAAATTCAATTGATAGAAATACAGTGACTACTAAAAGTAGTCACCAAACTTACTACTTTCATAAGTACAGTAACTGCTAATTCAAAATTAAATTTGTGATAATACTAGTAATGAAAGCAAACAAAAAGTTCGTATGATAATAATTGCTGTAGTCACTGACACTCACTATGATGACAGCGTATTGATTTAATTCCTATTAATTTAATTACATGTCTGAGACTTTCCGTCATGGCCACACTTGACCTTGCTTTACTTTGCGGAGGGCAGGTTTAAATTGCAAGAAACGGGACTTGAATTTGAAACTGGACCCACAGGTGTGAACTCTTCAAATGGACTTCTCTCAATTATAATCATTGTGACGATGTGGGTGTATTGGTCATCATGCCCAGAAATCAACAAATTCAAATGTAGCAAAACTCATTTTGGTCTGTGCAGAATCTTGAGATCATCTCCCAATGGCATGTTGAACTTGGACTTGAACAGTAAATTTTACCTTAACTGTGAACTTTAGATTGAAGTTTGAAAGTGCTCAGTGCTCATCATGAAGAAATAGACCTCCACAACACTGGTCCCTTCTCCTAATAACCTCAGCTCATCATGCATGTTGAATTTCAGCAGCAAATGCTGGCAACCTGAGGGTTCAACCAGACTTGAAGTTCACCCATCCGATGTCGGCAAGTGTTTTTTCAAAGCTGCAGGTTAAATTGCGAAACTGAACCTCTGAATCTCAGTGAATTGAAAACAACATGTAATGTGTGCCTCTTTGAGCCCCCAAAAAATATTCAATAGCAATGAATCAGGTTTTGAATTTTAATACTGACTCAGAGTCTCTTGCTCACTCAAAGTTACTAGCTGGGGGACCCAAGCTCTGGACAACTTTTGCAGAAGGGCCTTCACAATTCAGTTTACCGAATTGGTTGCTGCTACTTGCTGAAAGGGGAGGGTAGTAAGAACTTCTTGAAGGGGTTAGCTGCGATTGTTCTTGGCGTGACACTTTCAACTTGAAGTTGGCAACACCTCTCTGACAGATGGGACCTGCGATTTCAGGTCTCTTCATGAACAACGAATTTGCTTGAGCTGCACTTAACGAGCCAACGCGCCCGGCCGCCCGGCAGCCCGGTAAACAGCCACAGCCACTCGATCGGCCAATGCCTAAATGTACCACTCAAATTAATAATATGAGCGCAGTCCCTTGACAACTGGACGATGGAGTGCCGACAACGCACCTCCGCGCTGCAAAGCTATCCATTCTTTCCTACAAATTGAATGCATGTGACCTTTCGCGGGCGATGACAATTGTACATCAAAAACAATAGCAACAAGGAACGTTCTCGGGTGTGACCTTTGATCGATCAATTCCGGTTTTTGGGTCTCCCAGCTGTACTGCTAGTATTGTAGTACAAAGGTGTGACACTTTACAGTGAATCTGGCTCAGTGATTTAGGATGATTTTACACACAAAACGCCTGCCACCTAGCAGCACAGATACCATGATGTGCAGAGATCTTGGGAGTCCGTGCCATGAGATTGTATTGGTTGCACTGCCAGTGGGCTCTGAGTCCACTGCCAGTGGCAGAATAGAATCTTAAGTTTCAGCGACTGACACACTGTCAGGGGGCAGCTCAAAGTCTTAGACCCATGAGTATTTACTTCCTAACTTGAAGTGTTATTCATCTCGCCAAAGCCTGTCAATGACTCAGAAAAGGCGCCAATCACATGCTGATGCTGTGGTGTGGTGTACTACGTATCGCCGCCTTCTACTTGACAGCGCGCGGCTACAGCACCAGTCTGGCGTACTTCAACGCTCAGAACGACTTCTGGACGTATGCTGCGCTGGGCGGAATATGCAGCCCCAACAACAAGCTGCTCACCGACCTTTGGCAGCACAACACGACAACTTCAACTGACGGCCCTGCGGTCACCTTGAAACCCAACTCGACGTGTGCGGCGTATGCCCAGAAGAACTGCTTATACGGAGATGAGCTTTATCAGCAGCGAGCGTCCCAAGTCATCATGAGCCACGATCCGAAACGGCAGTTGTTCCTGGTCTGGGCACCGCATGCCATACACTCGCCCCTTCAGCCGCCATTGGCGAGGTTTGATGAGTTCGCTTTCATCAATGACAACACAGCTCGGCGCAACTACGCTGCGACGCTTGCAGACATAGACATGTGAGTTACTGCTCCAAGTTTTGACCAAGTGGCTATTGCAATGCCGTGCATGTCAGTGAACTACAATTGCGCCAGTGTTGAAGCTGGCAACAGAAAAGCAGCTGCGACACTGGAAGGCAACGGTGGTGTTGCACTGCATGCCAGTTCTGTTCAGCCTGCACGCGCACAGGACTGACACCATCAAAGCTGCATGCAATTAAGGCACCTGTCTATAATATTGAGATAATTGTTCAAAATCATTATGATGAAGCTGAACAAGTCCAACGCTTGTCAATGACCCAGCACTGCGTCTTCAAGTTGGTACGACATACCACCCCGCATTTGCCACAGCGTGCTCCAAGATACGTGCCCGGACGGCGTGCACATGTCCAAATGTCACTAGTAGTTGCCGTGCCTCAGGCTTCGTCAGAATCGTTGCCGGAGCCACAGTAGATCTACCTGCGCTCAACCGCTGCCTGGTGCTCATTGTCGTGTGGTGTGGTGGTGCAGGCGCATCGGGACGATCATCCAGAACCTCAAGTCCAAAAAGATGTGGAGCAGCTCTCTCGTTGTCGTCATGAGCGACAACGGCGGCCCGATATCGTTCGCCGGCGGCGCCAGCAACTACCCGCTGCGCGGCGGCAAATATGGCAACTTTGAGGGTGGCACGCGCGTGAACGCGCTGGTCAGCGGCGGATACCTGCCCAAGGCGCGCAGAGGCGCCGTCGCCACGAGTCTCATTGCTGCTGAGGACTGGTACAGCACTTTCTGCGCTCTGGCAGGGCAGGATCCTGTCGACAGCAAGGCTAGCAAGGCGGGTCTGCCGCCTGTGGACTCCATCAACATGTGGCCGTACCTGTCTGGGCAGGTCCGATGGTGTTTCATGTATGATGCTGCACAAATGGCGGGCTTGCTGCGTGGTGATACTCTGTTGACCTGCTGCCGTGCGCTTCTGAATGATTGTTCATGGAGAGTAAGTGTTATGTACTGCTTGAGCACAGTTGTAAGTTCAGGCAGCCTGAGCTGTTACAGTAGACATTGACCAATCACAATGAGCGACACTCAGGCTGCAAGACAGAGCTGGTGCAGGCATTGCCGACACCACAATGCGCGTCAGGCACATGAAGCACAAACCACGTGCAGCGCTGATTGTAAACAAGTACTTGCCAACTGACCAGTTGTGGAATGCAAGTCCAAGATGTCATTAGCTTGAGTGACCTATACGGTACTGCACCACATGCTGTGGAAGAGCCGGACGCTACAGTTACCGGGCGCTGCAGTTCTGGATCGCACCTGTCATTTACTTTCCCTGCTGATCGTTGGCACTATATCAGCCACTTTGGAGGCAAGCGCATGTCCGAGATGGCTGACAACCGCACAAAGGGTCGTTACATGGTCGTTGGCTTTTTTTTAATATTGTTTCCGGTACATTGCGCTGGTACAACTCAAGACCAGCAGTGGCATGTGCTCCGAGATGGATCATCTCTCTTTGCTCTTTATGTCATTGACTGCAAGGTGGATACAGGGCGTGGTAAGGTTGTGCTACAGCTTACTAATAGTAGTAACGCAATCTACCCCCTTTTCGGAGAACTCCACAGGCAACATGCGCGCAACCGTGTAGCTTTAACCGCGGACACAATGAGGCGGATGCTGCTGGCTTGTAGTTTAGCCAATGCAACGGCGTTTCCGTCACTGCTGCAGCGGCCAGCCGCTGAGTCCCTCCATAGCTAACGACACCACTCTCAGCGGGCTCTTGCCCTGATGTGCGCTCCAACGAATATCAGTGTATGGCAACCATGATACTGAAAGCATGTCTTGATCCCTAGTCCTACCTACTCACCACCTGTTACGTGTTAACCTCTGCACGCTCGGTAGTGGAACACCTTTGAACCTGAGTGCAGCGAAACTACAACTTGAACCATAGGCGCTGCGGCAGTCAAATTGCATCAATTGACTTCAGCACTGGTGCCAGACTGTAGCATCGCAATGCATGGGAGCCGTGTGTGTGCCTGCAAGTGCTTGCACTTGAAGTTCATGGTTGTGTCCAGCAGGTGTCATCTTGAAGTTGCCTGCAGTCATGACTTGGCCATGAACTGACGTGCTGACCCTGGTTCTTACAGTACCACCGAGCTCAATCTTTTTTGGGTTGTTTGCATGCACATACTGAGCAGGGCAACCCTATGAAACCTACTTCCACAATATGTTAATACTTTATGTGATGCCCATAAAGTGCGTGTGCTCACAGCGCGCATGTAAGCTCAGCCTGGCAGCTAACAGCAAGCAAAATCTACGCTCCGCCAGGCCTGCTGATAGTACGGTCGGGCGTTAATTATAAACCCCCCAGCAGGGGAGACTCTGATCAGCCAAAACACCACATTGACAAGGGCATTGGGCTATAAGATGAATGTGCTGAGAACTTCAGGGTCGTCGAGGCCCTCAGCACATCAATATATGTTCCAGTGGCATGGGCTTGTACTGCAGTACATGTTTTGGGCATAGGGCATGTTATTGACTTGTTGACATCATTGGTGTCGCTGAGCTGAAACTTCCACCGTCTGGCATAAGAGAAGCTGATTTGTGTTGGCAGCGCACAATTCTCACAAATGCACACTTGCGCCTTCCTTCATGGACGCTTATGTCACCATGTACTGCGCTGTGCAGGTCGCAGCATCCCCGCGCAAGGAGATAATCTTTTCTGGAAACGCCAATGCCTTCGTACCGAGTGTTCAAGGCGTACTGGATGATCAGGGATTGAAGCTGCTGGTGGGAACTGTAGTAACCAACTACTGGTCGCCGCAAGTCAGTCCCAACAGCACAATGCCACTTGACTCGAGCATTCCAAAGGTAAGAGGCCGGTCTACCCCTATGTTCAAGTTGAACACGAAGTACGTACAAGCGTTGTCATGTGGGATTACACCAAAGCCGTAAGTGTCAGGCCGTGTCAGTACGGTCACTTCCTTGACGACATTTTTTAACCTAACCCTAACCCTAACCCATGCATGGGCTTGAGGTCACGGTTGGTTTTAGCGCTAGAGTCAGTTCATATCTTTGAGCCGGAAGCACGGTTTCATGCAATGCACCACAAAGGGTATTGACAACTTGAACGGGCAGCATCAGGGTTGGGATTAGGGCAAAGATGAGCGTACGACCAAAACTGCGTGCTTGCACACAGCACCACACAAAGCGCGTGTTGGCAATGGGTAGCTTGACGGTGCAGGCGACACAGCAGTGCAGGCTTGCTCTTGACGTGATGACAGCCATTGCCATACTTTCGCAAGGCGGAATCTGGTAGTGCGAGGGCGAAGAGCAGGGTATGCATGCTGGTACACAGCAGGCCTGGACAGCAGGCGATCAAGCGCGAAGTGTGGAAGTTACTGTACTTGTTCAGAAATGAACTCAAATAATGGCCATCGACGGACTGCCAACTTAAATACTGTTGCAAAGGAGAGGGCTGTTGCTCACTACCCTGTTGCACCCCACCCGCAGAGCTAGACATCAAGGTGACAAATGCAACAGAAGACCGACGCCAGTCATGTGCTGCTAGAAGTGAATGTAATGTAGTCTGTCTACCGGCAAGTGTAACTGCCGTAACCGTCAAGCGTGCAAACAATCAGCATGTAACCGCCATGTGCTCCAACGAATACTTGATGCGGGGCACCTTGCAGTCTTCTCAGGCATCAATGCTCATCACGATCTGCGAGCAGGACTCCTCGGAGAGTATTCTTGCACGCATTGTCAAGCCCAGGGCTCTTCAACGAAGCAGCGTTACGTGCCATCGATGCTGTTTTGCTTCGGGGCATCCACAGTCGATGTAGAAGTACACAAACATTGCTCACGTTGGTCCTTGGCAGGCATCGACCACATCATGCTGATGCTCGAATGCATACCCCGCCCCGTGCGCAGCTGAATTGTGGCGACCCCCAGAAGGCAACCATCTACCCCTACACTGGCGCGTGCCTGTTCAACGTGTTCACGGATCCCACGGAGAGCACAAACCTTGCTCAAAACGCCACCCGTCAGCGAGATATTGCACGCTTGGGCGCAGCGTATCGTCAGCATCAACAAAACGGTGTTTGCCCCGGATCGTGGGCCAATACCCGCCAGCCCTGTAGACAGTGTTGCATGCAGCGTTAGGATTAGATTCGAGAAATTCTGCGAGCCTCGCTTGCAGTTCAGACGTAGACCGCATAGGCACCTGCAGCCGCTGCACAACGACCATAGGTACACCTGCTGTGAAATCCCACCACACTGTGTGGCGGCAAGCTTAAGCTTTTTTTTGGATGCTCAAGAGCTTTTCTTAATTCTGTCCACTCTTTACTGCGATCTCGGAGCGTAGATGGCGAACAGCGGGCTTGCGTCATTTGGGTCTGAAAGTGCCCGTTTCGACTGGCACAAAATAACACCCAATATCATATGACTACCGAGAGTGTCACGTCTCACGAGCTGAGCCTCTGCATGTCATGTTGTGCCTGCTCAGCTGAGAGTGTTGTTCTCTAGAGCTGCTGCGTCACTGTAGCAGCAGACGTGCTCAATGATCATGGCGTATGCCATCGGTACTGTTGTGCCCCCACATTGCACTTTGTGTTGTGTGCATGGCGTACTTCAAAGCATACGAAACTGGTTTCATACATGATGCATGCTGTATGATGTAATATTAGGGGCATTGAAGGTCCCCCAAGGAGGTCGCCTCGATAGCAGAGACAGCGCCTATATTCACAAAGTAATCTGTGCATGCTCACCACTCCGTCCAGGTGTGCTGGGGCAGACACCGTGGGCTGCACCTATGCCAAAACAAATCTGCCGTTTGTACTTGCCGCTGGCCACATGTGAGCTTGCGGTCACGCTGCTGGTGCTGCTATTGGGAGTCTAGACAACTTGAAGGGCTTGCACCTGCTGGGTATGCGTCGCTGCGTTGCTGCGTCGCATGTGCATGACGCACTTGTGCCAGCGACACACCACTAGCCGCCGCAAGCCGGCGGCGCCTTTTACAATCGACCAGTTGACTGGTTCAGCAGGAGAAATCAACTACAAGTATGTAACTTCAAGCGCGCATTGTCTTTCGCCAAGGTCCCCGTACCAGTATAAGACGACCGGCATCACGTTGATGGGGGCGCCGGTCGTCATATAGCACTTCGTGCGCGCCCACGTGGCGACGGCCCTTCGTGCCCCGGCGCCGGTGCGCGCGAGCCCAGCTCTGCCCAGGCCCCCGAGTGTTGCCGCGGCATCAAACGGCGCTGGCGGGTGCTAGACGCAGCGTTCAGCTCGTCGCCACGCAGCTGCGCCGGCTGGGGGCAGCTAAATCGCTTCAAGCAGTCGCGGCGTGGCGCCGCGGCGCCTGTGAGAGGGGCATGGGCTTCTTGTTCCCATTCAAAAAAAAATAAATCAGAACTTCAACCAAAAAAAAACGTTTCTGGGTGGATTTTGCTGGCGCCACGTTGGTGACTCCCACCCTGTGTGCCTGCTGTTCAGCCAACGCTCGGCACCCTCCACGAGGGGCAGCCGCCACCGTGTCCCAGGGGCGGGGCAGGGCCCGCCCCATTTCAACTTCAAGTCGTTTCATGCCATCCGAAGCGATGGAGGTGGTGCTGCCAGCGGCGACTGGCGACACGCCAGCTGGCCCAAATGGTCGCGCGGCCACCCCTCCTGCTGCTGCTGCCTCGTGGGCGGCCAAAGCCGCCAAAACTGCGACAACACCCCCGTCGCTTACAGCGAAGAGCAACCTGCTTCGGGAGGAGGCACGGCTGCTGCACGGCCACGATGGAGCCTACTTCACTCCCCGAGGCAGCTACACGCCAACCCCAGCCCCATCCGCCCTCACTCCAGGGCAGCTATACCAACAGGCGAGCGAGATGTTCCACGCCGCGGAACAGGAGCAGTACTTCTTCGTGCCCCCCGCTGTCGCGGCGGTGGGGCGCCAGGGTGGAGCCGCTGCGGGCCGCCTCATGGCGATGGCGGCGCGCGTGCAGGGCCGTCCGACAGCGGAGGGACAGCCATTTGTGCCGCCGGCGGCGGCAGCCGGCACAGACCTAGTCTCGTTTACGGTGGATCCAGTCACCTGCTACACCCAGGAGCACTTGGCTGCCTTGCCGGCCAGCGTCCGCGCACTGTTAGCAGAGCTCGCGCCGGCCCGTCAGCCTCACGAGCGCGAGCGCAGCACCCCTGCGGCGGCTGCACAGCGCCGCGCCCGACTCACGCGGGGGCGCCAGCAGCTGCTAGCGGCGGCGCTCACGCACATGCACGACGCGGCGAGGGCCGGCGCTGGAGACGCTGCCTCACTTGCGTCCCTATTCAAGGGTGCAGAGACGCTGGGGCCTCTGTCGCCTCGCGATGACTTCCGCACGCTATGCTTGCGGGCGCCGGCCGCGCTCGTTGACGCGGCGCTCGGAACGGTCGGCGACTCCGCTGACTTCAGCTTCAGCGGCTTCCGCCTGCGCATCACCCGCGCTGGTGACATGAGCGCCCCGGTCACGGTCACCGTGCGCGGCGCGCCGGCGGCGTGGTCTGCAGCGCAGCTTGCAATGCTGCTTGCGCCCGCACTCGCAGCTCCTGGCATGCCCATCGCGCCGGTGCGCTTGCGGGCGGGCGGCGGCGGCACTTCCGCCGCCTTTCTGCTGCTGGCCAGCGCTCTGAAGACCTGCGGCGTAGGCATTAACGGTGCGGCCTCATCCGCGGCGCCGGCGTCGGCGGCATCGCCAGGCGCCGCGGGTGTTTGGGAGCTAACAGTGGTCCGCGGCGTTGCGCGGCGACTCGCGCACTCGGTCCTATGCGCGGTGGACGGCACGGAAGTAGCGCTGCGGCTGCTGGGCCCTGACAATCTGACAGCGTGCCCGTCCTGCTTGCGACGGCACTTCACGCGCCCGGGTCAGCAGTGCCGGGCAACGCGCTGCGCGCACACCACGCTCCCCGCGGCCTGCACCACGCCAGCCGCCGCCACTGGCACAGCCGCCGGTGCCCCTGCGGTAGCCACGGCTGCAGCCGCCGCGGCGGCAGCCGCCGCGACGCAGCGTGCGCCCACCGGCGCCGCCGCCTCGCACCCCCCAGCGCCGGCGGCGACCGGCGCCGCCGCGACGGACGCTGCCGCCGCCTCGACGCCCGCGCTGGCGAGCGCGTCGCCGGGCGCCTCGCCGCCGCCGCCGCCGGCCGACGCGGACCCTGCGCAGCTGGGCCAGGAGCAGCGCATTCAGCAGCTGCAGGGGGGCATCCTGGAGGGGAGGACCGCGCGGAAGGGGCTGCAGCAGCAGGTCAAGGCACTGACAAAGCTGCTGGCAGCCTCCGAGGCGGGAAAGCGGGCTGCTGAGGCCGATCGCGACCGGTCTCTGGCAGAGCAAGTTCGTGCGGAGCGGCTGGCGGCGCAGCAACGGAGCCTGCGCGAAGGAGAGCAGGTGCGCAACGCTGCGGCGACCGCTCGACTCGAGGCGCAGCGGACAGCGGAAGCGGCGCGCGCTGCGAGCGTGGCGGTGCCGGCGGCGGACGCCGCCGGCGCGGTGGCCACCACGCCCGTGGCGGGAGACCTTGAGGCTAGCTCTGCAGCGGCTGGCGCTGCGGCGGCGGTGGCGGCGGACGGGGCAACGGCGGCGGGCGCGGCGGCGGCAGGCGCGGCGGCGGCGGGCGCGCCGCCGCCTGCTGTAGGCGCTGCCAGCGCGGCAGCGGCAGCGGCCGCAAGCGCGGCAGCGGACCCCGCGGTGGCACTGGAGGCAGCGGCGGCGCCGCGGCAGCCGCCGCGCTCTTGCTCACGCGGGCGCTCGCGGTGTCGGCGCGCATCGTCGCCAGCGGCTCGGCACGGCAGCGACTGCAGCGCCTCCCCCTCGCGCAGTAGGCAGCCCCCCATGCCTGCCAGTGACAGCAGCGCGCTTATGTCCGACAGTGGCACACCCCGCGCCAGCCGCAAGCGCACGGCTGCTGAGCGCACGCCGGGCTCGGCGGCGGAACCCCCCGCTGCACGCCCCGCGCGCGGGCTGCCCCAAGGTCAGTCCGCCGCCGACCGCTTCCTCTCCACCTCGACGGCCCAGCCGCCGGCATCGGAGGGAGGCGGCGGCGCCTCGGGCCTGTAAGCCGCCGGTGCGGCGCTCCCCTCATCCACCGTAATGATGTCTGACTCTACTTCAGGGGGAGCCGCACCGGCGGCCATTGCGGCAGCTGCTGCTGCAGCAGCGGCTGCCGCGGCGGGCATAGACCCTGCGCAGCCTGAGGCAGTGCAGGCGCCCGCTCAGCCTGCAACAGCTGCCATCTATCCGCGCTGCCCTTTATATGACACTGGCTGCCTCTTTCGGGTGCCAGTGCCCAAACCGCGCCTCCGCCGGAACGGGGAGGCGAACACGCTCACGGCGCAGACGTCGGCGTCGCTGGCGCTGGCGCGCCGCATCGCCACGACGCTGGCGGATCACCAGCGCCGCGAGCATCCGAATGTGCCTGCCGACTTTCTCGCGCGTATGCAGGCGGTCGACGATGAGTGTTTGACTCTCCACCGAGCCGGCGCGGGCACCTACTACGCCGTGGAACCCGAGCTGCTACTCTGCGCATGCGCCTCGTGCGGCGAGCCAGGGTGCGTGCGCACGAAATTGCACCAGCGCGACCACCTGTACAAGTCCCGGGGGGCGGCCGCAACGCAGCGGCCACACGGGCCCCGCGTCGCGCCTCTGCCCCCCATCCTCCCCCTCTCTACAGCCAGCGGCGGCGCGCGCGGCCCCGGCGCCCGCGCAGCTGCCGCTGTGGCTGCGGCAGGGCCAACATGGCGCAGCGCGCTTCCGCTCTGGACGCTGGCGCCGCTCTCGCCCGCGCGCGCAGCGCTTGACGACCTCTCCTTTGACTATGTTCTGCAGCAGCAACTGGTGGTCGGCCGCCGCATTCGCCTGGAGCACCGCTCGGACTTCACAGCCGCCTTGACGGCCACGCTGGCGGGCCTCCGGGAAGCGCAGACGGCGGTAGCGCAGGCACACGGGGTTGAGGCAGCGGCACAGGCGTCCGCCACAGCCGGTGCATGGTGCAAGCTGCTGCATCTGCTGCCGTGCCTGCTGCTTGTACCCGACGGCTCCCTGCCGCGGGCGCACCGTTTTGCGGCCTTCGTGGCAGGCGACCTGGACCTGCTCACGCGCACAGCGCTGGCCTTCTGCCGCCGCGGCGCCGCCCGTGCGTGCACGCGCCGCGCTAGGTCTATGACGGAGGCGGCGGCGGCAGTGCGGGAACGCGCGGCGGCGACGGCGCGGCAGCCGGGCGGCGTCGGGCGCGCCGCGCGGCTGCTGGCGGAGGGTGCTGACACATCTGCCCCCCGCGACTCTGCTACCTTGCATAAACTGCAGGCTAAACACCCAGCTGGCGATGCGTCTGCGAAGCTGGATGCCGCGGCATCGCGGGCGCGCAGCTTGGTGGCGGCGGCGGCGCTGGCGGCGCCGGCACCACTCAACTGCGCTTCATTCACGGCGGACGGGCTACGCGAGGCCATCCTCGCCGCCAACCCTGGCTCGGCCGCCGGTCCCTCTGGGCTGCGCAACTCCCACCTCCAGCAGTGCGTCCGGCACACGGCGCACACGTCGGGGCGCACGGTTGACTGGCTCCTTGAGCTGCTGGCGTGGCTGGGTACCGCGGTGTACTCCACCCCCGCCGCGCTGCCCGCCCCCTTTTGGCGCCTTCACGCGGCCGCGCGCCTCAGCGCTGTGGGCGAGAAGGCGCGCCCCATCGCGTGCGGCGACACCATCCGCCGCCTGTTCGCCCGCACCTTCTGCACGGACACCCGGGACCGCGTCTCCGCGCTGCTGGAACCAATTGGCCAGTTTGGGGTCGGCGCGCGGGGGGGCGCAGAGAGAGTGGCGCTCATGGCGCAGCTCACGCATGAGTGCGGCGGCGTGCTCCTTGCCATTGACGGCAGTAATGCCTTCAACGCGCTGTCGCGCTCGGCAGTCCTCACCGCGGTGGCCGAGCATCTGCCTGGCCTGTACGGCTACGTCGAGCACATCTACGGCCCCGGCCGGGCCCCTTGGCTACAATTTGGCCTAGATGGGCACGCCGACGCCGCCATCATCCTCTCCCAACAGGGCGTGCAGCAGGGCGACCCATTGGGGCCGCTGCTGTTCGCGCTGGCACTGCGCGGCACCATGGTGGCTGCCCGCGCCAAGTTCCCGCAACTGGCGCTTCCGGGCTACCTCGATGACCTCACCATCATGACGCCCAGCTGTGACGCGCCGGTGCTCGACCACGTTGGCCGCGCGTTCTGCTTCATACAACAGGCGCTGAGCGAGCTCAACATTCAGGTCAACGTCACGAAATGCGCGGCGGTGGTGCCGGCCTCAGGCGGCGCCCGCGAGCGCGCCGCCGCCGTCTTTGCCGCCGCCAATGTCCCCGTACCAGTATGTGACGACGGCATCACGCTGATGGGGGTGCCGGTCGGCACCGAGGGCTTCGTGCGCGCGCAAGTGGCGGCGACCCTTCGTGCCCCCGGCACCGACCGCCTGGTTGCGGAGCTTGTGCAGATGGAGGATGTGCAGGCTGCCTTCTCCATTCTGCGTCTTGCCGTCCCCGCCCGCGCAGGGCATGTCTCGCGCAATACAGCGCCATCCCTCACGCACGAGGAGCTACGGCGCTTCGACGCCATCACGCTAGCGGCCGTGGCCGCGCTGGCGCAGGAGCCATCGGCGGGTCTTACGCCGCCGGCCCACCAGCGCGCGCCGGCGGCGGGTGACGATTGCCGCGGCCCGCCGGCGGTTTCGGCGGCGGCGGCGCCGCCCTCTCTGTGGGCGGCGGCAGTGGCATGGGTACGCGGCGCCGACTGGGGTGGCGAGGCCCCAGTGACGCTACCAGCACATCAGCAGGTACGCGTGCATCTGCGGCTGGGGAGTGGTGGCTTTGGCGTGCTGGGCGCGGCGCCCCGTGCATGTGCCGCATTTGCTGCACGTTCCCTCGAGTGCATGGGGCCGGCACTGGCGGCATTTCCAGTCGCGGCACGCAGCCGCGTCCTAGAGCATGCCCGCTATGGCTTCACCTTCACCCAGATAGCTACCTGCCTGCAGCAGCTGCGCAGCGGCAGCGATGAGGCTGCAGCGGCCCTCGCACTGCTCCTGCCCACGGTCTGGTACCAGGACTGGCGCCAGGACGACGGCGCATGGCGGGCGCTGCGCGATCTGCTGCAACGGGCAGGCGGAGCTGCGGGGCCGGGCATGCGGACTCGCGCCGGCGCGCGCCGCGCTGCTGCGCCAGCGGTGGCGCGCGAGCCAGGCTCTGCCCAGGCCCCGCCGGCCGCCGTGCTGCCGCGGCGTCAAGCGGCGCTATCACGGGTGCTAGACGCAGCGCTCGCCGCCACGCAGCTGCGTCGGCTTGAAGCAGCAAATGCGTTGGAAGCAGTCGCGGCGTGGCGCAGCGGCGCCTCTAAGGGGGCCATGGGTTTCTTGGCGCAATTGCCGAGCACTGACCCAGCGGAGACCATGTCCCCGCCGGAATTCCGCGAGACGCTGCGGCGCCACCTGGGCGTGGAGCGCCCCGCCCCCGCTGCGGCGCGGTGCCCCAAGTGCCATAGACCAGTGGACTCGGGTGCCCACCTGCGCCGCTGCACACAAGGGCTTAACGTCACGCGACACAACTTGCTCGCAGACGCGCTCTTTCAGCTGCTCAAGCAGGTGGCCCACCTCCGCGGTCTCGACCGGGACACCCTTGCCCCCTTCCGCCGCTACGCGGCGCGCCACGGGTTCAACAAGTTCATGGACATCGTCTTTGGCAGCAACCAGGTCTGCCTTCCAGTCCCTAAAGTGCAGCCGAGCGCCGACGCGGTAGCAGCAGGCCGGTGCACTAAACTGCGCGGCGGCTTTGAAGTAGCTTGTTGCATAGACGTCACCATACGTGACAGCTCATGCCCCTCCCGCCTCCGTCAGGCTCAGGGGGGCGCGCGCGATGTGCAGCGCGTGCTTGAATCGGCTTCGCAGGAAAAGATAGACACATACGTAGTCTCAGGGGCCCTGGACCCCACTACACACACCCTATTTTCCGCAGCCTTTGACCACTTCGGCGCTATGTCACGCGACACCCAAGCGCTGCTACACGCACTCGCCGAGCAGAGCTCGCAGGGCAGCTACAATCTCGCGCAGCGCGTTGCCTTCTGGCGCCGCCGCACCTCCCTCGCGCTACAGCGCGCGCTCACACGTGTCGTGATCGACAACTGGAACGCAGTCATTGCCCCTGATGGCGACGTCAGCGCTTACCGCCGCATCGCACTGTTGCAAGTGCCGCGGCCCTCGCCGGCCAGCGCCGAACCGCCGGCTCCTCCGTAGATTTAGTTATTGCAAGCCCGATTTATCGTGCGCGCAGCCCATGCGGTCCAGGACATAATATACAACTTCAACCGCGACTTGAAGAAGAGAGAGAGAGAGAGACGTTGTACGACACGCACGCTGATAGCGGGTGAGGGCTTTTACGTTTAAGGTGAGTCCGTTCTCCCTGTTTCGCACTCAGGCTCAGAGCTGTTGCAAAGCTCTTGATCAGACGCTCTTTGCAACATTCAGCAGGTTTGCTCGCAGCTTAGCTTTCGACCTGCCTGTAAGTAGACAATAAATGTTGTAACTAATTGCCTGGTCGTGAAATGATTCTGGCCAAAGTCACCATTTATGCCTTGAACACCAGCCGAAGCCCATCTTATCACTGCAGAAAGCCAGTTCTGTTTGCCATTCAACCTAACCTAACCTAACGTGGTCGCGTATACCGCAAAGTGGTTTACGACAGTAAAGTGATTTACGATAGCGCAGTACAACAGCTGGTGCTGTATCCGCAGCCTCAACGCGGGCAAATGTAAATATATGGTGTATAGACTGCAAGAACGTCTACTGCACCAAGTAGAGGAGAGGCTGCGTTACCTGGCAGAAACAGAGCACTCATCCTTCCAGGAAGCAGGACTCAAAGTAACCCTAGGATACGTGTGTCGCAGCAGGCTCATTTTCTCCAGTGCCTGCGTTGCATTCGAATCGCATTGCATGATTGAGCGCGTCACCATCACTCTGTTCTGAAGCCGAATGCCATTAGACGAACACACCATGAAATGCTGCACCAAAAACATTCAACCCCCCCCCCCTTTTCGCTCCCACAGGCGCAGCACCATGGAGATCAACAGCGACACCGGGCCGTCCCACCCGTCCCACAAGCACCCCCTGGCGCCCCCCACCCCCGACAACTCCATCGACGCGGGGCAGGTGGTCATCAGGGTCAAGCGCAAGCGCGGCGATCGCGCCCTCGCTTCCCTGCTCGTTGAAGCAGATGGCTCCATTCAGCCGCAGGCAGGCAAGCGCGCCAAGATGGCTGATGTGACGGACGCGCTCGGCAGCATGGGCTTTGTGCAGCCGCACGCGGCGGCGACGCCCGCTGCGGAGGTCGCGGTCGCGGTGCCTCGGGTGGAGCGCCTGTTGTTCAAGCGCGTGCGCACGACGGACCAGGAGGGCTCCATCATGACGGCTGCGCAGGACCACAGCGGCGGCGTGCGCGTGGCGGCAGGCGACGGCGCAGCACCGCAGCAGCAGCAGCAGAAGCGCGCGGAGGCGGACGTGACCATGGCGGAGGCTGCTGCCGCTGCTGCTGCGGAGCCGCCGCTGTTCATTGAGCTGCGGCGCAAGCGCGCGCGCCCTGTCAGCGCTCAGGAGATGATCCCCGTGCCAGGGGTACCGCAGGGGCTGGCGGAGGGTCCTGGCAGTGGCGCAACTGGCGGCGGCGGCGGCGGCCGGGGCGGCGCGCAGTTTCAGCTGATTGACGTGATCGGCGTCAACGGCAGCGACGTCAGCGCCGCCAACAGCGCCGCTGCCGCCGTTGCCGCTGACTCCGCCGCTGCTGCCGCCGCCGCCGTCGCCGCTGCTGATTCCGCGGCCGCGCCGCTCGACGAAGCTGCTGCTGCTGCTGCTGCTGGCGCGCCGAGCACCGCGCCTGCCGCCGCGGCAGCAGCAGCGGTCGCCAAGCCGCCGCCGCTGCTGGTGAGCGGCGCGCCGCTGAGCGTGAACGGGCAGGTGCTGGAGCGGCGGCCGATGCGCGTGCTGACGCCGATGGAGAGGCTCACGGACGAGGCCATCTGGCACGCGTTCAGGGACGGCGGCGGCGCGGCGCGGCTGCTGGAGGTGCTGCAGCAGGGCGGCGCCGGCGTCAACTTCACGCGCACGCACGCCGACGGCACCACGCCGCTCATGGCGGCGGCGTACTGCGGCGACGGCGCCGTCGTCACGCGGCTGCTGGCGCTAGGCGCGGGTCCGTGTGTTGTGGACTACTCCGGGAACACGGCGGCGAAGCTGGCGAGCATGAACGGGCACGCGGCGGTGGCGCGGCGGCTGCTGCTGGCGCAGGCGCAGTGGTGCGAGAGGGCGCGCGGGGGGGAGGACGCGGACCTAGGGGAGGGGGACGTGGACTACGTCTACGACTTCTACTGCTTTGACGGCACCAAGGCGGCGTTCGGCGCTGGAGGGGTAGGAGAGAAGGGGGTCATCTGGCCTGCGAATCTGCCGGTGGTGCACATTGCGGGGCAGTTTTCGGAGGGGAGCGGTGGCGAGGGGGGGAAGAGGGGGGGGGAGGACAGGGGGGCGGTCGCCTCGGACATCTACTCGTTCGCGACAGCGGAGGGGCCGGTGGAGCTGCAGTTCGAGTACGATTCCGATTGGTCAGATTTGAAGGAGGCCTCAGATGACGAGGATTCCAATGCGGAGGACTTCTACAGGAATGACTACCCGGAAGATGAGGAGGGGGATGGGGCCAGACAGGGGGGCGGGAGGGGCAGCGATAGCGATGACAGCAGTCAGGAGAGCCAGGCGGACTACTGGGATCACGTGAGGGAGAGGTTTGAGGACGAGGGGCTGGTGCGGACGGTGGAGGTTAACCCTACGATGGCGTTTCACGCATATGACGCCGACCTTGACCTGAGCGATGAGGACGTAACTGCCTATGACGCGCCGGACTCTGCTGCGTAGTGGCGCGTAGTGTGCACGCAGGGTGGCTTTCACTGGCAGTTTCATTCGTGACGTTATGTGCGCAATGTTGATTGCTGCCAGACACACATGCGCAGGCCGGTGTAGGGGTACGCTGTTGTATGGCGGATTTATGGCGCGTTGCATGTTGCCATTCTCGAGCAGATCAGCAGATCATCATGTGCTGTGTACATGTATATACGTACATACGCACATGTATGTACGTGTATGTGCTGTGTCAAAGTGTGCCCACTGGGCACCGCACGGCAGTCATGGGGCGTGGCGTAGTCCTAAGTAGCAACATAGGCAGCGTCACTTCAATGTGATACTTCAACATGTTGCGGTGCACTTAATGAATGAAGAGACAGTGTGTCATCACCCCGGCGCTACACATTATGGGCAACACCACTTTCTCGTCACTGCCTTGTCAGTTTCATGTTTGTCTGCACTGCCATCAGCCTTGCATTACGAAAATGCCTTGGTCTGTACCGTGTCATTGCGCAAGGGGCATCCAAGACCACTGATACAGGACGGCCTGAAATCGGCTCACATCTGCACAGGCTTCCTTGTGGTGTCAATGCTACTCCGGTGGCTGCCTTGGCAGCTTCTTGGCAACCATGTGAGCATTGTTGTTGCCATTTACTCATCAATAATGGCTAGGGAGGTATATCCCAGGTGGCTGCTGCAGCCCCATGGCGGCGCTGCAACGGGTTGCTACGGAGCTGCGCAGCACTGTTGCGGGCCCATGGTAAGTGTGTTGTATTGTCCGTGTACTATATGTTTGATTCTCAATGCCACACATGAACACACTGCAGAACGTGCTTGCTATGGTAAGTGTGTAGCAATGTCCGTGTACTATGTTCGGTTCTCAATTGCCACAAATGAACACGCTGCAGACATATCAATGCCTTCGGGTACTTGTTTTATGAATGCCAATCAAGCGATGATGTGCAGAGGCAAAATCTGTGCGTGCTTTGCAAGAAACGGGGGAGACATGGGTGAGTGCTGCCTGAGATCTTTGCTCGTGCACCGCATTGCAACGGAGGCTGTGCCGCTTTTGTGACTAGGCAACGGGGCCAAAGGTAATGTGCATATCCACAACTGCATACCGCCATAGGCCCAGTCATGGCATCAGTGCTTCTCACATTTTTGTGGCGTCACACGCAGATTGAAAGACAGGATGATGATCAGGGGAACGCATCAGCCATGCCACAGATAATGTCAGCGCAACGTCAAAGCACATGCGTTGGTGACATTGCCGGCAGCTTTCCACAATGCCATGACGAAGCAATACCAACAACGTGATTCAACAGGCATTCATCAATGAGATGGATCAGATGTCGAGTTTCGAGTCGCTTGCAGGGTGATGTGGCTCTTGCCATACAAATGTCTTACAAATGATTTTTGACATGCAATGACAGCACGCAACACCAAGACAAGATACAGCCCCGGCATTGATGTATTGTGGCAGCACCAGTTGGTCGCTTTCATATGTAAACACAAGCAGCTGAGGGGCAGCCTAAGCAGTGGACTATCTGCCCTTCACATGGGACACCTGACAAGTCTAGTAATGAATGTGCTCACAGGGGAGGAGAGACATTGAGCACACAGCAACAAGCACATGCACACCATCACCAACGCGACCAAGGTCTCTCGTCATGCGGCGGGCTGTTCCGCAGAACACCGATCTGCGGCGGAGGGCTGCGGTTCCGCAGACGCTTCTGCAGAAAGTTCTGCAGGCAGTTCCACGCCCTGCTCTTGTCGTTGTTCCTGCCTAGCCTCGTAAAGCGGTTGCGTATCGGCAGCAGCGCAGGCACAGGCGCCGTCGTCTGCCTCTTGAAGGTGGTCTTGCCACCACCACGTGCGGACGGTGCCGTCTTCGCCGCAGCTTGCGGCCATGCTCTGCTTGTCGCTCCAAGTGCCGCGGTAGGCTGCGCCACTGTGTCCTTTGAGCTTCTGCAACAGCGGTTACACACATGCATGCAACAGCTCAGCGACAGTGCATGGTTGTTTGTTGCAATTGTTTACAATAAGCTGAGAGGTGCTGCTGCATGTAAGAGGTGTCAAGCTAGCCTGGTGTGGTGTTTTGAGACCAAGCATACGCCACCTGTAGCACTGCTGTTGCACCAGTACATACAGCAAATGTACTGCATTGCATTATTGGCCACGGCATTTATGACAGCAACCACTCAAAGGTAACATATCTGGGACTGCGCACAGTCACGCCCGTGTCGTCTTACAGTGGCAGTACATTCATGGGCCTTTATAAATACAAGTCCATATGTACATTCAAGCAATCGTGCACTTGCTGCAGTAAAGGTGCGCTGTGCGCACCGCCATGTGAACTTGTGCATAAAGTGACCAAACATAGTCCAAGTCAGACCCTACTCAAGTCCTAGGGTTGGGATGCGCAAGGTTCATGTACACATTGCATGAACAGACCCTTTGCCTGCAGTTCTAGTGACCATCAAAATTGTGAACGTACTGACGCCTGGTCTGTAACCCCTCAACATTGTGATTCGTCCACAAGCTGGCGCACTGTGCAGCAGACAGGTCTTGTTCAAAAAGCTGGCTTTGGCTTTGAGGCATGCTGCATCACAAATTAAAACAGAGGGACAATACATGAAGTGTTTTCACATGTCCCAACGGTCATCATCTCCATTCTGACCTGTATGAGATCGCCGTTCTTTCTGTCCCACACGTGCAGCGCGCCGCAGTCGCTGCCGCCCAATATCAGCGACTCCTCCGCAGCGAACGTCGCGCGCAGAAACGAGCTGCTCGTGTTCTGGTGCCCCCTGAATCGCTGCAGCGGCCGCTCATCTGAGCCGATGCGCAGGTCCCAAAGGCGCACTGAGCCGTGTCGACTGCTGGTAAGGAGGTATAGGCCGTCTCTGCTGACCTGCACGCTGGTCACAGCGCCCAGGGGCTGGCGAGCGATGCCGTGACGCCAGGGGTTGGGGTTAGGTTTACCCTAAGGTTGGGGTGAACATAATGGTGAAGAGATGGTGCCAGAAGCTGTTTGTGAAGTGACTGAATAAAGGCGTGCATGATTGTAGTACAGCAGCTGTGAAACGAGCGTTGATGCATCAGAATCATCACTCTCATGCTGCAGGCCCTCATGCTGGCGGACAAAGTACAGCGGGGATAATTGCGAAACCATGCGCTTCGGCATGTAAGACAACAGAGCCCAGGGAACATGCGTATATACATGTATGCACTCGACACTATTGACTCATGGCCAATGACTGCAACAGCGGCGACCACGGTTATTGGTGGAAGGCACTTGCGGCTAACCCCTCCTTGTCACCTAGAGCTCTACGGTCTTTTGATTCATTCATGATTTACAGATGATATGCGCTCTGTGGGACGTGACCAGCCATGCATACATGCTTTGATGTACATGTGCATCACGCGCTCTGAACGCAGTGGCCAGGTAAGCCTCTGCTTGGAGCCAGCGCCTTCAGTCCTGCGTCATGAACACAATTGAACTTAGTTAACTACATCACGTGTTCTCATACATTTTGACATGGCAGAGCGGCGGCGCGCTCAACTTCAACATTGTAGTTGCCGTCAGCGCGCCCATACACAGTGATCTGTCACATGCGCAAGCACCCTGTGTGTTTCGTCACCGCCTCATTTGATTATCATGACAGTACATGGTTTCCGCCCCCGTAAGCGGAAGTAAAAACAATACATGAAGCACTGAGTGAGCTGAGCACTACTAGCCTCAGCCCTAACCCTGATCCTGATCTTAGCACACCATGCTGTACCTACATACCTGTGTCAGCGTCCTCACGCACACGCCGCTCAGCACGTCCCAGAACCGCACCGTGCCGTCCCTGCTGCCGCTCACGAGCAGGTTCCCGTGCGCGTTGGTGGTGGCCTGCAGCACCCCCGCCTCGTGCCCCGCAAACGACTTCAACTCCTTCACCGCCCTCACGTCGTATAGGCGCACCACCCGATCGTGCCCCCCCGTAACGACGTGCGACTGATCCGGGTGAAACGCGACGCTGTAGACGTCGCTCTGGTGTCCCGTCAGCGTGGCGAGCGACGTGCCAATGGGCTGGCTATCGCTGTCGTCGCTGCCCCCTAAATCCCCCTGCGCCAGCGCCACATTGCTCGGCAGGGCCCACAGGCGGACGGTGCCGTCGCCGCTGGCGCTGGCCAGGCGTGACCCTGCGGTGGCGGCAGTGACGTCAGTTACATGTGCTTGCACACTGTGGGTGATGCGGGCTGTCACTGGTAGTAGCTGTGTACGTAGGCAGGTCATAGAGGCGGCGTCGGCTTGCGTCAGTTGAGTGCTGCATTTGCACTATGGGTGATGCAGGCTGTCACTGATGGTAGCTTGTGTATAGGCAGGTGTGCAGAAAGTGCTTACTGTAGCGGTAAACTGCATGCGATAAGGGTATGTGTGATTCAAAGGCTTAAAATTAGGGATATTGGAGGTCACCCTGTTGCCTCATGAGGGCAACGCTGCTTAGGGTTACCAAAAATGAAACTGGCACATCTTTTCAACAGTGATGGACGAGGTACAGCTATCGCAGCACCAGGGCAGAGAGCAGAGCAGTGGTGTATTGCAGAGGGGCATCGATGTTTACATGATACTGCATTGCTGACGGGGGGCAGGAGTAGTAGAGTGCCCTCGTCCCCAATTGACGCACTTGATATATCATACACATGGCATATGCACTACACGTACATCGGAAGCGGCACGTGCAGCGACGACGTCTTCGATAGCTACTGGTATGCACAAGTGTCATGACTTGGCAGCATGCTGTGTGGGCTCTGGCTAATCTAACCCTAGCCCTGACACTAACCTAAGTCAGTAATGCTGAGAATCTGCATAGCATACATGGCGCAATGACACACCACAAGTTATAAGCTGCTGCAACACCGTAGATGCAGCAGCCTCGCCAGTGGAGATTGATAAGAATGCCACTGATGTGTCTTGCAGGCCGCAGTGTCCCCATCACTTGTAATAAGATCATTTACAAAGTGATTATTACAATGTGATTATTTACCTGACGGCATCGAATTGCCTGCTGATCACCGAATGTGCAGCTCAACACCGCATGGCCTCACAGCACCTTCTAATGGTGCACTTTGGGCCATTCAGCCAAAGAGTGAGAGAATGTGTGCAGAGACGCAAGTACCACACTTCGAGTGCCACTTCAAGTCCAGGTTCCATCAGATGTCTCACCTTCTTTATTTGATGCCAAGTCCCAGATCTTATTAGTATGTCCCCTGAGCCACATGAGTGGCTTGCTGGTACGCCCAAACCCTAAGAGGGCAAGGCCAAGTGCAGCACAAGTCAGCACGACTCTATGCCATAAGAAACAAGCTTGTAGCTGAGCTGGGTGCAATGCCTCAATATTTTCTGCAACTGATTCTACTGATTGCTGTCAAAACCTCCGTGGTGACAGTGCACATAAAATTCTTTCGTGCAGTAGTGATATCCCTAGAATGATGTTGTCCAGTTCATCAATGTTCTGGCCCGAAAAGTGACGGGTACACAGATAGTACGGAAGTGATCATTGGTCAGCACTTCTACCAGATCAGCACGCACTAGCGTCGCCTACGTAACATCTTCATGGGCGCATATCACAGTTGTCCTACTGCACTACTTCAGACCGATGAGCTAAAGAGTAGCAGGCATGCACACCCAGGGTAGCCCCTCTCCAACCCAACCAAAATGCATGGTACTTCTATGATTGTTGATGCATTTGTGACCAAAACAACAAACCATTATCCCATGTACGAAGTGCAAAAGACCGTACTTTCAAACAGAGCTCGCGTGATTTGATGAGCGCACTTACCCATATCACTGCCGGATGCATCAGCAGCCCCCCTAAGACCCCCTAGCCCCACATCAGCATACCCCCCTCCCTCATCCCCTGCGTCCGTACAGCAGCCGTGGACACCATTCTCCACACTGCCGGATCTGAAGGATGATATACTGGATCGCCCTCTGCCCACCGAAGCGCTTAGAGCACCCCCCTGCCATGACCCCCTTCTGCTGTAAGAGGTGCCAGAGGCCGACTCTGCTGGTAGGGGCGATGCTGCCACTTCATAAGTGGAGAGCTCATCCATGTCAGCGCCAGCGCTGCGGTTGCTGGGCCAAACGCCGGGATTTGAGCTCCACAGGCTGCGATGCGGCAGTTACGTCAGTTACGAAACAGTGCGCAGCGACTTGTCAGATGCTGTGAGTCAATGAGCAGTTGAGCATCATCAAAGGGGCAGTCAGGCTGCACCAGTTCATTGTACTGAAGCTGTACAACTCTAAGCATGAAGCAAAAGCCATGCACCGAAATGCCAGCAAAGCAAGTGCGGTGCATGATGGATAAACGGTAGTGCATGCATGCATGTAAGAAAGCTATTGGTGGCGTGAGTCACGGCATGCACAGCAGAGTTGTTGCAGCATGAAATTTGATGAGGCAAACGCAGCTGGCATAGGCTAACAGGCCACAAGTTGAAGATCAAATGACTCCATCAACTGCTGCTGCATTCTGTCACAACAAGACCTGCAGTTTTGCCGCATGCAGATGCAGCGCTTGTTGATCACTGCTGCGACAGCACCTCTACACAGGGCAGCCCTTCAACTGTGTAAGTGCTGCTGGTCTACCTCCATCTAAGTGAGGATATCAGCAGGCTGAGCAACAACAACACATCCAGTGAGGATGTAGGTCACCGTGTGTCAGAGGCATCTGGCTGCAATGCAGTTGCCGTTCAAGTCCCTGGTTTTGCAGCAATCGATGCTTGATATTGCTTTTGAGACATTGCTTTTGAGACCATGGGGTCATGGTCGGGTGCTTGAGGCCTTTCAGCAGAGTCACTTGGTAATGACAAGACAACAACCCGACTCCTGCTGTTTCATTCATCTGGGCTTCTGCGTGCTGTCAACGATGGCACCTAAATGGTACAATGGCCAACCAGTGACAGTCTAGATGATCATGTGCACCTGATGCCAAAGTCACCGCCACCAGCTCCTGCAGCCAGTAGAAACCCTTCCTCCCCACACCATTCTACAGCCTGTAACACGACAGCAGCGTACATGGGTGTGTTCAAACTTCAAAAGCATTGAACTTCAACTATGTATGCAATGCAATGCGTCGAAGCCGCATTAAGCGATCAAACGTGTATGACGCAAGTCACCTGCGTTAAAGAATTGCAGCAAAATCATCAGCTTTAAAGTGCGCATGCCAGTTTGGTCATGGGTCAAACCTGTTTCTCAAGGTAGCATGAGTGCATTGGCGCGGCATACACCTAGGAACGACAGCAGGCCAAGTGCAATCATGATGGCAAAATGTCATGTCATCACAATCAGACTAGGCCTCAAGGCAAACGATGCAATCACAACTCTTTACCCCTATAAAGTGCACTGGTATTACCTACCCTATCCTAAGTGGTATGATCCCCACTCATTCGAAGTCCACAATCTCGACCACAGCACGTCGGGACTGAACTTCAGGCTACCAGCATGTCAGCAATAGTGGCCAACTGAAGTGGCAATGTTCAAACATGGTACGCGGTGCTTGCAGTGTACCTCTTATATGCCATGGTTAGGGTTAGGGTTAGTGGGTTAGCCGAGTACAAGTCCACATGATGGTGGCATGCCATTTTGGCCTTGCTGCACCATCGCAAAACAACACCTCTGCAAAACTAAGGATTAGGGTAAGCCAAGCCCTGACCTGAACCTTATTACTGACCCTTGCGGCATTGCTGCAGCACATGCTCAACCACACCTCTGTCAAGCTCGCGCTCCAGCAGACTAACCCTAACCCTAACCTAACCCTAACCCTAAGAACCTACCTTGACGCTGCTGCAGTGTCCAACGAACAAGTCCCTCTGCACATTGGGCACCACCGGACACTGATAGTCCCTCGCCAGCGACGTCACTTCCGGCACCATGCGCGGGTGATACCGCCGAAACTCCATCTGATACGCGACCGCCTGCTGCAGCAGGGTGACCAGTCTGTCCGGGGGTATTTCCTGTGACGCGTCCGCGAGTGACGCTCCCGCGCTGGGCACTGCTGCGGCCGCGCCACCCTCAACTTCAACCAAACGAGCCAGCTCATCGGACAGCTTCTCCCTCCCTGAACACATTGACGTTACATTGTGCGTACTGTAAGAGGTCATTATGCGCAGTCAGATACTGATAGGGGGCGTGCATTGTCAACAATGTTGTTGGAGCTTGCAGAGTTCGTCGTGTTGAATGAGCAAGCAGCGCTGCTGCCATGCACCACCCAAAGCAGAGGAGCAGCACTATAGCATATGGCGTACGCCGGACGCAGTGACACCAATCCTAGCCCACCGCTGTTCGTTCACCATGAATATGCAGATATTCGTTCACCATGAATAGGCAGACATTACAGCGTTGCTCAGTTGTACCAGGATCTGTCTTGACAGGGTAGCCGCTACGCACAAAAAAAAAGAACTGATAACCGCTAGTTTGCACTGAACTGGCAGGCAAATGGTGCAAGTGCACCTCATGCAGCAATACACACGCATCTGCAAACCAAACTCTTGCAGCACAAAGATGACTGCGTGCGACTGCATGCTAGGATTTGGCCTCCTTCATGCACCATTCAAAACCACCTACAAGAAGTTTGCCATCATTGCGCTGAATCGGGTACACCGTGTGCAATTGCTGCGTGAAAAGTCTCACTGTTGAGTACCAACTTCAAGTTACTGACTTCAACTTTGTGTTGTCATCGGAAGCTCATACCTGCCATGACGCCTTCCCAGCCCATGAAATGTGGCGAGTCAGCCACGCTCTGCACCGAACACATAGGGCACCAGACAAAGAATGACATGTCTATGTCAACACACCAGGCCCTGCAATGTCTACAGGCAGAATGAACAGGTGAAAGCTAGTTCAAGATGCAAAAGTGAAAGCGCTACCAACAGGCCCTTTTTGGCCACAAGTGCACAACACTCATCCCAGATGACCAATCGATAAGGCATCACGCAATGTGCTTAGCTTACAAAACCAAAACGTTCTGTACATCAATGTCCACAACCCACCTTACATTACACTGGCTCAAAGCTGCTGACTAGAGTATACCGCAGTAGCAGCCATGACGAGAGCGGAGCAATGACAAAGACTTGTACATACAGTGTACAGCACAGGTGCACAGTACAGTTGTACCGCATGCCAGAGACCCCTCTCACCTTGCACGTGAGCAGGTAGCACAGATTCTGGAACTCCGTGGGGTTGCTCGCCGCGGTGGCCTCCATGGGCTTGAGCCTCCTATTGAGATACGCAAACGCCTTTTGGTACTCCTGCTTCTCAATCAGCTCCATGTACTCCTGCCTGTACAGAGCATACAGGTAGCGCTTGTGGTGCTGCCGCGGCAGGTTTTTGGCAAGGCTCGCTGCCACGTCCCAGTCCCCCTCCAGAACCGCTTTCCGTAACCGCTTGCTCTGGGCGCGGCGGCTCTGCTGCTCAGAGGTTTTCATGTTGGCCTCATCTTGCAGCACCATCAGGCTGGCAAAATAGCTGCGGGAGACGCAAGGAAAGGAGGGACGCAATGCACTGATACTCAGTCATGAAGTGATTAGCGCCCACTGTGAAGCATGGGGGACTCTGCCTGATGCCGCCATGAACGCATGTATGTATGCATTGCATGGATGTGTGTCTACACGTTTGCATATGAGAGGTGCTGAGTTGATGCACATCCCAAGTGCGCAATTCAAGAACACCTTCCTGCACGCTTGCAAGAATGGCAGCGTGTACAATACGCTGCAATCCCAGCAGCTGTGCATGACAGCTTGTGAGACCCATTCATCATTCAGCACAAAACAACGGCAATGTTGAAGTTGATGTTAAGCAGCGCTTAGCAGTCTGTACAGGTGCAGCAGCGCTCACCTTTCGTTGTGCAGGTACTGAGCGATCATGCGTATGATGTCCCTCTTGATCTGGGGATTCCGTGGGTCAAGGGCATCTCGAGGGAGCACTCTCGATCTGCAAGCAAACACCAGGGATAGCAGCCCAGCAGTATGTGGCTCAATAGCGAACACAAGCACTGCCCATGTTGTATCTGGTTCAATCAACAAAAATTGCGCTCAAGTACAGCACCACACAACGAGTTTTAGTACATACAGAGGTGATGGCAGGCCTAAAACACATCCATTCGTTTCTTCCAGTGAGGATCAACAGCGCCACGTGCGTCGGAACCCTGCAATTGAGTGAGCGCGCAATACTATGCCAGCATGCAATGAAAACTCAGCATGACTTGCCTGTATCTTGCCGTGTTCATGACAGGCGCATATGAGTCCCCCATGTGATTCCCCCCTCCATTGCACACGCCGCCATCCTCAGCACCAGTTGAGCCCCCCTCCTGCACCAGCTGCTGCACCGAAGGGTATCCCCTGTCATATGCATGGGCTCCATTCTCTGCCGCTAGCTCCCTCGGTGGGGTTGGTATAGATCGATTGAGCCTGCCTGGCCCATGACCCCGAACGGGGCTGCGCACAGGCGCCATAATGATGACTGTTGTGTCAGCCGACACAATGACATGCTGGCTAAGCGATCACAGCAGTAGTGATATGTGTACTGAAGGTGTGTGAGGTTGACATTAGTGCTGCATCAAAGGTGGTGAAGCCATTTTGCCGTAGCTGCTGTGGTGGTAAGCGCTGCATGACAGCCGGCTGCTTCTGGTGTTACCTCATCAATGACATGCACCTAGAAAGTTCTGATTTACGTGACAAAAGGTATTGCAAGCCTCCGTCCCTACTTGCCAGATGCCATCGAACATGTCATGCTTTGAGTCAAAGTTATCAGGGGGGGTTACATCAGGGTCACCTCAAAGCTGTGGCTGGAGGCATGCTGTAGAGTGTGCTTCTGGTCCCAGGCCTGTCCCAAAAATCTGTTGCAGAGACTTTGACTGGCTTGAACACAGCTATGGAAGGCTGGTATAGTGCAAAGGCGCGCAGGCGACCATCAATATGCCAGAAAAGCTCAAATTATGACTTAGATCAAGATTTGCACTTGGCGGAATCAGCCGGATGAGGTTGATGCTGCGGGCATTGATAACTGCTGGTATTAAAATGTATTAGATCAGAACAAATACTTCATCAGTGACTGATATGTAGTTGAACACCGGAAGTTGCAAACACAGCTGCCGCAGGCACTGCCTTGGTCGCGGCTCTGGCAAAATTTCGTTACGAACACCCTTTGCAACCAGACTGGTAGCTGCAGAGACTGAGTTTGTTGAAGCTTATCAGCTACAGTCATTGAAAAAAGCTGCGTTTACTGCAGGCGAAGCGGAGACATTAGGCACCGTGACAAAACATACCTGTGAGGTGGTGTGCCGTACGAGGCGCTCTGCGGCGGGTCCATCGCGATGGTTATACCTCCCAACAGTAATCAGACAGTGGTACACCACCGTCCTGCGCCATTACAACTCAGACATTTGTTTTTTTTTGCCTCGTCCTCGGCACTGTCAAGCCACAATTCTCCGCCCCCAGCCGGTTGTACCGCTGCGTGCTTTCTGCACTGCTGACTCCAAATGCGCCCCGCGCTGCTCTCTGCTTTGCTTTGCGCTGCCTTGGTGAGGGCTCCGACTGATTGTGTTTAGGTGTCCGGCTTGGCGCTTGAACTCTGTTGAACTCCATAGTTCACTTGGTGAACTGACCTGCGCGAGAACCTCAGACAGACACACACAGACACATCTGAACAGCACAGGTGCCCCCCCCTGTGTCAGCATCCCGACGGAACTGGCGGGGCTCCCGTGTGACAGCAGGCGCCACTGTGCGCAGGCAGCTTGAAAACCAGAAAATCACAGCAATCGACCGTGCGTGACCCAAAAGCATTGCATCATGAGCAACTTTAACGCAGCCGAGGAGCACAAGGAAATGGTGGCCCTGGTGTCTGCCTTCCGCGACGCGCTCAAGCCTGAACCGAAGAAGCTACTGCGTGTGAGCCAGCAGCATTCGCTGCGCGACGTCTTCCGCAGGTGAGCCCTGTGTGTTTTGCAGGTTTTCCCGGCGGGCTGGCATGCTGATGGCACAGCCGCCTCTGGTCATGCCTTTGCTTTTTGCATGCTGCACGCAGCCACTCTTGCCTGCAGAGGCCGACGGTGTCGCGTTCGGCTGTTTGTCTTCACAAAAAAAGCGCGGCAAAACAGGTTTGCTCTGTGCTCGACCCAAAGCATCACCACCTGCCATGAAGTATATCTTGACCACCTCCCTCATCAACAAGCCTCACTGGGCCCTATCGTGTGACACATGATTGACCAAAGATTTCCTGTACTACATGATCTCAAGGGTTTTCAGAAGATCCGGAATTTTTGGGGAACATCTACCCAAACATGTTTGATTGTGCTTGAAAAAGATAAGCCTTGATGTATGATGATGGCTAGCAATGGCAGCTACTCGAGCCATTGGAATCACGTGCTATGGTTTTCTCTTACAGGCAACCTCATGTCACACACCGTGTAACTTCCCTCTGCCCAGGCTGAAGGAGTTCTTCAAGATTATTCGCGGTGGCACAGACAACCAGCGCTTTATTGTGGGCTTTGGAGGACTGGGGCACACTATATGTCGCAGGCTTGAGCATGATATGTCATGGAGCGAGGGATCAGGTAACTGCCACGTAACAGAAATGGAAATGTACATCCGCATGATGTACCCAATGCACTTCTACAGTGCTTTGAGAAGCTTGTGCTTAAAAAAAGATGGACCCAATGGCATTTGTGCAACTGCTTGTTCCTT
Source organism: Tribonema minus (assembly GCA_017506865.1). Lineage (NCBI taxonomy): Eukaryota > Xanthophyceae > Tribonematales > Tribonemataceae > Tribonema > Tribonema minus. The sequence goes on along the minus strand of JAFCMP010000538.1, from coordinate 17,856 downwards.
AATGGGTAGCAAAGATACCAGAATGAGTGCCAGAGGAATTCAAAGCTTACAAAAGGCATAACGATACCGTGCCCTGGTGCTGAACACCTAACGGGTTGATGATATACAATGCCGTCATGTGCCTGTTTAGGCCGACCGGGCCAACATTAGGCATCGTGAAATAAAGCACTCGGACACTGAATTAGGATCACGCAAAAAAAGCACCAGGCCTATTTAGGACAGAGCATCCGGAACACCCCATATGAACACACCATGACCATCCATGCGCGCGATGCGTCTGCTTCATTAGTTTCGGCAAGAAATTCAAGTTACAGGTGAACTTGGTTTTGCGAACTCGAGAATGGACGGGGAAGGCCATCAGTGTGCGGCTACAAACAGACTCTACATAAATATCACGACACTCGTGAGCATGGCACTCGCCATCTGCTTGCTTGCTATGGCGTTCCGGTTCATTACTTGACTGTGCGAGGACACAGTAGGGCCACGCAACCATTAGGTCAACACGGAAAATGTGCCACAAGGCCTAATTGGAAATGCCAGAAAAAACACCCAGGCACAATTAGGATCGCTGCCCGGTACACGCCGATTGTTGGCCCGGTCGGCCTAAATAGGCACATGACGGTGGTGACGCTGGGTTGTGTGGGTATGTTTCCTCTCTAGTCTACATGATTGCCCGCCGCAATGCAATGATATCTTGACCGCACATACTTCTGAAGTATTTTTCATCCGTGGCTTTGGATTCTTTACTGTATGCAATTTTGATGCGTTTGTTAAACCCATGGCCTTGGACTGATTTTACTTCAAGTGCACTGTACACTTCTACACGCAAAACGACAAACACATGCGTTGGAGCCCCAGCTGTTACTGGTGCTGGTTCATCAGGGATTCCACCAATCCAACGTGATGATTTTGCAAGCGCATCACTACTGTTGCACGCATAACATTGTGGATATGGTGGCACTGTTTGACTTGTGGCCAATGACTGCAGCAGCGGCAACCACGGTTATTGGTGGATGGCACTTGCAGCTAACCATCCCTTGTCACCTAGAGCTCTACGATCTTTTGATTTGTCTCCATTGTACTGAGCACACGCGGTAGGCGGTATGTCAGGTGCTCACTTGCAGCCAAACTCTTGTGCTCTACCATCGTCGCTACAATGCTCTTGTCGCTGACATTGTTTACGATTAAAACAAGCAGCTGTTTATACAAGCTGATGCAGGTCTGAAGTTGCACTTGAAACTTCAAGTAGTGCCAGTTGTGTCCAGCCCCACGTACACAATTGTAACTGTCATTGACGCCGCCATATGATTGCTGCGGTGCACTGATGTTTCATAGCGAAGCTCTAGCAGCTGTTTGACACAGACTTACTGCACTGCTGCCGTTAGACCAAATCGTTTTTGCCTTGATGAATCGTGTTGACGGTGCACCTGCAGGCTTCACACACCACTTTGCAAGCACTCGCGCAATCAGGTTTTGTCACGTTTGATCATGCCGGCCACTCTCTTGCGCTTGACCATGCATTACCCTTCCTCTGTGTGCTGATAAGCCTGGCCAATGAGCTTATTTACATGACTTGACTCCATCCTCATCAATCAGCTGCATTGTCCCCGTGCATTGCTGACAGGCTCCATTCCTGGCAAAACTACCCGCCTCAAGCTCCTGCACGAAGCCTACATAGTGGCGGTGGAAGCCATGCTGTTTACAGCACCAGTACCAGGCCTAGCCAAGAACATTGGTCCCTTTCCACCGCTGCGGGAGGGCCAGGATTGGTCCCAGGTGTTCAACAACTACGCGTCGTTACCGGCCATAGTACTGCCATCGTGTTCGAAGCGCATCATGGATCTAGTCAACGCCGTCGCCAAAGCGGCGCGCGAGAGGGACTTTGTGGAGATGGTACTCGGGGCACGTCACCTCTTGTACGCGGCGCAGATTGAGTGCGTCACCATTCGCAAGCCCCCCGGAGGCCTCAAGGAAAATGGCTCATCGCTCAAAAACTTCTGGGACGAGTACGCGTGGGTGGCGCGGCGCGCGTTTGGCATCTCCGCCAGCGCCTCACAGACGCTGTCGGAGCAGCTCACGCTCTTCATCTACTTCAAGGAGTGCCTGGACACGGCCGGCATCATCAACATGCGCTGGCTCGCGCCCCCCGATCCCCCCAGCTTCCATAGCCATAGCAGCGGCGGCAGCTTTAGTAGTCACAGCTCCGCGCCCGCACCCGCCGCTTACCACCCGCCCCCTCAGCCAAAACCTCTAGTTTATGGGCCGTCCCTGCCGCCTAGTCAAGCCTCCGCACCAGTTGCTCCCTCGGCTCCCGCTCTCAGTTACCCGAACTCGAATCCTACCCCTGCCAGGTCTTCTGCGCCCGCTGTTGCCGTGAGTTACTCAAATCCTAACCCTAGGTCTAGCGCACAACCCCCCTCGCAACCCAACGGCTCTTCGTCGCTGCCCTTCACCCTCCCGCCGGTGACGGCAGCGGCGGGCGGCTCATACAACCTACTTCAGCAGGACTCATCCTCTTCAGATGGGGGCAGCTTGCCGCCTCGGGGGGAGGATCCCAGGGACTTCTGGCGACTGCCTGGTGAGGCTGCAAGTGGCAAGGGCCCTGCTGCTGCTGCTGCTGCCGCTGCGCCGCAGCAGGCACCCACCAGCGCCGCTGCGGCGGCGGCGGCGAAAGCGGCGGTGGCGGCGAAGGCGGCGGCAGCGGCGGTGGCGGCGGCTAATGCTGGATATGCGGCGCCGGCCCCGGCGGCGACGTGGGGATTTGCGCCCACGCCCATGCCTACTGTCGCAGCAGCAGCAGCACCTGCGGCGATGGCGGCGGCGGCGGCGCAGGCGCCAACGGCTCAGCAGCGGCAGCAGCAGCCGGCTGCGCAGAAGCCCGCTCAGGCGCCCGCGGCTTCCCCGGCTACTAGCGCCAGCTCGGCGCTCGCCGCTGCTGCGGCAGCGTACATGGCGTCCCTCCCCGCTGCGCCGCCTGCTGCGCAGCCCATGACCATAGCCGACATGACTGCCTCGGCGCGCCGCATTCTGGACTCAGCGCCCAAGAAGCCGGTGGTGCCGAAGCGCCTCCCCGCAGCTGTCCCCGCGCCGCTGCTGGGTCCTGCGCAGCGCTCTGCGCCCCCGCAGCAGCGCTCAACGTCGCCCGTGCCCGCGCCGGCGACGCCGCAGCCGGTGCAGCGCCGCGGGCTCGACGCGGTGCAGCAGCAGCAGCAGCAGGCGCCGCAGCAGCAGAGCGCGGAGCAACTTCCGGTTCAGCAGCAGTACCGCCAGGCGCCTGCGGCCGCGGCGAGCGCCGCGCCCGTGACGCCCCGGCAGCCCTCGCCTGCGGCATTCGGTCCTGTTGCGGCAGCCGCGGCAGTTGGGCCGACTCCGCCGCCGCCGCCGCCGCCGCCGGTCATGCCCGGCCCTCACCTGGCAGAGCCATTCGTTCCGCCCCTGCCGCCAGCCTTCCCTCCCGCCTCTGCCGCGCCTGCGCCCGCGCCGTCGCCACAGGCAGCGGGAACTGCTGCCGTGGCGATGGCGCCACCGTCGCAGTGGAACGCGCCAGCGCCTGTTCCTCAGCCTGCAGTGGCGCAGTGGCAGAGCCCGCAGTCGCCGCCGTCCTCTGTGCAGCAGCCGCAGCAGCAGTACGCCCACCACCAATACCAGCAGCAGCAGCAGCAGCAGGAGCTGCAGCAGCGTCAACAGCAGGAGCAGGAGCGGCAGCAGCAGCAGCGTCAGCAGCAGGAGCAGCAGCAGCAGCGTCAGCCGCAGCTGTCGTCTGTGCAGACAAGGCCAAATGCGCCATCGCCACCCGCCAGTGATGGCGCAGCGGGCGCGGCGCTACACAGCTCTCCTTCAACGTGGCATGCGCAAGCGCAGTACTCGATTGCATCGGAGCAGCAGTCAGCAGCAGCGCAGCAGCAGCAGCAGCAGCAGCTCTCGCCCAGCATGCACCAGTACCAGCAGCCGCCCGCAGTGCATCAGCAGCAGCAGCAGCAGCAGCCAGCGTCTGTCCTGAGGCAGCAGCCGCCGCAGCAACAACAGCCACAGCTGCCTTCTACCCTTGAGGCGCCTGCTGCAGCCCCCGCTGCAGCCGCGCCTGCTGCGCCCCCTGCGCAATACGCACCAGCCACGTGGTACCCATCTGCGTCGTCGGCACAGCAGCAGCAGCAGCAGCAGCAGCAGCGCTCTTCGCCGTCTGCGGCACCGATGTCACCTCCCACTGTCGCCACTACTACCAGTACAAGTGCCGCTGCTGGCATCGGTGTGAACAGCCTTCACTCCACGTCTGCGCAGCCCGTGCCGACCATGTGGCCTGCACATGCGCAGACCTCGCCAACCTTGCCGCCACAGCCCCAGCAGCAGCAGCAGCAGCAGGAGCAGCAGCAGCAGCAGCAGCCCACGTCGTACGGCGCTGCGCCTGACGTGTCCGCACTCCAGCAGCAGTTCCAGCAGCATCAGCAGCAGCTGCAGCAGCAGCAGCAGCACTTCCACCAGCAGATGCAGCAGCACCAGCAGATGCAGCAGCTTCAGCAGATGCAGCAGGAGCACCAGCGGCAGCAGTACCAGCAGCAGCAGCAGCAGAAGATGGCGGACGACGCAAAGAAGGCCGCTGATGCCATGCCGCAGTATCAGCAGCAGCTGCCGCCGCCGCAGCAGCAGGAGCCACAGAAGCAGCAGGCGCCGCAGCAGCAGTCGCAGCAGCAGCAGCCCGCGACTGACGATGCATTCTGGCGCGCCCTCGCAGGCAAGGGGGCTGGTCAGCACCCGGGCGCTGCGCAGCCGTACCCATTCGGCATGCCAGGCGCGCCGGCGCCGTTTGGGTACCCGCCGCCGCAGCAGTTGGCGCACACGACAGGCGCGCAGCCGCAGGCGCCTTACTACAGTGTCGGCGGCACGGTCACGGGCGGCGGGGGTGTGCCTGGTGGCGATGGGAGGGGGGGCGGTCTGCCAGCGGCGTTCTATCAGCTAGCCAATGCTGTGCACGCGGAGCAGCGCTCGACAGCCACCTCGCCCGCTTTCAACGCCAATGGCGCGCAGCAGCAGCAGCAGCAGCAGATGGCTGCAGGAGCGGAGCACCAGCACCCGCCGCTGCCGCAGGGGTATGCGTGGGACGAGACGGGGGGGACACCGGAGGTGACGGTGGTGGAGACAGGCGGGGTACAGGGGGCGGGGGTGGCGGCAGCCACGGCGCCGCTGACGGCAGGAGAGGCGTTGACCTTTGAGGACGCGGACCAGGCGGTCAGGGAGAGCCTGCGTAGCGTGCAGATGACCATGCGCTCGTGGGAGGGGAAGCTAAAGGGGTTGCAGGCGTGCATGGGTGAGCCCGGCATCGCCGCCAATCAGCAGGCGTACATGCACATGTGCAGCATCCTGCAGGAGACAGTGAGCCTCGCCAAGTGTTTTGAGGCCATGTGCCCTGCGCCTGGCAGCACTTGAGTAGCGACATTTCAGTGGAGCCATCGGGGGCACGCGCCAGTAACATTTGCAGAAATGGGGGGGGGGGGGAGGGGTGGGGGGCACATGGGCTATGTCGCATGCGTTGTTGGGGGGGGGGAGGGGGCGCACGGACCATATTGCACGCGTTGTTGCCTGTGCGCTGGCACGGCAGCTGTGGCGGCGGCGGTGCAACGGCGGCGCGGTGACGAGGCGCTCCAGGGTGTGTCATTGAAGCAGACGGAGAATTGCGGGCGAAAGTAGTCTTCATAGCGAGGCAGACAAAGGATTGCACGAAACAGTAGTCTTTATGGCGAGGCAGCTCATGTGCATCTCTGCTGCAGCTGCAGCCAGAGCTCTGCAATGCACAATTGCAATACGGCAGTTGTCATGCTCATTTTCGTACACAGGCGCATCACCCCAGTCTGTGCTGCAAAACAATGCATTTTGCGCAATAGCCCAAAGCAATGCTTGCGCGTGCTTCAAATGGCTTGTATTTACTCCGCTTCCTGCTGTTGTTGCCCTGCACGCCCAGCGGATGCGTCATTGCTCAACGTGCTTGTTTTGCATGGCGGCGTTTCATTTGTGTTGGCAAATGCTGCGTTTACGTCAACGCCATTGGATGCTTTTGTTGGCAATGACGACTTGACGAAGGCAATTGCTTCTCAAAGTCATGCCACCAGATATTTGCAGTGCTGATTACGACCTGGTAATGGCTGACACCGTATGAAAGTAGGATCTTCTAAAGCTATGTTTTTTGAGCAAAGCACCATGTAACATGCTACCCCTGACGCCATTGCATGATGAATGCGCCGGAAAGATGAAGCACACGACAACAATTATCAAGGTGAAAGCTTAGGGTTAGCTCAAGGTTAGGGTTACACTTTGCCGCATGCACTCATGGACTTGTTTTCATATGTGAAAGCTACAGTGCCTCATCAGCTCGTGTACTTGCGCGCTGACTGCAGTATACATGTGTATGTATGCGTACTTTGTGGTTGCATCTTCAATGCACGCCAGCGCTTTGGCTTTTTGGTTTTACAGCTGTGCATCTACTTCATGTTGTGTTTTGCAACATGCAACTGACATCCTTCAAGTAGTTGCGCTCATCTGGCGATCGAGGTGTTCTAGGTGTGAGGGCCTCAAAAGTGATCGCAGCATGCACACAGTCGCATCTGGAACGTCATCTTTTTTAATTTTTTTATAATATGCAGTACCAGTGTTAATTGTTGTGTGTCGCCTGTGGTGCATGCCTGTCAACTTCACAACCGTTGTGACACTACGCCGCCCTGCAATCGACACATGTGTGACAAAGCAAGCTTTCTTTCCTTCACAAAGCGTAGGTTACAAGCCGCTTCTTAAGCTTGGGCCATCTAAGTTGACGATGCAAATCAGTGTATAGCAAGCCAGCAACACAAGGTTACACCCAGGACTGGACTTTGTGGCTGTTGATTACTCATAGAATGCGAGTATTACGGCTTGCGAGACGCACCCGGCGGCAGGAATACAACAAGTAGGGTTTCTGCCCCTCAGGCGGAAGTAAAAAAGGTATCATTGCCATGTCAAGTTTGACTATAATGACTCCTACTTGAGGGGTGAAAAGTCTTGCGAGGAGGCAAGAAATGCAGCTCTCATGCTTGTGTCAAGTGTGTGCTCACAGCGCAAGTGCAAACGCGGCTGCAAGGAAGCGCTACCAATGCTCACTGACAGCCAAGCCAACTACAACTGGACATCCCTGCAGGAGGACTTCGTCCATCTGCAGATGCACCACTTCAGCAAACTGTGATTGAGCACAAGCCGCCCCACTCCACTTCGCTCAGACCGCTTTTCATGCATTAATTGGGAATTCAACCTCTAACTGGGCACTTTAGCCACTATAGTTTGTTTCAGCACATTGCTGGTTCCATACTGTGTTTCAACTACATGAACGTATGGACTTGTATTTACAAACTACATGTACACAATCGCAGGCCGCTGCAGAGATTGGCAAGAGTCCACTTGTTTCAAAACCTGACATACCTACATACCTATAGTAAGCCTCAAGAGCACAGCCGGTCAAGGTGACTGACAGGATCATGATGTTATCACAGCACAGCTGCAGGCAAGTTGTCAAGAAGCTTCGAGCTTTGCGGCCCTAGGCTGCATGCAGGCACTGGTGCTCACAAAGAATGAGCTTACACATGGACATTGGTTCCAGCATGTATTTCTAAGCAGTCACGTAGTGAAAAGATTTAGGAGTAAGGGGCGTGCACACCTGGTCACCAAAGCAAACTCTGGGCATGTTCAGTGGCACGCACGCTGTACATGCGTGTGGTTGCAACAGTTCAGCAGAAGTCAGGTCAACGTTGGCATATATGTATACAAGGCACACATGCATTGCGCCAGCCCAGCAAGCTGCAGCACACGCAGACACCACACAAAAACACAATAGCACATTGCTGCATACGAAAGGCGTGCATTGATTACATGGCATGTTGGTGTGTGCCTCAAGCGCGTTGAGGACGCGCTGTGTTTTGCGCAGCATACATACCAGCCCCCTTGTATGGATACATCGCAATTGTGCAATCATGTATCAGCGGACTAAGTCTTGTGCAAAATTTGGAGTACCATAGTGGATTGCCGTGCTGTGACATGGCGACCACACAAATGTCACAGGGCTCAGTCGAGCACAGAGGATCAATGCAGGGATGCAACCCACACAACCAAGCGCGTTATTGCACCTACTAGTACACGGCGTTCTGTGGTATACACTGGGAGTGGATTCGCTTCGCTACAACTGGACTGCAAAATGGAACACACGGATGGCGACTGCACACCATGCAATGATCTGTCTACTCCTACTCCTGGTCGAATGGGCAGCCGTTGGCGCGCGCCCACTCTAGTACGTCGTGGTGCCCCTTCTCAAATGCCGCAATGCAGGTGAACTCATCCCACGGGCACCCTTGCGATCTCGCCCACTGCAGGATGTGAAGATTGCCTGCCGCAGCTGCCTGGCTGCAGACTTCCTCGTCCCACCTGCATCCGTTCTCGTGAGCCCACTTCAGGAGCTCTAGATGCCCTGCAGCGGCCGCACAGTAGCAAGTGCTTTCGTCCCAAGGGGCGCCTCTTTCTCTCGCCCACTTCAAAAGCTGCAACTGCCCAGCCTTTGCCAGAGTTGTGCACAGCTCATTGTAAAATATGCCATTGGCATGTGCCCATTGAACGACATCAAGCTCTTGCTCTGATGAAAGCACAGCGCTGTGTTTGCTACTTGTGGCACTCTCGCGGCGGATGTTTAGTGGACGTCCCTTGCGAGGCACCAGTGGTACTGAGACAGCACGTACCATTTGCTTGAACGGCAAAGACTTGTGGCCTTTTGTAGAATGCGATTCAGCTGACCTGTGTGGCGCAGCAGTATTAACCTGCGCGGAGAGGTGAAATACATCAGCAGCTGAGTGCCATCATATCATTTGACCACTGTACACACGCCTTTGCACAGCAGGACGTCTTGCCGAGAACTGCTTACAGGGGTTCGATACAACAGGTATGAGGGAAAGGCACAGGGAAAGGCACACCGCGCTGCTTCGACATGGTGTTACGTCAACGCACGCCCGGACCGCTAGGTTGGTTGCTGCTACAATAGTGCCAAGGCCTTGCTGCTGCTGCGACATGCATGCGACGCGACGACGCGGTGCCAGCGAAAGCTACGAGACCGCACCTGCAATGCGCAACGCCCTGCTGTGCGCCCGCCGGCCGCTTGTTCTTTGTGAGAAAGGGCCGCGTTCATGTCCTGCTCGCTGCTTGATGGGTGCACTTGAGTCGAGCCTTCGGTGGAGCCCACGGCTGGTGTCTCTGCAAGGGGTTTGACACCGGCAGGTTGAGAGGGTGCCGAAATTTCCAAGGTTGCTCAGAAACTTTTGAACCTCTCAGAAAAAGGGAAAATCAACGCTGATGAAGGGGAAAGGGGAGGGGCCCAGGGGACAAGCTGATGCCCATGCCATTATTCAGCGTTGCCATTATTCAGCTTTGCCCCGCCTCTAGTTTTGCCTCCATGCAATGAAGCATGTGCGCAGCACTGCATGAATCTCGAAGTAATAAAAACATACTATCGGCGTGAGTGACAGCTTCATGCGTAGATAATGGCTTCTTCAAACGTGGCACAGCACGCCTTGCGTATGTAGAACTTTATGGCGCGGACAGAATGCCGCTGCACATGTTGTGGCCTAGCACGGCATGAACTTTTCATTCAGTTGGTGGACTCCTCATCGCTATAGTATATGAGTTTGTAATTCTCGCATAGGGCGCAAGAACAGATGCTAGATGCCAAGCTTGCTACCAGACTTTACATGCATTTTGTAAATCAATGCACATTGACGATCACTTCTGCACGCTCGCTCCCCCCCTCACTACGTCCTCATCCATCTGTCCACCCCTCCTGGACTCCGCCATGTTGACACGGGCAGCTGTATGTAAAGTAAACTATTTATGTAGCCTTCAGGCTTATGATGTTTCAACTCTATTATATTCGGCCGTTATTAGGGCCCAGGGCAATTGGCTTGAACTAGGGGGACATTGCAGGAAAACCCCTTAACCAGTGAGACTCTTGAGTCTCCCCAGATGAAGGGTTGTGCTTGCAAGGCCTCGGTTCTTGTTAGTCAGCTAGGATACCACGGCTTCAGGATAGAGACAACTGAAGCCAACAACCATCAACCATCATGGACCCTTCTACATTAGCCCAAGCCAACGCTGCCCCATCCACAAGTAAGATAGGCTTAAACATATAACAAATATAACCCCAACTCCTTTTCATGGCACCTACAGACAGTCCTTACCCACCCCTTGCTTCGCTCCGGCGGGCCCTGACGAACCAAGCTACACGTGCTCACTAAATATCGTATCGTTAGCCCTCGCTTGCCCTCATCAACACGTGCTCTGGAGCGCCAACGTTGTTTTTCCGCTCCTTAACGCAGGCCAATTGACTGAATAGGAAATCGTCCAATCATTCAGTATCGGCCCTTCGCGAGGCGGACGCGCTGAGTGTTGGTTACCGCTCGTACTAACCGGAGGCGGCTACGAGGAGGAATTTAGCGCAGGGGTCGGTGTGCATGCACATTGTAATTATGCGCCTGCATGCCGCATCCTTTGCTTGGTTGTGCCAGCAGGATCCGCTCCGCCCATCCGCGACCCTGAAACCCAAAAAGCAACCGAGCACTTATGCTATAGTGAGGTCAGTCAAGACCCTCAAACTGTTGAGGTTAGATGATAGTAGGTTGTTGGCCTCACTCAGACGCACCAGAAGAGCTCTTGGTTATTGAAGTTGAGATGGGTGGAGCCGTGCTATTGCACGTTGAGCAGTGATATGACAGTTGAAGTTGGCATGAAGTTGAAGTTTGAATATCACCGTTGAAGTTCAATATCACATCAGGATCAACATCAACTTCAACAAGTGGGTAGTCAGCAGATGCCCCTGACATAGGGCTACAGCATGCCATAACCCAACTTCAATACCAGTTCTGCCCTGGAGACTTTACTACTGGACAAGGGCCTCGGTTGCTTCTTGGCTTTCAGGGTCGCGGATGAGCGGAGCGGATCCTTCAGCTGTCGCTACCAAGTGAACACTGAGCAGCAGTGCTTTTATGCTGCGTGAGCCGCCCTAGCTCCAGTGCCTGTGTCGGAGGAATCATGCTTAGCAGCGGCTCACACACCCGTATTGGCTTCGCATGGCGTCGGCTGTTAACGCTGTGTAATTGAGATGATGAGGCTGACTGTCAAAAGCTGCGGTACGGGTTCTCCCGTACTGACTTGCACGGGCATTAGTGGGCTTGCGAGGTTACCCATCACCCCCCACCCTTTGTTTCTCGGCACCATCTGATGATGGTGTAATCGAGCTGATGATCACAGTTCGTCCTGCGAATGCGTCGACGCTCGCTTGAAGTTGCTGCCCAGAGCAACTTATCTAGGTAACGGTTGCATACCGGAGGTTTTGAATTGGTGCAGGCCACAATCAGCTAGGCAACAGCGTTAACGACGACGATAAACAGGTGTGCATATGGTGCTTGCGCAGCAGCAACAGTAAATCTGCTCTGCCGCTGCCGCACTAGAACCAAATGCATGAAACATAGCATGCCGCAGTTGACACGGTTGCGGGAGCCCGTGGTTCTACTGACTTGCGTGGCTATGATTGGCAACCACCTGCATCTCATGGGAGTGCCGGTGTGTTCTGTGCACGTCTCGGGCTGGCTAATTGCACGGGCGAACGCACAGGGACATCCCATGTTCCAAGAGAAGGCTCTCTTGATGAGTACTATTGTTGCTGTCTCAGGCTGATTAGTATCTTAGTGTTTGATGGTGAGGCGTACGTTTGAGAGACTCAACTCATGATCCTGCTCCATGTGCAGACTCGGACTCCTCCTCGAGAAAAAGGGGGAGTAAGGGCAAGGCTGATGCGGCACCGGCTGACAAGCCGGAGAAGCCCGTGAAGAAGTCCAAGTCGTCAAAGGAGCCTGCCCACCCCTCCTGCGCCGGCCTTTGGCGGTAGCGAGCGAGAGGCGGAGCTCGACGACGAGATATGCGCTGGCGCCGGTGACAACGCCAGCTCTGATGCGGGTGAGACTGGTGCCGGTCTAGCTGTATCCAAAGCGCGTTATACCCAGCTGCTCGAGCTGCTGGCAGCCTCACGCAAGTCCGGGGCGTCTGCCTCGGCGAGACTGTCTGCAGACGAGTTACAGCTGCAAGAACGGTTCCAGGACCTTGACGCCCAGGCTGAGGTGTTGCGTGGCCTGCGCGATGCTAGCAAGGAGGGTTCCCTGAACGTACAATGTACAAGACGGACCTCTATGCGATCACGTACCAGCTTCCACGGCTTAAGGCGAGCATGGAGCAGGTAGAAGTTGACCGCTGCGCGTACTCACAGAGATTCAGCGCTTTGGAGACTGCTCGCATAGAACTCGACGCAATCATGGATCGCGATCTTGGCGATGCAGATACACTGCGCCGTCTCAAGGCGTTCGCGAAGGTGCAGCTGGTGCAGCACTTGCAGGCAGGGTGTTTGGTCCAGGTTGCCCCGCCCCGCGTTGGCGTGGCGGCCTCGATTCAGATGTCTCATACTGCGTCGTCGAGCACTGGGGTCACCACGACCCCCAGCGACGATGGCAGTGAACCGTCCCGAGCGGACGGCGCTGATGCTGTTAACAGGGGCAAGGGAGACGTCTATGCGAAGGCTGGTAGGATTGCCGGCGTAGCCGATCTCTCTTCTCGCGTAGGTGTATGTGTCACCAGGCTTGACTCACTCACCGCTGCGCTGCGCTCCAAGGCAGAAGACGTCAAGGTCCACGCTCTAAGTGTGGCCATAAAGGCTTCGAGGGACAAACCGTTGATGTCAACTGTGCGCCTACTGTTCCTAGAGGTCGGCGGCAAGCGGGAGGCGTGGGAGAAACTAACTTATGGAGAACGTTGTGCAGCCATAATTGAGCACTTCAACTCTGAAGCTGCCCAAGAGAAGGTGTACAACTCTCTACTTCAAGCCAGGCGTCTCCCGAGCGAGAGCCCTGGGGAGTTGGCTCTCCGCGTGCGGAACATGGTCGTACAGGCAGGTGGTAGCGAAAGTTCTCGTGAGTTTTCTGAAAAGCTTCACTACTTACGCCTCATCTCATCCAAGGAGCGGACGGCCGCTAGGGTTGCACTGGGGAGGGGCTGGCAGGACGCTGGTCTTGCGAGCATTCAGGAGCACATTGAGCGCACCTGGAACGGGAAAGCCCATGCCGCGAGCAAGGGCGGACCCACGTCGCAGGATGGTTCTGACCTTGAGAGTTTGCGCGACGACGCGTCGCAAGCGAGTGACGCGCCGCGCCAGCCACCCTCTGCCTCGCAGATTGCGCGCAAGGAGAAGGCGCTGGCGGACAAGGAGAGGCGCCTTGCCAAAAAGGAGAAAGCCTTGGAGGTGCGAGCTGCTGCTGTAGCCGCCAAGTCGGCTCCGGCAGCCGCGCCCGCCAGGCGTGGGCCCCCCGCGCCTGAGCATGGCAATTCAGGCATGGTGCAGTTCAACCCGCGTTCTCACTGGGTATGCCTTGACTGCCAGACAACGCTGCCTCGCGGCACCTCCGTTGACATGCATCGCAACACGCCCAACTGCCCGGCGTTTGATCCTGCCCGCCGCCCCCGCGCCGCACCGTACGGCGGGCCGCGCGGTGAGCCGCGCGGCGCGCCGCCGGCGCATCAGGCGAATCAGTACACGCGGTACGGTCCTCGCCCCCCTTTTCCGCCCCCGGCTGCTATGCCGCAGGCGCCGGTCGTGGCAGCGGCGGCTGCTGCCGCTGCGCCAACGCCGGCGGAGGCGGACGAGTATCACAAGATGATGGCCTTTGTGGCCTGGCAGAGGGCTCAGGGTGAGTCTACTTCGCTCGCGCGCGCGCGCGCGCCCCTCTCAGGGGGTGGCACCAGCGGTGCGCGCGCCGCAGTTGAACTTGAACATGTTTTTGGTCAACATGATATGTACGTCTCTGCGTCCATCGCGACCTCACCACGTGAGCGCGCGCCGGGGCGCAATGACGCCGTATTGCTGGCTATGTTGCATCCTTCGTTACCCAGCGTACCTTCCCTCGCGGAAGTGTCGCAGTCTACGGCTGATGCTAACATGCAACTTGAAGGTGATGGTGCAAACGATACTCCCCCATCAAACACTGGTTCGCCGCATACGGTTACCATACCTAATGCAAGCGAATCGCCTGTCTGTGCTACCGCTGTGACACAGGACCCTGATGCTGGCATGCCAGTGGCGGGTGCAGCGCGGCATGTGACACACGCCTCCTTATGCTGCGGCATTGGTGGCTGGGACGAGGGGTTAAAGCAGGCAAGTGTGGCAGGCCTTGTGGTGGACACTCAACTTGCTGTTGACAAGTGCCCCCGCGTGTGTGAGGCGTACCACGAACTGCACCCTGGCACCCACAAGGTTTTAAACGCGTGCCTGAGCGATGATGCAGTAGCCATAGCACTGGCTGAACTGGATCCTGACCTCACCACAATGTCCCCCCCGTGCACAGATTATGCAAACGGGAGTGGCGTTGAGGGGGCAGCGGCGGAGGTGACGGTCATGGCGGCGCGGCTGATTGTGAGGGCGAAGCTGCGCTGCTGTGTCATCGAGAATGTGGTCTCCATGCTCAGCTCCAAGGCGTGGGCGCGCGCGCAGGCTTTGCTGCTGGCCCACGGCTACTGTCTCTATGTCAGCAAGCTGAAGGGGTCAGATTTTAGCATAGCGTGCCACCGGCGGCGGGTGTATGTGGTGATTGCGCGGGCAGGGGTTGGTGTCACGACCGCTATGGCACGGTTCGGGGCGTTAATTAATGCAATCCAGCGTTCATCATTACCCATGTCCGTACGGCGTGTTCTTCGCTGCCCTGAGCGCTGTTTCTTTGGAAATCTCGCGTGAAGGGTACCAAGAGTGTGTATGATGCCGATGACTGCATACCCAGCCCGGTCAGGCGGAACCCTGGAAAACCACCAGTGGATCTGGCTGACTATGTGGCTGATGATGAACATGATGCTGGCCCTGTGCAAAATGCAAGAGTACTGTCATTGCGTGACATGGCTGTCCTGCTCACCTTTACACGTGACTTGCCATGCAAGGCCACCATTGAGGACATGAAGTTATGGCTTGTAAACTTAGTCATGCCACGCATGGCTTTTCACATTGCCGTTGGGCTTGGGGGATCTGGCATGCTTGATCTTCAAGTAGGCGCCCCTTGTCCCCGGGGTGTCCGCCTGGACCATGACCCTAGTGCACCCTCCCCTGCATGGATGCTGCCAGGGTCTGAAGATTACATGCATGTGGCAGAGACCCCTACTGAGCAAGGCAAGGTGCAGGCTAGGGTTGCGGCTGTCACCGCACGATACAGTGCTTGGCAGTATGCAGTCACCCCTGATATGATATGTGCAGAAGGTTTGAACACAGGTCCTTGGTCGTGCACAGCGCTCAACGACTCGTGCAGTGACTCAGACTCTGATGTTGATGAAGTTGAGGAAGATGAACTTGTGCAGTCACACTCTAGCGGCTCCTCACAAGGTGCATACGCCAGTGAAGACGAGCAACAATTCGACGACACGGTGCATGAGGCAACTCGCAGGTGTGGGCTAGGCAACCCTCGCGTGAGCGCTGTGGCTGCCAAGCTATACGATGAAGCGAGCCGCTCACAAGCCGCTGAAGTTGATCCCGCCTCGGTTAGGCCGGGAGAGACAGTTGTGTTGCCAAGTGGCCAGCCCAGCAAGCAGCGGTTTGCCAGGCTGAAGGCACGCGTGCACCAACGTGGGTTCAAAGAACGAGACTTTGTCTCATTGCTGGACCCCGGCGCTGAGGCAGGCATCATGGGAAAAGCAACGGCGAATGAGCTATCTCCAGGGACGACATGCCCTCTTGAGAAGGGGGACCATTCGGTCATAGAACTGGCAGACAGTCGCACACAGGTCAAGATTGTAGGCGCTTTGCACCTCACCTTACGGTTTGGTAACAAGCTGGTGCGGCACAAGTTCTACATTGTGGACTTGGCCATCACCACCATTCTAGGCAGCGACTTCTTTGGCATGTACAAAACCCTCTTTGACTATGAGGATTTGACATACCAGCCGTTAGGATCGGACGGCCCAAAGTTGAAGATGCTAGGCGGCGAGGCAGCGCATGGGACTGTGTGGC
Organism: Tribonema minus; assembly: GCA_017506865.1. Classification (NCBI taxonomy): domain Eukaryota; class Xanthophyceae; order Tribonematales; family Tribonemataceae; genus Tribonema; species Tribonema minus. The sequence goes on along the minus strand of JAFCMP010000538.1, from coordinate 1,778 downwards.
AAGGCGCTAAGACCGCAGGGGCTGTGAAAATTAGCCCCAAGGTACCAGCCCCCCCTGCGCATCGTGCCGTGTGCCTGGTGAATGACATACTCATTCCAGCGCACACCGAGGTGAACGTTGAAGTTGCATTACACCCACCAGTGAAAGGGCTGAGCCCCTACTCGGCAGTAATACAACCCGCAATGTCTCAGACGATGTTGAAGTTGCAAGAAAGGGGCGTAAAGGCCGCCATGTCGGTGGATATTGTTGGCGCGCACAACCCTGTGCGCGCACGCATGGTAAGTTTCTCAGACCAGCCGGTGCTTATGGCCAGAAACACCTTCATTGGTGAGGCACGGCCGGCTTCGCCTGAGGATATCATTGAGTTGGAGGACGCATCTGCGACCAAGCTTGAGCAACAGCTCTTGCAGGTGGCTGCAGCTCACCACCCGAACAGCGAGTTCAGCTACGCTGCAACCGCGGCGCTGCGAGCAATTGCATTGGAGAAGGCTGCTGGTACCTATGGTGCTGCTAATGTGTCTGCTGCTACACCAGGCACAGAACGCACTCGTACCACACAGGAACCCTGCACTGAGGCAGAGCTACGCGAGATGCTACCCACCAAAGGTGACCTTCATGATATGAAAGCCCCCGATGGTAGGCCATATGCTGAGCATCTGATGGATGTGTTCAACGAATTCGCGAGCGTGTTTGCAAAGGACCCCAAAAATCCCACAGTGACAGACCTCATGGAGTTTGAGGTTGACACTGGTGATGCAATGCCCATCGCTGAAAAGGCTAGGAGGTGGGCGCAAAAGGAGGCAGAGTACATCATGGAACATGTCAAGGCCATGCATGTGCGCAAGCAAGTGGAGCCTAGCAATGGTCCATGGGCATGCAACCCAGTACTAGCAAGGCAAGGTGATAAGATACAATTTTGCGTGGACTTCCGCCGTCTCAACGCTGTTACGAAGCGCGACAGCAGAGGTCTAGGCAACATCGATGATATGGTGCATCAAATGAAGGGCGCACGGTACGTGTCCTCAGTCGACATGGCCGCAGGCTACCATCAGATACCATTGCGCGAAAGTGACAAGCCTAAAACGGCATTCCGCACACCTGATGGAGGGCTATGGCAGTACACAGTGGCACCTTTTGGGCTTGTGAATTTGCCTGCGCAATTCACACGCTTGATGCACAACACTTTGGGCGCTGCCCTAGGTGCATATGCCATGGTTAGGGTTAGGGTTAGGGTTAGGGTTAGGGTTAGGGTTAGGGTTAGGGTTAGGGTTAGGGTTAGGGTTAGGGTTAGGTTTAGGGTTAGGGTTAGGGTTAGGGTTAGGGTTAGTTTTGGGTTAGGGTTAGGGTTAGGGTTAGGGTTAGGGTTAGGGTTAGGGTTAGGGTTAGGGTTAGGGTTAGGGTTAGGGTTAGGGTTAGGGTTAGGGTTAGGGTTAGGGTTAGGGTTAGGGTTAGGGTTAGGGTTAGGGTTAGGGTTAGGGTTAGGGTTAGGGTTAGGGTTAGGGTTAGGGTTAGGGTTAGGGTTAGGGTTAGGGTTAGGGTTAGGGTTAGGGTTAGGGGTTAGGGTTAGGGTTAGGGTTAGGGTTAGGGTTAGGGTTAGGGTTAGGGTTAGGGTTAGGGTTAGGGTTAGGGTTAGGGTTAGGGTTAGGGTTAGGGTTAGGGTTAGGGGTTAGGGTTAGGGTTAGGGTTAGGGGTTAGGGTTAGGGTTAGGGTTAGGGTTAGGGTTATAGGTTAGGGTTAGGTTTAGGGGGGTTAGGGTTAGGGTTAGGTTAGGGTTAGGG